>CM069529.1:35090000-36290000 GCA_035773235.1 Eospalax fontanierii | reverse complement strand
TGGTGGTATAAGCCTGTAGTCCTAGCACTTGGGGAGTGAAGGCAAGAGGATCAGGACTTCAGTTATCCTCAGCTACATAGCAATTTGGAGGTCAATCTGGGCTATTTGAGACTTTGTTTCAAGCAAAACAAAACAAACCCAACAAAAAAAGAAAGAAAAAAAGATGTCTGTATCCCATGTTTGTTCATTGTGACATTATTTACAAGAGCCAAGGTAGGGAATTAACCAATGTATCCATTTATCAACTACTCAATAAAAGAAATTGAGGAGCTAAGAATGTAGCTCAGTGGCAATGAGCTTGCTTAGCATGTGAGAAGACCTAGACTGAATCTCTAGTACTGTCAGAAATTACATCTGTAATGAATATTAGTCTTTAAAAAAGAAAGTATTGTCATGTGCAACAACATGGATGAACCTGGAAGACATCATGGTAAATGAAGTAAGCCAAGCATAGAAAGACAAAAACACTGAATGACATTTATATAGAGAGTCTCAAAAACTTGAATTCATAAGAGCAGAGAGTAGAATTCTGGTTACCAGGAGATAAGAAGTGGGGCAGAGGAAGAGCTGTTGGTCAAAAGGTACAAAGTCCCAGTCAGGAAGGATGAGTAAGTATTGGAGTTTTAACGTACAGCGTAGAAATGATAGATACTAACACATTTTATACTTGAAATTTGCTGAGTAGATCTTAAGTGGTCCTACATGCACACACACAAACACACACACACACACACACACAGAATGTAAGACTATGTGTCAAATAATCTATGATCAGTATATACATATATCAAAACATCAAATTGAGCCCTGTATGGTGGCACATCCCTTTAATCCCAGCATTCAGGAAGCAGAGGCAGGTAGAGGTCTATGAGTTTGAAGCCAGCACGATCTACATATGAAGTTCCAGGCTAGCCAAGGCTACATAGTTAGACCCTGACTCAAAACACACAAAAACCCCACCCCCAAAACTATCAAGTTGAACCTGGACTGTGGGCACATGGCTATTATATTAGCACTCAGGAGGCTGAAGGGGAATATTGTTAAGTTCAAGGACACCCTGGAATGTAACTAGACACTGACTCAAACTAGGAGGTGTGGCATGGTAGTTCACACCTTTAATTCCAGAATTCCAGAGGCTGAGGCAGACAGATCTCTGAGTTTGAGGCCAGCCTTATCTTCAAACTCCCTGTCCAAAACAAAAAACAAAAAGGAAAGGAATTGTATATTATACCTAAATGTCTCCTTCCCCTCCTCCTTCCTCTTCCTCCTCCTCCCCCTCCTCCTCTCCATCTTCCTTCCCTTCCTCTTCCCCCTCTTCCTCCTCCTTCTCTTCCACTCCTACTCCAGAGTTTTAGTTTTGAGTATGCTATGCAAGAACTCTCTACCACTGACCCACACTACAAACCCTTATCCTTTTAGAAGCAATTAAAATAATTGTTCCTTAACTATTTTTTTCTTCCCTCCCCTTTCTTCATTTATTTCCTTTCCTTGATTCCCTCCCTCTCTTCTTCCCACTAGAGATCAAACACAGAGCCTTGCACATGCTAAACAATTTACTAGTGAGCCACATTCCTAATAATTTCATGAATCAAAATATATAAATGGCATAATGTTCAAAAGGCATAAGTGGATATATGGTAAGCCCTCTACCACTTTGTGATTCAGCCATCTACCATTTCTGTCCCCAGTAAAATGACTCCTATGACTTGCAGCAAAAATATTAGGCAAATTAACTTTAAGGCTAAAAGAAAAGGTAACAGTTTTGTATACATATAGGTATGTATAGACGATGAGTTATATATATGTGTGTGTGTAACATATTTCAGATGTTAGAAAATTATGTGTGTGTGTATGCTTGTAAGATCGGGTATCATGTAAATCAGGCTAGTCTCCAACTTGCTATATAGCTGAAGATAGCCTTGAGTTACTGATCCTCCTAAATCTCCCAAGTTCTGAGATTATAGCTGTCATGGGTTATGATATTCAGTTTAGTACTTTCTTTTTTTGTGTTTTTGAAGTAGGGTCTCCCTATAGCCCCTGCTTGCCTGGAACTCACTATGTAGACGAGGCTGGGCTCAGTCTCACAGAGATCCACCTGCCCCTGCCTCCAGAGTCCTGGGATTAAAGGGTTGGGCCACCCACACCTGACTCTTATTTTATTTTGTATCTTCGCTGCAGTGAATAAAACTTCCTGTTGCTCCAAAGCTTCACTACCATTTGGTGATGTCAATGTTTTGCATTTTTGCAATTCTAATAGGTATGTGTTCTTAGCTTTTGCTGTAGAACATAAGATTATCTTTAATGACTTTAGAATTGGTCATGTAATTAAAAACTGTCAGATGTTCATTGCTTAATTCTATCAAGAAACCATTAACACATGGTAACACTATTTTAGTGTTCTTCTGTACAAATTTTAGTGAATCTTCTGTACAAAATCTAACATATCAAATGTAATACTTAGGGGCTAAAGAAATGGCTCAGTGGTTAAGAGCACTGGTTGCTTTTACAGAGGACCTGGGTTTGGTTCCCAGCACCCACAAGGCAGTTAACAACCATCTATAACTCCAGTTCCAGGGGATCTGATGCCCTCTTCTGACCTCTTCGGGCATTGCATGCATATGGCGTATTTAGATACATGCAGGCAAAACACTCATACACATAGCCAAAATTTAAAAAATGAAATGCCTATATTTTCTTATAAAAATAATTTTCAACAAGACCTGCATGATGACACCAGTTGACATGCCAACATGGATAGAAGAAATTTTACAGGGTACCACCTCTAGATGAAGAACAATAGTCAATCAATGGATGCTGAGGATCAGTTTTCTCCATGGCCAAGTTCCCTGATAGATTATCTAGTCCCAAGTGGTCAGCCCTAAACATGAGCATTGCTAAACAGACTAGAGCATATGTGTACATGTGTGTATAACAATAATGAAGAGAACAAAAAATTGAGAGTGGGAGAGGGATGTAGGAGGAGTTGTAGTGGTTGGATGGGTAGAAATGATGTAAATACAGTGCTCATGTACGAAAGTCTCAAAAAATATTTAAAAAGTAATTTTTACAAATAGGCAAGATACATATAACAGAATGTTAATTGAAGCATTATTTAAAATAGTGAATGTTAGAAATCACTCCAGTGTCCAATGATACATACTTATTAAACATGGGCATATGTGGAAAATGTAATAATTTATTGGTAAAGTAAAAAAATTAAAACAGCGGTTTAAACACTCAACGTTAATGCTGGGTGTGGTGGTGTACACTTTTAATTCTAGCACTATGGAGGCTGAGGCAAAGGTAGGTGGATTGAGGCCAGCCTGGTCTACAGAAAGTTCTAAGCCAGCAGGGACTACTGGGAGACCCTGATTTAAAAAACAAAAACAAAAACAAAACAAAAAAGAGAAAGAGAAGATGGGCATGGGGGCCCATCTCAACACTTAAGAGGTCAAGGCAGGAGGATCAAGAGTTTGAGCCAAACTTACTTTATGTAGAGAATTCCAGGCCAGCGGGGCTATATGAGACCCTGTCATAAAAGTCTTAATTATTTGAAATAGGGTTGTGAGGTTTCTATAATGTAACTGTAATGTAAATGTAAAAATGTAAATGAAGTGGTAAAAATATAGGCAGCATATGATCATTTTAAATGTGAAAGGTTGAACATAAGGTTGCCAAAGGGTCCTTTATGTATATTTGAAAGAGTAGGTTAAAATGCAAGATTGGTAGTGTTGTGTTCCATACAGAAAAGAATGGGAAAGTAGAAAAGAATGGGAAAGTAAAATTACGTGAACTGACATTTAATGAATGTTTATCGTGGTTCTGGTGTTCCAGTTGCTTGTCGGCCCACAGGGAGAAAAGTTTAATCTGGAGAGGAGGAAGAACATCCTTCCCTTTGAGATTAGAACAAACCAAAATTGTCTGCTAAACTTGGTGGGTAAGTGCATCTTTTACAGGTTCTCACTATATAGCCCTGGCTGGCCTGGAACTCCTTATGTCGACCAGGCTGGCCTGAAACTCATAGAGATTCACCTGCTTCTGCTTCCAGAGGCTGCGATCAAAGGTGTGAGTTACCATGACACCCATGTGCACTTTTTAAATTCAAAAGAAGGTTGACAATATTCACCAGAATTCTTTGTTTTGTTTTGAGACAGGGTCTTATTCTTGTCTATGTTGGCCTTGAACACACGGCCACAGTCTGCTTATAGGCATATACCACCAAGCTGGATGAAAAATTAGTTTTAAAAAGTTTTTGTTTTGTTTTGGTCTTTCTGAGACAGGGTCTTCCGGCTGCCTGGAACTCACTACGAAGACCAGGCTGACCTCGATCTCACAGAGATTCACGTGCCTCTGCCTCCTGAGCGTTGGGATTGAAGGCATGCGCCACCATACCAGGCTAAAAACAAATATTTTGAGGTGAAGAGACGAGAAAAGGAGTTTTTGACGAATTTTCTTCACTATCCCAGTGAAGGAGGATTAGCTGATCCTTTTCCAGGCAGTGAAATTTGGTGATTATGACATTCTGAAATTCGGACGATTGATTTAACCTTATCCCTAATACATGCCTGCTGGCAGAATGAGTTTCCATCCTTTAGGTTACGGCTTTAGTTTTTGCAGATCAATGGTTTACTTACAATCTATCATTCTTTCTGTAGGCGAACTCGTGGCCAATCTAAATTCATTTCAACTATCTCTTCAAGGAAGGTTTTGATGAATTTTCACTGCTTTGGATTCTAGAACGGGCTCACATCAACCCACCTAATTTAGGCACCCCCGTCCCCCATTTGTCAACTATCATTGGATAATTTCGACGAGTTTGTCTCTTTGGGGTAACAGTGGTATGGAAAATGGTAACTACTAATTTTCACGTTAAGCGGTTTTTTAAAAGGTTCCTGAGAATTGGTGCCCTGCAGAGTCTGGTTTCTAGATGTCAAGGAGGTGGGCTCTGCCCTCGGATTGAGGCTGCGTCCAGCTTCTTTTGTCTTTCCGGAGGATTAGGACTGTCATGGCGCTTTCAAGAAGAGAGAAAAGGCCTTCTCTTCGTCCGGCAGAATCACTTGGGGCACCCCAACTGGGCGGAGGGTGGACGGAGAGACGAAGCCCTGGACGGACCGAGAAGACCGAACGCCAGAGAGCTGTCCGCCAGAGCCCGGCAAGGAAAGGAGACCCGGCTGGAGACTGGCCGGCGAGTGCCGGTCTGCGGGAACCGCCTCCCGCCGCCCTGTCCAATGGAAACCTGGCGGCGGTGCGGCACCGCCCATCTGTTGGTCGGGACGCCGCGAGGGCGGGGCCCGCAGTTCGGTTGCGCTGCGGAGCGCAGCTGTGAGGGAGTCGCCGTGAGCCGAGGCCCCGGAACCCGAGCTGGAGCTGAAGCGCAGGCTGCGGGCGCAGAGTCGGGAGGTGAGCTCCCGGGGAAGAAGGCCTGGGAGGGAGGGGCTCGCGGGAGGACCGCAGGATCGGCCCTGAGCCGCTGGGCGCCGGGACTCGGTCGGTGGGTGCTGCCGGTCGGCCCTGCGTCCTCGGCAGTCAGGCCCGGCCCGGTCCACCCAGGCCGTCGCAGCTGGGGGGCCACCTTGGCCCCAGCGCACCGCCGGCCTTCCTGGTGTTCCCGGCGTGGCCGCGGCGGCCCGGAATTCTGCGGGCGCGGGTCGGGGGGCCCGGCGTTCTCTTGGAACTCTGGCCGCGAGAGGCGGGGCTGGCGGCGCGGGCGGGGGCGGGGCAGCGGCCGCGGCCCGAGGGCTGCGGAAGGAAGCGCGGCGTCCGGGCCAGGCCTGCTGGCGGGGCGGTGCTCCGAGCCCGGGGGCGTGGCCTGCGGCCTGACGGCGTCGCGGGGCCAGCCTTTGATGAGGTGGCCGCAACGCCCTGAGGCGGCTCTGTGCCGCAGCCGCCGGCTTCCAGATCTAGCTGTGGGGCGACCTGTTGCAGTGCTGAAGTGCTGGGGGCCTTCTCACTCCCCGAGCTTGCTTCATTTCCTATGGACGTTTCTGCTCACGTCGGAGGCTTTCTGGGTTTCCGCAGCGGCCTGTGGCTGCGAGCTGTGGTCGAGTTGATTTGCAAAGGGCTTGCAGCTAATAATGGAAACCGAGAGAACGACTTGGGATGAACCGGCACTGTCTCGAAGTGTACGGACTATGCGCCCTTGGAGTAGCTGGAGACAGCGCGGAGTCGCGCTTACGGATGTAAATGAGGTCGTCCCGTCCCGTCCCGGTCCCTCCCCCTCCTTGTGATCTCTCTTAAACCTGCCGGCGACCCTGAAGCCGAACTCCCAGTGATGCAAGTTTCTTCAGTTGGCTGGAGTGCTGGAGGTTTGGTCAGTGCTTTCACTTTGCCAACTGGGACAGGTCCGGGGAGGGAGAGCGCACAAGCACGTACATTCCTGGCTATCTGTCTGTGACTGAGGGAAGTTTGGCTTCTCTTGGAGTGACCGCACGAGTGATTGTGCGCTTGATCCAGAAGTTTCAGATCCATAGACTTCCTTTATTGACATATCTCCTGCTGTAAACTAGCTGGGAATTTTACTTACCAGCTCAGATTTTAGACACTTTCAGTGGATTTAGCTGTTCTAGAAAGAAACCGCTACAGACATTGTTACTATTAGCCACTTTTCAGGGGAAGGGGAGGAAAAGTGATCTCTAACCCAAACTTTCTAGTAGATTAAGACATGCATATACTGTAATAGCTTTCTTGGCCTGCTGAGGTAAGGATAGGTAAGGACTCAGAAATTAACATGGGGAACATATCTTACCCGATTTTTTTTTTCTTGTAGTCCTTTGTTGCTTTTTGAATTTACTAGAATGTTGTCTAAAGATCTCCTGACTCAGATAAAACAGTGTAGGTTGGGGGGAGAGATAGGCAGAAAGGGACATCAGTTAGTTGTGAGGTCAGATTGGTGTTGATTGCCAGCTTTGGCATTCTGGACAGACTTGGAAGTGCATATTTACTTTTACTTTCCAGAACATGGCTTTCAAAGTAGACAGCACTCTCTTGAGCCTAATTGCATATAGGTCCTCAGTTCCTTCACAGCTTTTGTTCTTAGAAATATGAAATAGCATTCAATTGATTATCCTTTTTTTTGTATGTATTAATGAAATTTGCCTTTTTCTTCAACTAGCCACGCTCCTGTAGAAATGTTAAATTGTGTAAGTTTTCCAATAGAAGCTATGACTCAAGTTATTTGTACCTGAAAGAAACACCTGTGTCAGATCCAGCACTTCAGAGAACAGAAAAGTCAGTGTTTTTGAGCAGTGTGAATGAAGGGAAACTGGAAACTTAAGGTCTTTGATCTGCCTTAAATTTGTGGCTCTTTAAGTATAGACATTTCATTAATTTTATTCACTGATAGATCTCAAGCATCTGCCCAGTGTGTGACCGGTAATAACCTGCAAATATTACTAAACATTTGAGGAGTAAATTTAAAAAGCATGCTGTTCAACAATACCCATTTGCCACATTCACATCATAGGGAAAGTGGGGTCATTGGGGATGAAGTCACTCCTCTGGGCACCTGTCCCAAAGATTAGCTCATTTTGTGTGGGGAAAAGATGGATAGTAAGTAAGTGCCTCCATTGGTTCTAGTGGAATAAACTGGTTCAGAATTTCAGCTGAGTAAGTTGGTGAGGATGGTACAGATCCACAGGGCTTGCTTAGTGGAACTTTCTGGAGCCTTGAGTCATCTGTTCTGAATAGTGCCTATGTATTCTGGTTCTTTCTTGAGCACAATGAACATACAGGTACACGGAGAGTCAAAGAGAGACCTATTACATGAGTATTTGAGAAGAAATGTGGCCCCTCATTTTACTCTTTATGTGGACTTGACTAAAATGGGCTGTATTGTCTTGAATCTTGTGCTTAGTACTTCTGGATGGTTGTCTTCAGCTAAGATAATTCCCCTTCTCCAAACTTAGTAATGTTCCAGTATTTAGGTTAGGAATAATTCTGATTTGGGATTTAAAGGAAACATGGGAGGACATGTGTTTTTTAGTCTGTAGAGGAGGCTAAGAGTATTACATTTTTATAGATCTGTTTTGACCTTTGCCTTCTCCTGTCCCTTCTCAACCTATGCAGGTCTGAGTGTCTGTTCCAGCATGTCGGAGGGGGAATCCCAAACAGTACTCAGTAGTGGCTCAGACCCAAAGGTAGAATCCTCATCTTCAGCTCCTGGCCTGACTTCAGTGTCACCTCCCGTGACCTCTACAACCTCAGCTGCATCCCCAGAAGAAGAAGAAGAAAGTGAAGATGAGTCTGAGATTTTGGAAGAGTCACCCTGTGGGCGCTGGCAGAAGAGGCGAGAAGAGGTAAAGTGATGGTGATATGGTTCTTGGGAGAGTACATTGTAAAAGATGAGAACTGGAGTAGTAGTCCAAAAAGGCAGACCAAGCTGGGTGAGGTGGTGCACATGCCAGGGAACCAGAGCTAGACAGATCTCTGTGAGATTGAGGTCAATCTGGTCTACAAAGCAAATTCTAGGTTAGCTGGGGCTACAGAAAGACCCTGTCTTAAAAGAACAAGAACGAAAAAGCAGACCAGGGGGATGGAGACATGGTTCAGTGGTTAAGAGCACTGACTCCTTTTGCAGAGAACCCAAGTTTGGTTTCCAGCACCCACATGGCAGCTAACAACCACCTGTAATTCCAATTCCAGATGATCAGATGCCCTCTTCAGGCCTTTGGATATTGCACAACACAGGTGCACTTAACATACATGGAGGCAAAACACTCACACACATAAAATAAAACAAAAACAAAAACAAAGAAAGAAACACTGAGTAGACCTTGGTAGGGTAGAGTTTGGGAGATAATACGGAGTATTGAAATGGAGAACTTGTGAGGGAGCTTTAATTCTATTTGAATTGCTTCTCAGGTGAATCAGCGAAATGTACCAGGTATTGACAGTGCATACCTGGCCATGGATACGGAGGAAGGTGTGGAGGTTGTGTGGAATGAGGTACAGTTCTCTGAACGCAAGAACTACAAGCTGCAAGAGGTAGGTAAAAAGATGAGGCCTAGGGGCATTAGAACCCTGGTGTTTAAATAAGTATTGGTGTTGGGAAAGTGACTGTGAGGAGAGCTGACAGGGTTAGATAATTTCTGGGGAAGGGTAGGGAATGGCTTTTCAGGGCTGTTACAGTGATCTATGAATTCTATTGTTTGTCTCTCTCCAGGAAAAGGTCCGTGCAGTGTTTGATAATCTGATTCAGTTGGAACATCTCAACATTGTTAAGTTTCACAAGTATTGGGCTGATGTTAAAGAGAACAAGGCCAGGGTAAGATTTCCTTCCTAGAACTTCCTGAGCTCTTTACCAGAAGCAGCTACATTGTTGTCCGTTTGACATTCAGGGATTGAAATGGGGTAATTCCGAGACACAAAACTGTGCTGCTATGGCACTAAGGGTAGGGCTTCATTTACTACCAATAATGTTTGTCCAGTTATAAATGGGGAGACATGAGTGAACTTTTGCTTGCTTCTTTGTTTTCATTGTGCTATTCAACATAAAGTGATGGTAAGAAGAGGAGAATTGAAACAAAAAAAGTCTAAGTTTAGTATGTATCTGGTGTAAATGTCACCAGCTGAGAGATAATTTCTACTATAAAGCCTTAGTAGTAAGTGTTTTGCTTCCCCAGGTTATTTTTATCACAGAATACATGTCATCTGGGAGTCTTAAGCAGTTTCTGAAGAAGACCAAAAAGAACCACAAGACTATGAATGAAAAGGTATGGAGAGTGGTTAGAAAAAGTTTTAGGCTGGTTTTGGGGTTTTAAAAGATTGTGTTAATTATGAAGTCAGTTAGGGAGGGATGGCAGGGACTAGTGAGAGGGTAAAGAGAAGAAATCCTATCCAGGTGTGGTGGCGCATACCTTTAATCCCAGCACTAGGAGGCAGAAGAAAGTAGATCTCTTGAATTGAAGGCCAGCCTGGACTCTTTAAGTGAGACCCTGTCTTAAAAAGAAAAGTTGAGGGGGATTACTGCTGACCTCTTGGACCAAACTTTGTTCCAGGCTTGGAAACGCTGGTGCACACAGATCCTCTCTGCCCTAAGGTAAGTAATATCTGGTTAGTTTCTTTCCTATGTATTTCCTGATTTAGTTCCAGATTACAGGGCACTACTCTGCTTTTCTGTTCTTTCTCTCCCCACTTCTGTGAGTCACATGTCATCAAGATTAGGCCCCTTATGGATCTTGTAGAGGGTTCCTCCTAATTCCCCAACCTCCACAGTATCTCCTACCTTTTTCTCTTAGTACTTATCCAGCTATTTAAATCACCAGGCATAATGGAGATTCAGAGTATGGGGATTATCATGATGATGACCAGCAGGAGACCTGGCCCTTGCTCTTCTTTACCCTTGGGTTCACCCTGCCCTTAATTTCCTAGTGGCCCCTCTAACAGCCCAGTACCCCCACAGCTACCTGCACTCCTGTGACCCTCCCATCATCCATGGGAACCTGACCTGTGACACCATCTTCATCCAGCACAACGGACTCATCAAGATTGGCTCTGGTGAGGGGAGGGAGAGATTCTGGGCAGGGGAGCCTCGGGAACTTGGGAATCATGGGGGTAAGATGAAAGGCATGGGGAGAACAGTAAATCCTGAAGTGTGGGCTGGTGATGAGACAGGCTCTTAATAGAGGTAATTCATAAGGAGAGGCCAGCTAGTGGAAAGGTGTAGAGTATATAGTCTTGTACATTTTGGAGGGATGCTGGGGTCAATACAGAGAAATTAATAGGAGGTTGGGAAAAGTTAAGAAATGGATATGGTCTGATTTGAGCCCTTGGGGCCAAACTTTACCAAAGAGGTTCCAGGCTGTGCCTGCTGTGAGTGCTTTCATTTGCTGTGTATATGTGTGACATTTCTGTGTGCCGTGTCTGTGTGTTACCATTTGTCTGGGGCTTGGCTGCTCCATCGCTCACAACTTTTCTCTGTTTTCCTCCCTCCCGCTTACGGGCTGCTCTGTTCCCAACAGTCTTTCATAGGATTTTTGCTAATGGTGAGAGCTCCCTCTGCCCCACGTGGGACTCTGTTTGTGCTCCCTCTGCTCCCTCTGCGGCTGCCTGGTGCATGCAGTCGTGGGAGCAAGGCCTGTTCCCCTGCCTCCCGTGCCTAATTATGCCTGCTTAGCTTTTGTCCTACCAGCCCTCCACCTGCTTGCCCCTCTGTAACCTGCTTGTTTCCTGTGGATTCTGCCTGGCTGGCTACTTCCTAGCGTCATAGTGCCCTCATCATCAGGCTGGTTCCCCAGATCATACTGTGCTCTTAGATTCTCTGTGACTTGTAGTCATTGTTTATAATTGGAGTGAGTCTTAACTTGGGCCTGACCCTGCCTGGTTCCTCGTTCAGTCCTGTGGTAGGTGGTACTGAGGAATAAGAGGGTTTAGACGGGTCTAAAAAGTTTGATGGATTAAAAGTGAAACTGATTTAAGGATATTTGTTCAGTTCTGAGCTATTTTGAGTTGAGTCAGCATAGATAGGTAAGGAGGAGGCTAGCTCCTTGGTTGTGTGATAATGCTGCTTTGCTTTTCTTATCCAAGTTCCTGAGATTGCCAGTTAATCTCACATTAGAAAGGGCTTGCCTGTGTTTTTATTTTAATTGCAGAGTGGATGAATGAAATAAAACCTAGCATTTTCATGGGCTTATGGTTGATATATCTAGGACCTGGGAAAGATGAGCAGGTCACAAGTGAAAAGTTTTTCCTTTGACTCTGTTGCCTGATGAGCCTGAAGCCCTCAGTGTCTGTTTATATAGTACCTAGCCTTTGTTGTCCTGAGATAAGAAGCAATAGGCCTAAGAAGGGGAGATGGTGGTGTTATATGTAGTCTGTAGTTCAGGATTGGGAATGCAATAGGTTTGTGTCTGTTAATCATTAGAAAGGTGACTTCAGGAGAATTACAGCTTTTGGAGCCTCTTTGTAGAGTAAGACCATGGTTTGTTGGTGGTAGTCAGATTGTGGGTATCTCCCTACTCCCAGTGGCTCCTGACACTATCAACAATCATGTGAAGACTTGTCGGGAAGAGCAGAAGAATCTACATTTCTTTGCACCAGAGTATGGAGGTAAGGCACCTGTCCTGGCTTCTCTGCATATCCTCAGCCCTTGCTTTATATATATATAAAATTTATATATATAAATTTTTTTTAACAGTCCCTTAGGCAGATTGTGTCCCTCCCCCCATCACCCTGCATCCATCTCTTACCCAAGCATCCCCTTCCAGAGCCGCCCAGACCTTGGGTTTATACCATATAACGTGAGATAGAGGGGTTGATAGAACAGAAACCTCTAGTCTTTCTGTGTGCCCCCCCCCTTCGGTAAAAAACATGCCTTCTACTCCTTACCCCAATCAAGTCTCTGTGTGCTAAGCCATCTCTGTTTTCTCTAGAAGTCACCAATGTGACAACAGCAGTGGACATCTATTCCTTTGGCATGTGTGCACTGGAGGTAAGATCAGAGGGAAGCGAAAAAGAGCATGAAATTAGAGCATAGAGGGGGAAATGGAGGGAGGGCAAAGAAAATGCTGGTCACGAAGGAGTGATTGCAGGAGCACTGGAGTTCTTAGTTCTGGCCTTTTCCTTTGGGTCCTTCCTCACTGCAGATGGCAGTGCTGGAGATTCAGGGCAATGGAGAGTCCTCATATGTGCCACAGGAAGCCATCAGCAGTGCCATCCAGCTTCTAGAAGACTCATTACAGAGGGTAAGGGCCTTCAGAATTGCTCCCTCTTTAACCAACTTTGAAATGTTTTCATGTTTATCTTTACTTCTTGGGAATATATTTCTCTTGCAAGAGCAAAAGAATAAAAGCTGAGCGTGGTGGTCCACAAGTTCTAGGCCAACTGTGACTTCAGGCAGACCCTGTCTCAAAAAAAAACAAAAAATAAAATAAAAGATAGGAATAAAAAATAGGAAAGATTGTAAAATTTGTCTAGGAGAAATTTCTTTTGGCACACAAGCTGGGGTTTTAATGGGCTGTATTGAGGTTAAAATTATTTGTTAGGCTGGGCATAGTGCCATATGCTTTAATACCAGCACTAGAGAGGCAGAGGCAGGTGAACCTCTGTGAGTTTGAAGTTAGTGTGGTCTGCATGGTGAGTTACAGGCCAGATGGGGGCTACAGGGAGACCCTGTCTCAAAAAAAGTTTGTTAGTTGAAGTGTGTCTCCATACAGATAAGCTGATTTGATGGCTACGTCAATTAGTTGCTATACACTCTTATACAACTGTCTTGGCATTTTAAATTTAAATTAGTCAGACCAGTCATTTGGGATTTTATATTTAATGAGCTAAGATTTAAAGGATGTAAAAATTATGAATCAGAAGGTAGACTTAACTACAGTGAGACAGGATGGTTCTAACAAGAACAGTTAACTCCGGTCAGGCATGATGGTATACACCTGTAATCCAGTCACTTGGGAGGTAGAAGTATGGAATTCAAGGTCCTTCTCATCTACATACAGGGTTCAAGGCCAGCATGAGCCAAGTGAGATCCTGTCTTAAAAACAAAACCAACAGACTGGTGAAATGGCTTAGCAGTTAAGAGCTCTGGCTGCTGTTGCAGAAGATCCAATTCCCAGCACCCATAGGGCAGCTAACAACTGTCTATAACTCCAGTACCAGGGAATCTGATGCCCTCTTCTGACTTTCATGGGGATTATATGACATGGGTGCACTTATATACATACAGGCAGTACACTCATACACATAAAAAAAAAGAAAATTAAAAACAAACCAGAACAACAACAAAGGAACAGTTAACACATTAGAGAAGTATAATGGGGAGCAGGGGAGAATGGAGGGTCTAGTGGAAGACACATTAGGGTGGGGTATTCAGGTGAGATCAGGTATGTGTCTTTGTTGGCTTTTAAGACTGAAAGTAAAAAAGCAGGTTAATTGCTCTGGGACTTACCAGGGGTAGACAGGAAGGCAGAATAGTTAGATTAAGCATAGGAAATAGAGTAAACTCAGGGATTGTAGTGGACAAAGGAAATTATGGTAACAGAGTCAGGAAACAAGAATAATGGGGCTAAGTTTAAAAGGAAGGAATTAAATTTGTTAAAGATCCAAGAAGAGTTGGCCATGAATGGGCTAATAAAACTGAGAAAAAGAAAGGACATACTAAATGTGAACATTAAAGAAAAAGGAAATATTACAGTAGAAGAGTAGAAAAACAGTTATAAAACCAAAGGCAGGTATGGCTCTTGCCTGTAATCCCAGCACTTTGGCAGCTGAGGCAAGGAGGATTATGGGTTATGGGCCAGCCTGAGCTACAGAGTGAGTTCCAAGCCAGCTTAAGTCACATGATGAAACCCTGTCAAAAGCAACCAAAAGAAAAAAAAAAAAAATTAAACCAGAAAGACAGTGAATGATACTTTATACACGTTATATTTTAAAAGCCTTTTAAGGAAATGTTTTCCCAGTAAGTGCTGAGTTCCTAATAGGTACAGTACATGTTAAGAGTAATGAAAGCTGTAAGATGAAAACAGCTGAGGGCTTGCCAGGTGCCTTTTCCAGTTTCTTGTTCTCTTACAGGAGTTCATTCAAAAGTGCCTGCAGTCTGAACCTGCTCGCAGACCAACAGCCAGAGAACTTCTGTTCCACCCAGCACTGTTTGAAGTGCCCTCACTCAAACTTCTTGCTGCTCACTGTATTGTAGGACACCAACGTGAGTCTCCTAGACCCTACTAAGAATTTTCTTTTCTTGCACTGGGGACTGAATCCACGGCCTTGAACATGCTAGGCAAGGAGTACTAGGAATTTTCTTCCAGCTTGGGCTTCTACTACTGGCATGCTCTTTCCTTCTCTGTTACCAAAAGCGATTATTTACCCCTGTGCTTCTATGCCTAGCGTGAGAAACTAATTTATCTCTCCTTAACATTCTACTCCATCATACCCTCCAGATATGATCCCAGAGAATGCTCTGGAGGAGATCACCAAAAACATGGATACCAGTGCCGTGTTGGCTGAAATCCCTGCAGGACCAGGAAGAGAACCAGTTCAGACTTTGTGAGTAACCAGATCTGAAAAACACCCTGAGCTTCTAAGGATATTCATTATCTTGGGAAATTTGCCATTTTGTTTCCTTCTTTTCATCTTTTCCAGATACTCCCAGTCACCAGCCCTGGAATTAGACAAATTCCTTGAAGATGTCAGGTGAGAGAAGTGGACTTCTGTGAGAAAGCAAGGGCAGATGAGGTCTTCACAGAGTCCATGTGACCTATGTCATATCTCTCCAGGAATGGAATCTACCCTCTGACAGCTTTTGGGTTGCCTCGGCCTCAGCAGCCACAGCAGGAGGAGGTGACATCACCTGTTGTGCCTCCCTCTGTCAAGACCCCAACACCTGAACCAGCTGAGGTGGAGACCCGAAAGGTGTGGACATTGTGGGGTGAATGTAGGTCTATGGTTATTCGGTTGGACAATCTCAGCTAAGGCCTTGTCCATTATACAGTGCAGTTCTACCCCTGGCCACTATGTCCTGTGGGGGAAAGGTTTCTGGGTATTGATGCATTTTTGTGACTGGTCTCTAGTGACTGTCCTCTCTGGTGTTCCAGGTAGTGCTGATGCAGTGCAACATTGAATCAGTGGAGGAGGGAGTCAAACACCATGTAAGGCTCTGGGCCATGGCTGAGCAGGGCTTGGTGGGAAGGGAAGCCTCATCTTTTTCTTTTAGTCTTTTTAAGACAGGGTGTTCCCGTAGCTACAGCTGGCCTGGAAATCTCTCTGTAGACCAGGCTAGCCTCAATCTCCTAGAGATCCACCTACCTTTGCCTCCCTAGTGCTGGGATTAAAGGCATGCAAGGAGTTTTGTGACTTTTGTTTTTCCTAGCTAACACTTCTGCTGAAGCTGGAGGACAAACTGAACCGGCACCTGAGCTGTGACCTGATGCCAAGTGAGTGTTGCCTTTCATTTGAAGATGGAGAGTCTGTGAGCGTTGTCCTTTGAGAAGACATATTGGGTGGGGAAAGTGACCAGGCAGTAACACACTGATTTACACAGTCTGACTCTCTCCACCCTGAGGATGGGGTGATCTGAAGGGCTCCTGCCTCTCTTCCTGCACTCACTTGCCCCTCCTGTTTCTGTCAGATGAGAACATCCCTGAGTTGGCAGCTGAGCTGGTACAGCTGGGCTTCATTAGTGAGGTGAGGTTCCTGCCTTCTGGGCTCTGCCTCCCTGCCTTCTCTCAGCCCTGTCTGACTGAGCTCCTTCCCCAGGCTGACCAGAGCCGCCTGACGTCTCTGCTGGAGGAGACCCTGAACAAGTTCAATTTTGCCAGGAACAGCACCCTCAACTCAGCCGCTGTCACCGTCTCCTCGTAGAGCTCACTTGGGCCAGGCCCCTATCTGAGCTGTGGCCGTCCCTGGATGTGCTGCAGCCCTCCTGTCTCGTCCCACCCTCCTCCCCTACCCCCAGTCAGTATTACCCTGTGAAGCCCCTTCTCCCCCTTATTATTCAGGAGGGCTTTGGGGGCTCCCTGGTTGAGCATCATCCTGCCCCTTCCCCTCTCTCCCTCCCCTCTGCACTTTGTTTACTTGTTTTGCACAGACGTGGGCCTGGGCCTTCTCAGCAGCCACCTTCTAGCTGGGGGCTAGTAGCTGACCTGCTGGCTCCCGCCCTGCCTGTGTGGACCGGAGGCCCACAGGCACTAGGGGAGCTGAGTTCTACAATCCCGCTGGGGCGGATGGGCGGGAGAGAAAGGTGGTGCTGCAGTGGTGGCCTCAGGGGGGAGGGGCCATTCGATTCGCCTCAGTTGCTGCTGTAATAAAGTCTACTTTTTGCTACAAGCTTGCGTGGTCTTCTGTTTGCGCCTGTTTTGGCGCAGTGCCTTGAGAGGAGACGGCCTGGCCCCAGGTGGAGCTCCAGGCGGAGGCCCGACCTCAGGTGGGGCGGGGCCCAGGTGGAGCTCCGGGTGGAGGCCGAGCTTGTGGTCCGCAGCAGGGAGGGCTAGGGGCGGGTCCAGGTGGAGCTGCCCGGAGGCGACGTGAAGGCCGGGCTTCAGGTCGGCGGCGGGGCGGGGCCCGGTCCAGGTAGAGCAGCGGGGCGCCGGCGGCGCTGAGGCCGAGCGGCTCACGATGAGGTGCGGCCGCCTCTGCGTCTTCGGTAACCTGTGGCTTTCCTGTCTTTCCCCGGGGCCCGTCCCACGCGCGGTAGCTGCCCGGTGCGCAGCCCGGCGCCCTCTGCCCTTCCGCCCTGCCCCGCTCACGTCTGCCCCTCCCCCTGCTTTGCAGACGCCTCCCGGGGGCCCAGGCGCCTGATGCGTGTGGGCCTAGCGCTGATCCTGGTGGGCCACGTGAACCTGCTGGTGGGAGCTGTGCTGCACGGTACTGTCCTACGACACGTGGCCAACCCCAATGGCGCCGTCACACCGGAGTACACCACCGCCAATGTCATCTCCGTGGGCTCCGGGCTGCTGGTGAGCACGGCGAGCGCGTAGAGTGGGTGGGTAGACGCGCCGAGACCCTGTGGGCCTTAGGCAAGCTGTCTTCCGCAGAGCGTTTCCGTGGGACTTGTGGCCCTCTTGGCATCCAGGAACCTTCTCCGCCCACCGCTGGTGAGAGGGGCAGGGGGACTGCCTCAGCTCTGACTTCCAAAGGGCAGGCCGCTCAAATAAATTGTCTAAGTCCCTGGGAGGCTTAGCCAGGCCCAGGCTGTTCACTGAGATCTTCTATCCCACCAGCACTGGGCCCTGTTGGCACTGGCTCTGGTGAACCTGCTCTTGTCTGCTGCCTGCTCCATGGGCCTCCTCCTTGCTGTGTCACTCACTGTTGCCAATGGTGGCCGCCGTCTTATTGCTGACTGCCATCCAGGACTGCTGGATCCTTCCATACCACTGGACCAGGGGCCTGGACATACTGACTGCCCTTTTGACCCCACGAGAATCTATGTGAGCATATTCTTGCTGTTCACAAAGCCTTTTCTCTGCCTTTTCATTTGCCCCATTTGCTGCTCCTGTCCCATTCCCTCTTAGTTCTCTTTGTTCCTTTTAGGATACAGCCTTGGCTCTCTGGATCCCTTCTCTGCTCATGTCTGCAGCTGAGGCTGCCCTATCTGGCTACTGCTGTGTGGCTGCACTCACTCTACGTGGAATTGGGCCCTGCAAAAAGGAAGGGTTTCAGGAGCAGGTAAGGAAGAGGAGCAGGAAGGGTTGATAATACACAGGTTATATTGAAAAGGAGCTGGTGTGTCATTTAAGGCATTTTGCAGCTAGAGGAACTGACAGAGCTTGAACCTCCAGAATGTAAAACACAGGAAAGCATACAGCTACTGGATCATCATCAGAATTTCCAGACATCACAGAAAACCTGGGTTTAGAACAGGTAAAAGGCCCTTAGGGAGGGGCTTGGATAAGAACTGGGACAGGGAAGCGTTCTTGGGACCTGGGATTGAGGCTAGTTCTTTGCCATGTTACTTGCTCTCTGATCCAGGTTGTTTCTTCCTATCAGACAGGTGCTCTTCTGAGGCTCAGTCTACATGTGTTTTCCACCAAGCAAGGGGCTCTGACAGAGAATATAAATAATTGCAATAAAAGAAAGAACTTCTCTTGTTTTCTGCCTGGTTACAGTTACTTTAGGAGGAAAAGGCAAGGTGTTGGTGCTGGAGAGACTTGGATCAAAGAAGGTGGAGTTCTCAGTTACTTACAGAACTTTAATGAGGGACAAGTCTAAATTCTTCCTTAGCTGTACAGTCACTGAAAAGAGAAGCTGGTGCTAGGGAGCCCACCACACCACTGGCTGATGAATTTCAGCACATCCTGGCACACTGGGCTGTGGGAGGTCTGTGAGCAAAGGAGAAGAATGAGAGGAACATGAGTTCATTGGGGTCATCGAGAGGCCATCAGCTCCATCTGGGTGTCATAAGGAGCAGGCTGCCTTCTAGACAATCCCATTCTCGTAGTCCCCCACCCTCATACTGTTCTCTCTGCCTTTGTCCTTCAAGATTCCCTCTCTCACCTTGATGGCCATAAGAAACTTATTCCAGTTATCCTTGTTTGCAGCTTTTCCTGGCCGCTTAAATTCAATTTTGTTCCTCAGAATGGGGTAACCTATGAAGAAAGAGGAAAAGGTGAGCTGGAGTTTGCAAGACAATAGGAACAGCAGCAGGGGTGGGGGCAGGGAGTCAGGTGTGTGTGCAGTGGGGTGTGTGTACAGTCAGGTGTGTGTGCAGTGGGGTGGTCCTGTCGTGTGCACCTTTCACTAAATTACTCTGGTTTTTTTGATGTTGCTGCTTTTCCCTCCTTTCTACCTGCCACACAATATGGGGTGTTGCAGGGTTCCATACCTGTAATGAGGCAGGGCAGTGCCCGAACTCCAGTACTTGCAGCTACTAGGGAAGCCTCATAGACACCACGCTCATCTCTAGGCAGAACCTGCTCCAGTCTCTGATCCATTGAGACTGTGAGTACCCAGTCTCGAACCTCTTCTCTCTGGGCCTCCTGGGAAGGACAGAGGTAGCAGAGGCTTGCTAAGTCCTCATCCCATATAACAGCTTGAAGGCTTAAAGGACAGTTACAGCCTCTATTTTCCCTGAAGGAGTAGTGAGGGCTGATGTCCTGCCAAAGATGGCAGCCATCCAAAGCCACCTTCCCTTCTCAGGGTGGTCCCACTCCTGAGACCTTACTGTTCTCCAACCCTGCATCCTTACCGGTACATGCTGCTTAGCTGGGAGTGGCACCTCAAAGGGAATGTCTGTATCTTGAAAATCTGAGTGGTCAAGGGCATCCAGAGTCCCTTCTTCAATTGCCTGTGGCAGAGTGGATAACTGAGATAGGCACAGCTTGTGAAAAGCACAGCCTCCTGACCTCTGGCACAGTTTCTCTACTTACATCAGTCAGATCCAGAAATCGGTTGAGGAAAATGAAAGCCATGTTCTCCCAGCCAACTGCCTGTAGCAGAGAAAAGTTGCAAATGGGAGTGAGCAAGCTGAGCTTGGATGCTGCTTATCCAGGTATCAGGGGAACACTCCAGGCAGATACAGAACTGCCTTCCTTAACATCAGCCCCCTACCCAGCTTTATTCAAGAGAGTATCCATCTTCCCATTTTAGATTTCCTTGTTTCTTCAGCCCCACCCTGCCTGTCCTAGCTCACCTTGGCAGCAGTTCCTGCTTCGTAGAAGGCCTTGTCTGCAGGTAGTAGCTGGGTGTGGCGCAAGAGTGAAACAGAAAGCCTGGCAGCTACGGTTTCCTGTGGATTAAAAGCAAAGTTTTATGATCCTGGTATTAGAGTGGCTGAGCTGCCAGACCAATGAATGTCTGAATGAATGTCTGTAACTAAGACAGTCACAGAACTGTAAAACCAGCAGTCACTGTTAGACTATTCTAGATCCCAAGCTGTTCTGGTCTTAGCTCTTTTCATCAGCACAGCATAACTGGGTCTAGATTATATATAGGGCTCCTTCCTGTACATAATGCTGTCATCTAGTTACATGAAATGAATACACAGTTACCACAAATAAGTCAAAAGTGTGTTTACTTTTAGGACATGAATAAAAACTAGCATGTGATTTGTTTTTGAGATAGGGTCTCACTTTGTAGCTCACTTAACCTGGAACCCATCATATAGCACAGGCTGGGCTCAACTCAAGGCAATCCTCTTGCCTTACCGTCCCAAGCAATAGGATTTCAGGTATGAGCCAGCACACCTGACTTTTTGACAAGGTCTCCCTGTAGCCCCACCTGGCCTGGAAATCTAGGTAGATTAGGCTGGACTTGATTTCACAGAGATCTGCCTGCCTCTTCTGCGATTAAAGGTGTACACTGCCATACCCTGGCATGTGATTTGAATTTTTCAACATAATGAGGCTGGTAGAGCTGTGGGCACAAAGCACTAAGGCCAAAACAGTTTGGGAAGAAAGCTCCATCTCAGCAAGGCCTACAGACTACTTTAGACAGAAGAAAAGCTAAAAGGAGAATGGGGAGGTCCAAGAGCCCAAGCTCAAGAATCTAGAACTTGGATTCATTCAACTTCATAGGTCTGAAGATGCAGCCTCATGATTGAGTGCTCTATTGAATCCCCAACTGTATCTTACCAGCTGCTTGATGCTCTGGGCTGCAGAGCGTGTTGCATAGTAATGAGCGATCAGCAGCATCATCTCAAACTCCTCATGAGCTGCAGAATTTGCCTCACTGGACTTCACCAGGTTTTCACACTAGAGAAAGGAGAGAACAAAACTGAGCTCAGGGGTCAGAGGTAGGCCAGAACCATAGAGTGCTCACTGGTGGCCACTTGGATAGAGAAGGGTAAAAACTTAAATGCACTGAGAGACTGGAACAGAGACAAGTAGAGGAACCCTTTTTATCTTGACCTTCCTTACCAAGTTGAAGAGGACATCCCGAAGATCAGCCCAGCTGTGGTAGGCTTCAGCATTGTTGGTCCCAGGAGAGCTAACGATATCAGTGAAGATCCTTTTGTAGATGTTGAAGTTCTAGAGGTAGAAGGGGAAGGGAATCTGAATAAGGGGTGCAGTAGAAGGCAAAATGGGAGAAAGAGCAGGTAGAGAAAGCACATAGGGGAGAGAGAAAGAGAGGGAAAGAGAATGAATATGTAGGACCTAAGGACCATGATGGAGAAAGAAGTATGAACTATTTTGGCAGAAGGACCAGGAGTTCAAAGTTATCCTTGGCTCCAGGATGGCCTGGGCTGCACCTGATCCTATCTTAAAAAACAAAACCCTTGGGGCTGGGGAGATGGTCCAGCAGTTAAGAGCACTTAAGACCACAGGACCTAGGTTCAGTTCCCAGGCAGCCACATGGAAACTAACAATCATCCCTAACTTTAGTTCCAGGAGATCTGACACCTGTTCTAGCCTTCGGGGGCATGATATACTTACATATTTGCAAGCAAAACACTTATACACACAAAATTTTTAAAAACTTTGATATCAGCTGGTGTTCCATGAGTATGGACAAATGTATGAATGTGAATATAGTCACAATGTTAACAGGCTAATTACTCCAGACAACTGTGATTCTCCAGTAGGAGAGTGATTTTCTAGAGGAAGTCAGCAAAGGGCCTTGAGGGGCATGTGCAGGATTCCTCTTGGAAAGACAAATCCCTGTGTATTAGATAATAGCATGAGCAGCTTCTTGAGTGTTTCTTTATAGGTAAAATCTTCCAGAGAGGCTGGCTGTACATTTCAGGACAGGCTCAGAGGAGATCCTGAGCATGATATTCTCTAAGGACAGGATTCTTTGAGAAGACTGTTTCTGAAAGGATGGGTGGTTCTAGAGGATGAAGAATGAATGCTCTGGTGGAAAGATTCATCCCAAAGAGAAGCCTGGTACCTGTGGGTTAGCAGGAGCTCCATGTTGCACATAGAGGGCCAGTGCCTGGGCATAGCCACCCTCCCGGATCAGGTGAGTTGCATACAAAGCCACATACTTGTGTAGAATCTTGTAGTTCTGTTTTAGGGTGGAGGAAAAGCATAGGCAAGGTTGGAATCAATAAGACCAGGCAGTTAAGGGTTGTAACCAGAGGCCATAGATTTGTTTAGGAGGCAAAGGGCATCTACAGTTCCGATCCCAGTTTCAGAGTACAGAAGACTGCTCTCTGATGTTCTTTAGAGATCTCTGCAGATTGGGCTTTGGTGAAGTTAAGAGATGGTGAAAGCTCTGGAGTAAGTAGGGACCCAAGGAAGAGGGTAAAGAGCTGGGAGTGGGAAGCAGACAGCAGTACCTGTTTGGTGGCAGTTTCGATGCACTTATCCCACTGACCCTGCTCCACATATAGGTCCAAAGCAGCTACCACATCCACACCCACCAGCTGTGGAACAATGAAAAAAAGAGTTCAAGGAAAGGCAGATGAACTGAGAGGGAGAAGATGGAGGGACTCTCTAGTACCTTTCCAAGAATCTGGCTTTTAATCTTGGCTTTGTCATGCTGAGGACTGAAACCAGGGCCTTGTCCATGCCAGATGAGAGCTCTACCATTTAGTTACAACCCCTGGCCTCTCCCTGTATTCTGCCTTCTGCTAAGAGTCTTACCGAATCTACTTTGCCCTGGTTCTTCAGGAAGTCCTTATAATGCTGGTCCACATAGTCTTCATACCTGTGAAGATGTATAGAAATCCCTTAACTTCATAGTTGTGCAATGCTTCCCCATGAAAACTTCCCCAATCTTTATGAGTATGTGTGTGTGTGTGTGCATATACTGAGTGCAGTGCCTGTGGAGGCCATAGGTGTGGGACCCCTAGCCCCTGGAGGTGAAGTCATGAGCAGTTGTGAGCAGCAGTTGTGACTTGGGTCTGGGAACCAAACCTGGGTCATCTGGAAGCACAGAATGTGTTCTTAACCTCTGAGTCATCTCCTAGTTCTCATTCCCCCTAATCTTTACAAAAGGAAGTAAAAGAGAATGATGTAATGATTACCTGGGATCTAACTCCTTGGCTACTCGCTTGGCTTTGTTCCATTCTTCACCTTCAATGAAAGCATCAATTGCTTCTTTGACAAGGTCCAGGTTCAGATAGAGTTCTGCAGCCTACACAGTAGACATTAAAGTGAAGACTACCTTTCCACTTGATGCCCTGGTCTCCCCCCGGTGAACTCTCCCTTTTCCCAGAACCTACCTACCAAGACCACACCTACCAAGAGGCCCACCTTTACACACCTGGGTGTTATGTCACCATTCCACCCATGTATGTAGAATCTTTTCAGTTCTAGCATCCTACTTACAGTGCTGTGCTTTCCAATTCCAATCAGCTGGGGACCTACAGTCCGAACTACTTCCAGACTGCGCTGGGGAGGCAGAAACTTGATGGAGAGTTCAGCTGCCTGAGTGGTTGAACAGAAGATGGAAATGAGTAGGAGAGACAAATGCCAGTAGGGCTCCTCCTTGGCCCGACCTATTTCACATGTTGTCCTCTCCAGCTCCAGCTGTCTTGTGATCCTCCCTCATCCTGCACTCTCCTAGGCTATGCTTGCCTTCTGGGTCCTTTGGTCAGTGAGCCCATCTATTCTACTCAGCTCACTGTAACTCAGATAATTCCTTGGTTGTGTGAGGTCACTGCATTTGGTTCTGCCCCTGTAACAAACTGGTTTCTCAAGTTCTTTGTCACAAATAGAATCTTGGTAGTATGGGAATATTATAGAGAAAGAGCTGAAACAAAACAAGGAGTGTAGGGAATTCTGCAACTATGTGTGCTCCAGTTTCATGAGCTTCACTTTATTCAGACTTACTATACTATACTTTGAGTATGTACAATGGCAATTACCAAGAACACTGAGCTCAATGAGTATATGATTTTAGATGTTAGGTTAAATGTATTATTTTTAACTGTCTCCTTTTTCTAAGAACAGAGTTGTTTAAATTACATGTGTGGCATACATTTGTAGTGATTAGGAGCTTCCCTAGTAAAATCTGCTCAAATCACAACCAAGCATCATCATCCTTTGTTTCAATGTCTTAGAGTCATTGAATGTCTCAAGAAACCTAGGAGACTTCTTACATGGGCATCATCACACCAATATCTCTATTTAATTTAGAGAACCAGTAAATCTCGCCCTCCTCAGGACTCTCAGTACCATAGGAGTCACTGTACCTGAGGCACATCATTTAAACTATAAATGCACCTCCAGTTGCAAAGGTAATAATAAGTTGTGATTACTTATTGTATCTTGGTTAGTTTTATATGACAACTTGACTAGAACGCATGATATAGAGACAATTGTTCAGACATTACTTGGGTGTTTCTGTGAGGATGTATCTAAATGTGATTAACATTTAAATTGTAAAGCAGATGATTAGCTAATCTAGTTTTTCAATCTAATCAACTGAAAACTTGAACAAAAAGGCTCACTCTTCCTGAACTAGGGCTCACTTCTCAGTGAACTTTTTGTGGCTTTTTCCTGTCTTCACTCCGGAACTGAAACACTGGCTCTGCAGCCTGCCAACGGTCTCTCCTGGGCTTCCAGCTTGCCAGTCTCTCTGCATATCTTCCATAATTGTGTGAGCCAATTTTATTTATTTATTTAGGTCTTTTTGAGACAGGGTCTCCCTGTAGTCCAACTGGCCTGGAATGAACTATGTAGACCCAGCTAGCCTCCATCTCACAAAGACCCATCTGCTTCTGCCTCTGCCTCTGCCTCTGCCTCTGCCACCCAAGTGCTGGGATTAAAGGCACACTCTACCCACCCTGGCTGAGCCACTTTCTTATCTCACAGATAAACACACTTTATCAGTTTTGTTTCTCTGACTAATATAGTTTGTCTTAGAGTTGGTGAAGCAAACTGAGTTGACCTAATTTACTGGAGGGGAGAATCCTTTACAGGAGCTTTTGGGTGGAGGGAGATGCTTTTGTCATGGTCTTCACCTGTCCTCCTTTTAGCTCCTGTTTAATTTCTCCTTCCTCTCTCAGAGAAACTTCTGAATCCTTTCAGTCTACCAAACAGCTCATGTACACTTCAGTCCTGACGTAGATACAGTATTAAGCCCCCTAACTTCTGGCTGTCTTATACCTTCTTTTCTAGTCTTTACATATTCTAGCTCTAGCATATGGCAGGTACCATTACCTTCACACACAAAAGACACAGGAGGATCAAGGTAGTCAGAAGCCAAGCTGATTGGGAATGGACCATGGGAAGCAGGGCCAAGAATGGTCTAGAACCTCACCTTCATCCAGCACTTCTCCATTAGACTGCTGCTTCCTGAGTCTCGCACTTTGAGGTAGCAGTCCACTGCTCGGCTATACTCTCCAGCCTGCTCCCACTGTAGGGCTTGCTCCACAAGTCCCTCCACGCCCCTGTGAAGATGACAGTGCTCATGATCAGAGCTGGGGATAGGCAGTGTGGTCCACCGTGTGCACACCCTGCCAACACTTCCAGGACAAATGGTTTTTTACCTGCCCCCTTTCTTCGTAGCTTCTCGCTCATACTCTTCCTGCAAGGCCTCCAGCTGGCCAGGCACATAGTCCTTGCAGATCCGCAGAGCATCACTCCATAGTCCAGCCTCCTGCTCAGATTGTGAGATTGTTAGAAGAGTCAAGGGAGGCTCTGAAGCTTCCCACTGCCATACAGGTTCCTCTGGCCCATGGATTTCTGGCTTCTTGGGCTTTTCTTTTCCTTTCTCTTGCCTGCCCCCTGCCCTTTTCAACACCAAGGGTCAGTGTGGTTCTCTGTGACCTCCTCTCCTATCGCCTTATCCTCTCCTCATGGCCCAAATATAGTGACTCACCTTATAATAATTGAGAGCCAGGCCTGGTCTCTGGGCCCGAAGCAGCAATCCTTCTGCTTTCTGAAAATCCTTCTCCTCCAAAGCCCCACGGGCCTGACCTACAAGCACCTCAGCAACACTGTCAGGATCGTGGGCCTCAGCTACACGCTGAGCTGCCTCCCAATCCTGGTTGTGGACAAACCTGCCCAAGATGGGGACACAGGAGATGCTGAGTAGAGGACTGAAACCTCAACAGTGACAGATAAACAGTCATATTATTGAGGAAATATTAAGTTTATCTGTACCAGGTTTGAATGGAGGAAAAGATGACAGTGAACAATCCTGGGCCAGTGACTGACCGGCAGGATCCTGGTGAGATGGGTCAGTGAGTAAAAGGCACTTGTCATGAAGCCTGATGGCCCGAGTTCAACCCCTGGAACCCACATGGTAGAGGGAGAGAACCAATTCCCAGAAGTTGTCCTCCAATCCATACATGTACCCTGGTATGCATACTCATCCATAAATAAAATAAATGTAAAAAAATTTGTTTAAAGAAGTTATCGTGTAGGGCTACAGAATGGCTCAGCAGTTAAGAGCACTGGCTGCTGCTGCGCAGAGGACCTGGGTTTCATTCCCAACATCCACAGGCAGCTAACAGCTGTCTACAACTGTAGTTTCAGTGGGTCTAACACACTCTTTTGACCTCTGTGGGCACTACACAACACAGGTGCACTTGTGTGCATGCAGGCAATACACGCATATAAATAAAATGAAATAATATTTTCTTAAAAAAGAAGTTATGATGTAACTTACATGAGGACTGCCTCTTTTGGTTTGCCAGCTCTGATGAATTCAGCTTCAGCCTCTTCAAATTTACCCTAGAGAGGAAGGCAGCCACACATAGCGAGGAGGCTGGTACCAGCTGGGAGACAGGGCTTTGAATAACTGATCATGGTGTTCAGAGGAATAGTCGGAGGGTCAAAGTCACATTCATACCTCATCCTCCAGGTACATAGCATATCTGAGATGAATCTCAGGGGTTTTGTGCTTGAGAGCCAGCCGAGAGAGTTCAAAAGCAAACTCAAAGGAGCTGAAATGGAAATTGAAGATACAGTTTGTATAGAATACTTGTAGAAAGCAAGAGAAAATAGAGAACCGACAAAGATCGAGGAAAGGAGGCAGATTTAAAGATAACAGGAAGTGGCCAGACAATCCTGTGCTTTCCTGAGGCCTACAGGAAGGTTCCTGTAGCTCCCACCCTCCTCTCTAGGTTTTCTGAGACAGCGTCTCTCTATAGACCCAGCTGGCTTTGAACTAGCTATGTAGACTTGGCTGGCCTGGATCTCACAGAGATCTGCCTGCTTCTGCCTCCTGAGTGTTAGGATTAAAGGTGTGCACCACCTGCCTGGCCTGTATATAAGTATGAAATTTAAATATAAGAAAAAGAGAATTGCACACTTTTGCATTTAATAGAATCATAGTTTGACTTCTCAGAAATAAGTTACTGGCGTAGTTCAGTTCTACCTTTACAAGCTGTTCCTGCCCCAGCCCTCTTGTTTAGAATACCTAATGATAAAATACCATCCTTCCAAGGCTTCAAAGGATCTCCTTTACTATATATTTTCAATTGTTAGTTTTTAAAATATTTTATTATTTTTATTTTATGTGTATGAGTATATTGCTTGCATGCTGGTAGGTGCACCCATGTCATGCAATACCCACGGAGGTCAGAAGAGGCTGTTGGATTCCCCTGGAACTGAAATTACAGATAATTACAAAAGTTGTTAGTTGCCATGCATGTAGGTAGGTGTACTCATGTTGTGTAGTTCCCACAGAGGTTGCAAAACGGCATTGGATCCCTTGGAACTGTAGTTAGAGATGGTTGTTAGCTGCCATGTGGGTGCTGGGAATCGAACCTGGGTCCTTTGCAAAAGCAGTCAGTGCTCTTAACTGCTGAGCCATCTCTCCAGCTCGAGACAGGATCTTTCTATGTAGTTTTGGCTGGCCTCAAACTCACAGATACCTGCCTGTCTCCGCCTTCTCAGTGCTGGGATTAAAGGCTTGTGTCACCATATCTGGTTATTTTTCACTGTTTATTTTCTGAGACAGGGTGTCATATAGTCTAGCCTGGCTTCAAACTCCCTAATTAGTTGAAACTGGCCTTGAACTACTAATTCTTCAGCTTCCACCTCTCAAAGTGCTAGGATTACAGGCTAGTACCACTAGGCCTGGCTCACATGTCTTTATTCTTGCCTCAGCTTTTGGAATTATTCTTCAGTGTACATCAGTTTTTTCTCCCTATGTACAAGTCTGGATGGGATAGGGCCAATGGAAAGAAGGTTTCAGGACTCACCAGTTGTCAGCAGCATGGTCAATGGCAGCCTCCAGGAGTCCCAGCTTGTTAAGCAGTCTAACTGCAGCCTCTCCTCCCAAGCTCTTTGCCCACAGATAGGCCACATGTTTGTGGGCATTAGCTCCTCCATGAGCTTTCGCAACCTGTAAAGCAAAGCTGCTTAATAATCTCCCATGGCAGAGCTATCCCCCCCACCTTTTTTTTTTTTTTTTTTTTTTTTAATCTCTGGCCTCCTGACCTCAGCTGTGATGATAAAGATCAGGACCCAGCTCTAAATCAAGATTAAAGAAGGCTAAGTTCCAGGGTCTCTTAACTTAGGTCAAAATACTTAGGGACCAAGGATGGACTTTTGGAAACCCACAAGCCCTTTAAATTAAAAGTAAAATTTTGTGTATGTAGGTGTGGACATGCTTTTGGCTAAATAACTGTGACATTAGTTAGAATTAGTCACTAAAGAAAAAGAAAGAGGGCTGCAGGTACTTGTAGTGTGGCCTGGATTTCATACCCGATATGCCTCTTCCCAAAGCCCACTTGAACGGTACATGTTCACTGTTGCCTTCCATTCCTGGGCCTCAAGATAGTGATACTCTGCCTCCTGCAGTCGGCCTTCTGCCTCCAGCTCCTGCAGGAAGATGTGTTAGGATGGAAGGAGGGATGGATGCTGGTTGGGAGGAATGTGCAAGGCTAGAAGAAGAGCTCACCTTGCCCAGGTGAAGGTGTGTATCACTGAGCAGATCTGGGTGGTGCTTCCCAACCAGGCGGATCATGTCATCATACAACTTGTGCTTTTTGAACATGGTGATGGCAAGATCCGGCTCTTCCACTGTCACATACAGCCTGGGGACAGGAGATGCACCTGGGGCCTCCTACAGCTAGATTCCTACTGCCATTATTTCTGGCAGAACTCACATATCCTCATACCCCAGCCCTTCTCTCAGCCCTGATACCTCCTCCCTTGGCACATCCTTTGAGGTCACACTCACCTTTCAGCCTCTCGGTACTTGCCCTGCTTTTCCATTTCCTGGGCCTGTGTGATGTACAGCACGGACACATCTTCTGGTCGCATGCATTTCATTGCCAGCTGTGTGGACACACAGGACCCTAGTAGGCTCAGAGGCTAATCTAGAAGGGAGCCAGTGTGCTCCCAGCAATCACTGGTGTTTGGTTGCTGCTACTCCATTGGTCAGTTAATGGGATGCCAAGTCTATTAGGAGCCAATGAAGAACTATATTCTGATAAGGCAGGAGTCTGTAAGGCATTGTGCACAGAGCACATGCTCTGTTACCATGCTCCTGCTGCCCCTATTGAGTTCTGCAGTATAGGGAAGAGAATAGAGTTACCAAGTGACCAGGGGCTTTGGAGTGGTCATTCAGAAGGCCCAGCTCCCAAGCCTATGTGCTCTGTTTAGAACCTCAGGCTTAGACACAGGGACCTCTTCTCATTTCATTCTCTATGGTTAGGGATCCAAGCTGTCCAGACTCTATTTTAGTATTCTTTCTTGGCTTTCAGAGAACCCAATGAAGGAAGGTTATCAGAGATCATAGAGTGAGGCAACATCAGTCACTAAGGACTCTGCCTATTCTCTACCTTATGGGCTTGCTCCCAGCGGCCAGCTTGGGTGTACATGTCTATAGCATCTTTGGTTCGGTCTCCCTTGGTATAGAGCTCCTCAGCAATCTGAAATTGAAAAGATGCAAAAGGCAAGAGAACCAGAGGAAAGCAGCTTGTAGGGGAGGACTAAACCTTAGGGGATGATGGAGAGACTGGCATACCACCTTGTAAAATACAGGAGAAAAGGTGAGTGTGAATGATGTGTGTCTTCTATTGTTTAGGAAAAAGACCAAATCAAAGCAGGACAAAAACAATCCAGTGGAATCTCTGTGTGTGTGTGTGTGTGTGTGTGTGTGTGTGTGTGCTGAGTACACACAAACATGGAAGCTAGAGGAGGGCATATTCCTCTTCTGCCTTATTTCTGAGGCAGGATATCTCCCAAAATTTGGGGCTCATGGTTTTTGGCTAGGCTGACGACCAGCAAGCCCCAGGAATCCTCTTGTTCCCTCCCCACTACAGGGCCAGGGCCATACATGTTCCCAAGACCATATGGGTGCTGGCATCTGAACTGAGGTCCTCATAGTTGTATAGCAAGCACTCTTAACCACTAAATCGTCTCTCCAGCCCAATCCAGTGCAATTTTAAAGGGTCTCATTTCTGCAACGTGAAACAATTCTCTAGTAGCTATGCTAGAGTTATTCACAAAGAATTACTTGAGTTGGCACAAGAAGAGAGCTCGAGATCACTGTATATATCTGGGGGATTGAGGTGGCATCTGTGATGTGGGAGATGACAGTGGGGAAATAAACCTCATTCATGGTGGTGATATTGTTTGGGCACCAGAAAGAAGGGCCTGGGGAGCTGTCCCCCTTCTTGTTCTTAGGGCTCTCCTTATCATCCTTTACTGCACTACTTCATGCTGAAGAAAGGGACTCTTCCTCACCTCATACTCCTGCAGAGACGCATAGTGTTGGGCTACACGAGGATAATATTTAGCTGCAGTGTTCCGATCCTGTAGATCTAAAATATAAATTGCCTTCTTCCACTGACGGGCACCCAGAGCAGCCTCAATTGCTTTAATGGAACACCTGGCATAGTCAGGCAGGACATAAATATGTATGAGGAAAGAGGCAAACGAAAGGAAGTACAGAGAACTCCCTAAGCACATTCTGACCCACATTCTGAGACTTCCTCATTTAGACTATGGCGTCCTCCCTGGCCTCACGCCCCCTCACTTCATGCCATATCTCCACTTTACCCTTGCTGTCATACCTGGCTTCAATGTAGTGATTGATGGCTGCATCCAGCTGCTTCTGCTGCACCAAGTGGTCCCCCCAGGCCTCCTCTAGTCTCACCACCTCTACTGGGAAGGCCAATCGAGCCAGCTCAACCGCTACCAGGGACAAAGAAGGTACTCGGTTCAGAATTCCAGGATGGGACTCAGGGAAATAAAACATGGAGAATGTTTGAGAAGCCTAGAAATGCAGGAGAACTGAGGACAGTCAACCTGAGTGGATGCCTCCAAAGAGGTGTTGGGGTACTGGATGAGCAAGAATGTACTACAGTAAAAGGCAGCTTGTAAGCAGCTAGTACCTTTCATGAATGCATTGCCTTTACAATAGCACTCAAGGGCTCGCTGCAGATTTCGAATCTTCTCAAAGAGATCACCTGCCTGTAAACACATATCATGATTACAATGAATGAAACCTACACAACAAAATCAAGAATCAGCTCCAAAATGCAGGAATGCTAGCAGTCATGTAGGACTGTGTACCCTAGGTCTCCTCAGGTGGGAGAGTGGCTCTGGGCCCTAGAGAAAAGGTCTAGGAAAACTAAGTCAGCGTACCCTCTCATAGAGTTCCCCCTTGATGAGGGCTGTGGTGATGTGCTCTACCAGCTCTGTGTTGGCCAGCAGTTCCTCTCGGGTCAGCACCAGCCGTGCAGCTTTAGCAGGGAGCCCAGCTTTGAGGTATAGACTGATGGCTGCAAGCCCATCCCCTTGGCTCTCCTGTAGTTCACCTGCCCGCTCCTCTTGCTGTGTGTCCGTCAACCACTGGTAGTAATCTCGGCGTAGCTTCTCTAGGGCTGGGTGTCCCTGGACACGTGCAGAGGAAGTTAGGAATCCCATGCCTCCCTGTCCTGCTTTCTATGCCTCTCTTGTCCCTCTGTAACTGTAGGCACCCTCCCAGGACACCACAATGCTAACCACTCACTATACGAACCAGCCCCAATCCTATGTCAGATCTTATGGCTTCTGAAACTGATGAAACCAAATGCTGAACAATTGTTAAGATATAACCAATACCTTGGCCTCAGCCACAGCAATACACTCATCCCAGCGGTGCAGCTCCTGGTACATGTCCATGGCCTCCTCAACAGCATTCTATGGGAGCCAGACAGAAGAAAGAGGATACCAGGAAAACAGAAGGTCAAGAGACTATCAGTAAGCCTTGCTCAGCAGCCCCTCCCCTCTCTCTCTGTTGGGAACTGAATAGAGGGCCTTGCATATGTTAAGCATATGTTCAACTCCTGGCTCCAGAGGTAGATTTACTTTAAACTAAAAGAAGCTCCTTATACACACAGGTATTTCCAAGGCAGACTTTCTTTCTGAAAAAATAATTATTTATTTTTGTTTTATGTGTATGAGTGTTATGCCTGCATGTATGTAAGTGTACCCATGTCATGCTGTGCCCATGGTAGCCAAAAGGAGGCACTGGATCCCCTCAAACTGGAGTTATGGATGGTTGTTAGCCACCACATGTATGTTTGGATTTGAACCTAGGTCTTCTGCAAGAACAAACAGTGCTTTTTAACTGCTGAGCCATATCTCCAGCCCCAAAGCAAATTTTCTTAAAGAAGACCACAAAGACTATAAGTTTAAGGCTCCACAAAACCTGGATCTGCCCTTGTGCACAAGAATTGCAAAGAGGGGCTAGTGAGATGGTTCAGTGATTAAAAACATTACTGCTCTTCCAGAGGACCCGAGTTAAGTTCCCAGCACCTAGGAGGCAGCTTACAACTGTTTGTAACTCTAGCTTGAGAGGATCCAGTGCCCTCTTATGACCTCTGTGGACAAATATACACACATGGCATTTACTCATGCAGACATAGATAAACAAAAATTAAAATAAACCTTAAAATTTGCAAAGTTGGGTCCTGGAATAGGCAGGAGATAAACTATTCTGAAAGGAAGGAGAGATTGAAGACCAAAGGAAGGTATCTGCCTAAAGACTAACTGAGGAGGAAATTGAGGGAGGACTGAAATTAACTCTATAAACCTCTTTAAAAGTTCTCTCCAAACCTTTGTGAGACTTAATAATCAGTGGTCTTTTTATTCCCCAACCCCCGCAGGGGCCTCTTCTATCCTGTTCCTCTTTCCCTTGTTACCTGTTCCAAGAAGATCATTTCAGCCAGCTTGTAGTTCTTCTCCAGCATGGCCAGACGTGCCCGGACCTGATAGAAGTCTGTCCCTTCTCCTCCCTACTGGGGAAAAGGGGGATTGGTTATTCACTATGGCTCAACACAAGTAGATCAGGACATATAGACTGAGAGACTTGAGAAACTAAAAATCTTTAAGGGATTGAGAGGCCTGAGGTTTCACAGGCAATTATAAGGTGTTCCAACTTTAGGGTAGCGGGATCATCAGGATAGACACTAGGGAGGCTGGAAAAGTAGGAATCACAGAACTAAAACTAACAGAATCTCAACTTGGGAGATCGAATGAGTCAAGAGGGTAATACTTGCATATTCCCTGGACACTTGATCTGCAATCTCATTGGTCTCATGCAAGAATCGAGCTTTTGCCACATGACCCAAAGCAGAAAAACACCTATAGTACAGAGGCAAAGAGACCAATGGTTACCTTAATGCAGGACCATCATGAAGTCAGTGGTTCAATGAACATAGTGAGCGTCTAGTACTGCCAGATAATATTTTTGTCACTTGAAGCCCAAAGGAGAATAGGAAGATGAAAGCCTGGCTCTCAAAGAATTTTCTTTCTAGTGCAGATAATAAACCATAGTGATACTGTTATCATTGACTGAGTGGGCCACTGAAACTGAACTGGGACCTAACTACAAAAAAGAGCTAGTTAATGGCCAGGCAAGATGTGCTCACTGCTACAATAGTGGCAAGTCTGTTACGGGGGCAACCAGCACTTTCTGATTGGATTTGAGGCCTGCTCCACAGAAAGGAATTCACATCTGGTGCTGTAAACCTAATCAAAAGCCTGTGGCTGGGGAAATCATAGGTCCTAGTGGGAAAGCAATTATTTTTCTAAATGGATATGTTGTGTTCATCAAATTGCCTTCTAAATAATGTCTATGCCTCCAGATCAGTGTTGCTGTCAGTCTTGGTCAGAAAAGCTTCTTACTGTAGTCGTAACTGCAGACTCATAACTGGTCAAAGTGATGAGAGTGACTGCTGAATGCTCAGCTATAAATGAGACATCTCTATCCCACCTCCAGGGTTCAGGAAATATCACTGAGTGAGTGGAAAGAATATAAGAGGTGGAGGAAAGGGTTGTATTGCAGAGTGCTTGCAAGTATGGCATGGCACAGCAGCTGTGATTATCGGACAAGACAGGCACAAGATGGAATGCTTCAATATTCTCTTGTGGGGAGGGAGGGTCTCACAAGACCCTACCTCTTCCTGAGGATCTGTAGACAGTTAATGGTTGATGGGGGCTGGAGAGAGATTTTCTTCAGTGGTGTAGATACCAGTAAGTTGCCTGTGGTCCTGTAAATAACCCCTTATTCATGCTCCCTTAAGCAACCCTAATGAAACTCATTAGGTCATGAAAGAGAAAAAAGACATGAAAGTAGAAGGGGGACTAGTTAGGAAGAGGAAGGGAATCAACAGGAGTGGGACGAGGAGGAGAATGGGGTGTAACTATGACCAAAATGCATTATATACATTCCATAAGGAAACCCTTATGTATTATGTATAATTAATATATGATAATTAGTAACATTTTAAAAAAGAATCATGGCAAGGTGGGGAAAAGTCATTTCAGACAGAGGGAATGTCTGTGCAAAGCTCACAGCAAGGATGAGTGGGGTGTGCTCCCAGCCAAAAGTATGATTGTGGCTGGAAAATGATGGGCAAGTAGGTGACTAGAATTTGAAAGAAGCAGAGGCCAAATACTTACAAGGCCTCAGGCCAGTAAAAGGAGTCCTTTTTTTCAAATTTATTTATTTATCTATTTGTGTGTGTATGTTTTCTGTCTGTCATGTGTTATGTGGGTGCTCAAGGAGGCAAGAAGTGGGTGCCAGACCTGCTGGAGTTGGAGTTATAGGCAGCTGTGAGCTGCCTGATGTGGGTGCTGGGAACTGGTCATTTCCCCTACAGAACAACAAGTGCTTTTAACTACTAAGCCATCTCTCCAACTCCTGGAGTCTGGTTTATACAAAGTATAAAGCTATTGGTAGGTTCTAAGTAAAAACAAAACAAAAAGCCAAAACAATAAAAACAGTCAACTTAACTGATTTTTGTTTGTTTTTGAGACAAGTTCTCATATAGCCCAGGCTGGCCTTGAATTCATGATGATCCTGACCTTTTGATTCTCCTCCCAGATGTGGAAATTACAGGCATGTGCCACTATGCCTGGTTATGTGGTGCTGGGGATCAAACTTTGGGCTTAGTACGTGTTGAGCTGCATCCCAAGCCCTCTACTCATATGGTTTAAAATTAGTATCATCATTATTATTAGTGTGTATGTGCTTGTGCCACAATGTGCATGTAGAGGTCAGAAAACAACTCCTCAGGAGTAGGTTCTCTCCTTCCACTGTGGGTTCCACGGATTGATCTTGTGCTGTCAGGTCTGCATGGCAAGTGCTTTTACTTGCTGAGCCATTTTGTTGGAGGTCTAACTGATGTTTTTAAAAAATTACCTCATCTCTGTAGGATGCAAGCATTTTGGAGTACAAGGCTAGGATCACTGAAGCTAGTTAAGAGGCTCTGCACTCATGCAGGTGAAGAAGATAGTGGTCTGCATTAGTGGGAAGACAGTATGGACAGACCAGATGTCAGACTTGGTATATATGTTAAGGACTGAGTCCTGGGCTGTGGATTAGCACAGCAGATAGAGTACTTGCCTGGCATGCACTAAGCCCTGGGTTTCATCTCTAGCACTGCATAAACAGGGTGTGAGGGTTCATACTTATAATCTTAGTCAGCACTCTGGAAGAGGATCTGAAGTTCTAGGTCATCCTTGGCTACATAGTGAGCTTGAGTCCAGCTTGGGCTACATGAGGCCCTGACTCTAAAAAAATTTAAAAATTATGGGGCTGGAGAAATGGCTCAGCAGTTAAAAGCATTGGTTGTACTTGCAGAGGACCTGGGTTTGGTTCCCAGCATCCACATGGTGGCTAGCAATTGTCTGTAACCCAGTTCCAGGGAATCTGACGTCCTCTTCTGACTGCCGTAGGCACTGTACAACACAGGTACATTTACAGGCGGTACATTCATACACATAAAATAAAAATAACAAAATATTAAATAATAAAAAATTTAAATTAATATATTTATTTTATTATTTTTATTTTATGTGTATGAGTGTACTGCCTGCATGAGTGTCATGTCATGCAGTGCCCACGGAGGCCAGAAGAGGGCACTGAATCACCAGGAACTGGAGTTATGGATGGTTGTTGGCCACCATGTGAGTGCTGAGAATTGAACCCAGGTTCTCTGCAAGAATAATCAGTGCTCTTAAGTGCTGAGCTGTCTCTCCAGCCCCAAATTAAAACATTTTTAAAAAGAGTGCGTCCTTAGGACTTGCTGCAGTCTATATGAAGTGAGGGCTCAAGGATACTTCCCAGGAGCAGCTGACATTTATTGAGCACTTACAATAGCGTAAGTCTTTTGCACAGATCTCCTAGTTGTTCTTCTGACTCTATGTAATAAATACTATTACTGTCTGATTTTATATGGAGAAAATCAAAGCCCAGACTTGGAAAGGGTGAATAACCTCTCTAAGATTATAACCTCTCTAAGATTAGAGGGCCAAGGTTTGAACTCAAGGAGTATGGAGTCCCACATCTGTCCATTAGCTCTACCTCTGTGCCACGTCCAGAGAAGACACTCAAGGGCATATTAAAAACTCTTGGGCTGGGGATATAGCTCGTGGTGAAGTGCTTGCTCACCAAACAAGACTGGATCTTTAGCATTATAAAAGAGAAAAGCAAACAAATAATAACAATACAAATAAGAAACAACCTCTTAAAGGGGGACCTTGCAAAGAAGTGGAAACAAAAATATTAAAAGACATATGGGGGTAGGGTGGCTAGAGATGGCTCTGCAGTTAAGAGCACTTGCTGCTCTTGTAGAGGACCTGGATTTGGTTTCCAGCACCCCAAATAGTAGCTAACAACTGGCTATAACTCCAGTTCCAAGGGACCCAAACCCCTTTTTTGGCCCCGCAGGCACTGCATGATACAGATGCACTTACATACATTCAAGCAAAAACACTCATACACATAAAATAAAAACACAAGTATGTTTTGAAGGATACATTTGAGTTAGGTGTGGTGATCCACATTTTAATTTCAGAACTTATAGGGGCAGATGCAGGTGGATCTCTGTGTGCTAAAGGCCAGCCTGATCTACACTGTAAGTGCCAGGCTAGCCAGGACTACCTGTCTCAAAAAAACAAACAAACAAAAACGGGGGGAGGGAGGGAGACACAAGGTTCGAGAGATGGTTCAGCAGTTAAGAGCACTGGCTGCTTTTTGCAGAGGGCCCAGGTTCAATTCCCAGTACCCATATGGTGGCTAACAACCACTCATAACCCCAGGTCCAGGGGGAATCTAATGCCTTCTGCCTGGCACCTGTTCTACACAGCTGCCTTACCTCTCAGCAATGTGGAGCTGCCTCGCTTCGAGCGCCAGTTTGCTCAAGGTTTTCCACATTGCCTCTGTTTCTGGGGTCATTTCCAGAGTCTCCAAGAAAGCTGTTGCCCTAGACAGGGAGGGAAGCAAAGCATAGGAATGAGGCAAGATCTGGAAGAAACAGAAACAGAAGTAGTGGTGTGAAGGCATGGGGAGAGAAGGAAGAAGGGCCAGAAAATGATTTGTTCCTAGTCTAGGCTCTTCCTGGATCACAGGGCCCTGATTAGATATGGCCAGTTTAACAAGTCCTGCAGGTGTCCCTCTCTTAGACTCTGACTCACTCACCACCACACTGGTTATCAACAGTGTCTCACCGGGTATAGTTGCCGTCATCGATGGCTGTTCCAAATTCAATAAGGCCCTCATCCAGGGTGTAGGCAACAGTAGTCACACCTTCCGTCACCATCACCTCAGTCTTTCCGCTGCCTCTCTCCAGACCTACAACATCACCCTGTAAAAGTTCATGCCCCAAACCCACCCAAACTCCAGGTTAGTGTTTCCACTGACTCTACTGTAGAACAGACCCGCCCTTACCTAACCTGGGGTTTGCTCTCATTTTAAATTTTTCTCAGGTAGATAAAAATGTCTGTGGCAATATTCTTGGGTTAAAGTTGACAAATGCCAGCACCAATGCCTGGAGGTCCAGTTCTCCCACAGTACCACAGACTAGGTTGTGAGTGTGTATGTATGTGTACACATATGTATACATGTGGGGGCCAAGAGACAATCTCAGATGTCATACCTTGAGTGCTGTCCACTTTTTCTTTTCTGAGGCAGGATCTCTTCCTGGCCCTCATACTTCCAAAGTACCAGGTATCTATCTGCCTTTCTCGTCATCTCCCCAGTGCTGGGATTACCGACATGTGCTACCACTCTCCACTTTTAAAAGTATGGGTTCTTGGGATCAAACTCAAGTTCCTGTGCTTACAAAGCAAGTACTTTTCCAACTAACCTATCTTTTCAGCTCCTAGACTAGAGATTCTTTTTTAAAAATACTTTTCTTTTAACATCTATTTATTTATTGTACATGAATGTGTGGAGGTCTGAGGACAACCTGAGGGAGTCCGTTCTGTCCTTCTATCTTGTGGGCCCTAGGATAGAACTTAGGCCAGCAGTCTTGACAGCAAGCACCCTTACCCACTGACACATCTTCCTGGGCCACAGACTAGATATGCTTGAGGATCATAATGTTGAATACAAGTTGTACCTGGAACATATTTTCATTTCTGTACTGTTAAGTTCACCTGAAGAAATCACTAAGAAAATTCCCTACCTCCATCCTATCAATTCCTCTCTGCAAAAAAGATAGAAGGAAAAAAGCCGGGAAGCAAAAATGTGGGCAGGTGGGAAAAGTGAATGAAAACACACTATCAGGAGAATGTGCCCTGAACCCAGCAGAGTGAAGAGGCTGAGGCTGAAAATCTCCCATTAAACCTGAGGACACTGTATAGTGAAGGGGCCAAAATACGTGGTAGAGACCCTTACCATACTTGATTCCTTGATTGCTACAGAGCAAAGCAACCATTGGTGTTGGGAAAGCCTGATGACCTGGTTTCAGTCCTGGGACCCAGATAGTACAAGGAGAAAACTGACTCCACAAACTATCCTCTAGCCATGGTGCCTGTATACGTGCATGCACACACACAATTTAAAATTTACAAAGGAGACTAGAACGACAGTATTGGACAGGAAGAGGGAAAGAGATAAAGTTCAAGACTTTCAAAGTCTTTGTATTATTTGTAGGGACAGAAGGTTAGATTCTGATTAACTCGAGACTCTAAGTACCTGTTTAACTTTGAAGGGTAACTCTAACAGATTTTGGATGATACTGGTGTGTGTGATGCTGTGATGGGACAGTGGAGAGTGCTCTATCTGCAACCTGAGAAAAGAGTTGTAAAGGGTCTATAAGAGTGAACCAGCACAACCAAGATGGCACGGAACCATCCCTTCAACAAGAAAGAGTTCCACATTATGACTCAATAAAGTCTCAGGGCCACTAGAATGGAAACCCACTGCCAAGAATTGAATATCATGTCAGGAAGCTGAGCAAGGATGCTTCTGGAGGCCAGTCACTGTGGGGCGGGGTTAAAGCTTCATTTGCCAACTTCATCACAAAGATCATGGGCAGTAGGCAGGGGAAACCAAGCAGCCTTCAGTCTTCTCAGGACTCTAATTAGACTGACACCATGTCTGAGGTCTCCTTGTATCAACATACCCTGATAGAGGACATGGTGACCCTCTCAGGTGCCTCAATGTTGTACCACACACATAAGCTATTTCGGTTCTGAGCTACCAGCACATCACTCCCAGGAACCCACTGCACATAGGAGCAGAAGTTGAGGATCATTGTTTTAGAGCAGCTTTCAATATCATACAGATGCAACTGAGGAAGGAAGAAGACAGCACAGTTAGAAGATGGCTTGGAATACCTCCTGAATTTGACCATTTCCCTAGTGCTAAATGACCTGTCAGTCAAGTTACATAATGAATTTGCAGCTCTGAAGATTACGCCATGCCGATATATCCTAACTCCGGCCAAATATGCGATGACCAAACAGAGATCCACATCCAAGGACATAAAGTTAGGTAAAGATCAGACTTACATTTTTAGAGTAACCCTGGGCCAGAGTTACCAGCTTGGGTTAAGAAGTAAGGCCACCAGACAAATTAGATGATATGACTGCGTAATGGAGCTTTCTCTGACATGAGCAACCATCAGATTGTCTCCTTGACACAAAGGTTAAACTCTTTGGTGATACCTTATTGAAATGAGCATCCATAAGGCCTAGGAGGGACTGCTCAAGCTCCATGCATGCCTTAAGGTAAGTGTGGCTGAACCATACTGGAGCCTGGGCAAAGGTCAGCTGGACACAAAAAGGAGGAAGCAGCTCCATGAGGACACAGGCTTGTGAACCAACCAGTGCTCAAACTCCCTCTTGACTTTGTTGCCACCATAATACAATTTGTTCAAGGGTACATAGGACAGGTTGTGGTACAGGATACACAGACAACGATTCTGCTGTCCCTTCTGCTAGTTAGTGGCACACAGAGCCAAGAAATCACGCCTGTCTTGCCCCTACTATCCCTGTTAACAGATTTCCCACACTCTTGATGGACTAGCCAAAGCTGAAGGCCCTAGTAACCCTTCTTACACGAAGTTTCCGGTCCCTGAAGAGAAGCTTGTGCCCAGTCTCATTCAGTTCCAGCCAATCCACACGGCTCTCATGACTTATAGTACCAATGTTGTAGCCACCAATCAGATCCACTGTGAAGAAGAAAAGCATGAAGAATGATTCTACTCATGTATGGGGCTGGAGGTAGCCTGAACAATCTAGGTCTTATCATCATAAATTGGGCTTTACGAACATTTTATCTGTCCAGAGTATCATTGGGGATTGCAAATGAACAATTCTCCACAATTTTGCTAGGATGCTTAAGAAACTAGGTCTTGCCACATGGTGGCACATATCTGTAATCCAAGCATTTGGGAGGTGGAGGCAGGAGGATTAGGGATTCAAGGTCAGTCACAGAGTTTGACGCCAGAGTGGGTTACACATACCTTATATAGAATTGTAGATGGTTTTAATTTTATATTTAACTAACTTATAGAGAAATGGTGGTACATGGCCATAATCCCAGCACTCAGAAAGCTGAGCTGAAAGACTGGGAGTTTCAGGTCAGCTTGGTCTACCTAGGCTAGCCTCAGCTACCTAGCACAGACCTATCTTTAAAAAACAAAAATGGTTCTGGGCATGGTGGTGTACACCTTTAATTCCAGCACTTGGGAGGCGAAAACAAGTGGATATCTGTGAATTCGAGGCCAGCCTTGTTTACATAGTTAGTTCTGGACCAGTTGGGGCTACAAGGAGACCCTGTTTCAAAAAGACCAAAAAAAAAAAAAAAAAAAAAGTGATCTATCCCTGGGAGCGAGCATTTGGCTTGGATCAGAACTATTGAGCAAGAGGCTTTAATCACTAATCACTTGGCAACTCGTCTGGTAGGCAGCACTGAGCACATTAAGGATGGGTATGTTACTGAGAACCACTGAGAAAGCTGATAAATGAAATAAATGATTTGGTGATGATCATACTGGAGTTACCTGAGCAATGGCATGCACATTAGGTAAGAGACACAGCACACAGACAAAACAAAAACCAGAGAAAGAACCCTGTCAGTAAAGTTAGGCTCAGTGGAGCTCAGTGGCTCACACCAGTAGTCCAAGAACTGAGGAAAAAAGCTGAAGGGAAGAAGATCACCAATTTGAGACCAGCCCATGCACAGAATGACTATTTTAGTGTCACGTTAAACTTGGAGACAGAGTAAGAACTGACTGTAGTGGACATGATGACTCACATCTTTAATTTCAATACTCAAAGACTCGGAGGCAGGAGGATCAGGAATCCAAAGCTAGTCTGGGATACTTGAGGCCCTGACTCAAAAAAACTAAAACAAACAAACAAACAAAAAATTAAAGGGGCTAGAGAGATGGTTCAGTGGTTAAGAGCACTGGCTGATCTTGCAGAGGATCTGGGATTGATTCCCAGCACCCACATGGCAGCTAAAAATCATCCATAACTCCAGTTCCAGGGGATCCGATACCTTCTGACCTCCAAAGGCCATGCATAACACAGGTGTACTTACATACATGCACACAATACATTCATACACACATTAAAAACAAAAAAACAAATCAATCCATACTAGAGCTATAAGGACTGTCTTTGTGAACCCTGAAATTATATATAAAACTTTATGTATACACACTTCTTTTTCTGTGAAAATGTCTATGATTTTCATTAGGTATTCAAAGAGACTGGTGACTCAGAAAATTTAAGAAAAAACACTCTGTTACTTTACATATATTGAAAATGAGACCTTTGGAATAAATGGACTTGTCTGAAGTCCCATAGTTCATCACTGCCACTACAATCTTAAGTCTCTTGGCCTAATTATCATGTCCACTGCAGATACCTGCATTTCTGAGCGCAGATGTGACATGTAATATTCATGAAATGAGAGACTATCTTAAGAAGAGGCCCATCTGTATATGAAAACTTGGTTTATGACAGGAATGGTATAATGAATTCGTGAAGAATAGGCTTTCAGTAAATGGTTAAACAGATGGAAAAAATAAAGTTAAATCCCTGCCCACATTACACATAAAAATAAATTCCAGGTGGAAAGCAAACCTTTAAAATGTTAAAAATAGTAGAGATAGGGGAAAAGTTCTTAAATGAGACCTCAGAAATCACCAGTTATTATTACTATTATTAGGGCAGCACAGGGGCCGAACCCAAGACTTCACCGTGATCGGCAAGGCCTGCTACTGAGCTACATTCCTAGACCAAATTATGATTTATCTTTATTTTACGTGTATGAGTGTTTTGCCTGTATGTATGTAAATGTACCCATGTCATACAGTGCCTTTGGAGGCTGGAAGAGGGCATCAAATCCCCTGTAACTGGAGTTGGGGACAGCTGCTAGTTGCCATGTGGGCCCTGGGAATTGAACCCAGGTCCTCTATAAGAACAACCTGTACTCTTAACCACTGAGCCATCTGTCCAGACCCCGAAATTATTATTTTTTTAATTAAAAAATTTATATATTTTTTTGTGCATGTGTATGGTCACATTTAGAGGTCAGAGGACACTTGTAGGTGTTGAACTCAAAGCTTCAGGCTTGGCAGCAAATACCTTTAGATGCTGAGCCATCTCACCAGGTCCTAAACTATTTTGTAAAGGTGCTTACTTCAGAGCCTGATGACCTGAGTTCCATCCCTAGGACATACAAGGTGCAAGGAAAGAACTCATTCCCTCAGGTTGTCCTCTGACCTCCACACATGTCATGACACATGTGGCACACCCATCCTCAATAGATAAATAAATGTAATACAATTTTTAAAAAATGTGTGATTACTAAAGACACCCAATGGACAGAAAAGGCAAGTAGGGGTGGGAGCTGGGAAGGGTGGAAGGTTGGGGTGATGAGGTGGGTGAGTGGGAGGATAAGGGGAAGGGGAAGAGTATCTGCCATGTAAAACATAAATAACTATCAGAAACTACACAGACACATGCAAATCTTTAACAAAGGAACAACTTGACTTTAACAATAGATAAGGATACTCATAGCTCAGCAGTTAAGAGCACAAGGCTGATCTTCCAGGGAACCCAGTTCAATTCCCAGCACCCACATGGCAGCTCATAACCATCCCTAACTCCAGTTTCAGGGGATCTGATGGCCTCTTCTGGTCTCTGTGGGTATTTAATGCACAGGTGCACTTATATACATCCAGGCAAAACACTCACAAACGTAAAATAAAAATAAAATATTTAAAACTGTGGATAAGGGATCAGAACTGGCAATTCACAGAAGAAGAAATCCAAGTGGTCAATAGCTAAATATAATTTCATACACATCAATAAGCCAGATTATAAAGTCAGGAAATTTCAAGTCTTGATGAAGATGTGGAATAATGGGAAATCTAACTGCAAGAGCTATGGAAACTGATACAACCTCTGTGGAGAGCAACTGGGAAATACTTGGTAAAGTTGAAGATATATCTCCTCTGTGGGTCAGCAGTTTCACTCTAAGTGTAGATCTCAGAGAATGGAACAATTGTGATGCTAAATAAATCAACTCTTTAAAAGCCCATTAATAAAAGAGACAAGACACCCATGTAAAAACGACAAAACATTATGATTTCACCTGAGGTGGGTCCCATCTTTGTCCCCACTGTGTGGGTGAGGGAACTGGGTAAGTGAGGGGGGAGGTACAGACCTGGGAGGGTGGTCCATAGTCCTATTCTTCCGACTATGCTGTTTATGTGTGCTATTCTCTATGATGTTTTTAGAGTATTGTGCTATTCTCTGTATTTTCTTCCAGGCTTAAAACATTTCACAATAAAAAATCTGTATATAAAGATTTATAAAGGAAAATACCTGTAAAATGCAAATCAAGTTTACTACTGTTAATAATTACCAACAGCAAAGGATTTAAAAAGTGGCCCCTTCCAGTTCTAAAAAGTCTATGACTTAATAAAATCTAACAGAAAATTCATAAATCTGCTGATAGATTTTTACTGTCCACAACTTGCCAGTCCTAAGACATATACCATATAATGATAATTATATAGACAAGCCTATCCTGTGTATCTATGTAGCCATAGTTAGACACTTAGGTATAAGTCTTATAAACTTCAACATTTCATAACCCCACTGTACAGTGGGGTTACATATTTATCAGATTCCTTGATTCTTCACTGAATACAAATCTGTGCTGTAGAAATGTAATACAAGTATCTGTCCTGGTGTTAAAAGAAGAATCTTACCTATAGCAATAGTTTTAATATCAACCAGATAGGCCAACTTCTTATTATCTTCTGTTCCTCGCTGGCACCTCTCATTAATACGGACACTGAAACAGGAAGGATGAGGTAAGGAAAAATGGGCTCACCCTGGGGTTTTATTGAGGGTTCTTAAGTGCCATATGAGATGAAGTTTTTAAATTTACCTGGAGGCACAGAATTTAGAAGTCCAAAAGAAATATTTTTAATTTCAAGGATTTAGAGAACCTTGTGAAGTTACCTGATGAGATGAGGGTTCATGAATTCAGTGCGCACAGAACCCAAGGTGTCATTACTGCCATATTCCACCAAGGTCAGCTCTCCAGCATTGAAGATCATGCATACCTGGAGGAGGGCAGGAAAGAGATGTGGAGAAAAACAGTGGAGGGAGGAGCTGAACTGTGAGGTAACTTCCACTTTTCTCCTGGTTCTGTTTTCCTGTCTGTTTCATATTCACTGCCATGACTTTTTTTTTTTAAACTGGCCGGGAGTTTCCTGTGTAGACCAGGATAGCCTTGAACACAGAGGCCTACCTGTCTGCCTCCCACGTGTTGGGATTAAAGCTGTGCACCACCACACCTGACTCACCCTCCCTTTCCTTTGTCTTAGGTCGACCCCATCCCTTGCTACTAAACTCTCCTGGCAGAGGATCTGGAACGGGGCTTATCTGGATGGTAATGGGGATCAGACACTACTCACATTCTCATTTTCAAAGAAATATTTCTCATTGCCACCAGATCCCTGCCAGGCTATCTGTAAAAAGGGGAGAAAACATCAGAAACAATGTGGATAATTATCCAAAACAGGCTAGAAAAATATCAAGTAGGAGGCAGAGAGGTCAAGGCTTTGGCATTGCATAAAATATAAGCTATGTGAGATTTTTGCCTTAATTCCTACCTTTCTGAGAGATGCATCAATAGAGTCCAACTATGGAGATTCATACTGCAGGATTCTAAACCCTCACCCCTTAAACCAGACCAACGACATCTGAATGGTACAGCTTGCTGTGGGGTTCTTTTTGTTTGGTTTGGTTTTTGACAGGGTTTCCCTAGTCCTAGCCCACCTGGAAGTCACTGTATGGACCAGGTTGACCTTGATCTCACAAAGACCTGCCTGCCTCTGCCTCCTGAGGGCCAGATTAAAGATAGGAGCCATCAGACTTAGTGTATCTGTGGAGATTTTACCCAGCCCCAGAGCTATCAAACCAGGATGTCCCATCACCCACCATTCTGTCCTTAGTTCCTACCTCGCTAAGGCGGTTAGTGGTCAAGTCTCCCAGCAGCAGCGTGTCTGATGTGTGAGCCACCAAGTAACGTTCCTTTCCCAGGATCTTCACCTCTTCCACCTCATAGCCATAGTGTGACTTGAGTACTACCCGGGTCCCAGATGAGAGGTTCTTCACAATCACCTTAGCAAAAGACAAATCTGAGCCCTTCAAGCTTCCCCAGCACAAAAGAGCACTGAAGGTGCCATGCCCTTCGCCCACACCATAGTGCAGAGCACAGCATAGGCATTGTTTCCTCACTTGGGTACTGTTGATAATAGCGATAATTTACACAGGCCCTTACTATTTAGGGAACACTTGCATATATTATCTCGTTTGTGGCCCATAATACATTCGATTCTAAAAGTTCCAACTAATAAAACTGGGCATTCACTATGTTCTCATAGCTCTTAGTACAAAACTTTACCAAGTGAGGCAGAATATTGTATTATAATTATTGTTCTGTGTTTTCAAAACAGGGTTTCCTTATGCTGGGTATGGTGGTGCAACTTTCATCCCAGTACTCGGGATGCATAAGCAGACAGAGCTCTGTGAGTTCAAGGTCAGCCTGGATTATATAATGAGTTCCAAGCCAGCTAGGCTACAGGAAGACCTTGTCTCTAAAAAAAAACAACAAACACAAAAACAGAAACAAAAAACAAACCAGGGTCTCCTTTTATAGCTTAGGTCACCTCTAACTGGCCATCTTGTCTCATTCTCTTGAGTGCTGGGATTCTCATTCTCTCATATTCATATTCTCCCCCAACACCCCCTCTCTCCTCTCTTTCTGCTAGAGATCTAATATGCTGTGAAAGCACTCTGCCATTGAACTAATCCCTACCCCCTGCTAGCCTGTTATTTTGTGTCTTTTGTTATACCGATCTCTTTAAGGGACAATGTCCAATAGATAATTTCCTTTGTATTCTCAGTGCCTGACTGTGTTAACAACGGTACAGAAAGGATAAATGTTTCTGGAGAAAACAAAACGATGAATAAACAAACAGAAGTAGAGAAAAAGTGGGCTCCTTAGGCAACAGAGTCTGAAACAGTACAGTTCACTTATAATTCTGTTTATGAACTCCTCTAGTAGACAGTGGGTGGGAAGAAAGCTTTAAACCAGGAGATAAAAGTGCTGATCCCTGTACCTCTTAAATCTGATGGTTAACCTTTTCTTAGGATAGGCTGGAAGAGCTAAATAGCAGAAAAGTTGCCAGAAAGTTGCCCTGACACATTCTGTTCCCCAAAACAGCTCTGCCAAAAGGGATAAAGGTTAAATTTGACACTGTGGCTGTGGCCAGCAGGTGGGGAAATGTTACAAGGATGAATGAGGCGCCAGAGATTTCATTAAGCTGCTCACCTGGCTAGGCCCCACGTACGTCAGCTCAAATTTGTTCTTGTAAATGCTCCTTCGAAGGCAACAGTCAAACTGTTCCACTCCACCACAGAGCGTGCCCTGCAAGAGAAAGGGGCAGCATGAAAGGTGACATGAAGTGTACTGCACAGGGAGGATGTCTAGGCACACTCTCAAAACCTCAAAACCCCGGCGTTCAAATCTAGAGAAGAGTGGCCTGTTTAGGACATATCAGAGGACAAAAGACACTGTCCTAGGATTTAAGGACCTCACATGTGGATGGCATAATGAGAGAGAAATCCGCCTGTATAGCTCTGTTCCCAACATAGTGAAGCTTCCTTTTCTTGCTTTTAACAGCAGATTCTTATGTTAAAGTCAAAAGGAAATTGAAATTGGAGCTTCTCTAGTGCCACAGCAGAGTGCCTTGGCATAGGAGGGATTTTTTCCTAGTTTGGAGATAATCACCAACACAGAAAGGGGTTACTAATAACATACTGCACAGAGTCGTGAGCCATCCCGCTTCCAAGCCAAGGCCGTGACAGTGTATAAGTTGGCAATCTCCTTGGGCTTGGCCTCTTCCCAGATGCTTCTTCGAGGACTCCAGTTGAATACCCGAAGTCTGGAATAAGGTATGTGGCTTTGAGAAGACATGGAAGCTAAGCAAGAGAGTGAAAAGAAGCTAGTAACTAGAGGCAACTAGCCTCTCTATATCAGAAAAGAAAGTAGATACAAAAGAACAGACAAGTTAGGCAGGCCAGCAGGAAAACAAAAAGGTGCAAAGGAAGTGGGGAGAATTAAGGCAAAATCAATGCAGTAAGGATGTGGACGCCAGGTGCGGTGGTGCACACCTGCACTCCCACCATCGGGAAGGGGAGGCAGGGAGACCACTGCAAGTCTGAGGACAGCCTGGTCTCTTTAGTGAGTTCTAGGCTAGTCAGGGCTATAGAATGAGATCTGGTCTCAGAATGCAAGAACAACAAAAGGATGGAAGTAGAGAGCGCAAATGAGGGCAAATGAGAAAATCAAGCTATTATCAGCACATAAACATGGAAGAGAGAAATGATAAGAGCAAAAAAGAGGAGACACAGGATTGAAAGGGGCATAAGGACAGGACTGACAAAGTGAGGGGATCCAGACCCAGGCTGCTGGACTGCTGCTTCATTATTCACCCTTTCACCCAACACTGGCTATGTATTATATACCAGATGCCAACATAGGCACTGGAGATAAAAAGATGTGTCCCCTTCTCAAGGACACATAAGATAGGTGGATTCAGGCAACACCCCTGATACAGTCTGATACAGACTAAACCACTGGTCTGAGAAAGGCAATGGGATCACAGAGAATGTGAAGAATTCTGTTGTGGACTCCCAGGGAGAGCAGACAGAGCACAGAGCATTTTGAAGCTGCCAACATGCCAATGGATACACTGATTCTGTCCAGGCTCCCACTCTGTTTCAGAACAGCTTGGCTAACACAGAGGGTTCACAGAGAAAGGAGAGAGAAGATGAAACTGGATAAGGGACCCACCTGTCATAACTTCCCAGCACAACAGACTGGCCCCCAGGACTTGCTGCAGCTGTGGTGAACTCTCGCTCCTGAGGGTCACGGCTGTAATCAAAAGTCTGCAGCACATGGCCTTCTTTGCCATAGGCCACAATCCTCCGATCACATCCAGCAGCCACTATGCTGTTGGTGGCCCAAGCCAAGGCATAGGGTGGACATGGATGGTTAACCAACTTTCCCTAAGATAGAAAGTTTCAGTGTTACTTTGAGGATGCCACCCTAGAAATTCCTCATTCCCAGCAGCTATCCCATTCACTCTGATCATCCTGCCCTACAGAGAAATAAAATCTTCCAACATTTTCCCGCTTCAACATACCCTAATCCTGAAGAATTCATAAATTATCTGTCTCATGCGCGCGCACACACACACACACACACACACACACACGTTAACCATGTACATTAGAGAAACTGCAAAATAGCGGTGCGTTGGAAGCCTCTGAGATGCACCTACTAAAGTCATCCAAAGGGAGATATCACACTAAGCAACACTGTCTAGGCCCAAGAGAGCATATGGCTTCTTTTACAAGGAGGGCTAAACTTAATTATTACATAAGTTATTTGAAACATAAATGATTCAATTAATACTGAAATTTATAGTATAAGACATGAGTTTTCTTTTATGTCTATCTTTTCTGAAGAAAATAGTTAACTCTTTTCTTTTAAAAATATTAAATATTGTGTGTATGTTTTGGGGTAAGTGCATGGATAGAGGACAAAGCACAACTTGTAGAAGTCAACTCTCTCATTGTACAACAGGGGTCCTATCAGACTCAGCAGCAGACACCTTGACCCATTGATCCATCTTGCTGGTCCGTTAACTCTTTTTTCCTATGCATTCGTGTATGTATGTGTGTGTGTTTGTGCATATTACATAAGTATGTACATTTACATATATATGTGCATATCTGTATATATTTACATAAATGGGGATAATTTTTACTTTTCATCCGCCTCAGAGTTTTTATTTTCCTCTGTCTCAAGGTTCCTTTCAGGAAGGACCTTTTCAGTCCTTCCTGTAAACAGTAAGCTCCAGTTTCCTAAACAGAAATCTCTGTAGCAGCACGCAGTGTCTGTCTGAATCTCCCTCCTCCAGCCTCCTTCCCCAGTATCTCCACCACAGTGCTTAGATGCCTAACTTCTCTAGATGCCTAGGGAGGGATCTTGGAAGTTCCTTTGCCTCCTCCCGCTTATACTTCATTCTCACCTGTGACTCTCCAGAGCCTTCATCATCAAAGAAATACCTAACAATGGTACCATCTGCATGACCTGAGAGAATCCCTTTCCCAGAGCAACTGAAAAGGGGGAAGAAGGAGAAGAGAAAACAGGAAGAGGTGAGTTCTTCTCTCCGGGGAAGCGCCCTGTCTCTGCTGCACACAGCTTGCTGCCGACGGTTCTGAGCCCTCGTTACGTATTCTGCCACTCACTTGGTTGTCAGTGCTACCACGTATGAGTCCGTCCCATAGATGGTAGATGACTTATTAGTTTTAGTGTTTGCTAAGCGAACCTGAAAATGAAGACAGAGACAAGTCTGGCTAGACTACTTTCGATTTTACCCAGGCCCTAAGGGATAAAAGAAAAACCCAAATGCACAAATGCATTCTTCCTTACTACACACTAGACTCCAGGGGAGAGGACGAACATTGTCCCCTCTCCTCAACTAGTGCCTTTCCTGTGTCTCCCTTCCCTCCTTTACCTTGCCTTCAGCCAGTCCGAAGACAATGATATACTCTGCAGGCCACTGTAGACAAGTGACAGCACTCTGTACAAAAGAAAGGATGAGAAGGATAACCCTGCCTGTGGGGGTCAGCATGGTGATAACAGCCTGGACCCCCACCACGTGGCCCCACTGTAGTCTTCTGCAGGGGAACAATGCAAAATAGAACACAACCAGGCTCCTTATGGCAATGGGCAGCCAGACAGTTATCCTTGCAGTAAGTCAAGTCAGATTCAGATGTCAGAAAATGCAATTCCTGGCTACATTTACAAGCAAATATACTGAAACGTGCTTGCTCATCTTAAGCTCCCAGGGACTCCTCTGAACTTTACCGTCTGGATGAACTTGTTACATATGACCTTCTTGTCACCCCTGTCAAATAAAAAGAGAGGAAGCATATTTAAAAACACTCCCCCTATAAACTGTCAATAATGATGCTGAGGGAAGGGAAGTAGGACCAGAAGCCTTCCCTGGCCCACTAGTGTTTCCTGGGGGCCCTGAAAGGAGACATGAGAAGGTGCCTGAGAAGCTCTGGAATTCCAGCAAAAGATCCAACATCACACGGGATCTCAGGACCTTTTGCTGGCTTTACACTGAGTCCTCCAGGGATGGGCAGAACATGTGGGACAGGCGAAGGCATGAAAGCGACGGGATCCAATCTAGAAAGTCTCTGCCGCTCGTGCTCGTCCTGACACTGCACCCTCCTTACTACTACACCAGGAAGGCGTTCTCATGCCTGCCTCTTCTTTGTGGGCCGTCCCATCCCTCAGCCTCTATCCTTACCAATCTTCTCCAATCTTGTAGACATAGATGATGTTGTCAGTCTGTCCTATGGCAATTTTAGTGGAATCAGGAGAGAACGCCATGCCCTTTACCATATAGCTCTTCCTGCCATACTACGAGTGAAAACCAAAAGAAATAATGAGCATTAATGAAAGAGAAAAGAAGAAAAGATGCACTACTCATGCTCTAACAGGCCCAAGAGACTTATACTGTGAAAAGGAGGAGTAGGTCATTTCATGTGCCCATGGCTAGAAGGTGACAAACTTTTCCAGGTCTGCAAAGCCTTGTGCATAGGTTAAGGCACATGAGTACCCTTTACCTTCATGTCAGCTGGTTTGGTGGAGAACTTGTCTCTTCTTTCCCCATGTTCATCGTATAGCAATACCACTCGGTCCACTGTACAGACAGCAAATTTAGCATTGTTCTGGGACCAGGCCATACAGGTGACCTTTGCAGCTCCATCCTGCAGAGGGTGAAAGGACAACACATGCAGGTCCTAGTCTGCAATTCCTAAAGCATTTTTAGTCCCATCAGTCTTAGTGTGGTGCTGGTCTACATTCTTCCTGTCATAGTTTTTCTTTTAAAACAAAACAACAAAAAATGTCTGTGTCCTATCCTAGTCTCCAAGGCCATCAGATCCTGGATTGTTAGAATAATGTCCCCACTCTTTTTCTCCATCCCTTCCTCATATAGCCCAGGCTGGCCTTGAACTCACTCTAGAGTAATGGATAATCTTGAAATTCCTATCTCCATCTCACAAACAAAACAAGGCATGTGTTACATATCCAGTTTATGCCATGCTAGGGCTGGAAACCAGGGTTTTATGCAACCTAAGCAAACAATGTGTCAGCTGAGCCTTATCCTCAGTCCCCAAAGTACTTTCAGAGACTCACAATACAAATGCACATCAACCGTGCCAATGTGTCCCTGCAATGGACTCCTTGTTCCTCATCCTTCAGGTTTGCTACTGAAAAAATTCAATTGGTCTGATAACAATTAGTCTTTAGCTATTCATTTAATTAAAAATTTTAAGCACTTTACTGAGAAAGGCACTTGGCCAGGAGTTGACAGGGACAAAGAGCAAAACACAGCTTCTGCCCTGGGATCTAATAAGATGCTATAAAATTGGAAATTTCCCATAAGAGGAATATGGACTAAGTGCTGCAATAATTTAGAGAAGCCCCAAGATAATTCTATGCTTACATGATCAAAATTAAACTTTGAAGAATGGATGAAGTTGAGTTGAAGTGGAGTCAGTTTAGGAAGGGTCTTTGAAGGCAGGCTAATGATTTAGATGTATTGGGCAGGAATAGGAGAGACACTGAAAGTTTTAGAACAAGGGGTAATATAATTAGAGTTGAGACTTAGAGTGAACAATGTCACTTTCTCCCTCATAAACTGCCTGCTTTATGGAGGCCCAAAATCAGAAGTGATGGCCACCAAGCTGGGATATACCCCAGTTGGGGGAGTGCTTGCTTTGTATTCATGAATCCCTGAGTTTGACTGCCCAACACCTCAACAAAGTAAAGAAATGAATAAAAAGAAAAGGATCCAGGTGTCAGGCAGAGAAGAACATGCTTGTAATCTCAGCACTTGGGAGGTGAAGGTAGATCAGGAGTTAAAAGTCATCCTCAGCTACGCAGCAAGTTTGAAGCCAGCCTGGGCTTCATGATATCCTCTATTAAAAAAAAAAAATCCACACAAAGCAAAGCAAAACAAAACAAAAACCAAACAACAAAAATCCAAAAGATGATTACCACCCAGTGAATCATCCTGACCAGGTTTGTCCCTACCACCACCAGCTGTGGTCTGCTATAGCCTTCCACTAAAGGTTCCCTTTTTTGAAGCAACATTTATTTGTTTAATAGTTGGGCTATCAGAGGTCTGGCTTCAAATACATTCACTTTTTACACCTAACACAAACATTTCCAAAGTCAGAAGGAAAAGGATTCACTGCATCAAAATCCTCAAACCAGAGCCAGAAAATAGGTACACCATCACCATGGTTGCTCCAACCATTCATTACCGTAGGTTAGAAGCGGGTGCAGGCTCCCCATCAGCCTTGGCTGGTCACCCTCCTTTATAGCTCAGCCAAATCCTGGGCATCTGGCCCACCTGCATCATGACATCATCTTCTTTTGAGAGACTGAAGGGTTTTATTTCCAATTTTTCCATTAAGACAAAGAGCAATTTTAAGTTATAAGTTTCAGGAACAGCTTTCTGAGCAAGGAGCACAAATTTTTAGTGCTCTGCCATTGAGGTGGGGCCTCAGCCCCTACCACTCTCTCTTGTTTTAATTGATTTCCATTCTCCACATGCTCTGTGGAACATTCTTGAGTTCCATGGCCAATGGATTCTTCTTTCTCTACAGTAAGTGCTTCACTGGTCTGGCTTGAGGATGAAATAAAGTAGAGAATAGAATAATAAGAGATAACCTTTACTAAGCACTAGTCCTGGAGTAGGCACTGGGAAATGATTAGCACTCGTTATTGCATCTGACCTCATAATTCTGAGGGAGATGCTATTGTTATTCCCATTTTATATATGGGCAAATGGAAGCACTGAAAAATAAGAAAATTTCTCAGGTTTACATACACAGTTGATAGGTGGCAGAACCAAGATATGAATCCACGTATATTTGACTCTGTAAAAACCATAATTCTAATGTCTTTAATTATCCTGCCATAACACACACACACACACCACACACACACACACACACACACACACACACACACACACACACACACAAATGACTTAATTATGGTATACATTATTTGTTTAGACAAGGTCTTGCTAAGAAGCCCAGGCTGGTCTTGAACTCACAGTGATTCTTTTGAATCAGTCTCCCAAGCACTGTAGCACCATGACCAGGTTAAGGGTTTTGTTTTTGTAGTGCTAGGGACTGGGACTGAATGCAGGGCCTCATGCATGCTAGGCAAGTGCTCTACCACTGAGTTATATCCCCAGCCATGACAGATATTCTTTTGTATGTATGTGTGCATGGGTATATGTACCTCTGTGTGCACATGTCTGTCTCTGCCTCCCCAGGGATGGGATTACAGGTGTCACCAACTTTTAAGTGTGTGCTGGGGATGTGAGCTTAAGTCCTGATACTTGTGAGGCAAGCATTTGACTGACTGAGCCAACCCCCATAGCATACGTTCGTATTAGCTTTATATTAGCTTGTCCTTTCAATTTCCAGTGTCCTTCCCTCTTGCCTCTCCATTTCCACGTTGCTTTTTAGTTTACAATGCTCTTTAAATTTTTAAATTATATTTATTTATTTATTTATTTCGAGGTGGGCAGCATATGTGGGGACATCAGAGGACAACTTGCAAGAGTCAATTCTCTCCTTCCGCCATGTGGGTCTCCGGTATTGAAGTCAGGTTGACGGGTATTTCCCACTGAGCCATCTCACTGGCCCGCCTTCGTGTTTTAAGAGAGGGTCTCATGTAGCCCAGGATAATAGCTCGAACTCACTATGTAGACAAGAATGACCCTGAACGCCTGATCCTCCTGTCTCCACTTCCCAAGTGCTGGGATTACAGGTATGCATATGCCACCAAGCCCAGTTTATAGTCTCTTGTGTTATTTCATTTCTCTCCGAAGTCTCTTAAAGGTACTATATCATTACCGCTCTCATTTTCCAAATGAAGAAGCTAGTGTTCAGAAGGATCGTGTTAAGATAAGCGTTAAAGTCAGAGACATTATTGTCATTTGGTGAAATTATCGACGGAGCTAAGACGACTTCTATCCTCCTAAATCCCAAATCCTCTTCATGTTTCAGGGCCTCTCCCCATTGCCCACCCTCTTCATCATCGAAATGAAGACTCAGCCTTCCACCCTCCCTCTTTTAGGGTTTACAGCTAAAGCGCTCATTTCATCCCGTGTAGATAATGTTCGCCATCTAAATGGCAGGTATGTTATACGGTTGGATTTGGATTCTTTAGAGCCTCAACACAATGCCTGGCACACCACTTTTGCATGAAATGCAATGAAAGCTAGGATCGTTAACAATACGTGTCGCCTACTGAACGCAGAATTGACCGAGCAGAGTCCAGATCGTGGCTAGATGGTTAAGTTTTCCGCATACAGTAGGCGCTCAACATTTGTAAACTTCGGTCCCCCCCGCCCACCTCGTTCTTGGAATGCACGGCGGCCGGGGGAGGGGAAAGGCACGCAACTCCTTACCTGAGGGCTCAGCAGGGTCCTCAGGTGCTTCAACTGCATAACGCACACCTGTCTTGGATGCTAGCAGACCACAACCACTCCCGCGGTTACCTGGACAACCGACCAAGCTGCCTCGGCGCCAGCTGCTGACGCACGGGCGACGGGAGCGCGACACACGTCACACGGTCACGCCGTGGGTTCGTGGCGGAAGAAGCAGGATGTGCGCAAGCGCAATGAGACCGAGGGCGGGATGGTGGAAGAGGTTGACAAACCCTCTCTTCGACCAATCCTGTGCCTGCATGCAAACCTAAGGCAAAGTCCCACCCACAAGTCTTCGGCCGGCTCTGGGTTCTACGTCATTGTTATCCTAACCTTTCTCACTCTTGGGTGTGTGTACAACCGGCGGAGTGATAACTCTGGGGAAAGCAAAGCAGTTGTTAGGCTAGGCCGAAGGCAATTGATCGATACCCCACCCCCACCCCAAGTTTTGCGATTTACACGAAATTGATCACAAACCTACTTACTACTGATAGGTAACAGTGAGTGCCCAGTGTATATCTGCCTGGTACTATGCAAAATGTGCATGCATTATATTGTTTAGTATCAAATAACCATCTTTTGAAGCAGGTATCGTTACTAGTCCCAGTTCACGTAACAGGAGACAAGATTAGAGGGGTCACTTGCCAAAGTTAAAACAGCCAGTAAAGGGTGGAACTGAAATTCAACCTAGAGCTGGTAGACTGTAATAGCCGTGAGAAGACTCCGGCCATCTTAATTTACTGGCTCCATGCCCAACTACCATAGCCTGTAACACTCCCGTCCCAAGAAATGATTTCAGAGTTTGTGATAGGTATGTTGGAACCCTTGGCTAGGGAAAAGTAAGGCACCCTGCGTGGCCATTGGGTAAATGGTGAGTTCAAGACTGCTTGCTCAAATCCAGATGGGTCAGTGCAGAAAAAGACCAGACCTTGGCTCCCCTGATAACTTAAAGCTGTGCGATGCCTGGAGTTGGGGGTTAAGTGGAAAAGATCCTATCTTTTAATTTTTATTTTGTATTTACTTACTTTGTTTTATGTGCATGAGTATTTTGTTTGCATGTATGTAAGTTCATGCAGTGCCCTTGGAGGTCAGAAGATGCCGCTAGGGGACTGAAGTTACAGATGGTCATTAACTGTTGTGGGTGCTGGGAATCCAATGTGGGTCCACTGCAAGGGCAGCTAGTGCTCTTAACTGCTGAGCCATCTCTCCACGCCTAAATCCTATCTTCTTGATTGTTGTTTGGATTGGGGTCCTTATAAGAATTTCTGGTCTAATTTCTTATAAAACATTAGAGAGATTGAAATCGTAACTCAAGTTATCCATTCTTTAGAATGACGCAAACTTGGCAAGTCCTGTTAACCCTCCTAAAAGTGCAGCACATATGTTATCCAGATGGATGCTGGGACCCAAGACCTGGTCCTCATAGAGAGTGCCAATGTCAGTAAGTACTTTTCTCATTGCTATCATCTCCCTTTTGGAAATCAAGAATGAGTAGGACAGCCTCCATTTTCCACAGGAAACAAATAGGTCCCAGAACCCAAATTATAGTTCTTTTGATAGGGGAGTCCAACCCCTTAGTTTTATTTCCAGAATCCTCTAGATATGTGACAGTATAAATATAAATTCATTTATGGATTACAATTATAATTAACTTTAAATGAACAGAGACTGGAATGAAAGAGAAAACAGAAGCAGAAGAGGCACCAGAATGCACAGGGTGATAGCACATGACACCAAGGGACCCATCAGTGTAGCTGCTCTTCCATTGGCCCCCAAGACACTGCTCAGTCCTTCTCTGACCACTTGCCCAGGGTGAATGGTAGAGTCAGAAGAATTAATGAGGAACGGGGATGGCTATATAACTCAGTGGTAGAGCACTTGTCTGGTATGTACAAGGCCTTGGGTGAAGGTAAAAGTCTACTGGCCCTCTTACATGACATAGCCTGATTTCTGCAGGTGCAAGAACTATGTCTTCTCATTCCCCACTTCTCATCCAACAAAGCAAAAGGTTCTAGTTTTCCGTGCCCCTCCTTCCTTGTCCCTCTCCACCCATTTTAGATGGAAACATTCACACAGACACTTCACATTGAGAATCTGTTCCTGTAAGTCAGTGGTGGTATGAGGGGCCCTTGGAGAGTCAGGCAAGAAACAAGGTGTAGAGACGTCTTCAGCATACCATACAGTCAGTTCCAGTTTGTCCAAGAACCTTTATTGGAAAAATGTCCCGGGGGTGAGATCACCAGCAGCTGGAGGGGCTGGCTGCTAGGTGAGGGGGGAGCACCCGAGGCTCCGTGGAAGACACTGAAGTAGTGTGCAGTGCGGCATCTGCCTCTAAGCCCAGATGATTTCTCTTACTTGTTGGAAGAAGGCAAGTGCCGACAGAAACACCCCTCTGAGGCCCAGAGGCAAGCTGTGCAGGCAGCTAGGGATGTCAAGAGTCCTGATGCAGGTGAAATGGGGCCCATATTTGGGACCTAATGGAATAGGATTGAACAAGTGACTATCCCCTGGACCTGGGGGATGGAAGGAGGTGTTTCATTTGCTACCCACTCCCAGGTTCAGGGGTGAAGACTCTAACAGACCTACCTTCTGGCCCTGCTCACAGTGGAAAGAGGGTGGGTACCAGCCTGAGATTGTGGGACTGCATTGCCTTCTGGGAGTCTCGAGCGGATCATCATCTTAGGCTTTCCCTGACCCCACCCCACCCCACCCCCAAATTATTCGTACATCTCTCTTCTGGTTCTGTTTCTTCTTTCAAATGCTGTTCACTCAAACATCGATGGTGTTGATGGATGGTGACTTTTTCTGTGAAAGAAAATGACCTGGGTCTCTAAGTCCAGCAAGGTAACAGATTCCACCCTTGCTTCTGGACTTCTTCATCCCAGACCTTCCATTTCCCCCTCTCCTGCCCACCCTCCTGCCTCTCACTGGATGCTTCTGACCCTCGTTGGTCCCCTCATCACCTGTCTTGTCCCCACTGGCCTTCCCTGAGGACTCTGTTCTGGCCCCTTCCCCTTCTCCTTCGGGTTGTTGTTGGAGTCGTTGTCCTTGATGATGTCATACTGACGGCAGAATAGTCCAATTACAGCTGAAATACAACAATACTATCTAGTATTGATCTTGAACTCTCCATTCACAGCCTTGAAGGGCACTGAGATATGCACACAACTAGAAAAATCGAAGAAGCAAACCTTTGAATTCCTGGTGCCTGTGCAGTCTTCAACTCTAGGCTCTTTACAGCCTCTTTCAATTTTCTTCAGACCTGTCCTGAACACCTCTCCCTCCACCAACTCTCCCCCGGCTCCTACCACTTCCCACCATCACAGAGTCCCATTCTCTGGGTCCTCATCTGTCACTTACTCACCAGCCCACATGAGCAACACCACCACAATGATAACCACTTCCCCCGTCTGCAATGGCCGCTCTCCATCCAGACCCTCCACTGTAATGTCACCTGAGAGGGGAGGAGACAGACTTTGGGTAACAGGGGTCCCACTGGAGAGCTCTGTCACATAGAGAAGGAATATGCTGGCAGTTAGGTCGGTCATTGTGCTGCCCCTGGAGATGTGGGTAGCCCCTCCAAGGGAGAAGCCACTGGTGGATAGTGGTTAGAGACCAAAGGGTAGATACAGACTGGCTCATGCAGGCTGCAGTGGATGTGATGTGAGTTTGGGTGAAAGGAAGCGGAAAAACCCTTCCCCCAAAGGATTCATTAACAGCTTGTCTATAGCTGGTCTCCTGCCCACCTGTTTTCCTTCCTTTCCTGGCAATAGAACAAATTAAATCATCTTTCTATTCATCTGAGCTAGACTGCTGCTAGCCTTGGGGAAGTAAATGAGAGCCAGGTAAAAAGCAAGAAATCTATAAATGCAGACCCTCACCTGGGCTGGAGCTGTTGGAAGGCAGCCGGTCAGAACCCTTGAGAGTGCGGAAGTGCACTCGGGGCCCTGGGGGGCTCTCTCCTCGGAGGCCGATGCTTCTGACCTGCACAGTGTAGTCGCTGTCTTCAGCTAGGCCCCAGAGAGCACAAGCCCTAGTGGTGGTGTTCACTTCTCTGATCACACGCTGCCCTGGGCCATTCTGTCGCTGCGGGAAGATGGAGAGAGAAGAGGGCAGCCTAGCCCCAGTCCCTGGCCACCAGACTCAACTCAGGACTCATCTAAGCGCTCCAAAGGAGTAGGGTGGAGGTAACCGAAGGGATGTTCAGAGATCCAAGGACACAAGTTGGGGAGGCAAAGGGGTGATTCATACTTGCTGGGAAATGGAGTAGCCAATGACGATGTTGCCTTCTGGGACGTCCCAGGACACAGTGGCCGAGTTGGCTCTGAGATGAGTGACCGTCACATTCACAGGAGAGGGAGGTCGGTCTATGGGTTGCAGGGTGTTAACAGGTTAAGAGGTTTCACCCCCACAGTAGCTCTGATGGACCTCTACCGCCGGCATCCTCTCCACTCACCTGCTCGCACAAAGCCCAGGTCACAACTGACCAGCAGGAGGACCGTGGGGCTCAGATATGGGGAGAGCGGCATCAGCGAAGCCATGGTCCCCACCGATTTCGCTGGGGGGCCCGGAGGCATCCGCTTGGCATCCAGGCGGGGATCCTGAAGGAAGCGGGAGTTGAGGGGGTCATGAGCTGCCCGGAACGTACGCGGGATGGCTTCCCAACCCCAGTTTCCCCCACGCCTTTCCCGCCTCCGCAGACCGCCGGTGCCCCCCACCCGCGGGCGGTCCGCCCGGCCCACACCCACCTCCCGGGTCCTCGCGGGCGGTCAGGCCTCCGGGGGCCGCTCGGTACCCAGAGGGCGGCCCATCGCCCGACTGTGGCGCGGTCCCTACCCCATCCCGACGCGGGCCCGCCTGGGCGGGCAGCGCGGGCCGAGCTGCGGGCCGAGGGCAGGGGCGGAGTGGGCGCCGGCCGCGGGTCTGCGGGGCCCCAGAGCTCGCTCCCCGCGCGCACGGCTTGTCCGAGCAGGGGGCGTTGCCGGCGAGGCCAGGCCGCTGGCCCGGGTGCCCGGGTGCTGAGGGCAGTGCGGCTGCCGAAGCCGGGCCCCCTGCGGCGGGATGTGACCGTCCGGGTCAGCCGGCTGCCGTCTTCTGCAGAGCTGGCCCCGCGCGCTCCGCCGCAGCCCGGCCGGGACGCCGGTCAGCCCCGCCCCGCCCCGCAAGGGTTCTCGCCGCCGTCATCTCCCTCCCACCCCCCAGCCCTGTTCTCTCGGGGCTCCTCCCACGACCCTCCAATGGCGGCCTCCTGGGTCCTCATCCCTTCCTTCTCTCTGCCCAAGTACACCAGCTGGGGCACGGGGAGAGGCGCAGGTGCGAGGGTCCCTGGCACCAGGCAGAGCCCCTCCTTCCTGGGGTGAGATTAGCCAAGTTGGGAGGAGGCATTCCACCTCCGCATGCCGGAGGGCGATGAGAGAGGAGACAGAGTGATGGAGATAATAACTGTTTTAACAAGCTCCTGAAGACTGCGTCAGCTTTTAAGTCTTTCCCATTCATGATCTGATTTGATTCTATTCGCTTTCTCATTCATTCTTTCACTTATTCAGCAAATATTTACTGATCATCTTCCACGTGCCTGGCCTTATAAGACCTGGAGATAACAGCGATTTTTTTTTTTTTTTAAAGAGCAGGGGCCGTTTAGGAAAAATTAAAAAGTAAATTCATTCTCTCCCCTTTATTCATTTTACTGAAATTGGTTAACCTGCGCCTCAGGTTTCCCACCTGTAAAAGTAGAGCGTTTGAAACCTCAACTGAGACAATGTTGAGGAAGGATCTTAGGAAATTTTACATTACCATATAAATATTTATTATTAATTTGCACCAACCTGTTAGTTGATGCATTCATCCAGTAAACATGTAAGTCCTTAAATTATCTCATACTGAATATGAAATCTGTGTGACCCTAAGTAACATTTCTCTGAGCCTGTTTCATCATCTGAAAAATGAGGTTGTCATCATTAACTTCTTAGTTATCCAGTCAGGTGCCCCTTGTATGGGGAAAGTGCAGGGGTCGGGGTAAATAGATGTTGGCTGTATTTAGGGCAGATGCTTTGCTTCTCTATCTCACTGCAGTATTTCTATTTCTGTGGCACTTTTCCTCTGTGATATCCAGTTCAGTGCTTGCACATCTGGGGCTCAGCAGCTTCTGTTGCTTTCATTTTCTGAGATGAGGATAAAATGGGCCAGTGGGCCAGGGCAGGACTGTGTGTGCTGACGTGTGATCAGGCCATGGCCAGGTCCTCTGACTTCTGTTGAACCTGATCTCTGGCATCCTGGCCCTGGAACTCTCTTGCCTAGGGATTCTCTCCGACCTGGGTGTTTTTTTCTGATTCCAGGCTCTAGGCTCCAGGCCTTCCAGTGAAGAGGGCACTGTGCTTGAAGGACAAGAGCACCGACTCTCTGGGCCTTCCCTTCACTGGCAAAGTGGAGCCTGGTAGGTGGGAGTACATGCAAAGAGGACCCCCAGAGCTCCCTCAGAGGGCGGGGACACTGGTGACAGGAAAGGGTGTTGCAGGGAGAGGTGTAGGGTGGTGCTCAGAGAGACAGAGTTCTTGGGTTAATCATCTCTGTGGCCCAGATAAGATCCTGCCAACTAGAAGCAAAGTTGTGACCAGAAGGGGTTGTGTGTCTGCAGAGGCAGGCAGGACAGAGGACCACAGTGTGGGACCATGCCAGGCACAAGACGATATCAGCATGTGATTGAGACCCCTCAGCCTGGCGAATGGGAGGTGAGACCCTTTCCCAATTTTAGCCTTCTGCAGTAATTCCTAGAATGGTTTTAAATCTGAACTGGCCTCCACTGTGGGTTTCTACCTCCTCTTTCTCCTTCTCTTCTTGGATTTTTGAGGCAGAATCTCAGGTAGCCCAGGCTGGCCTCAAACTGCCATCCAAAGATGGCCTCAAACTTCTGATCCTTCTGCTGCTGACACATGGTGTGCACTACCATAACAGGTGCCCTTTTCATTACCTTCTCTCCTAATTTTCTGTCCCTAACAGGCCCAGAACATCATTTGAAAGCTAAGTTCTTGGTATGTGAGTGATGTGTTTGGTGTGTGTGTGTGTGTGTGTGTAGAATCTGAATCCAAACACTGTACCTACTGCTATTCCCACCTCCAGTCCAGTAGGCATAAAACAGACTTTACTTTTCTGCTCCTTCTTGTGCTCCATCTCTAGATGTCAGGGTATGAAGCAGCTGTGCCAATCACAGAGAAGTCAAATCCACTGACCCGGAACTTGGACAAAGCAGGTGCAGAGAAAATTGTTCAGTTGCTGGGACAATGTGATGCTGAGATCTTCCAGGAGGAGGGGCAAGCCATACCCACCTACCAGGTGACCCAGGCTACTCCCCTGGACACTGCAAATACAGATGACAAACCAACCACATCTCAGGCTCTCCCCTCTCTGACCATGGCTGCTTATACTGGAAACCCTGAGTCCTGTCCTTCATCCCAATTCTCCAGCTTCCTTTTCCCCTTATCCTGTTATTTATTTGTTTAGTGAAGGGCACATTTCACCGGATATATGTGGAGATCAGAAGACAGCTTTGGGGAATTGGTTCTCTCCTTTACCATGTGGGTTCCAGGGATCAGATTGTTTGCCAGCTTGGGGGCGCATGCCCTTACTCGCTGAGCCATCTCACCGTGCCCCTCTCGCCTACGCTTTTCTTCCTTCTGATTCCTGTCCGTTCTTTACAGCGACTGTACAGTGAGTCGGTTCTGACCACCATGTTGCAAGTGGCGGGCAAAGTTCAGGAAGTGCTGAAGGTACTGCCCTCTACCTGCTCCTGCCCAGATGCTTCTGTTCCCTCTGACTTCCTCTTTTTTGGGTCTTCATTTCTCATTTTTATAAATCTCAGTTGTTAATTCTCTCGCTCTTATCTTTTACATACTTACTGTTATCTTAGTTGTCAATAATAGTTATAGTAACCACTAGCTGCGCAATACTTTGTCATCAAAATATATTTACATACTCAGTCCCTTCACAAAGATCTGTGCAGTTGGTATTTTTGTCTGCTTGTATCTTTTAATGTCTCTTTCCAGACCAGAAAGCAAAGAAAGGATAAATCACAGTAGTTTGTCTAAATGCTCCTAGCTAATAATTACTGGATAGTGCTGCTTTGATTATTGATTTTTATTTCATTGACAAAACTGCTCTCAGTCCCTTCTGGAATAAGTAAATGTTTTAATAGCTTAGCCAGAGAGAGAAGAGCGAGGCTGGTTTCTTTCTGCAGTCCAGTTTCTTTTTGCTATCCTATATGGTCTGTGTTTGTCCAACTTATGATGAGAGGAGGGATAAAACATCCGTCTAAGTCCACCTCCATTTCTGACAACAAAACAAAGCATGCCTCCCCCAACATCAGTTGGGCCCTAGCAACCTGGGCAACTTCCTTCTTCAGGAGCCAGAGGGACTGGTGGTGCTGAGTGGAGGGGGCACCTCTGGCCGGATGGCATTCCTGATGTCAGTGAGTATCCTGATCCCCTGTTTTCCTCCCTTCTTCTGGGGTGACTCCCAGAGCCATAAAGCTCATCATAGGTAAGTTCTTCTCTTACTAGATCTGGTCTCTCCCTGCTCCCCTCCAAAAACTCAATCCCACTATGGAGCTGGATTTTATTGATCCAACTAGAGCCTCACCATTCTCTTGTTATCATCTCTACATCTCATTCATCCTTAATTAATCACCCCAAATTGCATCTTTAAATGATGGATGAGGTTAACATGGACCTAAGAAAATCATAATGTATCTCCAATCCTCTAGGAGCTGAAGTATATTCCTTCTTTATCATCCCCTCGTCACATCCTCTCCCCCTTGACAGGTCTCTTTTAACCAGCTAATGAAAGGTCTAGGACAAAAACCTGTTTACACATACCTCATTGCAGGAGGTGACAGGTAAGTTATCTTGACCTGTGAATGTGGCCTGAATATGTGTTTTTTAGAAACGGAATTTAATGAGTTAGACAAAAAATTATGTTGAACCTGCCTCCTCAGTTCCCACCATTCCTTATTGCATTATATCTGGTCCCTTCACAGATTTACATTGCTTACCTGGCCCTTGTAGGTATTTGAGTTTCTTGTTTTGTTTTTTTCTAACTCTATGGTATGTCTGTCCTGGTGCCTGACAACAGTAAGTGGCCATTCCACGATAGTTTTCTCCATCTCATTCTCTCAGTGTGCCCTTCCTCGATTAACCATAGGTATTTGCTTATCACCAGTGCCACTGACCTTGACTGAGTCTACACTCTTAGGTCTGTTGTGGCCTCCAGGGAGAGGACAGAAGATAGTGCCCTGCATGGAATTGAGGAGCTGAAGAAGGTCTGTGCTTCCACTAACACTCAACTAGAGACCCTGTGTGTTCTCAAGGCCTTATAGAAACCCCAACATTCAGCCAAGGCCTGTCCCCTCCTCTGGTCCTTATATCCTCACATGATAGGTTTGTTGTACCCTGGGATCCTCCCTGTCACACAACCTCATACCTCCTCCTCTCCTAGGTGGCTGCTGGGAAGAAGAGAGTAATTGTCATTGGCATTTCTGTGGGACTCTCTGTAAGTGTGAGGACAGGCTGAGTAGGTCGATTTTACAAGGAAGAAGGGATGGGATTGGAACAGCATGAAGGCAGAATGATGAGGCAGAGACAGGTACTAGAAAATAGAAAACACATACAAGGAGTTTTCATTTAAATTTCATTAATTTGGATCCTTTTGTGTGAATGTGGAAGGGGGTAGAATCCTGTCTCAGAATAACTGTGTATTGATCCAACAACAGCCAACATGCACAGACTAGTCCAGGGGTCAGGAAGCTTTGCTGGCAGTCAGTGTAACCAGCTGCCTGATTTGGTGAATACAGTTTTACTGGCATGCAGCCTTTTGTGTTTACTTAGAATCTGTGGCCTCTTTTATGCTAGGCTTAAGTAGTTGGATGGAGATCATAGGGCTCACAAAGCCTAAAGCATTTGCTGTCTACTCTCTGGCCATCCACAGGAGAGGCTAGCCCCTGGACTCATCCCTTGAACTATTATTTGAACTATTGTTCCTGAAGCAGGAACATTAACATCAGCTGGGACCCCAAATGGGTCAGAATCTCCCTTTGAACAAGATTCTCAGGATGCTTGTTTTAGAAACACTGGTTTAAGTTTCCTGTCAACTCCATAACACTTACAAAACAAATTTTTTGATTAATTTTTATTTTATGTGTATGAGTATTTTGTTCAAATGTACATAAGAGCACTATGTGTGTGTGCAATGCACACAGAGGCCAAAAGATGGCATCAGACCCCCCTGGAACTGGAGTTATGGATGGTTGTTAGCTGTGATGTGAGTACTGGGAACTGAATCTCGGCCCTTTGCAGGAACAGTCAGTGCTTTTAACTACCGATCCAGCTCTCCAGTCCCTCCGTATCACTTGTGTTTCTAAGAGCTCAGCTTGCAGAAATTTAGATATCTAGCAGTGTAAGACAAGGAAGAACAGGGCATTGATCTTCAGGAGCTTGCAGGTTGATTCAGTAGTAAACTCTACAATTTGAAAGATTTCTGTGGACAAACTTATGAAAAATTTAGTACTAGCTGGGTGATACATACTTGTAATCCCAGCACTCAAGAAGTTGAGGCAGGAGGATGGCTGTGAGTTCAAGGCTAACTAGGCAACGTATACTGATTTCAAGACCAGCTTGGGCTACACAGAGAAACTCTGGGAACTTCTGAAAAATGTGTCTCCCTCACTTCACATGTGGATACAGTATTAACGTGGTGTAGGAATCTGTAAATCTTTCTTTCTTTCTTCTTTCTTTTTCTTTTTGTTTTTGTTTTTTTTCTGTTGTTTTTTGTTTGTTTGTTTGTTTGTTTTTTGAGACAGAGTCATCCTGTAGTCCCAGCTGGCCTGGAACTTGCTATGTAGGCCAGAGTGGCCTCGATCTCACAGAGATCCACCTGCCTCTGCTACCAGAGTGCTGGGACTAAAGGTGTACCCCACCACACCTGGCTCAGAATCTGTATTTCTAGCAAGCATTCTGGAGGCATAATGCATGTGGGCCTCGTGAAGCTGAGTAACTCCTTCATCACGCCCTCCTCTCCTGCTACCATCAGGCTCCCTTTGTGGCAGGCCAGATGGACTACTGCATGGATAACACAGCTGTCTTCTTGCCAGTCCTGGTTGGCTTCAATCCAGTGAGCATGGCCAGGTGAGCCTTCTGTCAGGACTGGCCAGGCCTAGGGGAGCCTGGGAAGAGACATGTCAAAGTCTACACCAGAGTCCTTAAGGAAAAGACAGATGAACATGACCTTGCTTGCCAAATCTCAGAGAATTAAAGTAAATATATGGTGTCCTTAAGCTTATGAAGTTTTTCTGTTGACTGTTTTAATTAGTCCCCCCTTGTTTCAGAAAGGATCAAAGGCAGCTTCCAAACGCTACATAAAATATGTTAGCACAGAGTCACAATAGGGATTGAAGAGGCAGAGAATCAAGAGCTGGATGGGAAAATGGGGTCAGGAAAATGCACGCCCTAAAGATCTGTGCTTCCATTTGGGGTGAGTCCCAAGCATCTTTTCAGAGTACAGTGAGTCCTGAGTGGTCATTCATACCTCTTTCTAGCTCATTTTCATCTGCATCTCTTCCATCATTCAAGGTACCCTTTGGCTCCCCTCTGATAACTGGATCTGCCCCTTCTTCCTTCCTTGAAAGCCTTGTTTAGAGAGACAGGTCTTTCTATACAGCACAGGCTGGCCTCAAACTCAAAACCCCCTGCTTCTGCCTCTGCTGGGATTACAGGTGTGACCTACCACCTCATATCACCTTATTCTCTCTCCAAAAGGCCTCTTTGTTTGATGTTATGCTCAGCGTGTTAGACCAACAGCATACAGATATGGTTCTCTATTGGTCTGGCATAAGGCCATGAAATAGTTATTTTGGTAAAGCATCCTTGGAGGGTCAGATGAACAGACAGGTTTGGGAGACTCTGCTGCATAAGCCATCAGCGTGGGTCACCTGATGGTGGTGAGGGTTTCCTATCTCTGAGGAATTTTCAGCAGAGGTTTCCCGATTAGGTTAGAACAGTGGTGTGTTTGTAGTGGTGGTCTTGGGGAAGCAGCTGAGCAGGGTTCTTTTAGAAGACTTTTCCAAGACCCAGATTCCAGGCTTGTAGTGTAACTCATAGAAGGTGTAAATGAGTTTGCTATACTCTTAACCCTGATCCTTTCATGGAGGACTCTCCTTCACCCAAAATATATATGCTGCAGTGGATGCTAATTTCAGGCCCTGTGACTAAGTGAAATGAAGAATTTCAAACAATGTAGGCGTGGAGATCTTCCAGTTGCTCCTTAACGCAGTTGCTCCCCATCTTGGCTGATCTTCAGAATCGTCGCAAGAGTTTTATAAAAATGCAGTTTGTAGCTCTGCTGAAGAACAACTGAATCTGAATCCAGAACTAAATGGTTATTAAGAGTTTTGCTTCTGTTTGTTTTTTTGAGAGCAGGGGGTTTCTATAGCTTCAACTGGCCTGAAATTCACAATGTAGACCAGGCTTGCGTCACACTTACAGAGATCTACCTGCCTCTGTCTCCCGAGTGCTGGGATGAGGGTCTGCACCACCATGCCTAGTTCTACCCAGGTGATTTTGATGCTCTCAGCAAAATCTGGGAATCTTGATTTTCACTGCACAGTATCGATTCTACCTCCTTCCTCTCTTCAGTCCCTAGGAAGTTTAGAAACTAATTCAACAGCACACAATAGGAGACACTTTATACAACGGGTATCAAACAGGTTGAAACTTGTCTGCCTAGAATTCATACAGGAGAACTATCTATAAAAATAGTTCAAGAAGGGTCTGTGAAGATAACTCAGTTGGTAAAGTGCTTGGCTAGGCAGTGTAATGACCTGAGTTTGATCCCCAGTCCCTGTGTTGAAAGCTGAGCATGGTGGTATGTGCATGTTAGCCTAATGCTGGGGAGGGAGAGAGTGGAGGATGCATGGAACTTGCTGGCTATGTAGTCTAGGTTTAGAGTCTCAAACAATAAAGTGGAGAGCAATTGAAGAAGATACGTGTATCAACCTGTGGCAGGCACACACACACACACACACACACACACACACACACACACATGCACACAATGTCTACAAATAAAATTTTAAATAATTCAAAAAACAGTGAACATTTGGCAGGGATCAGATGGTATTTGGCAGTTAGGGATATCCTGTGTCACTCTTTGAGGTCCTGTCACATTGTATAATTCACAAATTATCCTCTAATTCAGAAGATCCTCATTTTTGAGATTTGATCATCTGTAGCTTAGTGGATAAGCCTGTAGCTCTCTCTCTTGTCTCTTTAATACATTGCTTTGATACAGATTAATTTGTTTGAGGAATTTTCACCAACATTAGGTGCAACACTTAATAGTAGAAAGTTTATACCTTGCAGTTTGGTCTCCTCACTAGGAAGTGTCATTCCTCCTCAGAGAGTAAAGTTTCTGTCTTTGAAAGGATTTTCAGATGTATTTACAAGAATGGAAAGATTTTTGTTGTTGTTTTCAAAAGCCTAAGATGGAAAATAAGGTGCTGATTTTGACATTTGGTGTCTGGTTAGAACTTTGAACTTGAGTGTTGGCTTTGCTGTGGGCTTACTTTGCTGAATGTATTATTAACCCCGTCTTTGGGGTTCAGGGACACATTACCCCATGTGCTCCCAAGCATAGCTCTATGAAGTTGACCTCTGACCCCAATCTCTCATGATCCTGACTACTGGCTGAGGCATTTACTTTAGATTCTCACAGACATTCTTTCTACCTCTGTGTCTCTCGGGCCCTCAGAAATGACCCCATTGAAGACTGGAGATCAACATTCCGGCAAGTAGCAGAGAGGATGCAGAAAATGCAAGAGACACAGGAAGCTTTTGTGCTCAATCCAGCAGTTGGGGTAGGGCCTGTCTCTCCTTTTTCTAGGCTCTCTTTCAAGCATCTGGGAATTGCTTGTCAATACTGGGGGGGGTCTTTGATCTTATGGTCTGCTCATCTTGTGTAAATTCCCAAGGCATCACATGTTAACTCACATGCTTTAAATGAAATTCCATTTTTCCCTTTACCTTTTCATTTCAAAGTGTTTTCTTTTTAAATCTTTATTCCAATTCTGTCTCTTAAATCAGTAACCATTAAGCATTTTTGTGATCTGGGGCAGTCTTTCTTTGAAGGAGCTCTTTTGCTTCGTATGCGTAGACAGCCTTGACTAACCATTGTCAGGTCTCATTCAGTCTTTTTTGCAGATGTAAATGTCAAATATGGGCTTAAAACATGGAATGCTGTTTCATTCTTTTGCCTCTCTGTATTCTTCCCACAATGCTGTGGGTCTTCTTAGCCTCAGAGCTCCTGCCCTCGTCTTCATCTCACTAGTACCATCCATCCTTACTTTGCCCTTAGCCAAAGCCCTGCCCTCTGCTTCCCTTTTCTGGTTGTGGGCAAGACCTCCACTTTCTCCCTTCCCCTCCCCCTCCATCTTTCGACAGGTTCTCCCTGTATACCCAGCTGGCCTGGACCTTGTTATGTAGACCCGACTGGTCTTGAACTCAGAGGGATCCAGCTGCCTCTGCCTCCCGCGTGCTGGGATTGGAGGGGTGCGCCACAGTGCCTGGCTGCCCTTGTGAGGCAGGAAGGGATCCCCTGTTCTGCACAGCTTTCTCCTGGTTCACGGTAGCTGGCTTTTTTCTATCTTCTCTTTTCAATCACTGTTCATATTTTCTTTGCTGCAGCCACACTAACTACATTCTATGCCCAGGTTTCACCACCCACAGTCCATGCCTAGGGGTCACCAACAATACTCCATGCTCCAGGGTCATGAACTGATAGACTCTTCAATTGTCTTCTTTCTTCCAATTTCTCCTTATTATGTCCTTAGCCTGAGGGGCTCAGCGGCTCCTCCCGGATGAAAGGTGGAAGTGCCACCAAGATTCTCCTGGAAACCCTGTTACTAGCAGCCCATAAGACTATGGACCAAGGCATTGCAGCCTCTCAAAGGTAAGAAGGATAGAGACAAGAGAGAGATCAGAGCCAGGCAGGTGTGGCATGAAGGGAGAGATGGCAGGTCTAGATCTTGAGGCTAGCTTTCAAGACTTGGGGATGGCCCAGGTCATGAAGGTCACCCTGCTGTGACTTTTTCCCTTACCAGGGCCTCTTACCCAACGTCCAGAATGTTCAGTTCCCACTTTAATTATGTTCAGGCCCACCTTCTTCTTGACTTTCGTTTTAAAAAATTAACTATTTTTTATTGTATGCATATGAGTGTTTTGCCTGCATGTATGTAAGCGCAACACATATGTGCAATGTCTCCAGAGGCCAGATCCCTTGGAACTGGAGTTGTGGACTGTTGTTAACCACCATGTAGGTGCTGGGAACCTGGATCCTCTGCAAGAGAAACCAGTGCTCCATTTTATTTATTTATTTTTTGGCATTTTTGAGACCAGGTCTCCCCGTAACCACAGATAGCCTGGAACTTGCTATGTAGACCAGGCTGGACTCAGCCTCACATAGATCTACCTGCCTCTGCCTCCCCAGTGCTGGGACTAAAGGTGTGTGCCATCATGCCCAGTGCTCCTAATTGTGAGCCATCTCTCCAATACCTCAGCTTTCTTGATAACCTTATTTATTTTTGTTCTTTAAATTTTTGCCTCCTGAAGTTCTTTCTGTGCCTATTAAAGGCAGCCTGGTTCACTCTCTCTCTCCCTCTCCTGTCTTCTCTCCTTCTATCCCTCTCTCCCTGTACCAAGGACCAGTAGAATATTTTAAAAAGTCTTTGTGTTTTTCCCTTAGGTGGGAACAGTGGTACTTAGGCCTTTAGAAGAGGCATCAAGTCCTCCCTGGAAGCTGGGGATTTTTCTTTCAGATGCCTTTTGGAAATCCTGAGGACTTTTGAGAGGGCTCATCAGGTGACCTATAGTCAAAGTTCCAAGATTGCCACCCTGATGAAGCAGGTCAGCACCAGGTATGTGGCTATGTATTTGTAGGGGGCATCCTGAGGGCAGAGCACAGGAGACTCTGTGAACCATATTAACATGGCAGAGATAATGGGTCTGCATGCTGGAGGGTACCATTTGTTTGTTTACGTGCGTGTTCTTCCATGGCCTCTTTCCATGTTGATTACTTGTGTCCTGACCTTGGACTCATTCTCAGCCTGGAGAAGAAAGGTCGAGTACACTTGGTTGGCTGGCAGACCCTTGGCATCATCGCCATCATGGATGGAGTAGAGTGCATTCACACCTTTGGTGCTGGTAAGACCCCAGTCCAGATGTTCTTCCTGATTCCAGCTGACTGGGACTAGTTAGTCCATTATTCAAATACTGTCCTGAAAACCCATGAGGTTCCTCAGTGTCTATGCTGCCCAACCTAAGTAGGCATTCATTCAAGTGCCTCTGTCATTTGAAGCACTGAATTCCAACTCAGTCTTGACTCCCTTAATTCCACCCGGTGCTTGGCTACGGCCTCCCACATAGATTATCCTTGTCCCAGTGCCCACTTTCCAATCCCACCACAGCTCCCGAAGCCTAGAACCTGCCTTTTCTTTAAAGCTCATCATTCTTTTCTCTTCAATTTTAAATTTCCCAGATTTCCAAGACATCCGTGGCTTTCTCATTGGGGATCACACTGACATGTTTAACCAGAAGGCTGAGCTCATCAACAAGGTTGGAAGAGGACAGGACTTGGGGAGTAGTGGTGCTCACTGATGTGCAGAGGGAAGGAGAGAAGTAGGACTTGGAAATGGGTGCAGGGAATACGAGGAGATACATGGTCCTGAGAAAGGAATATAGGTTAGAGGTCATGAAACTTTGAAGCAATGAATATGGAAAGTTCTGGAAGGCTCTGGATTTACCAGCTAAAACTTGGCTTTAGTCTATTGACTTGCAACATTGTCTTGGGCAAAATGTTACAATTTGAATCCTGATATTTTTTCAACTGTAGTCAAAGGACTGTACATTAGATCTCCCATAAGGTCCCTTTAGTGTTCAAGCCTGGGTTCTAGAGTACCTAGTCCTGGGAGGGACTCTCTCGTCTTCTTCTGTCCCAGGGTCCCCAGTTCTCCTTCTCCAAGGAGGACTTCCTGAATTCCATCCTGCCCTCCCTCACGGAAACTGACACTGTGGTCTTCATTTTCACCTTGGATGGTGAGAGGAAAAATTGGAGTCGTGGGATAGGGACAGGAAGCCACCGAGTGGCTCAGGGGAGCTGTCAAGAACAGCTTCATAGTCGTCTATCTTTCAACTCTGGTGTCCCCAACCCCATCCAGACAACCTCACAGAGGTGCAGACACTGGTGGAGAAGGTGAAAGAGAAGACCACTAATATCCAGGCCTTGGTGCACAGCACGGTGGGGCAGACGATGCCGGTGAGGGTTCACCCTTTGGGAAGAGATCTGGGTGGCAAGGCACCACAGGCCTTCCAAGACATTTTCTTCTCTGCAGGCTCATCTCAAGAAGCTCTTTCCCTTCATCATCAGCATCATGTGGCCACTGCTTTTCTTCGAATATGAAGGGAACTACATCCAGGTAAGAGAGATGAGAAGGTAGTGTCTGCAGTGGAGCTAAGAGAGGGAGAATTCTAGAAACTAGAAAACCTAAGCCTGGATGGGGAAAAAGCTTGAATATTTGTCTTCTCCACTACCAAACTGAGCAACATTTTATCACGTTCTCGACAGAATTGCCTAGGCTATGGGCTACTGGGTTCAAATCTTTCTAGGAATATGCAAAAACTAGGCCACTAATCATCAGGTGCTCATTTGTTCTTTGGGACAGGTTAATTGTTGATGCCATAGTCGTTATACTAGCCAAAGCCTTTAAAGCACATTCTTTTTTTGTGCTGTGCTATGCTGAATTCAATGCAGATGTTACACTATATAATCTTTGTTCAATTATAGAATTATAGTCCAGGAGAAGAACTTAGAATAACACAGAAATAATAAGTACTCTGTGTGTACTTTGCAGTTTGGTTTGGAGTGAGTATCAGGAAATCAGATGGCCAGTCCAGCTCTACTGTGTGGCCCAAGAAAGAAAACACACACACACACACACACACACACACACACACACACACACACACACGCACACATGGTTTGGTTTTCTCACACTCTGCCTGCCCACCATGTATAAGACAGAATCAGGTCTGGAAGTATTGCCAGGGAGTGATGTGGTTTCTCAGCTATTATTCCAACCACCTCCTTCAGGAACCTTCCTTACTTGGTCAACAAAGCTGGTAGCTGAACCCACCACTCATGGATAGCCCCCAGAGTGGAAAACTCACTCTTCATCTTTGTCTTTCGTTCAAAGAGGCGTTTGGGCTTCATTCCTACTTCTTGGCATGTTTCCCATCTGTGGACTCCCTCACTATCTCTTACCTGTGAAGAAGTCTTCTCTGACTAACTTCCTGTTACCTTGGTCCTCCATGATACTTATCCACACCATTTTACACTTGAAACCAAGAGATCAAGGGATTGAAGCTTGGTGTGGTGGCACATGCCTGTAATCCCAGTGCTCTGAAGGCAGGAGGATCACCACAAGTTTAAGGTCTAGTCTAGTGAATTCTAGGCCAGCCAGGGTTAGGTAGTAAGAGTCTGTCTTTAAAAAAAATAAGAGATTGTCATCATGATAATGTACCTAAAACATGAGTCAGGACTTGAATGTAGGTCTTGTGACTCTAAGTACATGATTTATTTTCAACCATATCTAAGAGTTAATTAAGTCAGATTCTTTTGTCCATTTATTCACTCAACAAATATGTTTTGAGCACTTGTCACATGTCTGGTACTGTTTTGGGGATAAGGAATATAACAGAGGATGGTAATCTGTGATCTTTGAATCCTCTTTTAGAGGAAAAAAAATTACTATATATTTTTATGGTTAAAAACATTAGAAAATACAGAAATGTAAAAGAAGAAAAAAATAATCATTTGCTGTTTTCTAAAACACAAGTGTTAACAAATTTCAGAGAATGTTCTAGATTTGTTTTCTGTGTATAAACATACTTGTACAAAAAATTAAGACCAAATCGACTTATTGTCTTTACGTTGCTTTGCTTTAGTACCAAATGCCATTCAGTACCAAACACCCTTGCCATGGTTTTCAATATCAACCTAGTATTCTACTGCATAAATGGCACCATAGCGTACTTACTCTAATCATATTGATCAGATAGGGTCAGATGAAGTTGACTTCATACTATGATTTTTATAGAATACGTTGCTGAGTATCTCTATGTAGTTCACATATTTTATTAGGATAATCAAAACTAGAGTCACTGGATCAAAGAGTATGTAAATTTAGAAAGATTTTTGATACAAGGTCAACTTGACCTTCAAAGAGGTTTATAAATAAAATGTGAAATTTCTTGCTCTCTCATAAAAACCCCGTAGCATCTTTCTTTATAGTCTTTGCAAATTAGCAAAGCCGCATGCCAAAATAAAAGCATTTCTGTGATATTTTAATTTATGTTTCATTAATTACTATGGCAGTTTACTACCTAGGGTATATATCAATTATTTGATTTTTTTTAACGTACCACTTCTTCATGTCTTTTTTTTTTGAATATTCACCCATTCTTTGGGGAGGGGGAGTGTTTATTTAGTTTTTTTCTGGCTTTTAAGAGATGTATAGAGCAGAGTGAGTAGCCCCCCCTTTATCTCTTTTATGCTTTCCCCAGTTTATTTCTATTTCTGTGTTTTTGATGCAGTGATATTTTATGTAAAAATTTATGTACTCAAATCTATTAGTCTTTTCCTTTGTATTTTTATCGTTCACTTGTTGCTGGTTTTATCTTTTTGGATGGAATTGTTTGAAAGAAGGACTTGTAAGTCTTTAGTTGAAGAACTATTTTTGTAAATGTCTGCACTTTTAATTTGAAACATTTTCAAAAGTATAGAAAAATTATAAAAGCAATACAAAAAAGACCTATATGCTTTGCCTTGTTCACTAATTCTTTTGTTTGTTTGTGTTTGTTTTGAGGCAAGGTGTCACTATAGCTCTGTATGGAGACCAGGCTGGCCTCAGTCTCACAGAGATCCACCTGCCTCTGCCTCCTCAGTGCTGGAACTAAAGGGTCGTGCCATCACGCCCAGCTGCCACCAATTTTTTTTGCCATATTTTCATTTTCTCTTTCTTTTCCCTGGATCACTTAATAGATTACTGATCCTGTCATAATACTTCACGTGGTGCCTCAAGTGGTGGCACATGACTGTAATTCCAGCCCTTGGGGGCGGAGGCAAGAGGATTAGGAGCTCAAGGCCATCTCTAGGTAAGGAGTTCAAGGCCACCCTGGGCTACGTGAGACTGTCTCAAAAAGTAAAACAAAACAAAACAACAATTAAAAACTTTACACAAGTTGCTTTAGAATATGTCCCCTAAGAACAAAAGCATTTGCCTATGTAAGTACAATGTAATTATCCACTCAGGAAAATGGCAATTAATTCAGAACTATTATCTAATAGTCATACCATATGAAAATGTCTCCAGTTGAGGACCAGAGAGATGGCTCAGTGGTTAAGAGCACTGGCTACTCTTGTAGAAGATCTGGTTTCGATTCCCAGCACCCACATGGTGGTCAACAACCATCCTGACTCCAGTTCCTGGGAAATCTTACACCCTCTTCTGACTTCCTCAGGCACTGCAGGACATGGGTACACCTACATACATGTAGGCAATACAGTCATAGACATAAAATAACAATAAATAATAAAGTAAAAAAATAAAAATAAAATGTCTCCATTATCCCTGGGGAAATTGGTTTTAGTCTCCAGGTCTGGAATCCAGTAAAGGATAAAGCGTCAGTCATCGGCCAGGTCTCTCTGGTTCCCTTTACCATTGCTCAGTGCTTTTGCTTTTTCTCTTATCTCTCATAGCTTTGATATTTTTACATGTCTAGGCAGATCTTTTTCCAGGATGTTCCTCACTTGAATTTGCCCTATTGTTTCTTCATTATAGTCAGGTTAAAAACATTTTTTTTCAGACAAGTCTTGCCCCCGGATGTGATCAGCATGTCCCATCAGGAGACACCTGGCGTCCGCCTGTCTCTTTTTTGGCAAGGCCATGTTTGGTTATTTGGTGATGGTATCTGCTGCCTCGTTTCTTTGCCTTATTGCTCAGCAGTTTGGGCCCATGTTTTAGCATCTGCTGATGATTCTTGGCTGAATCAATTATTCCTGTGGTGACTTTAAGCTGGTGATATTCTGTTTCTAGCCATCTTCTTCTCATCTGTATTCACTAATTGACATTCTTCTGTAAAGAACTTCCTCTTCACTTCCTACTCCATCTGTGTTTGTTTAATGTCATTATGGACTCAAGAATTTTTTTGTTGTTATTAAATGTTTAGTTTTTTTTGTTTTTTTTTGTTTTTTTGTGTGTGTTTTTTTTGAGACAGGGTCTCTATGTAGCCAAAGCTGGACCAGAATTCACTGCATAGACCAGGCTGGTCTTGAACTCATGACCCTCCCACCTCAGCTTCTTGAGTGATGGAATTACAGGCATCCACCACCACACCTGACTTAGATGTGTTAATTTATCTGTCTATTTAAAGGTTCATTTATTTTTATTTTATGTGGCCATCCATATGTGTTTTGTTTGTGTATGTATGTGCATCACATGCATGCCTGGTGCCATGGAAGCCAGAAAAGGGTGTTAGATCTTTTGCAACTGGAGTTATGGATGGTTGTGAGCTGCCACTTGGGTGCTGGGAATGGAACCTATCCTCTGCAAGAACAGCGAGTGCTCCTAACCACTGAGCCATCTCTCTAGCACCTTTAATACATTCTCATTAATACTTTAAATTCATTTTAATCCTCAAAATGAGAGCTTATTCAAGTGGCTTCCTTTGACCTGTTCACATCCATATTTGAACATACTTCACTGTGTTTCTCTTTGTAAAACAAAACAAGAAAGAACAAAATAAAACCCCAAACCTTTCTTGCACAAAGGATAGCATACCTTTTACGTCTCATGTGTTTTCCCCAATGTTTTCTGAAAATGACTCCATTGCAGAGCACAAACCTCTTCCTTCTTGCTATTGGCAGTTGTCTGTGTACAGGGACAGGTCCTGTGCAGGGCATTCAGGTGTTTTCCAGTGTTTCGCCAGTGATGATGCAGTGAACGCAATGAATGTACTTATCTTTTTACAATGTTAGAAGTGTGTCTTTGAAATAAATTCTTAGAAGCATTAGAGTTTGGTTAAAGGTCACATACAGATGTTGTAAGAATTCCATGCATAGGTTCTGTACCATCCTCCTTCTCACTCCAGCAGCATGTGATAACATAGCCTCTATACAGTGTCTCAGGGAGTATTACTCAGCTTCTGGGTTTTGGATCTCTAATCAGTGAGAAATTCCCTTTCTGTGAAATTTTCATTAATTTAATTAATTTATTTATCATTCGAAGTTTTGAATTGGTAGGATAGAATCCAGGGCCTCACACAAGACTAGGAAATGCTCTGTAAGCAAGCCGCATCCCCGGCCTGACTGCTTGTTATTATGTGTGAAATTGAGTGTTTCCCTTTCCTCCCCTCCCTCCCCCTCCCCTTCTCCCCTCTTGTCCCCTCTCCCCTCCCCCTCGTCCCCTCCTGTCTCCTTCCTTTAGCTGGCTTAACTCCAGTGAGGACCTGGCTCCTCTCAAGCCTGCGGTCAGCCCCCTCTGTGCTCTAGGGCTGGGATTACGGCCCACACCACTATGCCTGGCTTTTACCCCTTTTTCTCACAGGCTTTTTGAGCCCTTGACTTTGAGTTCTTTATAAAGTTCTATTTCTAATATATGTTACAGATATTTTCTCTTGGTTTTAATCTCTAAAAGTCTGCCTTCATTTTTCTGAGGTTGAATTTATCAATCTTTCTATTACTGGATTTGGGTTTTGATGTGCAGACAGCCTTCCCCCACACCCAGGCTGTTCTGGAATACCACCCATGTGTTTCTTTTAGCAATTCATTAGGAGTTTATTCTTGTGCATGGGATAAGCTCATTTATATTTTTCCAAATAATTTTCAATTGTCTCAGTTTAATTTTTTTTGAGACAGGGAGGGTCTCTCTGTAGCTCTCGCTGGCCTGGAACTTACTCTGTAGACCATGCTGACCTCCATCTCACAAAGATCCATCTGCTTCTCTACCTCCCAAGTGCTGGGATTAAGGGTGTGCACCGCCAGCACGCACAGCTTAGGTTTTGTGTGTGTGTGTGTGTGTGTGTGTGTGTGTTTTGGCTTTTGAGATAGAGTCTCCCTTTGCCCCAGCTGGCCTGGAACTCAATATGTAGACCAGCTGGCCTTGATCTCACAGAGATCTACCTTCATCTGCCTCCCAAATGCAGGTATTAAAGACGTGTGCCACTGTACCTGGTTTTCAATTTAATTTTCAAGTCTATCTATTCTTGAGTGATTTAGAATGTTACCTGTATCTTATACTCAAATTCCGTGTGTACTGGTCCAGTAATACTATAGTTAATTTGCATATGTTTTTGTAATGTTAGAAGCATTTTGGACTTTCTGTTTTGTTCTATTTGTCTATCTACTGATATGCCAATGCAGCATGTTTAATTATAGAGGATATGTTTGATATTCAGAAGAGTTAGTCCTGATTACTCTTCAGGGTTTTTCCTGACTATAACGGCACATTTCATTTTCCATTTGAACTTTAAAGTAGATCATATAAACTTTAAAATAATCTCATTAGTGTTATTTAGTGATGTAAGTGGCTAATGATATAACTCAGATTTAAATGACTTCTCTCCTACAGGGAAGTGTGACATAGAGCCTGTAGCATCTGTAATGAGAACTAGTTATCTTCTTGCTAGGTGTTCGATTTCTGTTCCCTTAAGGAGCATCCCTGTCATGCAGTTGTTACAAATTTCAGCATAGAGTTGGTGATGTGTCTCAGTGGGTAAAGGCACTTGCTGCAGAAGCCTCGCAACCTTAGTTTGATCTCTGGACCCACACAGTGGAAAGAGAGAACCAACTCCTGTAAGTTGCCCTCTGGCCTTCACACTCATGCTGTGGCATTCACACACACACCCAAACACACACACACACACACACACACACACACACACACACACACGTTCAATAATTTTAAAAAATCTTCATAGCCAGGAATGTTTTTTGCACACTGCACTTGGGAGGCTGAGGCAAGAGGATCACTGAGAATTGAGGACAACCTAGGGTGAATAGTGAGATACTGGTTCAAAAAACAACAAAAAGGGTCAATGAGATTGCTCAGCAGGCGAAGGTACTTGCTGCCCAAATTGATTACCTGAGTTTGATCCCTGGAACGTGTGTTGGAATGAGAGAACTGACTCTTGCACATTGTCCTCTGGCCTCCACATACTCACTGTGGCATGCACCCCTGAAATAAATGAATGAATGAGTGAATAAATAAATAAATCTAATTAAAGAAGATCTTTGGAGTTAGAGAGATAACTAAGCAATTAAAAGCACTGTTTTTGAAGAGAACCTGGATATGGTCCCCAGCATCTAAATCAGGTGGCACACAATGGTTCATAACTCCAGTTCCAGGGGATCTGACACTCTCTTCTGACTGCTGAATATATCTGCATACATGTGGTGCCACATACAGACAAGCAGGTACACACACAAAAACATAAAAGTGAAAAATATTAATTCCAAACATTTTTAGTATACACGGTTCCAGGGCTTAGTATGACTAGCTGTTTCAGGGCTTCCAGAATACAGAAGTAGAAGTTATAGCCCCTTTCCTCAACCTGCAAGGCTTCACCTGAATCACTTCAACATCTTTCTTGGACCCCTGTTGCCTTATAAGTGCAGAAATAGATGGTATAAGTGCCACACGCTATAAGGGCAAAGGACAGATGGCCATCACCCTCACAGCACCTTGAATTTGTATGTTTTCATTGTCAACGTGCTTTCATGCATTCTTTCATCCATCCAGGAGACAATTAGTAGGAAATATCTTCATCACTGAATCAGAAGACCCAGAGTGAAGTCCTGATTCTGTGTCTCACTATCAGATAAACTTATCCAAGTTAATTTTCTTCTTTTACTTTTCCGATGTAGAAATAAGACCAGAAAAACCTTTCCCTCAGAGGATTTGTGCAGATTAAATGGAATTCATTTAAAAACACATGTATTGATCAGCATCTGTGTTTCAGCTACTGTCAAGAAGGATTGTGTCTCTGCAGCAGAATCAGATGCCATCTCTGCCCTAAGGAGCCTGTGGCTTAGTGGAGTAGTCCCGTCACTTAGACTCCCCTGTATTCTCTGGTACCCAAGGAGCATAAGGAAAATTCTGGCAAGAGTAAGACCCTGCCTACTGAGCTATCTGAAATGCTTCTGAGAGAGGATATCTTTGAACCCAGGGGTTAAACCCAAGTGGGTGACACAAGTGGGTGACATGGCCAGGTTTGTCTGGAACAGTCCTGGTGTAAACCCTGGGCTGATCAAACAAATGATATCTGATCGAGGTGTCTGGTTTGCCATCATTTGTTTCACGCATGATAACGGAGCTCTGGTGTCCTGCTGCCAACCCGTTGTATAACTTTCTGTATTCTCATGTGTTTGCTCTTCAGAAGTTCCAGCGTGAGCTAAGCACCAAGTGGGTGATGAATACGGTGAGCACCGGAGCCCACGTGCTGCTGGGGAAGATCCTGCAGAACCACATGCTGGACCTCCGCATTGCCAACTCCAAGCTCTTCTGGAGGGCACTGGCCATGTTGCAGGTAGGAGCATGATGGGTGGCCTCAACACTCAGGCTGCCATACAAGGTCCTTTTGCAAAGGCAAGGAGGTGTGTGAGGTTGAATGCTGGTTTTCCTCATGTGTGCTATTCTTGGTACGTGATCATGGGTACATGATCATGAAAGTATCAGCTTCGGTTCTTTCAGTTTCAAGGATGTGATAGAAACCTAGTTTATATTGTTTTAGGCAAGGCAAGTGATTGTTCGTGTAACTGATCAGACCTAGGACAGACAGATACTATGGTGATAGGATCTAGAATCTTTGGTCCTTAGCCCTGTTTTCTCCATTTTTCAAGAAGATTTTCTCCATTGTTTGACACAATTAATGCTAGTCTAATTCCCTTCCAATTAGCAACCTTAGTGGGAAAGAGTCTATCTGTTTTGGCTGATTCCACCAATGCCCAAGGGGAAGGCTTTCGTTGGCTTATCTTGAGTCATGTGCACATCTCTGAACCAAGGCTTGGTGGCTATGACTTGGATAGATGAAGATCATTCTTTAAAAATTATTTATTTTTATTTTATGTTCTATGAGCATTTTGCCTACCTATATGTAAGTGTACCATGTGCATGCAATGCTCACAGTGGCCAGAAGAGGGCACTTATTTCCTTGGAACTGGAGTTATGAATGGTTGTTAGCCACCATGTGGGTGCTGGGAACCAAACTTGTATCTTCCACAAGAGCAGCCAGTGCTCTTATCTGCTGAGCCATGTCTCCACCCTGATGGAGGGCATTCATTTTTTTGTGTGTCTTTTTGAGACAGGGTCTCCCTGTAGCCCCAGCTAGCCTAGAACTCACTATGCAGACCTGGCTGGTCTCAAACTCACAGAGATCCGCCTGACTCTGCCTCCTGAATGCTGGGATTAAAGGCATGTGCCACCACACCTAGCAGAAGGCATTCTTGTTAAGCATTCACCAAAGCCCAGAAGGGGGACTAAGCATGAAATGGGGTGTTTAGATTGTCACAGTACTGACCAGAGAGGGCTTTTACTAAGTAGTGAGGGGTTAGGAGTGAGCAGAGGGGAAATCTTTATGAAAGACTGAAGGTAGACAGGAAACTGGATTTGCTGAAAGCAACAAGTAGACCTGTGCTGTCCAAAATGACGGTCACCACATGTGGCTGTTTAGCTCTTGGAATAGGGCTTGAGTGACTGAAGAACTGAATTTTTTAATTTTATGTAAAAACTGAAGGCAGTGTGTGAGGCTTTGGTAGGGCAGTTCACTTCTTTTTTTTTTTTTTTTTTTTTTTTGAGACAAGGTCTCTTTGTAACCCTGGCTAGCCTGGAATTCACTATGTAGATGTAGACCAGGCTGGCCAGAATCTCATAGAGATCTGCCTGCCTCTGCCTCCTGCATGCTGGGACTAAAGGTATAGGCCAATATGCCTGGCCTAGAAACGTAATTTTTAAAAATTAAGGATAAGCCAGGTGCAGTGATGTACACCTTTAATTCTAACACTCTGGAGGCAGAAATAGGCAAATCTCTGTGAGATGGAGGCCAGCCTGGTCTACATAATGAGTTCCAGGCTAGCTGGGGCTACAGGGAATCCCTGTCTCAAAACAACAACAACAAAATAGTGTGTGTGTGTGTGTGTGTGTGTGTGTGTGTGTGTGTGTGTGTAAGAGCTACATCATGTATGTGGCTGTCAGAGGACGACTTTTGGGAGATAGTTCTCTCCTTCCACCATGTGGGTGCTGGGATTGAACTCGCACTCTTAGGCTTGGCAGCAAGTACCTTACCCACAGGCCTAGCTATTTCTTTTCTTAATGCTGCTTCTGGAAATTTTAAAATTACGTCTGCACCTCATTTATATTGCTGGACAATGCTGGGTGGAGGGAAGGGTAGCAACAAGACGGCAGCCAGTGTTTGCAGATGTCTTCATGGCAGTGTGAGAGATGTGTTTGGTTAGAGAGGAAACTGGGAGGTTTAAAATCACTGGGTTGCTAGACACAGTTGGAATCTCACTGATTTGCCATTATCTCTGGGCCAGTGATGACCAACTCCTTTAATCCAATTTTTCTGTATGCTTGGGGACTATGAGATTGTGGGAAAGGACACATGCTCCACTGCTTCCTCAGTCAGTCGTCAGAGTCCCACTCCCACTTTCCCAGGTCTCTCTCTTCTCCCTTGCCCCATTCTCAGATATCCTTGTTTCTAGTTTGATGCTGACATTACTTCTCCATTGACAGCGGTTCTCTGGGCAATCCAAGGCTCGTTGCATTGAGAGCCTCCTCCAAGCAATTCATTTTCCTCAGCCACTGTCTGACGACCTTCGGGCTGCTCCCATCTCCTGCCATGTCCAGATTGCTCATGAGAAGGAAAAGGTATCTCGCCCATCACTTGCCATTCGAAACCCTCTTGGGTATTTTAAATGTCTCAGGAAGTTTGTGTGACACTGAGATTGCAAAGTTTAGAGATACTCTCCTGCAAGGAGCTCCCCATTTGGGGACTATGACTGTGACAACTGGACACAGAGGCTGGAACAGGTACCACTTGGAGGGGAGTCAAGAGGGAGTGAGAAGGAGTCTTTGCTCAGGAGGTTTCTAGGTTTGGGTAAATAAGTTTTCACTTTGTTCTTGCTCCTTCTCTTTCTAGTCTGGGTAACAACTTTCTAGTCTTGCATCCAACCTAAGGCCCCAGCCAAATGCTTCAGGTCCTCCAGCATGTTTTCTCTCAGGTGACCTCAGTTTCTCTTCAGTTCTTCCCTTCTCCCACAGGTGATCCCTGTGGCCTTGCTGAGCCTCCTATTTCGGTGTTCGATTACTGAGGCTCAGGCCCGCCTGGATGCGGCTCCTTCTGTCTGTGAGGCTGTCAGAAGTGCCCTGGCCGGGCCAGGTCAGAAGCGCAGTGGGGACCCCTTGGAAAGCCTGCAGCCTGTGGTGCAGTGAACTGGTGTTTGGCGGAGCATGAAGGGGCTTCAGCCCAACCGAATACAGCTCAAGGGGACTTTGTGCCAACAACACCTGTGGTGGGATAAGTGCAGATTTTTGGGAGCACCAACAGCCGAGGTGGAGGAGAGAGTTCCCGCTCTCTTTCCACTTTTACTGGCTTATTCTGATCCAAGAAATAAAACTAAATGTGCTGTTTTGAAAAACTAACCTTCTAGAGTCAGTAAATCAGACTCAGTGCACACCAATAAGGGGAGGTGGGGACTTCAGACAGTCCCGGGGAAAGAGAGAAGTGGTTTCTGACACTGTTTACCTGATTAGACACCAGACCCTTGTAACTGGAATGAAGGCTCCCTCCCCCCGCGCCCCCAGGAGACCAGGTCTTTAACAGCACCTCTTGCCCTGTTTATAAGGTGCATAAGGAACTCTGGGGGTGCTACACATCCCTTGGTGATAGGACCTAACAAACTCCAGAAACCTGTCTGCACAGCTGAGACTTCATCTGTCCCAGATTTTGACACATCAAAGGCACGCTGGTCCATCTCAGGCCCATTACCTCGGCAGTACCTGCTGCTGAGGCTCTCACAGTAGAGAGCTGGCTCCCCCTTGTGGCAGAGAAGTAGCCAGGTCGTTAGGTACCCCAGAACACTCCTGGGGATAAAACGGCCCCAGAAGAGAGTTACCGGAACTTTTAGCTGCTAGAATTATTTGGGAATATTACAAGGGGAGGCGAAGAGTCAAAGAAAGTTTTAGGAGAGAGGAGACTAGAGCGGGCTAAAGACATCCTGAGACCGTTTCAAGACGTGCAGTAGGTTACGCGGGGCCGACACCAGAGTGAGGATTCTGGGCTCCTAGGCAGAACAAAAGAAGTTCAGAGATTTGTTAGAACTGAGTGAGGCATGGTGCCGCTCACCTTGCCTAATCCCAGCACTTGGGAGGCTGAGGGAGGAGAATTGTAGCCTCCAACATAACGAGACCTTGTCTCAAAAAAAAAAAAAAAATATCCAAGAGATAAATGGACTATAACTTTTAGTATTATTTGGGGAAGGCAAACACCCGGGGCGAAAATAACTAGAGAGCACTGTCCGCACAAGCAATAAGTACGCCGACGTGACCGCAGGGGACAGTGGAGGTGAAGGAAATGATTTCCTGCTACAGATATTTGCTGTCAAAAGTGAGAGGGTTAGGGTAGGAGATAGTTGGATAGTGAACGTATGTAAAGTCTAATATATTAAAAAATGGAACTCATGGGGCTGGGGAGATGGCTCAGCCATTAAGAGCACTGGTTGCTCTTGCAGAGGACCCAGGCTCAACTACCAGCCCCATGTGGGGCTCAGAATCGCCCATAACTGCAGTTTCAGGTGAATCGAATGCCCTCTTCTGACTTTTGTGTGCACTTATACACATGCAGGTAATAAACTCATACACACAGAATAAAAATAATAAGGGGCTGGAGAGATGACTCAGCAATTGAAAGCACTGTCTGCCCTTGTAGAGGACCTGGATTTGCATCCCAGCCCCCACATGGTGGCTAACAACTGTCCAAAATGCCACTTCCAGGGGATCCGATGCCCTCTTCTGAACTCTGCAGGCAATGCATGACACTGGTGCACTTACATACATGTAGGCAACACACTCATACACAGAACATTTTAAAATATTTTAAAAATAAAAATAATAAAAAATCTGGAACTCATGATCACTCTTCCAGATCAACTAGCGATTGTTTTCATAACTTAGGTGGCGTTGGATTTAGACAGGCTTGCACTGTCTTGAATATATTAGGCTATGAGGCTGAGGAAGGGTATTAGGATCAAGTAGGAGATGGAAATACCTCAACCTGGCTCCAAGGATGGGCTCAACAAACATAGCTAAATGCTCAGTATCCCGTCTAAACTCAAGGCATGGTTTGGATATGTGGGTCATGTTGAGCGAACGGGCATTGCATCTAGAATCTAGATGGTGCAGAATGCTGCTTCCACAAGAGAGGGGAAAACTGCATCTGTTATTAGCTGGTGACTGAGGGGAAGACACAGAAGATGAGTTCTGTTTTGTAGGGCCCAAAACTCCACAGTGATGTGGATATATCAACGAGAAACAGGCAAAAGAACTCCTTACAACTAACACTGCAGCGATTGAACAATAGAATGAAGAACAGTATTGGACTATAACACAAAGTAGAAAAGAAATGAACACTTGTCCATACTGATAGATATAAATGACTGAATAATTAGGATGTTGAGAGGGGAGACAAATTTTTCTACATAAGTATTCCAAATAATATATATTATTAGCTTGTTCCTTTAGGAAATGGAATTTAGTCACACTAACCCCCTACATCCCGAATAGATTTAGGGGCCACTTCCAAAAATAAAGTATGAACAGAGGAAAAGAGTAACTTCGTAGTAGATAAACGTGGCATGCACTGCCCTACTAGAAAGTTAAGATTTGTGTCTCTTTAAAAAAACTTTATCTCTGTTTTATATGTATGAGTGTTTTGCCTTCATGTACGTAAGTACACTGTGTACATGCCACACCCTTAGAGGTCAGAAGAGGGCATCGGATCGCCTGGAGTTGCAGGTGGTGGTTGGCTTCCCATGTGGGTGCTGGGAACTGAATCTGGGTCCTCTGCAAGAGTAATCAGTGCTCTTAATCACTGAGCCATCTCCCCAGCCCCAAGATCCGTGTCTCTTAAATCGTGTAATGAGACGGGTATATCACTTCTGTAGTATTCTCTATCCCAACCCCACCCCAAACAAATGACCTCATTTGAGCAAAAGGGGAAGACCACACAGACCAAATTTGGGGATATATTTTTACAAACTACCTGCCTAGGGTCTCGAGATGTAGCTCAGTGATAGAGCACTCACGTAGCATGCACACGACTTTGGATTTGGTTTCCAGCAACATGGTACTGTGGCTTGGATACTGGACATTGGTGGGAAAATGTGAAATTCTAATGAAGGTTAAAGTGTAGTTATCAGTAAATGTACCAACGTCTTTGTCTTATAGTTTATTTTATATTATTTTATTTTTTTGTCTTTTTGAGACAGGGTCTACCCATAGTCACAGCTGGCCTAGAACTTTCTATGGAGACCAGATTGGCCTCGATCTCACAGGGATCTTCCTCCCTCTGCTTCCCCAGTGCTGGGACTAAAGGTGTTTGCCACCACATCCAGCTTTTATTTTATTTTATTTTTTTAGATAAATTTTCTCTAGTTCAGGCTGTCTTCATGTTTACAGTGCAACCAAGAATGCCCTTGAATTCTGGATCCTCCTGCCACCGTTGCCTGAGGAGTAATTGTGCCAATGCCAAGCTCATAATCTTGGCAAGAATACTGAAGTTATAAAAGATGTAAAGAACAGGTGAGGCTGGGTGAAGGGAAAATGGCATGTACTCTATTATCTGCAAATTTTCTGAAGTTGTCCTGAAGTTATTCCAAAATAAGAAGTTAAGACATGAAGAATATCTTTCCATACATGTTATGTCGCTCAGGCTGCTTGATCAAGAAAAGAACGTGTTCTTGGCTCAGAGTTGAAGCAACACTGAAAGGTCATATCTGGTGACAGACTTTTTGCTGGCAGGTCCTGACATGGAATAGGGTGTCAGATAGCACGAGACGAAAAGCTCATTTGGGCATGGATGTCCATTTCAGTCTCCTCCCTCTCTCTATATGACCACCAGTATTCGATCACGGGGTCTCCACTCAGATAACCTTAGACTTAATGAGCTCCCAGAGGGCTTACTTTTCAATATCATACTTGAAACCAGGCATGGTGGTGCACACCGGAAATCCAGTATTTGGGAGGTGGTGGCAGAAAGACCAAAGAATTTAAAGCTAGCATCAGCTACATAGCAAATTCGAGGCCAGACTGGGCTACATGAAACTCTGTCTCAAAAATAAATTAAAGAAATAAAAAATAAAAAATACTATAGTTGAATTGAGTTCCCACTATTCTAATGTCTTACAATGGGGCGGAATGAAATTTCCCCATGTGAACCCCCTGGAGACACATTCAACCCATATCCAAATCACAGCACATATAAAGGTTCTCGTCAAACTGCACACGTATGCTTTAAGAACTGAAAATGTATGTTTTAAGAACTGAAAATGATACCTCAGGTCTAATCTTTTCTCAGAATTCCAGACTGGTATATAACTAGTATCTATCATGTAATGTGTGCTCAGTGGATAAAACAGAATTCTTCATAATTATAATCTTTGTAGCGATTGCAGAATATTTCATAAAGCAGATATACCAAATTTATTTGGCCACTTTCTTCTTGACAGGTTTTCCAATAATTATTTGTGCTGACCCTAAAGACAAAAATCCTACAAGGCAAAGACTTTATCTTTGGAGATTGTGCCTGCTATTCAGCCATTCATTCAATTAATGCTCTTATATGAAAAAATAATGTTCTAGTCAGTTTTATTTATCTTTCTCACATGATTTGATCCCTGTCAATATTGTTTGCACTGAATTAACTCCAGAGAAGATAGTTGATTCTGGATGCAATGGTACACTTTGTGGTCTAGACTTGGCAGAGAGATTGAGGGCAGAGTGGTCCCCTAGAGTCATTACTCTCTCTCTCTGATGTGTCTTCTCTGACTCAGGGCAACAGCAGCTAGGCAATGTGCCGAGCTGTGGATGCAGGAGGCCGAGTACCTGATTCTCTGAAGGTTCCTTCTTCAACTCTCGTGACTCTCTTAGATTTACTTGATCCTGTATGCCAATCTGCAGTTTGAAACATGACAGGGACTCCCTTTAGGGAGTGACAGGTACTAGAGAAAATGTTTGTGAGGCAAAACAAGTCACTTGAAAGACCTGCTCTTTTTGAAACTTTGCCTCACCACTCTACCCTTAATGCCAAGATGTCTAGTCAGAACCTAGAAGACTCATAAATTAACTCTTCCCTGAAATTTGGATGTTAGGGCAGAACCAAGGTCAGCTGCGGGAGAGGACAGTAGGTGGGGTCAGAGGGTGTAACCAATTGGCCTTACCTTGAAGTGCCCATTGTGATGTCATATAAAATCTCAGGCTGGAGACAGAACCTCTTAGTTGAGAGGGGCGTGGGCTTCAGTAATGGCGCTCCTTTGGGCACTGGGTATCCCACTGCCAGCTCAGCTCAGCCTTCTGCTGTTTGGTCTCTCTCTTTGTGGCATTTGGGTACTTTTTTCTAGGTATCAAAGCCAGAAGCAGATGGCAGCCAAGACAGAGGTATGTAATAGAACTCTCCCTTGAAACTCATTGCACCCCAGTGCTGAAAATGTAGAAATGCCTGAACTTTGGGCCATGGGAAGAGCTGAATGAAGGGGACTGGTGAATTGAGATGGAATCTGCAAATGTCTTACTCTTCAGTTCATTTCAAGACATTTTAACATCTATTGCATAATAGACACTGAGGACTACTGTAGTAGACTGAGGAAGAATTAAACACCATTTCCACTTCCTAGGAGCTCAAGATGAAGTAGGTGGACATTCATACAGATATACACACAACTTTGGGGAAAGACAGTTGATAGAGTTAAAAGAGGTGTGGATGTTGTCGAACACGTGGGAGGAAGCAGGCTGGGTGGGACTTCTTTCCCCATAGTGTGAGGGATTGAACCCATAACCTAATGCATACTAGCCGCATGCTTTACCACTAAGCTACATCCCAGCTCTAGCTGAAGTGTTTTTCATTAGGAGGATCTGCATGTAACATGCCTTCTGGAAGAGTTTGAGTTTGGCTTCAGAGAAAGCAAAGGATTGCAAGGTGAATGATGTGGGTGGTTTCCAACACAACAGAATAAATAGGAAAGGCCTAGGAAGAAGTGTCAGGTGCTCTAGGAGACCCGAGGGCACCAAGCCTGTGGAAGTGTAGAGAATGTAGCAAGAGAAGAGGCACATGTTATGTGACAGAGGTACACTGTAAAGGATTTTGAGCTCGCTTTATTTAGAAAGGGTCTTCCTGTAACCCCAGCAGGCCTGGAGACCAAGCTGGCCTTGATCTCACAGAGATTTATCTGCCCCTGCCTCCCAAGTTCTGGGATTAAAGGAATGTGCCATCATGCCCAGTGAGGATTTAGAATGACAGACTACATTTATATAGATGTGATTTTGTATATAGTAGAAAGATATCAAATTAATTAGAAAGGCATTTTGGAACTGTGCTGCTCAAACTTTAATTTGCATACAAATTACCTCAAGGGTCTTGTTTAAAAGCAGATTCTAGAGTTGTCTAGATAGCAGTTAAGAGTACTGACCATTCTTAAAGAGGACATGTTCAGTTCCCAGTACCCAGATGGAGGCTCAAAACCACCTGTAAGTCCAGTTCTAGGAGATCTTATGGCCTCCATGGGCATCAGATACACATGGTGTACATACATACATGCAAGCACATAACATTTATACACATAACATTTTAACAAAATCTTTACATATGTTTTATTGTTTTATGTGTGTGAGTACTGAACCTGAGTCCTCTGCAAGAGCAGCCATGCTCTTAACTGCTGAGCCATCTTCCCAGCCCTTAAAAATTGTTCTTAAAAAGAAGATTGTGATTTAGGGAGTCTGCAGTAGCTTCTTTCTCTCTCTCTCTCTCTTTCTCTTTCTCATTCTCTCTCTCCTGCTAACACCATTCCTTTCTGAGACAAAGTTTTAGTATACTACTTAGGCTGGCCAGAATTACATGGCCCAGGCTGACTTTGAATTGACAAGCCTTTGTCCAACCTCCCCAGTGCCGGGACTGAACTTCTACATTTCTAACAAGCTCCCACTGTCGGACAAAGGACCATACTTTGAGAATGGGACTTTAGGGGCTGGAAAAATGTTAACAATAGCTAAGAGCACTTGTTGTTCTTGCAGAGACCCAGGTTTGGTTCCCAGCACTTACATGGTGGCTCATGACCATCTGTAACTGTAGTTCCGGGAAAGTCAACACCCTTGTCTGTCCTCTGTGGGCACCAGGCATGCATGTGCTAGATATTTTTATATTCAGGCAAAACATTCATACACATAAAAAAATAATTTTTAAAGAAAATAATGAGGTGCGTTGACTCTAGGAAATGTCTGTGACAGTTCCCCAGCACAGCTAAGCTGTGTCAGTGGGTTGGTGGGAAGGACTGAGGAAATAAAGTAATGTGCACACCACATATTCATCATCCACCACTGTCATATGCACTCCTTTGGGGATGACAGTACATCAGGAAATAGGTGAAAGTTTGGAAGTTGGAGATCGGACTGACAGAGAAGAAAAAGACTAAGTCTATTTTCCCTGATTCAAAGAATTAATAATAAACCCGCCTGCAAGTTGTTGCCCTATGTGACTGTCCTTGTCTTTAATTCCAGCACTCAGGAGGCAGAAGCAGAGAACTGAAATTTCTAGGTCAGTCTTGTCTGTTTAGAGAGACCCTGTCTCAAAAACCAAACAATAATAAAATAAATTAAGAAGAGTGATTATAAACATTATTGTCTACTACAAGGACTGTACTCATTTAGTATACTGTTTAGCATAGTCTAAATGCTTTGTGTATGTTTGTGAAATGAATAAATGACTTCTCTTTTTTTCATCCTGAATGACAAGTTCATGATTTTGTTTTTGAAACAGGGTCTCCCTGTAGACCCAGCTGACCTAGCACTCACTATGTAGACCAGGGTGGCCTTGATCTTACAGACATCCACATGCTTCTGCTCCTGGGTGCTGGGATTAAAAAGGTGTGTACCACCACACCCAGCATCTCATAAAATCATGAGATTTTTTTAAACAACACAGACAGGAAATATTGTGGTAGAAAGCAGAAAATGAACTACAGGTCACGTGAAACTTACCTAAAAAATTTAGGGCTACAGGTGTTCTGGATTTCATTTTTTTGGCATATTTGCTTATACAATGAAATATTTTAGGGATTGGACCCAAGTCTAAGCATGAAATTCGTTGTTCTGTATGCACCATATACACAGACACACACAGAGCCTGGAGACAAAGTTCCATGAGGGGAATTTTCCACATGTGTCATCATGCTGACTCAGGGAAAAAAAATCACAAAACTTAAGATTTGGGGCATTTGGAATTTCATATTTTCAGACTAGAGATGCTGTTCTAGTTTGCTTTCTATTACTGTGACTGTGTCATAAAACACTCTGACCAAAACCAACTTGGAGAGGAAAGAGTGTATTTGGCTTACACATTCCAATCACAGTTCATCATTGAGGGAAGCCAGGACAGGAACTCAGAGCAGGAACTGAAGCACAGACCATGAAGAAATGCTGCTTTATGGTTTGCTCCTCTGGCTTGTGCTCAGCCTGCTATTTATACACCCCGGGACCACCTGCCCACAGATGGCACCACCTTTAGTGGTCTGGGTCCTCCCACATTACTCAGTAATCAAGAAAATGCTCCACAGACATGCTCATAGACAGTCTGATAGAGGTTAATTGCCAGGTGTGTCAAGTTGACAACTGAATTTGTCCATCACGATTGACCCCTTGTCAACTTGACACACAAACACATTACTCTAAGGTTTTTATTTCTTATCTCCAAGATCTCATGTTAATATTGATATCACAATATAAAACAGTGCAATTTAAAAAGTCTCACAGTCTTTAAAAAATTCAAACACCTTAATAGTTCAATTATTTACTTTCTAAAATGCTTTGTGGTTTTCTATATACAAGCCTTGTGCCTCCTTACAAACAGAAACAAAAACAAGTTTTACACCTCCTTGATTAAATTTACCCCTGGTGTTATTCTCTTTGAGGCTAAAAAGTGTATTACTACTTTATTAATGCTGATAGTTTATGTGTATGCTCTTTAGAATTTTCTAGTGTAAGTTACATTATCTTTAAGTTTATCCTCCTTATGCCACTTTTTATGGTGCTGAAAGTTTTTATTTCTTTTTCTTGCCTAATTTCTTTGGCTAGAACTTCCAATGCAATGTTAAACAATGGCAGCTACATTGGGCAATGGTCCCACCTTCCTGTTGATATGCAGTCCCGTTCCCATGCATTATTGGGCAGAGATTGTACTACTAACGTTGTGCCAGACAGTTACAACCCACACAGCTTTGGTCATAAGTCTCCTTGACAGTGAGGCAATATTCCTCCTTTTTGAGAGTTGTGCACAGTAATTCACTCTCATTGTGGCTGAAAAGTGACCAGCTGACTCATGCCATGCCTTTCCCTTTGTGATGGACTGCACCCTTAAGCTGTGAGAGCTAAAATAAACCTTTCCTTCCTCACATTGCTTTTGTCGTGGCAACAGAAGTAATGAAAATAAACTGTAAATTACAGAATCTGCCTGTGGTCAGTACTTTCCCATCAGTCCCTGTACTTTGCAGTGTGAAGGCAATTCCCTTGTAGCTCCTGGGGGTCGGGAAGAAGTGGCAACTTTATCATTTTAAGGTTTCAGTTGAGTATGTGGGGATTAAAAATTGCTATTAATTTATGAATGCTCATGCATATTTATGGGTTATAAGATGATGGTTTGCTTTATGTTTGTGCTGTGTAATGATTAAATCAAGCCAACTAACACATCTTTCACCTCAGCATTATGTGCTTTTAAAAGTCTTCTTAGGTCAGGCATGGTGACACATGCCCACTCAGGAGGCAGAGGCAGGTGGATCTCTGTGAGTTCAGGGTTAATAGAGTGAGCCAAGGCTATAGAGAGAAATTCTGTCTCAAAAAAACAAAAACCAAAAAACCAGAAAGTTTTCTTCAAGGAGTCCTTCTCTCTCTAAGGTGTAAAGACTTCACATTTTTTTCCTCTGCTCCAGTCTTTCCACATCTAAATCCATTCTCTCTCCCCCTTCCGTCCATCCCTCCATCTCTCTCTCTCTCTCTCACTCTTTCTCTGTCTCTGGGGTTTTTTTTCTTTTTCTCTCTTTCTTTTCCTGTAGCCTTATCTGGAGGAACTCACTATGTAGACCAGGCTGGCCTTGGTCTCACAGAGATCCACATACCTCTGCCTCCAGAATGCTGGGACCAAAGGCATTTGTCACTATACCCAGCACACATGAGCTCTTGATCCTCTTAGAGTCCACCTCTGTGTCCACTTTTCCTGTGACAAAATATCCTGAAAAGAGAAACTTCGTGGAGAAAGGGTTCATTTCAGCTCATAGTTCAAGGCCATGGTCCATCATTGCAGAGGAAGTCCCAGCCACTGGAGCTGTGTGAGGCAGCCAGTCACATGGTCTCTGCTGCTGGAAAGCAGAGAGCGAGGGATGGATGCATGCTTAGCTCCTTTTTCTATTTATATAGTGCAAGATCCCACTCACAGTGGGCCAATCTTCTCACCTTAAGTGGTGTAATCAAGATAATACCCCATAGGCATGCTCAGAGGCCCATCTCCAAGTGATTCTAGATTTTGTCAAGCTAACATTAATGCTAACCATCACGGCTATCGAATAATTTTCTTGTTATGGAATTCTCTTCCTTCTGCCATATAGACATGATTCTGTTGCAGCGTTTTTATTCTGGCTGCCGTTCCTGACCTTATCAATAATAGTTTTTAAAACATCTTATTCATTATTTTATGTGTCTGGAGTGTATTGCCTGCATGTGCGTAAGTGCACCAGTGTCATGCAATTCCCACAGAGGTCAGAAGAGGGCGTCAGATCCTCTGGAACTGGAGTTAAGGGTGATTGTTAACTGTCATGTGGGTACTGGGGATTGAACCCTGGTCCTCTGCAAGAGCAGCCAGTGCTCTTAACTGCTGAGCCATCTCTCCAGCTCCTTCATAATAGTTTTGTTGCATGTCTTAGCTTTTGGCACAGCAAGCTCCTCCTTTGGTTGCTTTTAGCAATTAGCAGATCTTTATTTTGTTACATAAAATTTAAAGTTTACAAGTCTTGGAATATTCCAACAGATAGATGGACTAAGTATGCCTTAAAGAATAAATTAATCTGAACAGTATGACATTTTTATAATTAAAATCATCCCAGCCAAGAGCCTGAAATATCTTTCCATTTATTCAGATAATCTTTTATGTCCTTTATTAAAGTTTTATACTTTATACATGAAGGTCTTCTGTGTTATTGGTTAATTTAGTACCTTGATAATTTATTGTTTTTATTACTATTATGGATATATTTTATTATTTTAAATTATATATTTAGAGTTTTACTGAAGTAAAATTGCTATGCATACATATGTATATATGTTTTCATTCAAAGGATGGAGGTGACTAAGGTTCTTAAGCAGCAGTTGAGATGTGCAGAAGTCCCATCAATAGACTCCAGGGTTCCAGTTTGAAAAGTTCTCAACGTTGCTTTCGTTGTGATTTTTTTCTTTTATTTTCACAGGAACTAAATTCTGCCTTTAAAAAGATGCCATGTTTTATTCAACATTTCTAGATATTTTGAGGTGAAAGTTTCAGCTTACTTAGGTTTGTGATATGCACAGATCTTTTGGAAATAAATGTATAGAACAATTGTATGTAGGCATATTACCTATACCTCAATATTATTTTGCTTTTTATTTTTAATCAATGATCTATTATTGACATAAATTATGCATGACTAAGCATAAAATAAATGTAAAACTCTTGAAACTGCCTATGGGCATTTAGCTGAGTGAGAGCCTGGATTGATGAATCATGAACATACACACAAAGTTCCCAGTAACCGTCCCAGGCTCATTTGATGCACTCTGAGAATTGGTGTCCTGATTCAAAGAGGAGTAAAAATTTGCTTTATTTGAGATGGTGTTAATTGTCACCACTGCCTTTAAAATGTTTGGGAGCATCTTTACAAAACCCTGGGTGTTTTGTACTTCTTAGTTTATACTTGTTAGTTTGTATCGCTGGTGTTTGCTGGGAAATTCTAACAGAGTAAAATGGAAATGCCCTCTTCTACTTTTCTTTCAGTCTCATCTACCACAGTGCAGTGAAACTGCACGTGACAATCCGTGACAATCACAATACACTGCCCCTCTCAAGGATGTGCTCGCTTGCTTACAATGGGCTTTTCCACCTAAACTACTGATTCTTTAAACTCCAACACATATGGCAATTTATGGAGTAATTTTTCCCTCTCTCAGGAACTTAATCATGGTCTTCTGTGATCACTGATATGCTTCTGTTACATTTACCACAGGATTTTTTTAAAAAAATATTTTTTGAGGCATGAGGCAAGGTCTCCTTGTAGTCACAGAAGGCCTGGAACTCCCTATGCAGACTAGGCTGGCCTTGATCTCATCGAGATCACAAAGGTCAGAAGAGGGTGTTGGATCCCCTGCAACTGAAGTTAAAGATGATTGTTAGCTGCCAAATGGATGCTGGGAACCAAACCCAATTCTTTGCAAGAGCAGTAAGTGCTCTTAACCACCGAGCCATCTGTCCAGTCCCATTCACGGGACTTTTTTATATTTTATTTTTATGATTTAAAAAATTACACTTTGATAATTTCATATATAAAAAGTATCTTAACAGTTTAAATAATTCTTTGAGAACTTTTATAATTTTTAATTGAATGTGTGTTTGTTTCTTATATTTTAATCATATTTAGACCCTCTCCCAATCTATCCTCCCCTACCACTCCTACCCGATTCTATACATTCCATTATACATTTATATTTATATTTAAGGCTTATCAAGCCTATCGAGTCAAACAAGTGTTCCTAAGAGTTCTTGGTTATCTAGTTGGCTGTTGGGACATAAATACAGCCTGTACTCTAGGGTGAGGAAGCAGTCATCTAAATGGTAATCTATCTACACACAAAATAAAAAAATTTACAAAATACCATAAACCTGATTTTGTTATGTCTTTTTCTGTTCTCTAGACTTCAAAGCAGCATAATCTGAAAAAGATCGAGAAACTTACAGGTCAGAATGATCTCATCTGTGCTTTTCAGCTTAAGGGCAATAGCAGATCAACTGTGGATCTGCTTAAGGCTCTAGCCTTTAAGAGCATGTGGAAGAAAAGTGAAAAAGAGGGTGTAACTTGGGGAATGTACCCATTCTTCCCAGCATCGCTGCTTCCAAAGATGTGAACAGCGCCATAATTCCGCCCACGCTTCCTTTCGCAGACCTCCCCGTTCCATCGTGTAAAGCCCAAATTATGGGAAAGAATTTTGGGAGACAGGACAATAAACAAAAATTAACTATCAAGAATTTGTGGAGGGAAGTTCGTTACCTTTATTTCTCTGCCATAGATGCTGGGGAGACATCTTCAAAGGAAAAGCTATGAATCAGGATCTGCTTCCCCCACTCCAACTTCCCCTTCCTATGATTAGTCCTGTTCCTCTAATGTCTCACAGCTAGAACATGATGAGAAGGTTGCACTGTACAGAATCCTTTTTTAAAAACTTGATACCTTAGCTGTACCACTAATTAGCTTCATGGCTTTGGGCATGACTTCATGTTTGTTTCCTTAATCACTACATGAAGGGGGTAGGGTTATGTGAGGGGACATCAGAAGTCACAATGCTAATAGATTATTCACTCTTATTACCAGTTTCTCAATTGGAAGAAAGCACCACGATGGATTTTATTGAAGCTGATGTGGCATGGTAAGTAGTTTGTCCTCAGACTGTCCTACTAACAAACTATCTTAACCATACACGCTATAGTAACACGTCTGATTCTTTGACTTCCTTTACTGTGATAGAAGATATCTCACTCCTAAGTTAAATCTCTGTTCTTACTGGTTGATTGATTGGTACTTAAACATCACTTCAATTCCACTGACATACTCTGCTGCATCCAGTATTTCAGGACTACCTATGGACTGGACTCAGGAATACATGTTCTGGTCAATAGACAGGAGTCTTCGACAGATCTTAGAACATCTGGAAAATGCAAGGTCAGGAAACAAGTTTCTGGGTAGGGGGTTAAAGGTGTCAGCATTTGAGAGGGAGAGAAGGAAAGAGAGGGAGAAAGACTGGGCAGTGGAAAACTTTTTTCTAAAATTTTATTTATTCATTTAAAAATATTTTACTCATTTTTATTTTATGTGCATGAGTGTAATGCCTGCATGTAGGTGAGTGCACCGATGTCATACAATGACCACAGAGGTCAGAAGAGGGTTCCCTGGAACTGGAGTTACAGACCATGTGGGTGCTGGGAATCAAACCTGGGTCCTCTGCAAGAGCAGCCAGTGCTCTTAAGCACTGAGCCATCTCTCCAGTCCCATATTTATTTATTTATTTATTTCTATCTATCTATCTATCTATCTATCTATATATATATGTGCATATGTCTGTCATGGTATGCTTGTGGAGGTCAAAGGACAACCCATGGGAGTTGGTTCTCTTCTCCTGCCATGTGGGTCCTGGGGATTGAACTAAGATCATCTGACTTGGTGGCAAGTGTCCTTACTTGTTGAGCCATCTCACTTACAGTGAAGGTCTTTCTGGGTTCAAATTGCTCTAAAGATTATTTCTGAGTGTAATGGGAATATTTTGTTCTTTTTGTCCTGGTGGAGGAATTTGTGTTCATGTGCACACAGGTACGTGTGTATGGAAAATTTGAGTGTCACTCCTCGGGAACCATACATCTTGTTTGTTGTTTTTCTTTGGTCTTTTTTTTTTGTTTTTGAGACAGGGTCTCCTTGTAGTCCCAGTTGATCTGGAACGTGTGATGTAGACCAGGCTGGCCTTGAACTCACAGAAATCCACTTGCCTCTGCCTCCTGACTGCTGGGATTAAAGACGTGTGCCACTACACCTAGCGACATCTTGATTTTTGAGTCAGGGTCTGTCACTGGGACTTTGGCTGGCCAGTGAGCCCCAGGGATCCACCAGTCTCTGTTTTCCCAGCACGGGAGCACCATGTCCCACTTTTTTTTTTCACATGGTGCTATGGATAGAACTCAGGTCCTCATATTTTTTATGATTCAGTTATCTCCCTGGTCCTGGAGAATTCTTTGCATATGAAATTAATGTTTCCCCTCAATTCTCCCTTAGACCAAAAGTATTTTGCATTTGAGATAGTCACTCTCTTCTTCCTAATTTTTCCTCTGGTGATACCAAAACAAATGACAATGTTTCTCTTTGTTTCATAGAATAACTCTTTTGGAACAGAGTATGTCTGAATCCCAGGATATGACTTCTTCCTCCATCTCCTCTGATCTTATGGCTCAAGAGGTTGTTCAACCTTGTTGTTATTGTAATAAGGCAAAACATTCTACTGACTACAGCATCTCCTCTGGATCATCAAACAATAGCTCCAGTCTGTCTTATCTTCCAATCTTTTCTGAAGCAACAACTTGGCAATTCCAGAGTATGAATGTACCTGTTTACCCCTCAAAGGAACTATCTCTGTCCAGGAGCCAAGGCACATCCCTGCCTCCTTTCCAGCTGACCGATCCTGAGAAACCAGATCTTTTTCAGAATTTGAAAGCTCTTCCTCCCTTACAGTCTCCAAACCCTTTTATTTTAGAACCCCTAAATCCTTACAGAGAACAAGAGAAAACAAAAGATAAGAGAAAGAACAAAATTAATTTGGTATTAGATCATGAGTCAAATTCTGTTTCAAACGAGAGCCTAGGACCCCCAAGATGGGCTCCACTCCAGCTCTCTCCTTTAATTAGAGGAGAGCTAGAAGGACACATGTCTCAGAAAGTTTATACTTTGAATGAGCAAACAGTGCCTCTGCCTGTGCAGAAATCATGGGACATGCTTGGTAATTTAATGGATGTGAAAGGGGTCCCTGAACCAGAGACCTCCCAAACTCAGTTTTCCACACCTATTCCTCAGAACACTGAGCAAAGTACCAACAAATCCCCAGACGTATCATCATTTCATCTTCACATGAACACTGGAATGAATGCTAAATTAAGTAGAACCGAAGAAGAAAAGTCACAATCATTTACTTTAAGTAAGCAGTTAACATCTGGGGATGACCCCCAAGTCCCTACATATAAGCCTTTGGTTATATCAATGGGCACTCCACCTCCTATAAATGTAGCAATTAATGTAATTCAAGAAGAAACCACTTTACTGAAAAAAGACCCAAAGCATGTGCTAGAGCTTAGTATAGAACAGAGGGTCATAGGTCTTTCAGAAAAAAGAATACAGCCACATAAGCCACAAGTGACTAATGTGGAGTTAACACCCAAGCTACCATGTTCAGCCACAGAACGTATAAAGATAACTCCATTGGCATTGCTTCAGGTCATGGATTCAATGGGGATGATCCCAGAATCACATTCGGAAGTGATAGAATCTGTGGGTTTCTTCCCGAAGCCACCAAATGAAGTGGAAAAAGTGAGTGTAGCCCCTCAACTGCCAGACCAAGTAACTGAATCCATGCAGGTAACTCAGCCCCAAGCTATAGACTCAAAGACTGTGACCTCAAGCTTGATCCAAGTCACAAATAACACGAAGGTAACTCCTGCAGCATTGTTTCATGTCATGGAGTCTATGGGGATGATTAACCAATTACATCCACAGGCTATAGAATCAGTAGGAGTAACTCCAAGGCCTCAATCAGTGAAGACAGATACATTGTATAACAATCAACTTGTAAAACCAGAAGAGATGAGTTCAGGGCCAAGACATGCAGTCAAGGAAACTGTAAAAATGACTTCCGCGACTCAGCATGAAGCCATGGAATCAGAGAACCTGGCCCTTGGGCCACAAAATCAAGCCATGAAACAAGTGAAGATTACTCCTGGGCCAGTACATCAAAATACAATGCAAATGACATCAACACCATTAAATCAAGTAACTCCAGGGGCACTACCAGCCATGGGCTTCATGAGGACAATTTCACCAGTACAGCCACGTATCGTAGCAGCTAGGGGTTTCACTCCAGGCTCACAGTCTCAAGCTGCAAATTTGACCCTAGTGTCGACTCCACCAGATGCCTTGGCTTCTTCTGTTATTGACCCATCAGGAGCTGTGGAGTTTTGGCGTTTACCTTCAAAGCCACCATCTCAAATCATGGAATCAGGAGGGATGACTCTAAAACCATCAGACCAATACATACCTGCTCCAAAGGTAGCCCCAGTAGCACAGGGGTCACCCATGGGAATGATCCCACCACTAAAAATCGTAAAATCTCCTGATATGATACCGCAAGCAGTATCTCAAGTGAAGGAATCTCTGGAATTACCTTCTGGGTTACAGATTCAAGTTCAAGACTCTGTGGGAATGACTCCAGAATATCAAGGCACAGACTATGTGTCAATAACTCAAGAAATGCCTTATCAGGTCATGGATCCTTCAAAGCCTACTCTAGGGCATCATTCAGAGGCAAGTCCAAGGCAAAGTCGCAAAATGTTAGAAACTGTGGGGTTGACCCCTGATAGATGGCCACAAATGAAGAATCTTTTAGAGATGACACAATCACATAATCAAACAATGGAATCTGTGAAGACAACCCCAGGGTCACCAGATCAAGACACAAAATGTATAAAAACACACCAAAAGCCACTGCATCAAGCTACAGACTCTGAAGTAGTGCCTGTTGTGCTATCGCCTCAAAAAGTACAATACTTGGGAGGGGACTCAGGGCCACAACCTAAGGACATGGATTCTATGGACTTATCCCCAGGATTACAAAATGTCAAATCTGAGAAACGAATCCTGGATCCAAGACTGCAAAGTATGAAATCTATAGCCATAGCTACAGATTTAGTCCCAGAAATGGTAAGCTATGAACAGCTTAATCCAGCTATGGAATCTTCAGATTTGGGCCCAGAACGTCACTGGAAGAATGTGAAATCTGCGGAATCAACCCCTATACCACAGCTGCAAAGTGAGAAATCTGTGCAGCCGGCCTCAGAGTCTCGGCTTCCAGATGTGGAATCTGTCCAGCTGACAGTTGCACCACAACTACAAAGTGTACAATCTGCTGGGTTAGCCCCAGAGCCACCATTTCAAAGCAAGAAATCTCTAGACTTTATCCTCGGTTCACAGTCTCAAGATGCCTCTGTTCATTTGGCTCTACCACAGGAATTAAAACAAGACATAAAAACAGTGGCGTTGACCCCAGGACCACCACTGGGAGATACAAAATCTGTGGACTTGGTCCCAAAGCCGTGTTTACCAAATACCAGCTCTGATAAGGTAGGCCCACTACCATTACTTGAAGATATGAAAACTCCTCAACTGATAGAAAGTATGAAAGTTGCAGAATGTATCCCAAGTACATGCCTTTACGCAGTTAAATCTCTAGAACTGAGCCCCAACCCAAGTTATCATTTCACAGAATCTGAGGGACTGACCCAAGGACATCAAGTGTCAGAAGTAGGAGCAACAGAAGCAAAGTTGCTTCCACATGATCCTTGTCATCAGGTGGAAGAATCTGTTGGGTTGACACAATCATCATTAGGAATTGTCCCACCACCATCGAGCCAAACCTCAGAATCTATGGAGATGAACTCAATATTATACCAAGATATTCATGAAACTAGGACACTAGTTGTCAACGAGATAAGGAAGCCTCCAAAGTCTCAAGACACAATAGAAGAGACTGTGGATTTGCTACCAGAATCAGAGGTGCAAAATATGAAAGACATGTTGATCCCGGAGTCTCAGCCCCTAGGTGAGAAGTCTGTTCCTCTGAATCTAGAAATTACCAAGTTGCCAAAGATAACTCTCAAAGCAGAAAATGAAAACACAGAAAGTGTTGGGTTGATACTACCTAAAGTTGATGACATGCAGGAGGCTATCCCAGAAGCATATTCAGAAACAGGAGCTCTGGAGTTGAGTCCTAGACCAAGAATGCAATATGAGAAATCAGAGTCATTAGAGCAAAATTTGAAATGTGTAGAATTAACCTCTGAATCATCTTCATTAATGGTAGGATCCAAACCACATGTTAAAGATTTGATCTCAGGGTCACAGCTCCAGGAAGTGAAGTCTAGAAAAATGGATCCAGAGTCACAGATGCAAGACGAGAAATCTGTGAATTTAACTCAACAGTCAGCTATAGGAGTGGTAGATCCTGAAAAGCCAAAACTGCAGCCAGGGCTACAAAGTCTATCCCTGGAGGAATCAGCTGAGGGGACACAGTCTCAAACTGTGAAATGTGTGGATTTAAATCTAGGTCCACAGCAGCCAAGTATCAAATCTGGACTGACTCCAGGGCCACAGTTACAAAGTGTCAGATTGTCAAAGTTATCTCTAGGGCCAGTTCACCAAGAAGAAAAACCTATGCATTTAATCTCAGGTTCCCCACATTATGGTGTGAAATCTGATGAAATGAGATCATGTTCCCCAGTGCAGGATTTCAGATCAACAGATATTATTCCAAAGCTTCCAGAACTACAATCTCAGCAAGTGAAATCTGTGGAAGTAAACCTAGGACCATGCTTGCAAGACGTCAGATTTTCTGATTTGATCTCAGAGCCGGAGCATCAAGGTTTCAAATATATACAGTTCATACCAGGTATTCCATTTCAAAATAGAAAGGCTCAGGGATTTATACCAGAACCATTCTTGCAGTTAAATGAAGAGTCACAGGTCGAAGATATGAGACTTGATCTGCCTACAGAAATGTCAGAGTTTCAAGGTATGAAATCTATGATGCCAGCATCAGAACTACAATATCAAGGTGTGATGTCTGAGGAAGTAAACCCAGGGCTGTGGCAACAAGACGTCAAATTTTCTGAAGTAACTTCAGGGCCCAAACTTCAAGGTGTCAAATTTGGGGAGCAAACACTAGAATCAACATTTCATGCAGTGAATTCTTTGACTCCAGAGTTAGGATTAGATGATCACCAATTGGGAAAGAGAACTCAAATGGGGCCACAAGATATGAAGCAGGCTGGTTTGAACTCAGGGCCATGGCTACAAGACGTCAAATTTTTTGACTCAACACCAGGAACTCAACATCAAGGTATAAAATTGTCAGAGTTAAACTCAGGGCCACAGTTAGAATGTGTAAAGTTGTCTGAGATGGCTTCACAGCTAGCTAGGCAAAGGCTTAAATCAGAGTTGTTAGTACAAGATATAAAACACACAATAGGGACACAACTACCAAGCTTCAAAGGCGAAATTCCTTATAAATTAGTATCAGAGCCACAGATACTGAATGTACAATCTATGACAGTGACTTCTGGGATACAGTTACCAAGTACCTACCATCATGAGTTAATCAGAAGACCACAGTCACAAGGTATGGAATCTGAATTGAGCCAAGGACTACATTTGAGATACATAAAACCCATGGAGCAGATCTCAGTCTCAAAGTTAGAAGATAGGACATCTGTGGAGCTAACATCAGGGCCACATTTGGAAGACATGAAATCTATGCAATTAGTGCCAAAGTCAGAGCCAGCACAAGTCAAATCTATGATGGTAACCCCAGGGCTACAAGCAGGAGATATGAAACCCCAGGAGCTCACTCCAGGTTCAAAGTTTAACATTTTAAAATCTGAGTTACCACCTTTGGGATCACAGTTAGATCATCTGAAATCCGTGGTCTTCACTCTAGGACGATGTCTAGAGGGGATAGCATCTACAATGATATCCCCAAGTCCCCGGTTGGAAGGTATGAAATCTGTGAAGTTGATTCCAGGTTCAAAAAGTCAAGATTTGAAAACTGTGGACTTGGCCCGTGATACACAAGCTCAAGATGTAAATGCTATGGAATTGAAACTTGGACCAAAGAAGCAAGAAAAGGGTTCTGTACCTTTTACACGAGAGACACTGCTTCAAGTTAAGCCCATGGCAGTGCCTCAGGGGCTTCAACTACAAGACTCAAAACCCAAGGACCTGACTTCACATCCACAAGTGCAAGATACAAAATTCATGGAGATTATTCCATGCTTGAAACAACATCATCTAAAATCTGTGGACATAGCCAGACCACAAGAAATCCAAGTAAACTTTGTGGATTTAGCCCCAACACAATACTGTCAAGGTATGGCACCTATGGATTTAACTCTGGAGCCTGGACAAGATGGCCAGATACCTGTAAGCTCACCGGAGCGAAAATGTGTGAATTTCAACCAACTGATGAGAGAGTTTGAGTCAAAAATTATGCCACCTTTGGAGTCAATTCCAGAATCAAAATCTAAAGATATAAAACCCATAGAACTAAACTCTAAGGTACAATCAAAAGCTAGGAAATCATTGGAATTGGCTCCTGAAACAGTTTCTCAACATGTAAAAGCTAAAGAGTTCAAATATGAACGACAGTTACAAAGTAGGAAATCTGTCAAGTTGACCCCAGGGTCACAGTTGTACCAAGTGAAAACCATGGCACCAACTTTGGAGCCACAGCTTCAAGGTGTGAAAACTGTGGAGCTAAGCAAAGAACTACAGGCTGGAAGTACAAAATCTATTCAATGGCTACCAATACCTGAGTTCTTCGGTGAGAAATTTGCAGGGTCAAACCTTAGGCCACAGTCTCAAGGTACCAAATGTACAGAATTGAAGCCATTCACACTGCGGAGAGGTATGAAATCATCTGAATTGACTGTCAGACCCAAACTTCAAGAAGCAAAACCTGTGGAGTTTAATCTTGAGCCACAGTTGCAGCAAAAGAAAACCTCGACAATGCCCCTAGCAGTAGAACTTCAACAGAAAAATTTCACTTCAACTTCAGCACCACCGCTTGAAGGAGTGAAACCTGTGGAGTTAAACAAAGAACCATGGCTTGGAAAGATAAGATCTGTTAAGTGGAAACTAGGACCTGAGTACCAAGGAGCAAAGTTTTTAGGATTAAATCGTAGGTCACAATCTCAAGGTGTCAAATCTACAGAAATGAAGTGGTTCACACAATTGGGAGGTAAGAAATCAAAAATCCAAGGAGAAAAATCAATGGAATTAAATCTTGGGCCACAAGAACACTGTGTGAAAACCCCTGAGTTGTCCCCAGGACCAGAGTTACAAAAAGGGAAAATTGCTTCATCAACCTCAGAGCCACAGCCTCAAAGTGTGGAAACTGTGGAGTTACACCACAGACCACAGCCTGTAAATACAAAATCTATTCAGTGGATACCAGGACCTGAGTTCCAAGGTATGAAGTTTTTAGGATTAAAACTTGGATTAAAATCTCAAAGTGTCAAACCTACAGAATTGATGTCACCCCTACATTTTGGAGGCATGAAGCCATATGAAATAGCTCTAGGGCCCAAACTTCAAGGTGAAAAACCAATGGAATTTAATCTTGGGCCACAAGTACAGTGTGTGGAAACCCCTGCATTTTCCCTAGGACCAGACCTACAGAAAGGGAAAAAATTTTCATCAACCCCAGAGCCACAGCCTCAAAGTGTGAAAACTGTGGAGTTAAGTCATGGACCACAGCGTGTAAATAGAAAATGTACTAAATGGATACCAGTGCCTGAGATCAAAGTTAAGAAATCTATTTTGAATCTTGGGTCACAATCTCAAGATGTCACGGCCACAGTACAATCAAGAGATGTAAAGACATCCAGGTTGAGTACAAGGCCAAAGCTACGAGGTAGACAACGCGCAGTGTCAGAGTCAGACCAGGAACATCAGCCTCACAAGTTCAAACCTATTGATTTGAAATCTGAGCTGCAACTGAGAAGTACGAAATCATGTGACTCAACCGCAAGATCAAAGCTTAGTGATAGAAAAACAATGTCGTTACAACCCGGGTTTCATTCACAAGATGTGAAATCTTTTGAATTGACCCCAAGAATTCAGCCACAAGAATTGAAAGTCTTAGAGTCATCCCTGGGAACACAGTTTCAAGATGGGAAATCTCTGTTTGTACAAGAGTCACAGCTTCCAGGAGTGAAATATGGAATATTATGCCAAGAGCCACAACTACAAAAAGATAAAGGCATAGAGTTGAAAAGTGAAAGACACTATGAATTGGCTCTTCCAACAAAGTCTCAAGATATGAAATCTGAGTTCAACTCTGAGCCCCAGTGGCAAAGTATAAAATGTTCTAACTTGACTCCTGAAACAAAGTCCCAATATATGAAATGTAGTAAATTAAGATCCAGCTCACTATCAAAAGGTACATCATTTACTGATTTAACCATGGAGACCAAGATTCAAAGTGTCAAGACAGATTTTAAACTTAGGCCACAGTTGCAAGACACAAAATCTGAACCAGTTTTGATAAATCCTCAAGAAGTGAAATCTGTAGAATTTGAATCAAGCCCACAGTTACAAGATCTGAAGTATTCCAGGATGATCATGGGTAAAAAGGCCCAAGATATCAAATCTGTGAATTTTAGTCCTGGACCATGTTTAGAAGTTAAGAAATCTGAAGTCACTCCAGAAGAAAAGCTTCAAGGTATGAAATCTATAGATTTCAAACCCAGTCCAAAGTTACAAGGTGAGAAACCTGATTTGACCAAGGGGAAGAAGTTTTTAGGCATGAAATCTGTAGAACTGAACTCAGACCCCTACTTCCAAGATGTAAAATATTCTGAGCAGTTCATGGGTCTAAAACTTGAAGGTGTAAAGTCTAAAGGACAACAGCTTAAAAGTGTAAAATCTGAGGTGGTAACAGAGACAAAACCTCAAGGAGTAAAATCAACAGACTTCAGTTCTGGACCACAGATACAAGATAAAAAATCTGAGATCGTTCAAAGGAAAATGCTTCAAGATAAGAAATTTGTAGAGTTTGGTCAGAAGTTACATCATGTGACGCCTGAGTTAACACCAGAGACACAGCTCCAAAATGGGGAATTTGTGAAGCTCAACTCAGCTCCTCAGTTGCAAGATGTGAAATATTCTAAGCTGATTCTGGGAGCAAAACTTCAAGATATAAAATCTACAGAGTTCAGTTCTGGCCCACACTTACAGGATAAGAAGTCTTTGGAAGGGATCCCAGGGACAACTTTTCAAAAAGAGAAACTTTCAGGTCTCATGCCTCAGCCATTGTGGCAATATGCAAAATCTTTTCAATTGCCTTTAAATAAGGTACATGATAGGAAACCTTTGCAGCTCAATTCAGCCCCTCAGCTACAGGATAGGAAATTATCCATGTTGACACCAGAAATACATCTTGAATGTATGAAACCTATGGCATTCAACCTTGAGGGGAAGATACAAGCTGTGAAATATGAGTCCACAAACCTTCAAACAGTGGAAAAAATGGAGGTCAATCATGGCTCAGAATTGCAGGTTGTGGAATTCCCTGGGGTGGCCTTGGACTCAACGATTCATAGAGTTGTACCTTCTGAATTCAATGCAAGACACTGGCAGCAGGATGAGAAATCTCATAAACTGAGTCAGCAGTCACAGTTTCAAAATGAAAAATCTACAGTTTTCAATACTGAGCTACCTTTGCAACATATCAAGCCATCAGACCTGGGAAGAGAGTGTCCAGGTACACAGTCTTTGAAGTTCAACCTTGGGCCACAGTCGCAAGGGATAAAACCTTCTGAGATATGCACAGAGACAAAGTCTGCAGATGAGTCATCTATGGAATTCAAGCATGAGCCCCAGTTGCAAGGTAGGAAGTCCTGTGAACCATGTCCAGGGCCACAGAATCACTATCAAAAATTTATGGCATTCAACACTGGACCACAGTTACAAGATGTAAAATCGTCTGAGTTGCACCATGGTCCAGAGGTTCAAAGTATAAAATCTAAGGTGTTCTGCCCTGGACCACACTTACAAAGTGCGACTTCTGCATGTATTCCAAATTCAAGTCCTCAATATATAAACACTACTGGGTGCAATCCTGGGCCACATTTACAAGGTATGGATTCCTCTGCATGTATTCCAGGACCAAATTCACAGTATATAAATTTTGTGTGTAACCCTGGGTCACATTTTCATGGAATGAATTCTTCTGCATCTACTTCAGTACCAAAACTGCAATGTGTAAATCCTAGTGGGTTTATCCTTGAACCACATTTGCAAGATATGAATTATTCTCCATGTACCCCAGCACCAAATCCTCAGTGTATAAATTCTGAGTGTAACCTTGGGCTACATATGCAAGGTGTGAATTCTTATACATCCATTTCAGGACCACAAATTCAGTGTGAAAATTCTACCGAGTATGATCCTAAGCCACAATTACAAGGTACGAATTTTTGTGCATCAATTCTAGAGCCACAAATTTGGTATGTTAATTCTATTGAGTGCAACCCTAAGTCACATTTACAAGGTGTGAATTCTTCTGTATGCACACCAGGGCAAAAACCTCAGTGTGTAAATTCTACTGGGTACAACCGTGGGCAAGGTACAAAAGATATGAATTCTTGTACATCAATCCCAGGGCCACAAATTCAGTGGATCAAATCTGTTGGGCACAATCCTAAACCACATTTGCAAGGTGTGAATTCTTCTGTAGGTACTCCAGGACAAAAACGTCAGTCTTCTGAGTTGAACCCAGGGACAGAAATTCAAAGTAAAAAGTCTGTAATAGTAAACTGTGGACCACATTTGCAAGATTTGAAGTCTGAGTTAATTCCAGGGTCAACATTTTTAAGTACAGAATCTACAGAGTGTAACTCTGGGCCACAGGTACAATGTATGAATTTTTCTGAATTAAATCCAGGATTAAAACTACAAAGTATAAATTCCATGGAAGGCAAACTTGGATCACACTTGCAGGGTATAAAACATTTTGAACTGAATTCAGGGACAAAAGTTCAAAGTAAGAGATCTGAGTCATACTCAGTCCCAGAACTTCAAGGCATAGAATCCATTGTGTTCAATTCTGTACAACATTTACAAGATATAAAATGTGAATTGACTCAAGGGACAAAGTTTCGAGGTACAACACAGAAGGAGTTTAACTCTAGGCCACAAGTTCGAGGTATGAATTCTTCTGAGTTGGATTCAGGGCCAAAACTTCAATGCCTAAATTCTATAAAGCTTAGTTCAGGGCCACAGTCGCAAAATATGCAGACCTTTGACTTGACCTCTGGGTCAGAATTTCAGTGTATAAACTCTGTTCCGTTGAACTCTGATCCACATTTGCAAGGTACGAAATCTTCTGGTTTAACTCTGGGGGCAAAATTTCAAGGGGTCCCATTTTTGGAGAACCAGCTTGGGTTACAACAGCAAATTACACAACCTGTCTTTACTTTGGAGCCTCAGTCAAATGGTGTAAAATCTGTGGTAGCTTTACCAACACTGCTACTTGAGGATGTAAAGTCTCCAGAGATAAGTAAACAATCATTGCTTTGTGGTATGAATTCCATAAAATTGACACAAGCCTTTGAACTGCAGGACTTAAAATATGAAGTATGTGCACTAGAGCCTGGTTTTCAAAATCTGAAATCTGCGCAATTGAAATCCGGGTCACAATCTCAAAGTGTAAATTCTTTAGGATTAAATCTTTGCAACAGTTCACAATGTGTTAAATCTGCCTTTGCACCAAAGTCATGTTTTCAAGATGTAAAACCCACGCAGCTGAGGCTAGAGTCCCAACAGCAAAAGTTTCCTTTAGAATGGCAAGGAGTGAAGCCAATGGTATTAGAACCAGAATCAACCAGGAAGTTCTTAACTGGACCAGCACTGGCTAGTGTCAAATTTTCAAGTTTGGTTCCAGAACCACAGCAACAATCTTCAGCGTTCACTCCAGAGTCAAAGAGGCAAAGTGTAAAGCATGTGAAATTGTCCTCAGCGTCTCTGCCGCAAACTGGAAAATCTGGGGCATTTTTGCAAAGGTCATTGTTTCAAAGTGTGAAATCTGGGAAGCAATTCCCCCAAACAAATGATCAAATCACAGAATCATCAAAAGTAATGCATAGACGAAGGCATCAGTCTGCACAAAGTGGGGAGATGATCTCAAAGGCAAGACCTCAAGTCCCTAAATTGGTAAATTTGAGTTCAGTACCAATTTCAGGATCTTCAAAAATGACAAAAGAATTGGTACATAAAAGCACAGAAACTGCAGAGAAATCTGGAAGGTTGACTCCAAAGCCAGCAAAGAGAGCCATGGAATCTTCAGGGATGTCTCTTCAGCTAGATCTTCAAGTACCACAATTTGTAAGTCTAACTCCAATACTAAGTGATCAAAGATCAAAATCCTTAGAACTAATCCCTGAGAAAAGTTACCATGTTCCAGAAACTCTGGAGTTGATTTCTCAGTCATGGCCTCAATTGAAAGATTTTCAGGAATTCCATACAAAACAAGTTACAGAATCTAAAAGCATGACCGTGGATCTCAAGTATCATGTTGCAGAAGTGTTGGGGTTGACTTGTGAAGCAAGACTACAAGAAAAGGAATTTCTCAGAATGACTCCAAAGCCAGTGAGTCAAGAGACTGAATATGGAGAGAGAACTCCAAGGCCTTGTCCCCAAGAACCTGTGGTGGCGAGCTCTGAAAAAAGACCACAAGGGGAAGAATCTGTAGTATTGATGTCAAAGTCATTACATCATGTTCTAGATTCTGCTTCAGGGATGACACCAGGGCAAGGAGATCAAATCCCCAAACCTGAAAGTTTTACCCTTAAGCCATGGTCACAAATAGAAAAATCCCTAAAACTGTATTCGAAGCAAACAAATCAAGTTGTGGGAAGTGTAGAATCTTTAGAACTCACCTCTGAGACATGGCAGCAAGGGGAGGTACCAGTTATGCTAACAAAGCCACAGAAGCCAACTATGACAAATCCAAGGATATCCCCAATAGGATCACTGGATCAAAAAATAAAATGTCCAAGGGTTAGTCCACAGCCACCAGATCAAGTGACAGAATTTGCAAGGACACAGCTTCAAGTAGCTCAGTCAGTAGGGGTAACACAAGCAGCTCCCTCAAAAGTTTCTGAATCTGTAAAAGTTACCCCTGGGCCACTACTTCAAGTTATAAAGTCTGAGATGATGCCAGAGCTAACCTCGCAAATGTCAGAATATTCTGCATTGACTCTAAAGCTACAAGATGAGAGTTCTTCAGAATTTACACCAAGATTTGGGTTACAAACTGTAAAGTCTAAGAAACTAATCACAGAACCAACACACCATATTTTAGAAACAATGGAACCGTCAGGCTTTCAAGTTATAAAGACTGTATTAATACCAAAATCACTGCTTCAGATTGCAAAATCTGAGAAATTGGCACCCAGTCCGAGTCCTCAGGTCGTAGAATCGCTAGGAGTTATCACAAAACCAGAGAGTGAAGTAATGGATTGTTTGAATTTACTTCCAAGACCACATCTTCAAGAACTGGTAAAACCTACAGAATTAACTCCAAAGTCAAATAGTCAAATTAATTCTATAGAATTAACTGTACAGCAACCAGCTTTACTTGAGGAACCTACAGTATTAACTCATGAGCAAAGGCTTCAGGCTGTTAAATCTATAGGGATAAAAACAGAACTCCCTGAAGTAATAGAATTTGAGGACCTGAATCAAAGACAGGTGTGTCAGAACAGAGATTCAGAAATGTTAACACCAGAAGACTTTCAAGTAGAGAATTATTTATCTAGGTTCATATACAGTCCTTCAATCTCACTCATTTCAAGCTCTGTCAAAACACCTGAGTTAGAATGCCTTCAGGATTCTGGGATGACAGAAGTGTCAGGAGCTTTGGATATGAAAAACCTTAGAATTGATATTTTGCAGCCTGCGGAGTCCTGTACAGACACTCTTATGATACCGTCGTCAGCTCTTCCGTTGGCCCTTTATAGTCAACTCTCTGATAAGACATCAGATATGGTGGAAACCCTACATCCTGAGATCCGGGAAGTGGATATCCTAGCTAAGGATGGAACTAAGCAGAAACACATGGAGGAATTAGAGGATTCACTCCAGAGCTACTCTCCGTATCCACTGAAATTACCACCTGACGATCTTCAGGCAGGATCAGGAGCTCCAAGGGGTCCTATCCGTTCTTTCCTGGGCAGGCAACGGAATATCTGGGAAAATCATGCCTATAGGCAGAGACTACCTAGGAAATATCTCTCCAGTATGCTAATGCTGGGGAATGTTCTCGGGACCACTATGGAAAGGAAGTTTTATTCTCAAACAGGTTTATCAGAAGGAGACCATGCAGATATCTGTCGATCTATTCAGAATTTATTTGGGGTTCCTGCTGAACTGATGAAATTTTCCCAGAGCCTGCTAGAGAAAGGGCCACGTACTATTTTACATACTTCAGTGGTCAAAAACTATATTCAGAGGCATATTTTATGCCACGGTCTTAATAAAAGAACACCCTTAAGGATGTGGACACGTAGTTCCACATCTTCCATAATACAGCAGTACTCTGGGACTAGACTAGGAATAAGGAAAACAAGCTCAAAGCTCACTGATATAGTCCAATCAATCACTCAGCATACGCCTGTTATGCCTGACTCATGTACAGGGCTCCAGGTTCCTGGCTTAGTAAAGTCAGAGTCTGCTTTCAGGATATATTACAATAGAGAAGATGCTATTCCCACGGAAGAAAGTAAAAACTCACAGAGTGATTCACAGACAAGGATTTTTGAGTCCCAACACTCCCTCAAGTCAACTTATCTTTCCCAAGTCAAGACTGATTTCTCAGAACAGTTCCACATGCTGAAAGATCTGCAGTTAAAAATAGCAGCAAAACTCTTAAGGAGTCAAATACCCCATAATGTCCCTCCACCTCTATCCTCAGGTCTTGTTCTAAAATATCCCATTTGTTTGCAGTGTGGACGATGTTCAGGATTTGAATGCTGTCATAAATTGCAGCCTACTTTGGGGCCTTATCTTCTTATTTACCCACAGCTCCACCTTGTAAGCACTCCTGAAGGTAACAGTGAGGTTCGATTGCATCTTGGCTTTAGATTGCGAACTGGGAAAAGACCTCAAGGCTCAAAGTATCATGGAAGAAACAGATCAGATACACGGAAGACCACTGTATCGCCATCACAAAGGAAAGCTAAAATCTATAATCCAGCTTCCAAGAGTCCTTCTCCAAGAGATTTCCAGTCTGGATCTTCCCAGTCTCCAGCTTCTGTACAAGTCCACATTAGACAGAGGCAATGGGGCAGCCATGGTGTGGTAGGAAAGTCAGAAATCGAAGAATCTGGGCACTACGAATTCTGTCAAGTTCACTGCTTATCAGAGAGTGGCCTTGAAAATAATCAGGATGAAAAATGGGCAAAATCGAGCATAAAAAAGACCTCCGACTTAAAATATCCAATGAAGAGACTCACCAAGGGACTCAAAACACAAAACACAAAGCTCTACAAAGACAGTAGAACCACCTTAGAGAATCTGTCTGGAGAACTGCCAGACCCTTTAAGAAGGAAAAAAATGGAAACAGCTGAAACAAGTACAGCTTCCTCCAAAAGACAACCTAAGAAACCTTCCCAACCCAAGTTCATGCAACTGCTTTTCCAGGGCCTGAGGCAGGCCTTCCAAACAGCACATAGAATTGTAGCATTTGTTGGACAGAAGCCAGAAGACAGGTCAAGGTCAGACAGTGTGTTGCCAAGCAGAGACAACCATCCAAACCCAGAAGCCAGGAATTGTTACTTACCAGAAGACAGCAAAGGAGACAGCATGCCAAGTTCGACCCCTAAGCAAGAAGACATATTACAGGAAACAAGTGACCAATGTGGAAAATCTCAACAGCCAAAAAGAGCAAGCCCCTTCCAAGCCACAGTTCTCCAACTACCTGAGACCACAGTTTCTGAAAGAGACATCACCGTACAAACGACCTCAGGCATAGAGCCTTTGAGTATAATTCAAAATGTTCACAGAACACTTAAAAATCTTTATATTGATGAAATCTCCAGCCTAGAGTCTAAGAACATTCTCAAACCAGGAGCCAAATTTCAGGCCCAAGAGAGAATTCTACCTGGAGTCCCTTTAGAGAAAACCCTACAGAGTCACTGTAAAGAGAAACACACACACAAAGATGGAAATCAGCACAGTATGTATAGGGAGAGAGTCCTATGCACCAAACTTTCTGACAGGAGCCATCGAAGTCCCACTAGGAGAAAGCGTGGCAGCTCCTCTGAGAGAACTCTCAGAAGTCTCTATGAGAAGAGCCATCACAGTCCCTCCGAGAGGAGAAAACCCAGTTCCTCTAGGAGGAGCCCTGGAAGGTCCTCTAGGAGGAGCCCTGGAAGTCCCCCTAGGAGGAGCCCTCGAAGTCCCTCAAGGCGACTACACGAGAGCCAACACAGTACAGACTGGAGGCGACCCAGTCCTTCAGACAGGAGCCAACACAATCTGGAGAGATGTCCCAGTTCCTTAAAAAGGAGCCACCTCAGTCCCACATGGAAGGCATGTCATAGCCTCCCCGAGAAGAGCCCTGGTAGTCTCTCTGAGAGAACCTCTCCTAGTCCCCCTGGCGTAAAAAGACATAGTTCCTCTGGAAGAAGTCGCCACAGTCCCTCTAGGGTGAGGTCACACAGGTTCTCTGGGAAGATCCATCGCAGTCATTCTCAGAGAACTCATTATAGTCCCTCTGAGAGTAGACACAGTCACTCTGAGAGGAGTCAACACAGCCACAAGGAAAGACTCCATCACAGTCCCAAGGAGAGGCGAAAGCACCATTCCCCTCAGGAAAGGTCCAGACATAGTTTGTCTAAATTAGGCCTCAAGAGTTATTTCAGTATGCCTTCTACAGACCACACTAAAAAATCCAAAAGCCGGGCAAGTTTGGAGGCCTGAATTTAGTACATAAGGAGAGATCTGCGCCTACCAGAATGATCTCCCTAAGTCTTCTAACTGCCCTTTCCTGCCTTCTTTCCTGCTGAGAAGGCTTTACCTGGGACGGAGGGAGGGCGCGAGAATGGGTCTGTAATTTCTCCGAGATCAATAAAGGGACAATATCAGAACTCTGCCTCTACAAGACCACTGGTGGGGTGGGCGGGATAAAGTGTGCTGCAAAGGGTGGCATCTGGGAGCAGGGGTTCTGACGTCCGGGTAATCTAACCACGCCCACTCGCTCCAATCCCCCTCAGAACCACGTCCCCGTCACACGTCGCAGTGGGGGGCGGGGTCTGCAAGGAATTGACGGTGGCTCGTCACGTGACTCTTTCCAACCTCAGCCTTCCCCTCGGAAGTTGCTAGGCGGAAATAGAGGTTCAGAAGCGGGCTAGGCGGCGCCGAGACCACATCCGGGAGAGGCGAGGAGAGCGGAAGTGGCGTTGGTCTGGCCGGAGCCCTTGGGTGAAATTGTTAGGCGTGGAGGGGGAGTGATGTCTTCCAGACTCGGTGCAGTCCCCGCCGTGAGTTTCTTGGTGTGACCTTTATTTTTTAGAGGTAGAACTGTCCAGCCGGGAACACGCGGTCCCTCGCTTTTGTCCCATCCTCAGAGTTGGTGTTATCAGAGCCCATCGTAGGCCCCACCCTTTTATAGCGGATCTACCTGCCTCCTTTTCTTTCCCACTTTTTTTTTTTTTGTCTATTCCCCATCTCCTCGGTTCCTCATCAGATTGCAATTAGTTTCTATTCCTTCTGCATCCCCAATGTCTCCGTTATCCGTTATCTTTTTTTCTTCTCCTTTTCGAGCCTCCATCAGAGATAGGGCTTTGAGAATGAGCAAAGATGAAGGCTCTGGTATTGCCTTTACATTTTAGGAAAATAGGATGGCACACTTTTCCTAAAAAGTGTTGCCTTCTTTCCATTTGAGGTAGTTTTCCCGGGAGAGCCTCACGTCTTCTAGGCACAAGGGGGATTCATCTCTTTGTGGACGAGGGTCAGAGGTCCCTAGCACTCACTCGTGTGCTTGTGATTTGCTAGACCCCGGGACCCACATCTTTTAAGCAGCAGAGGAGCGCCAGGATCGTGGGAACTAAGAAGTAAGTGAGGTTTTCTGAGGACCTTTTGTAATTGTGTAGACAGCGCTGATGAAAATATTCTGTATCTGTACTGACCAGTATCATAGTCGCCAGCAAGATGTGGCTTTGGGGCACTTGAGATGTGACTAGTGCAATTGAAGAGCCGAATTTTCTATTTTATTTAATTTTTATTAACTTAAATTTAAAAAGCCACCTGTAGCTAGTGGCTACTGGATTGGACAGTTCAGATCTAAACCTAGTGGGGGGGCCTAGCTTGCAGTAAAAATGCATATTATAATAAAATGGAATGCGTAGATTCAGTTGGTGGTTGCCCTGCATTTTCCCACACATCAAATCTGTGCTCATAATTAATTTGATAAATTTAGGAAGATAAAATATACTTTGTTTTTTAACTGTGGTACTGATTTTTTATTTCGTATAATGAATGTTCTACATTTTTCCATGGTTAATATGAAAGAAAAGATTCTTATTAACTTGAACCCCTCAAGTGAATCCATTCATAACACTTGTTTTTGTTTTTGTTTTTTAATTTTGTTTTGATTTGTTTGTTTGAAACAGGATCTCATCATGTAGCACTGACTGGCCTGGAACTTACTGTGTAGACTAGGCTAGCCTCTAACTCATAGAGATCTGCCTGCCTCTACCTCCCGAGTGCTGGGATTATAGGCCTATGCCACCACACACTTGGATTAATAAGTTTTGTTTGTTTGAGACAGGGTTTCACTTTATAGCCTATGCTGGCCAGGGCTTACTATATAGCCCAGATTGGACTTGAACTTGGGTAGCTCTCTTCCCCTTAACCTTCTGAGTTCTGGATTTACAGGCATGAGCTACTACACCTAGCTAGTAAATGTTTTTATAATGGAATTAAATACAGCTTTTGGAAAGGGGAATAATAATTTGGAAGGGACCTGTTATCAGAACAGGGGCTTCCTAAGTTGAGACTTGAAAATCAATATCAATAAAAATTTTAAATTAAAAATAATTAAATTAGGGGCTGGAGAGATAATTTTTTAGTTACGAGCACTTGTTGCTCTTACAGAGGAATGCTTTTGCTTCAGTTCCCAGCACCCACGTGGTGGCTGGCAGCCATTTGTAACTCCAGTTTCAGGGGATCCAATCCCTTTTTCTGGCCTCGCTAGGCATTAAACTCATGGGTGCACTTAAATACATGCAGCAAAATACACATAAAAATAATAAAAATAATAATTTAAAAAACCACCTACAGCTTAGTAATCAAGGTAGCAAATCTCCTAAAATTTAATCAAAGATTCTTGGCATTAAATAAAAGAGAGTCAAAGAATAATTAGTTAGCTAGCTGGGGAAAATGATCCTCCCAAGCAAGAGAACAGCATTTGAACAGATACAAGAAGTTAATGAAATCACAGTTATTTGTATATCACTGACGTGGGGGGTGGTGGGTGAGCAGGGGTGCTGCAGAAACATCCCTCACAGAAGTGAGCAGGAGTGAGGAGCCAGGTCGTGAAAGCGTTATGTCATACTGAAGTACTGGAATTTTATCCTGGAGGGAAAAGGTCACTCTGGGAAGGATGGATTGGAAGAATGTTTGGAAACTGGTTTCAAGACTACTGTAGTAACCTAAGAAAGAAATGAAGAACATGTGGTGTGTGGTTGTAAATATATTGATGAATGGAGGTGGGTTGTTACAGGTTTCTGTCTTTGGCAACCAGATGGATGTTGAATTCATGAACCAAATTAGGAAGTTTTGTGTGAGGGGCAGCACTGGGAACAAACACAAATGCATCTGGACCTCATATGAAGAGCTGACCTGAAATATAAAATTGAGAATTACCTATTGTGTGGATTGGAAACGTGCCATTTTCTTCCACAAGATGAACATATTCTTGAGCTCTAGGGACTGTGGTAAAAGCATTGTTTCTTAGTGTGTACTTGTTCACCTAGGGATAATTGTTAAACAATGTAAAGGTGAGTAGACTCCCTGTCCATTAATCAGGTCGTTTCCTCATTTTAAATTATCTTTTTAGGAGATTGCAAAGTTTGAGAGCTGATGGTGAGACATGAGACCAGAAAAGAGAATGAAACTATGGAAAATACTAGTCGATAAAGATAGGTAGAATTGAAGACGACTATAAAGGATGCTGAGATGATCCAAAAATGCTTTCTTTAAATCAAATCTAAACATTTGCACGTAGAAGAATGAACTAGAGGCTTTAAGAAATCCTTGTTGATAAGAGTTGAAAGTATGCTAAGCTCGTCATCTGTGTGATTAGAAGCTGAGACTTGCTACACCAGTGACAGCAGATTATAGTCATTGTAATTGAGATAGGCAGTATTATCATAAAAAAGCTTTTTAAAATTTATGTTAATTTTATGTGCATGTGTGTTTTGACTGCATGTGTGTATAACGCCTGCAGAGGCCAGAAGAGGGCATTGGATTCCCTGGGACTGGAGTTTCAGGTGGTTATCAGATGTCAAGTGGATGCTGGGAACCGAACCTGGATCCTCTGCCAGAGCAGCCAAAGCTCTGAATGGATAAGCCTTTTCTCCTATTGTCATTTATGGAAATTTGAGATTACTTTGGTTTTTAACAGATAATTGGTTGCCTTGGGCTGACAATGCAAAATACTGAGGTGCTTTTGTTGAGTCTTTTCAGAACAAAAGATATGCCTGTGGTGGTGGCATATGCCTTTAATCCAAGCACTCTGGAACCAGAGGCAGGCAGATCTTCTTGAGTTTGAGGCCATCCTGGTCTACATAGAGATATGGATAGCCATTGCTACATAGTGAGTTTCAAAAGAAAGCAAATTTTTAAAAATGAAAGCAAAAGATAGTAACCTGAGGGTGAGATTCCTAAGCATCTTTACATAATATCCCAGATGTTAATCATGCTGATCTTATGTGAACTCTTGATTTGCTTCTGTGCTTGTTGCTTACTCCTGAGAAAGAATATAGATATTTCTGAGTCCTGCATTGATAGTAAAGAGATTCTACCACAGGAATGCTAACAGGAGTCACGTGGGATTTGTCTCCTTTTATTAAAATTCTTTATTATTTTTATCTTATGTGTATGAATGTATTGCCTGTGTGTAAGTGTATCCATGTTGTGCAGTGCCCACGGAGGTCAGAAGAGGGTATCAGATTCCCCTGCAACTGGAGTTACGAACAGTTGTTAGCTGCCAGAGTGGGTGCTGGGAATCAAACTCAGGTCCTCTGCAAAAGCAACCACTGCTCTTAACTGTTGAGCCATCTCTCCAGCATTGGAATTTGTCTCTTAATGTTCTGTTGGTGCTGTGAAGTCTTTATTGAATAAAGATTGTTTCCACTGTTAGGAATGCTGGAATGCTTTGGCCCTAGATGTCAGACAATTCCCATTATAAAGATATAATTGATATATAGTAAACTGCTTTTATTTCAGGTATACACTGTGGTCAGCTCTGATAAGTGAAGGAATCTGTGAAACCACAATCATGATGCCAGACATTTCTGTCCCCAGAAGTTCTGTGTGTGTCTGGGTGTGTCCTTTTGCAGTCCATTCCTCCCTTTACTCCTGTCCCAGGCACTAATGACGTTGCTGTACAGTGTTTTACATGTTCTAGGATCTTATGTAAATTAAATCACAATGCTGTCTTTAAAACATTTATTTTTACTTATGTGTATGAGTGTCTTGCCTGCATGTATGAAAGCACACCCATGTCATGCAGTGCTCACAGAAGCCAGAAGAGTGAGTTGGATCCCCTTCCCTAGAACTGGAGTTACAGATAGTTGTGAGCCACCGTGTGAATGTTGGGAAATGAACCTGGGTCTTCTGCAAGAGTGGACAGTGCTCTTAACCTCTGAGCCATTTTTCCAGACCCTCTTTTTTTATAATATGATTTTTTTTTTTTACTCAGAATAATGATTTTTGACATGAAAATAGTGTTTTATTGCTGAGAATTCAATTATGATTATACCACAATTTGTTTAGCCACCTACCTTTATGGACATTTTGGGTTATTTGGAGTTATTTTTATTATGCGGAATTACGATAAAGCTGCTGTATGAGAAGCTTGTGTAGACAAGTGTTTTCATTTTGCTTGTTAAATACCTAAAATAGTATTTACCATCCTGTGTTGATTGGGTCATACCATAGCATTGTGTTTAATTTTGTAGGAAACTACTTGCTTCCCAAGTAGTATCAGTTTATTTATGAGGCAATCTTTTTCATTTTTGCTAATTTAGTGGTGTGTAGGGATGTCTGTGTGATTTTAACTTGTGTTCTTTCTTTGATCATTTATGAAGAATCTGTTCCTGTGCTTATTGGCCACGTGGATATCTCTTTCTGTGTGTATACATATCTACCTTCTGTTTTTTTTTTTTTTCTTTCTTTTGGTGTCCCTCCCCCTTTGGATGCTGGGGATCAGAACCAGGCCTGGAGCATGCTGGGTAAATGCTGGGGATCAGAACCAGGGCCTAGAGCATGCTGGGTAAATGCTGGGGATCAGAACCAGGCCTGGAGCATGCTGGGTAAATGCTGGGGATCAGAACCAGGGCCTAGAGCATGCTGGGTAAACGCTCTTCTAGACTATACTCTTAGCCTTACCCATTTTTTAAAAATCAAGATGTCTTACTGAGTTGTATCTTTTATAGAATATGTTCTGAATAGAGTTCTTTGCTATGACTTCTGTATCTTGAGTACTTCTTCCCAGTCTATGTTTTTCTTTTTTTCTTTTTTTTTGAGACAGTACCTCGCTGTGTAGTCTTGATTGGACTAGAACTTGCTGTGTAGAACAGGCTGACCTCAAACTCACAGAGACCAGCCTGTCTTTGTCTCCTGAGTGCTGGGATTAAAGGTGTGAGCCATCATGTGTGGCTGCTTTTTATTTATTTTTTTACTGGTGTGTGTTTTAAAGAACAGAAGTTTTAAATTTATCATTTAAAAATATTCCATTTCTTGGGCTGACAAGATGACTAAGTGGGTAAAGGCATGAGCCACCAAGCCTGTCAAATGAGTTCCATTTCTGGTAAAAGCAGAAAACTGATTATAGCAAGTTGTCCCCTGACCTCTAACACTCATGTACCTGAGTACACATAAATTAAATAAATAAATAAATCTAAAAATTACAAGCCCTTGTAAAAGAATATGCACTTGTATTTTGTGAGTGTGTGTGCCTGTGAAGATCAGAGGTCCACAGTGGTGTCTTCCATCACTCTTCACCTTGTGTTTTGAGGCAGGGTCTCTCATATCCTGGAGCTCACTGGTTGTCTATACTGTCTAGCTGTAGAGATCCTGGGATGCACCTTTCTCCGTGCCCACAGCACTAGAGTTATAGACCCGTACCTCTACACCATGATTGCAAAGATTTTTCTTCTTTCATCTTCTAGAAGTTTTTTTTTGGCGGGGGAGGAGGTTGTTGTTGTTTTTGAGATGGGATTTTACTGTGTAGCCCAGGCTGACCTCAAGCTCACTGTCATCCTGTCTCTGCCTCCCAAGGGCTGACTTCTAGTCTGATAGGTTTTTACATTTTCGTCTGTGACTTGTTTGGAGTTGATTGTTATGTGATGTGTAGTAAGAGTAATGTCAATTTATGTATCTGCTTGTTAAAAGGACTATGCGTATTGAAACCAGGTATACTGGGACATGTTTGTAGTCTCAGCCACTTGAGAGGCTGAAGCTGAAGGATAGGAGTTCAAGGTCTGCCTGGGCAAGCAATTAGAGCTTTAAGTTTTCTTCTAAGTACTGTGTTTATTGAATCCACACATTAGGATCAATACATTTTTGTTGTTAATCACTATAAATTTATTTTCCATTTCCTTTAATTTTGGCCTCTGAATTACTTAGAAGTACATTGATTCCTAGATATTTAGATTTTTGTTTTGTGTTTGTTCAGTATCTTACTAACTTAATTCAGTATCTTTCTAACTGATATGGTCAAAGAATGCACAGTGCTTTTCCTCCCTTTAATAAAAATTTATGTGGAACTATAATGTGCTCCATTTTGGAGGATGCATAATGTGCACTTGAAAGGAGTGTATATACATAGTACTCTCCAAATGTTAATGACCATGTACTATTCTGTGAATGTTAATAGCTAATGATATAATTCACATCATTTATGTCTTCACAAATTTTTGTCTGATTGTTCTACCAGTTGCTGAAAGATGACCAAGTGTTTTTTAGGTTTATGGAATTGCCTGTTTTTCTCTTTAATTCTGTCAGTTTCACTATATTTTGAGGCTCTATTATTAGGCATTGCAACAGATAATTATGTCTTCTGAATAGTTTGACATTTTGTCATTAGGAAGTTTCTCTTTTTGCCTCTGGAAGTACTCTTTGTCTTAAAGTCTGTTTTATCTGAAATTAAAATGGGCACTGTAGCTTCCTTAGCTTATTGATTACATAATAGTTTCATTTATTTATTTACTTCTATCTATATACGTAGAGGTTACTTTTCATAAGTAACATGTATAAGTAGGACATTTTCTTCGTATTGACTCTGTCAGTCTCTGACTTCTTAGATTATGTGTGTTTGTGTGCGGTCTGTGTGTACATGTAAGTACAGGTGCCTGCAGAGTCCAGAACAGGGTGTGGAATCCCTTGAAGTTGGAGCTACAGGCAGTTATGGGCAACCTGATATGGGTGATGGGAACTGAACATGGGTTCTCTGCCACTACAGTACACATTCTCCAGCCTCTAATCTCTGATTTTGATTGTTTAGACCATAATTTGAATTACTATTGATATGGTTGGATTTAGATCTATTTTTTTTTATTATTTGTTTTCTGTCTCTCATAGTGTTTGCTCCTCTGAATTCTTAGTGTTCCGTTCAGATTTACTGTTGTAGTGGAGGTTTGGCTCTACATTAAAAAAAAAAAAAATTAATTTTGTGGTTGCTCTAGGAATTAGAACATACATCCTTTCATAGACTGTTTAAAGTTAATATTCTACCACTTTACTTAAATGTAAAAACCTCACAACCTCATTGATTCTTTTGACTTCTTGACTTCTGACCATTATGCTGTAGGTTTTGCATTTGTTGTGGCTACATGCAGTCTATTGAAAACCCTACCAGATAAAGTTAACATTTTGCTTTAAATAATTATTTTGTTTTCCTATTTGTGCAAGCTAATGATGTTACCCCCCCTAACCCCCAGACAAGTTCTTACTTCGTAGACTAGGTTGGCTTTGAACTTGCCGTCTTCTTTTCTCTGCCTTCCTAGTGCTGAGATTGCAAGACATGGGCCACTGTGCCCATCTCTGTTGCTTTCTTTATTTTTTAATTTTTATTTTTTTACACCCTATTCCTAGCCAAACAAGGTCTCATTCTGTAGCCCAGGCTGGCCTTGAACTTGTGGCAATTTTCCTGTTCCAAGTACTGGAATTAGAGATGTGAGTCACTGGTCATTTTCTTCATTCTTTAATATATATATATATATATATATACATATACATATATATGTGTGTATATATATTCTTTTATAACTTTATACATGTATATAATGTACTTTGATCATATCCCCCGTACCCTCTCTTAGCCCCTTCCACCAAACCCCTTCTTTTGAAGTCCTCCCCGCTTATGTCTTTGTGTGTGTGTGTGTGTGTGTGTGTGTGTCCTGCTGCATTATTAATTAGTTTTGCTTGCATGTACTTAGGTAGGGGACTGTTTACTTGAGGAAGGGTAACATATCTGTGGCTATACCACAAAGGAACATGACTTCGCCTCTTCCAATAAACATTGACTGCTTATAGTTCTTCAGGGAGAGATGGAGCCTCATGAGCCCCTCCTCCAACCATGATGAAATGTTGACAGGCCCCATCTTGTACAGATCTTGTGCAGGTAATCACCACTGCTATGAGTTCATGAGTTCAACAACCATGTCATGTCCAGAAGACAGCATTTCACAACACTCCTTTCCATCCTCTAGCTCTTACATTCTTTCTGCCCCCTCTCCTTTGATGTTCCCTTGGTGGGGGTGGTATAGATGTTCTATTTAAGAGTAAGCACTCAGCAGTCAATTTCTCAGCATGTTGACCAATTGTGAGTCTCTGTATTAACTTCTGTACAAACAGAAGCTTCCCAATCAAGGTTGAGAGGGCACTAACTTAAGGGTATAAACATCAATATTTAGAAAGCAGCTTGACACCATGTCCATTTATCACAACAATAGTAGTAGGGCCTATGACTTCCCCAGCCATGGGCCTTTGACCAGGTTTAAGTACCAGGCTTGAATTCCCTCCTTTGGAGAGGGCCTGCAGTCCAAGCAGAAATAGTTTGTTAATGCCATAACATTCTTACCATATTATACCAGTGGGCACATCTTTCCTGAGAAGTTGGTATTGTAGTTCTCAGCTGAGTAAGACTATTGATAATGTCTCCTCCTCTGAGAGCTTTCCTACCACTATGAAAGATAGCCAGCAGGAAGGAAACTTCCAGCTCAGTTCCAGATAGATTTCCATATGTCTTGCAACCACAATGTGTGGTATCTAGCAATAGGGTCTTATCTAGTCCTGCTGGGTAATCAAGAGCAGTGGCAATAGCCTGTATTATTTGGGGGGCTTCTCTGATCAACTGCTCATATAACAATATCCTATACCTGCCTCTGGGATTTTTGTTTAGTAGACTATGCTTTCTGGGAACAACATTACCTGCCCATTCAGAGTACTTACTTCAAAATCTACTTTTTGTTGTTGGTTTTGTTTTTGTTGTTTTGGCTTTTGAGACAGGATCTTCCTATAATCCCAGATGGCCTAGAACTTGATATGTAGAGCAGGCTGGTCTCATTCTCACTGAGATCTGCCTACCTCTGCCTCCTGAGTGCTGGGATTAAAGGTGTGCACCACCACACCCAGCTAAAATTCTTTTTAAAATTACATATTTAAATTAGCATATTAGTTACTTGTCTTAGTGCTGTAACCTGATAAAATAAATAAATAAAAAAAACCCTGATAAAGGCAATTTGTGGAAGGAAGAGTTTATTTTTGACTTGGTCTGAGGGTTTAGTCTGTAATGGCAAAGAAGTCCTGGTGGAAAGGGCTTAAGGCAGTTTGGTCATGTTGCCTCCACAGTCAGAAAGCTGAGAGTGAGGAATGCTCACCTCCCTTTTCCTTTTCAAGTAATCCAGCATCTAGAAGCCCAGGAAATGGCATTTAACCTAGTCAGGATAGTCCTTCATAAACATGCCTAGAAGCTAACCTAATCTAGATAATCCCTAACAGATACACCTTCACAAGTATGCTCAGAAGCTTGTCTCTTCAGTGATTCTAGATCTGATCAATTGACAGTATTACTCACAGCTCCACCCCTTGTCACCTTGACACCCAAACACATTTTTTTTTTAATTTACTTTTTTTGTATATTTTGTTTGTGGATATTTATTTTTTAAGATTTTATTTTATGTGAGTGTTTACCTGCATGTATCTTAAGTGCATCACGTTCGTGCAGTGCCCAGCTGCAGAGGCCAGAAGAGGCTGTTGGATCCCCTGAAAGTGGAATTAGGAATTGTTTGCCACCATGTGGGTGCTGGGAACCAAACCCAGATCCTCTGGAAGAGCAGCAAGTGTATTTAACCACCGAGCCATCTCTCCAGCCCCTGTACATGTGTATTTATATGTATGCCTGTGAATGTTCATGCTTATCATAACAGGTGTGGAGGTCAGAGGACACCTTCTGGGAAGTCAGATCTCCTCTTCCGCAATGTGAATCCTATGGGTTAAACTCAGGTTATCAGGCTTGGTGGCAAGCACTGTTTGAAAACACTAAGCACGAGCCTAGCCTAGTGGCACATACCGTGTTTATTACCAGCACTTGGGAGGCAAAAGCATGGATCTACATAGTGAGTTCCAGGCTGGCTGGGACTAGAGGGAGATTCTGTCTCAAAAAACCAAGAAAGAAAAGAAAAAAAAAAAACAAAAACAAAACAAAAGCACTAAGCTAGGAGCTAGAGAGATGACTCAGTTGTTAAGAGCACTTTTGCAGAAGACCAGAGTTTGGTTCCCAGCACCCCTGGTGAGTGGTTCACAACCACCTGTAACTCTAGCTCCAGGGAATCTAAGACCTTCTTCTGGCCTTTGTGGGCACCTGCCTGCATGTGCGCACACACACACACACACACACACACACACACACACACACACATGCACACTAACCCCCCCCAAACACATTGCTCTTAATCTATAATTTCCTACACTTTCTCCTCAGAAGTTCATGGCCATCTCATAACACAAGTTGCATTCGGTCCAACTTCAAAAGTACCCATAGTCCTTAACAATTCCAACTCTGTTTAAAAGTCCAAAGTCTCTTCTGACACTCAAAAGGTAATCTCTTACCTCTGAGCCATGGCATTATGACAGAACAGGTAACACTTCTAACATACAGTGGCACACAGCTGACATTTCTGTTCTAAAAGGAAATAATGAAGGCTTAACAAGGAGTGATCAGACTGAAGCAAGACCGAAATCCAGCAGGGCAAATACCAAATTCTGGAGCTTCATGTCCAGGGTCTGGAGCTCATGATGATGTCATCTGGGCTCCAGGGGCTTGAGTAGCTTCATCTTTTCAGCTTTGCTACCTATAGCACACACAGCACATGCTCCATGCCTGCAGCTTTTCTCAGTGGATGCCATGGTTCTGGTGTCTCCATTGTTTCATTTATACAGTATCACACAGTGGCCTCTTAAGGCCTCCTTTCAGAGACTCTGTCTGGCCTCTACACATTGCCTGGCCTCAGTGGCTCTCTAGAACCATGGTGCAAGGCTCCATAACCCCCTCAACTCTGCCATGTTCTGTTGCCAGCTTAAGATATATCCTTCTCCCTTAGACTATAGTTCTGCGAGCTGACCTTGGGTAAACAGTCTTTTGTCAGGTGCTTTTGAGGAGCAGAGAACTCCCTCAGCTGTATTCTTAGTTCAGACTCATCAAATATGTTTCATTTCCTCAAGTTTGAAACTTTGATGGTTGGGGTCTTAGCCTCAAGGCTTGTTTTCTGTTGTCTCAGTGCAGAGTAGGATGTTCTTGAATAATTACAGCCTTTTTGAGCATGCACCTTGGTTGTGAAGTTTAACATGCTCAAGCTCTTTTCCTCAACAAACTGCACATTTTTTGATATTTCTCTGCCCAACATTTTGCCCCCTTTCACTGTAGATGTAGCAAGGAGCCTTTTCTGCTCTCCCAGAGAACCTGGGTTTGGTTCCCAGCACCCATGTGGCAGCTAACGACTGTCCATAACACCAGTTCCAGGGGATATGACATCCTCTCCTGGTCTCTGCAGGTGTTGCACACAAGTGGTGCACTTGCATGCATGATGGCAAAACACTCATGCACATAAAATAAAATAACAAATGTAACCAAGCCATAGCTTGGAATGCTCTCCTTCTTAAAATTGCTTTTATCAAACAAATTAGACCATTATTTTAAAACTCAGTTTCACATAAGTGCTCAGAACATGAGCAGAATGAAGCCAGATTTTTGGCTAAACTATTACCCAAATCACTTCTGTAGCAGTTCCTGACCGATCTAGTCAGTGTTCCCTCTGAAACCTCATGAGCTGGGCCTTCACTGTCCATGTTTCTCTCAGCATGCCTGTCTTCCAAGTCCCCACCAGGATGGGCCATTAAGTTCTTACAGTATTCAAGGACTTTTCTAGCTCAAATTTCCAAACTCTTCCACATTCCTCCTTCAAACTAGTTTCAAAGGCCTAAGAACAATGTGGTAACATTTATCATAACAGTGACCCCAGTTCTGGCACCAAGAAATGGTACCCGTTTTTAGAGTAGATCTTCTTATCTCAATTAACTGAATCAAGAGACTCCTTCACCAGCATGCCCAGAGATTAACCTAATCTAGATAACCACTCACAGATGTGCTTTCACAGGAGGTTTGTAATTCTGAATTGTCAACTTAAAAGTACTAACTATCACAGCTTACAAAGGGTTAGGGAGATGGTTCAGTGCTTAAAATGCTTGCTGTGCAAGTGTGAGGGCTGGAGTTTGGATCCCCAGAAACCTTCATAAATGCCAGGTGGAATGGCGGTCTATCCACAGTTCTATTCTTGAAAGGCAGAGACAGTGGATCCTCAGAGCAAGTAGGCTGCAAAAATATCAGCAAGCTTTGGGTATGATTGAGAGACTGCCTCAAATGAATAAGGTGGAAGAGCAATTGAGGCTCTTCCTGGTTCCTGGCATCATCTCCAGACCTCCACATACACAACACACTGAAAATGGAAAAAGCGAAAAAAATAGCTTATAAAATAGTAGGTTTGCATGTGGCTTTTTCACTCTCTCCCTTCATCTCACCCCTACCCAGTTCAAACCTTTCCACTTCCAGAATTCTCCCCCTCTCTGTTTTCTTTTTTTTTAAAGTCCAGGTTTTGTCGCGTCTGTCTCTTGTCCAGCAAGGAAGACGTGACCCCGGACTCTTCTTAAATGCAGTTTATTCAGGAACCTTGAACAACCTTTTGGCTTTTAACTTTTTAACTTCTCGCTTCTCTTGACTTACTTCTCCTGCCTTACTTCTCCTCCCGGGGAAAGCCCGCCACAGAGTTAAATCCCCTCCTGCCAGCCAACCCCAAACTACCACGTGGTGAAAGCAGATAGGCGCACACATGCGGAAGCAGGGCCAGACCTCAGCCACAGCCAATTATGGAGTTGTTTGCTCCAGAGAGCACCCACCCTTGGGATGGTGGAAGGCGGAAGCAGGCGCCATCTTTAAAAGGCGGCAATCCGCAGCTCTCTACAAGGTTTCTCTTTGGAACTTTCTTCAGCTGGAATAGTTTACTTTCAGATTTCTTGCTCAGCAGATCTAAGAACCAATTCTTAGTTGTTGTTGTTGTTTTTTTTTTTCCCACCTGAAGAAATATTTAGGATATTCTCGTTGAAGATAGAATACTGAATTGACAAGTCTTCTTTCAAGATTTTAAAAACATTGTTGCAATATCTTCTGGCCTCCGTGGTTCTCTTGAGAAATCTGTTATCCTATGAACCATTATTCCTTGTCATGTAAAATGTTACTTTTCTAAAGCTATGCTCTAGATTTTTTTTAAAGACTTTTGGTTTTGAATAGTTTCATTAAGATGTGTCTAGCTTTGCTTTGAGTAATCCTATTATTTTGAGGTCCTTGAGTCATTTGGTTTATTTCTGTCACCAGATTTGGGGGATTTTCCCAAAATGTGTTTTCCATGTGTGTGTATGCATGTGTGACTGATGTGTATGTGGAGGCAATACTGATGTTTTCCTTAATGACTCCCCAGCTTACTGGGTTTTTTACTTTTTTATTATGTATGTGTGTGTGTGTGTGGGTATGAGAGAGAGAGAGAGAGAGAGAGAGAGAAAGACAGAGAGAAAGAGAGAGAGAGAGAGAATATACAACTTGCAGGAGTCAGTTTTTTCCTACTATGTGGGTCCTGGGATTGAATTCAGGTTATCAGGCTTGGTGGTAAGTGCCTTTATCTGCCAAAACACCTTTTTGGCCCTACATCGTATTTTTTGAGACTGACTCACTAACCCTGGAGCTCACTGAATTGGCTAGGCTGCTGGCCAGTGAACTCCAGAGATCTGCCTGTCTCTGCCTCTCCATCGCTGGAATTATACATGTTCTTAATTGGGTGCTGAATTCAGGCCCTCATGATTGAGTGACAAACATTGTACTGACCAAGCCATCCTCCCAGCCCCCAAATGTATTTTTCTACCTTAGTGTCTTTCTCCTTTCCTTTTGGAATTTCAGCTGCACTAAAGTTAGACCTTCCAGATTCACTCACAGGCTGGCTGACTTCGCTTTGCTGGCTGCTTTTCAGTCTTTTTTCCTTGAATTTCAGATTGGATTATTTGCATCACTGTCTTCAAGGGCCTCTGCTCTGTTGCCTGCGCTCTGCTGCTAAACCCATCTGATAAATTTTATTTCAGAAATTACATTTTTGAGTTCTAAAATTTAATTTACTTCCCCTTTATATTTTCAATGATTCCTACCTGTATTTCATATTGTTTTCCTTTTAAGCAATAGCAATAGTTGCTTGAAAATGTTAGACATTTTCGATATATAGAATATCTTGAGTTTGGTGTCTGCTGATGATCTGTTGCTTTGATCACTTCTCACATTTTCATGGTTCTATGTGTGTTGTCTTGAATGTCACTTCTACTGATTTTGGGTTGTATTACACACTTCTGGGAGTGTTGCTGTTTTGATTTGGCTCTCTATTTAGTTTGAAACCATATGTTTTAGCCTAGCCTCTAAGGGCACTGCTGTGTTCTTTACATCTTTGCTATGATGGTTTGTTTATTTGACTTGTCTATTCACGAATAGCCCACAGGTTGCTCTCAGACTTCTTGACTTATTCTTGATTCAGCTTTCTAGGCTTTCAGTTCGTTGGTTCACTTAGTTCAAATCATATGTCAGGTTTTAGTCTCTGCTAGGCTGATTTGGAGAACCCCTCTTCTCCATACATAGCTCAAGTTAAGCTGTAAGGTCTGTGCTTCCAAATACAGATTTATGGGATCACATCTTCTTTGCCTTTGTCCTCTTCAGGGTTCCCCACACTGCTTTCTATGCCTGGGAAGTGAACTCTATTGGAGTTAAGGCTGCTCATGTTGTGAATTGAGCTACCCTTGTTGAAGAACCATAAAACATCATTGGGAAAGTGATAGCATATGGATCACCTTTCCCAGTTTTTATTTCTCTATGCAGTCTACCTGCTAAAAATTTTTTTACTTGGACTGGAGAGATGGCTCTGTGCTTAAGAGCACTGGCTACTCTTGCAGAAGACCCAGGTTCAAATCCCAGCAACCACATGGCAGCTAACAATAGTCCACAACTCTAGTTTCAGGGAATCCAGGGCCTTCTTCGGACTTCCATGGACACTGCATGACACGGGTGCACTTACTCATACGCAGGCAATATATTCATACACATAAAACTAAAATAATAAATAAAATATTTTAAAACCTTTTTATCTTATGTTATGTGTGTATGCCTGAGTATATTTGTGTGCCATGTTATGCAGGTGCCCTCAGAAGCCAGAAGAGGGTGACAGATCCCTCTTGGACCAGGAGCAGAGTTACAGGCATTTGTGCCACCCCATATGGGTGTAGGACTCAAACCTGGGTCCTCTGCAAGAGCAGCAAATACTATAAACCATCTGAGCCATCTCTCCAGTCCAACAATCTTGCTTACTTTTGTTTAATGTCAAAGTTCAGAGTTTAGCCTTATAATCAGCAAGAAGAAGGGACTCTAAGTCAGCTCTTTCTGCCACACCAGAACCAGGACTACTCTGTACTGGGTTTATAATATTGGACTTCATGTACAGAGAATGTTTTTCTTTGTTTTCTAGCAAACCGATACACTGTTATATTTACTCCATCCCCATTTCTATTCCCTTTCAGAAGGAACAATGTTAGCAAGTGTAATGTTTGTCTTTAAATACCTATGAATCCCTTAAAAGTTAGAGATGCTTTAACGCTGGGTGTGGTAGCACACATTTCTTTAATCCGAGCGCTTGGGAGGAGGCAGGCAGATTGCTGAGATCCTAGTCATTGAGTTCCACAACAGCTGGGGCTATGAGAGACCCTGTCTTAAAAAAAGAAAAATGCTTTATATGTGTTTTTAATTCATTGAGATGACATAATTTTGGAGATCCTATTCTGTTTATTTTTTAAAATTCGCCAGGATGGCTTTTTTCCCCATTATACCTTTTGAGTTAAGTCTCTACATCTCTACATACTGAATAATTTTATTGCATCAGTCATAACCACATAGTGTTCCAGAGTAGTCATTTATCACCATTTATTTATATATTTAACTAAGAATGCTCACCTGTGTTATTTCCACTCCGTTTAGTCACAAACAATGTATACTTTCCTGTAAATTTTTTATCTTTCTTCCTTCTTCCTTCCTTCCAGACAGAGTCTGGTTATGTAGCCCAGGCTGACCTCAAACTTGGAATCCTCTTGCTCAGTCCTGTAAGTGCTGGGATTATGAACTTGTGACACTAGGCTTAACATCCGTTCTGAGGAAGCAAACTGACTTGATTTTCTTTATTCTTTGCTTCTTGGACCATCTTTATTCAACAGCCACAGCCATTTTTGTAGAAGTCTGAAGTAAGCCCCATATAATACTGTTCTATTGTATTATGTATTATGTCATATCAGGGAGGTCCTTGGGCCCCACTTTGAGAACCACTGCTCTGTTACATCTTGAGCCACCCAGAAGAATTATGATACTTTGTAATTTCTCAGTAATTTTCTTAACTGACCACTCTTTGTTTAGGAATCTGCATTCAGCTATTTATCAGTGCTTGCTGGCTGGCTCTACTAAGATAAGATACTGTTGTTCTTGAGCCATGAAAGCTAAGTGTTGTGTTTCTTAAGTAGGACAAGGCAGCTCTGGCATTGATGTTTAGAGGGGAGGATGAAGGAGAAAGAAGATAGGTCTGCAGACTGTTCTTTCCCTCTATTCTGAGATACCTTCTGAATATGCTCCCTCCTTCTATCAGAGAGAGAGAGAGAGACAGAGACAGAGAGAGAGAGACAGAGAGAGAGAGAGAGAATGGGATTGATGAGGTCGTATATCCAAGGACTGTCTGTACTGTCACATGGTACCCTGTCACTTTGCCTACTTTCTCTCCACAGATAATCTAGGAAGGTATACCTCCCTGGGCTACAAAGTGATCAATTACATAGACTGCACTGAAGTCTAACAACATTTGTATATGCTGTGTTAAGTTGTTAGGATATTGCAACTTGTGTTCTCGGTTTTTTATGTTTTGTTTTTCTGGATTTTTTTCATGTCTTTTTTTGAGACAAGGTCTCACTATGTAACCCTGGCTGGTCTGGAATTCATGATGTATAGATCAGGCTGTTCTCAAACTTGCTTTTATTTTCCTGCCTCTGCCTCCTGAGCAATGGGATTATAGGCATGTGCCACTATGCCTGGCATTTTTTTGTTTGTTTGCTACAGGGACTCACAATTGAGCCCAGACTTGCCTGGAACTCACAGAGTCCCACCTCCCTCTGCCTCAGGTGCTGGGATTAAAGGTGTGTGCTACCAATTCCTGACTATATGTTCTATTTTTATAAAAAATCAGTTTCTAGTTTTATACAAGTAATCAACTTGGTTGTATTCTTACAATATGGAAAAAAAATGAACAGAAATTTTCTTCAGAGCTGCCTCTGTGGTACATATATTTGTGTTTTCAATAGCAGGACACAGTGCTCCATAAAGGATAATAGTTTCCAGTACACTATCCCTCATGATGACTCCTTAAGTGGCTCATCATCTGCTTCCTCATGTGAACCAGTTAGTGATTTCCCAGCATCCTTTCGAAAATCCACCTACTGGATGAAGATGAGAAGGATCAAGCCAGCTGCCACTTCGCATGTTGAAGGTATCCCTTTCAAAGTTGATTCTAAGAGTGCTGTGAGCTATATGTTGAAGTATCTGCTGTGACTCAACCTATTAAATGCCACAAAGTTGTTTCTCGTTAGTGATTAAATAAGATTTTTTAAAATTTGAACTATAGACCTTCGTCTTCAAACTTGTCTGTCTTCAAACTCACTGTCTAACTCAAGATGGCATCAAACTTACGATCCTCCTGTGTCAACCTTCTGAGTGTTGAAATTATACTATGCCCAATTTAATTAAACACATTTTAAGGTGTCAGGACATAATTTACTGTTAATTTCATAATTGTCTTTCTGTGTGATAGAATGAAATTCTGCTGGTGCTACTTAGCATCAGCCTTCTGTCTAGGATTTAACCTTATTTTTCTTATTCTTCTAGTCTCTTTTGAGGCTGTAGGGACTGAGTGGTGGGTTACCATGGTAGTATATTTTAGAGAGTCAGGGTCAAGGATTCTTTGTAGCCCTTGTTTTGATCAATCCTGCACCTCTAAATCATATCCTGCACCTCTAAGTCATATCAAGGCACATTTCATGAAAGCCCTTATGTGTAGGGAAGATTAGATGGTTCCTAAGGGAGAACAGTCAAAGGAAGAGGGGAGGCTCTGTCAGTTAAAAAGAAGTCACACCAGCTTCCTTAAAGCTGTCTGAGGCCCACATTTAGTGGTGATCTTTGCCTTTGGTAATATTGCAAATGGTTTTTTGAAGGCAAACCTAGAACTGTTTTGTTCTCTTGTGGTATGTCAGGGCCAGGTGGAGTTTCAGCCAAAGGAAAAAGGAAACCTCAGCAAGAAGAAGATGAAGACTATCGAGAATTTCCTCAGAAGAAGCACAAGCTTTATGGTAAGGAAGCTGCTGCACTATCCTTCCTTTGGAGGCTGGACTTTAAGGATAAATGGGAGCAAGTCTTTGGTTTGTAGGCTTGATTGGCTTTTGAGCCCTTAGAATTTGGGTGAGGAACTGGTCTTTATTGTACCCCCTCATTTAGCCCTGTGGTCAGCCTTTTGGTTGAGGGAGTGGAGCCAGATATACTGAAGAGAAGGGGACACAGGGCCTGTAAAGGTGACTTGTCAGCTTTCGAGTCTCTTAAGTTTTTGTTTTACATCAGGGAGGAAGCAGCGGCCTAAAACTCAGCCTCATCCCAAACCCCAGGCTCGTCGCATTCGGAAGGAGCCACCAGTTTATGCAGCAGGTGTGTTTTCTCTGGAGATCTGTAGACTGTGCTTCCCACACTCGGGTTCTGTGTTTTCTGGGAGGAACGATGGACTGAATGAAGCCTTTTCCGTTCCCTCTCTTTCCCTCCTTTTGTTCCTTTCCTTTTCTTTCCCTTTTTCCTTATCTTTCCTTTCCTTTCCTTCCTTTCTGTGCTGGAAATTGAACCCAGTACTTCCTGTGTGCTAGGCTGGCTTCCCACCACTGAGCTTCATCCACAGCCAACTGCAGCTTTTTTTTTTTTTTTTTTTTTTTCTTTAAGTTGGCAGTTTTATTAAGGGTCTGAGCTTGGAGGTCAGAGTTTTGTTTTGACATTTCAGACCTTCCGACCTGCCTCAGTTTCCTTTCTGTAACCCTCAATTTCCTTGTCTGTAAGTAGGAATGATAAGAGAATTGGAATTGTGAGATTTAAATGACATAAAAACATTTACTGTGGTCTTGGGCACATGGGAAAAATCTCAACATTCCGTGGTCTGAAAAATGTGCCCATTTGAGAAATGAGTATGAGTTTTAGAAACTCTAAAGATAATGGAAAAAATGTTTAGGAATTATATACAGCAAGAGTCTGTTAATTGTTATCTATCAAGAAAGGGGAAAACCATTTCATAGTACTTTTCCTAGAAAACTGTGGACATAATTACACTTTTTGGTTCTAAAGGATATTGCAGATTACGAAGTGTTCCTTTCTTTCCACTGTAGGCAGTTTGGAGGAACAGTGGTACCTAGAAATCGTGGATAAAGGCAGTGTTTCCTGTCCTACCTGCCAGGCAGTGGGGAGGAAGACCATAGAGGGTTTAAAGAAGCACATGGAAAACTGCAAACAGGTTAGACATTTTGTGGTATTTCACGACTGTTAGGACTTTTTAACCTAAACTTGAGACTTCTGGTACTCAGTGTGAAAATCGCTGGTTATAGTGGACTAGGGGTAGCATTGTGTGGTAGAGAAAACATAGGCTTTACATATAAGGCTTCGGTTTGCGTGGTTGTTTGGTTAGAGATTTGCATGTTTAACTCTGAACCAATTGTTGCATTTAGCTTTTTATGTATAGACCTTGGTTTCTTCTCATAGAATGGGGGAAAAAAAAAAAAAACAACTACTTTGCTGTAGTCATTATTTTGTGTCACTGTGACCAGAGACTTGACATGAACAACTAAAGGGAAGAGAAGTTTACTTTGGCTCCTGGTTTCAGAGTGTCTAGTACATCATGGCAGAGGTGATATGATGGCTGGAGTAGTTCCACCTGTGGCTGCTAGGAGCTTGTGATGGAGCCCCTCAAATGGGGCTAGACCAGGAAGCAAAAAACAGGATAGAAGCGGGGCCATAACCTAGAAAGGCCCACCCCTAAGTGACCCACCTCCTAAGATTCCATATGCCCCCCCCCCCCCCCCCGCAAAAAAAAAAGTGGCAGCAGCTGGGATCCAGGTTTTCTAACACATGAGCCTTTAGGGAGCATGTCAGATGGAAACCGTAACCTTTGCGCAGGCCAGAAGAGGATGAAAAAGATGTTATGTATGTCCCTAGCCCACCTCGTGGCATTTAATGCCTTTCTGTTTCTCTGTTGAACAGCCTGGCACTGAGCACCAGTTTTTGTTTTGTTATATTTTATTTTTTTCTTTTAGGAAATGTTTACCTGCCATCATTGTGGAAAACAACTTCGTTCACTGGCAGGGATGAAATATCATGTTATGGCAAATCATAATAGTTTGGTAAGTTTCCCATGTTCTTTGTGAGCATGTATTGGATGCATGTATATATAAAATTTATTTAAAGTTTCTTACAAAGTATATAGGAAAAGAGGAATCCTTATCCACTTGAGGTGGGAATGTAAATTGGTGCAGCTACAATGCAAGTCAGTATGGAGATTCCTCAGAAAGCCAAGAGCAGAACTATCTTTATGACCCAACTATATCCTTCCTTTTCTTTCTTCTCTTCCTTCCTCTCTTCAACAGGGTTCCACTCTGTAGCCCAGGCTGGCCTTGAACTTGCAACAATCCTCTTTCCTTAGCTTCCAAAGGGTTGGGATATAGGCATGAGCCACTGTGTCTGGTGTGCATTGTTTTTGAGATAGGATCTAATGTCCGGTGGCTTACCTTAAACTCCCTGTGTAACTGAGGCTGACTCTGAACTCCTCATCCTCCTACCTGTCCCTCTCAAATGCTGGGATTTCAGTATACCACCACATTTAGCTGGATGCAAGGATTTCTAATGTTCAGTTAACATGTGAGAATGTGTGATGAATATTAAAACTACAGTGGGAAGCAAAACAAATGCTAAAAAGTTTTACAGTGCACAGGCCTGTAGTTCCAGCTCTCAGGAAGCCGAGGTAGGAGGATTGCTGGTACAAGGCCAGCTGGACTACATAGTGAGATGCTGCCTCAAACAAATTAAACAAGTCTCACAGTGCTGTGGATGGGGAGAACAGTCTGGGCCCCCTAAAGAGTTGGTGTGCAGCATCGGCAACACACTTACAAGCAGCAATTCCACTCCTAGACTGGAAACCCACAGTGATGGCATGATGAGGACAGGGTGACATTAACGTGTCAACTCAGTGAAAATAGCGAAGACCCACCTCTAAGCAGGTTGGCGAGATGGTGCATGCAGGATGCAGAAATTACTCATCAAAAGGACCTCTCTGGTACTCATGAGATGCCCCATAGTTCAGAACCATCTTGGGCCTAAGGGGCTGGAGAGATGACTCAGCAGTTAAAGAGCATGCAGTGCTCTGCAGGGGACCTGAGTTTAGTTCCCAGCACTCACTCTGAATGGTTCACAACTGACTGTAACTCCAGCTCCTGGGGGATTCAACCCCTCTAGCCTCTGCAGGTACCAGTACTCAACTTGTGTCTACACATACACAGACTCATACACATAACTAAAAAAAAGTAAATCCTTAAAAAAGAAACATTCAAGGCCTGATTTGTTGATGTCTGTGATGCCTCTCCATCTTGATACCCAGATGTCAAGGCAAGGACCAAGAATCTCTGAAAGGGTTCTAGGTCCGAGGGGGACCTCTGTAGAGCCTGGAGAGAATGCAGTGTCTGGTGGGAGGCTGGGAATGTAGGGGACCCAAGGCCAGGCTACAGCAGTGGCAACTTCTGGATGTCCTCCTGGCTGGAAGGTGAAGCGGTTCAAGGCCCCCCAGCTCAGCCCCCATAATTGCTGCATTAAGGGCATTGGTTCGTTGCTGCTTCTAGAGCAAAGTATACGCAGGCTGGTGCCTTGAGAACCACACCCACACTTGGTGCTCTTTCAGGTTGTTTGGGAGGAAGCACCACAGGAGCCTTGTAATCAAGGTAGCAGTTCATCCTGAAATACTCTCCCAGTTCATGTTGCTGAACCTTGCTGCAGATCTAGTCATGGAGACCCAGGGACAAGGAGCCGTTTAAATCACTAGCTTCTTACATCTTGGCTCCTGCTCTGTTCTGCTGTTTTGTATTTGGTTGTCTTTTACTTGGGTGAGTATAGACACCTCAGTGCAGCTGGCTCTGGCTATTACCCCTCCTAGGAACGTGGATTAAAAGACTCTTTGTTAGGGGTCCCAGCACTCAAGGCCAGCCCGAGGGGGACCGAAGGGTCTATGCTGTAGAGTGAGGGGGTGAGTAGGCGTGGAATCAAGACACCAACTCTGGGAGTTGAGCAGAAAGCCAGCAGTGGTGGTCTGCTGCAAACTCATTTATTCAAGAAAGAGCAGAGAGTCTTATAGGTCTTGTTAGCCAATAGCCTTATGGGGTGGGGTCCTAACTACAGCCAATTGCAGTTTCTTCCCAGATGGATCAGGTTCCCACCAAGTGCTGGGCAGAAACTGGCTTCACAACTAACCGGTGTGGAGTACCACACCCATGAGAGCCATTCCTCCATTCCTCCTGGCAGGTGGCCTGGCTGGCCCACCCTGCATTATGCCCAACAACTCTTCATGGCTTGAATTATACAGGATGAAATCTTTGAAGTAGAACATCGGCATTTGTGTGTTTAGGTTAGTCCTCACACTGGGAGGTAGAGGCTCAAAACTTGTGTTTCCGTTATTTCTCTTCCCTTGCCTGTCAAGAAGATGGAAAAAGCCAGCAGCGGACCTTTATGGCATCAGCTTAGATACTAGTCCTTGTTTTCTGTCCTGTTTCTCTGTTTTCTTCTCTTCCATGAATCATTTGTTTATTTGCTTCCCTTATTTCCAGCCCATTTTGAAGGCCGGAGATGAAGTAGATGAGCCAAGTGAGAGGGAGCGACTGCGAACGGTTCTGAAGAGACTGGGAAAACTCAGGTGCATGCGTGAGGTAAGAGTCCAGAACAACAGATTGTCCCTGCAGTCTGTGGTCAGTGTCTTTCTGTTGTTCTTTCCTATTTCTCCTCTTCCCTTGTAGAATTCTTTTTTAAATAGTATTTATTATTGTTATTTTATGTGTGTATGAGTGTATGTAAGTGCATCCATGTTGTGCAATGCCAGCAGAGGTAAGAAAAGGGCATTGGACCCCATGGAAGTCAAGCTATAGATGGTTGCTAGCAGCCATGTGGGTCTGGGAAGCAACCCTGGGTCTTCTGCAAGAACAGCCAGTGCTCTTAACCCTCTCAGCCATCTCTCCAGCCCCCCTTGTAGAATTTCTAACTCTCTACCATCTTATGGCATACATTTCCAGATCTCTTGCAGCCTTTAATAGTTTATTTTATTTCCTTCTCCATAAGTGTGTTTTTCCTCTTTTTCTTTGTTCAAAGGAGTTTCTTCACCGTCCTTTCTTTAGTGGGATGAAATGATTCTCAGAAGCTCATACTGTGATGAACTTGATGTTGCTGGCTAGTTGATATTGGGGTGGGATTAGGTCACAGTCCAAGAAGGAAGCACTGAACAGAGTTATGTGCTTCGTTATACTTTCTCGAGTGATCATTGAACTGATTGACTATATGGCTCATAAATAGAATTGCCAGGGAGAAAAACAGTTGTGCCAATGGGAAATGTTGGTGAGCATCTTGTTTGGCATATCTTTTTTTAAGATTTATTTTTCATTACATGGATTCATGTGTGTTTGGGGGCGAGGGGTACATGAGTGTAGGTGCCTGTGGAGGCCAGAAGAGGGAGTCAGATCCCCAGAGCTAGAGTTAGCAGATAAGCCACCTGATTTGGGTGCTGGAAACTGAACTCTAGTCCTCTCCAAGAACAGTATATGCTCCTAACCACAGAGCAAGCTCTCCAGCTCCCTGGTATCAGTGTCTTTTTATAGTTTGCAGTGGTTAATGGTTCCATAGAAATGTAGGAATCAGGTGAAATAATTATAAGATTCTAACTTAGGCTTCTTTCCTGTGTTCAGAGTTGCTCCAGTACCTTCACCAGCATTATGGGATATCTGTACCATGTTAGAAAATGTGGGAAAGGAGCTGCAGAGCTGGAGAAGCTGACCCTGAAATGTCACCACTGTGGAAAACCATACAGGTCAAAGGCTGGGCTTGCATATCACCTGAGGTCAGAGCATGGGCCTGTGAGTACTATACGGATCCTTCTCTAGACACAGCTTGACGATATGTGCTTGGCCAGCTCTTGACCCCTGTATCTTCTCTGTAGCCTTGCTTCCTTCACTTTGTCTATTTACTCTTTGAATTCTTGTTGTCTTTTTTCCCAATGGTCTTTCTTTATTCTTTAATTTCTCTCTTTTGAATGTTATCAGAGAAATGGGATTTATTAGCAACAGAAGCATTTATAGTGTGTATGTGTATGCCTCTGTGTGTATGTGTGTGTATTTGCCTATGTGTATGTGCATATATATGCAGGTTCATGGAGGTCCAAACTGAACATTGAGTGTCTTTCTCAATTACTCTTTATTTATTGAGGTCAAGTTTCTCATTGAACCCAGGGCTCACCAGTTCTGGCTGGTCTACCTAGCCAGCTTGCCCCATCTCTGTCTTCTGGTTACTGGGATTACAAGTGGACTGCTATGACTATCCAACTTTCACATAGGTGCTGGGGTTCCAAATTCCAGTCTGGCTGGCCTTAGCACCCGAAGGACATCACCTTTAATCACTGGCTATGACAGAAGCTGTTTAACCAGCCCCATGTTTTCATGTCTCATACTTGCAGGTCTTCTTTCCAGAGGCAGGACAGCCAGAGTGTTTAAAGGAGATGAGTCTGGAGGCAAAGAGTGGAGGCCGAGTTCAGAGGCGTTCTGCCAAGATAGCTGTGTATCATCTTCAGGAACTGGCTTCTGCTGAACTGACCAAGGAATGGCCAAAGAGGAAGGTGCTCCAGGACCTGGTACCTGATGACCGGAAGGTAAGGTTCCATGTTATTGATACTGAATATTTTGTAGAATATTCCCCAGTATAGCATTTTGTGGTCTTCTCTCAAGCTTATGTTAAAGGATATAAGGATATATGATTTTTGCAGGAGTACCACCCAGGCAGTGTTGACGCTCCTTGATGTATTGAGTCAGTCTTTTTTTTACTGATGATGATAACTGATCATTTGACCAGAGTGTGTCTTTCTGGTAACTCAGTGATAAAATTATACTCTTCCTCTTAATTAGTACATAGTTTAAGTGGAGATTGAGGTTATGCAAATATCTTCTTATACTCTGGCTGCTTTGATTGGCATCCATTGATTGCAACAAGTATTACTATGGTGTTTACTTAATGAAAAATTTCCATTTCTATCCTGTCTTCATCATTATTCATTGAAATTGTACTGTGAGAAAAATCCTTTTCTATGTTATCTTATTAGTATCAGCAAAGTCTTCCTTCATTGTTCATGCTGGATTGGTTGCAGAATACCTCACAGGTAACCATATTCTATGGATGCTCAAATAGCTTATTTAAATGGTATGTGCCTAAAATTGTACATACCTCCTGTGTATCTTAAATCATTTCTAGATTGTTTAAATACCTGATACAAAGTAAATGTTACATAAATAGTTACTGAACCATGCTTGGTGGGGAATGCCTATAATCTAGCAGTTGGAAGGCTGAGGCATAAGAATTGCAAGTTAAAGAGGCCCTGTTTAAAAAAAAAAGAACAAAAAGAAGCAAAATAGTTGCTATTTGTATTATTTAGGGAATAATGACAAGGACAAGAATAATGTCTGTACATGATCAATAAATACAGTCTTCATATACATACATTACATTTTTAAATTGCATTTTCTTTATTGATGTGTGTAAAGGCCAGAGCACGACATGTGGGAACCAGTTCTCTCCACCATGTGGGTCCTGAGGGTTAACTTAGGTTGTCAGACTTGGCAGCAGGCACTTTTACTTGCTGAGACATTTTGCTAGGTCCATACACAATCTTGAGTGTTTTTTGAGGTGCAGTTGGTTGAATCAGCAAGTGTAGAGTCTGGCTATGTATAGAGACTCATAGATGCTTTATCCTATGGGTAATAATCCATTGCTAGCAGTATTCTTTTGCTGCTTCAGTTGACCCAGATTGGAGTATTTGGAGATCTTTCAAGTAGACTTCTGTATCTTTTTTTTTTTTTTTTTTAAGATTTTATATAGTTTTAGTGTATGAGTGGTTTGCTTGAATATGTGTAAATGTAAGTGTGTGCCTGGTACCCTTGCAGGCTAGAAGAAGGCATAGGATATCCTACAGCTGGAGTTGCAGATGGTTGTGAGGTGCTATGTAGGTGCTGAGAACTGAACCCAGGTCTTCTGGAAGAGCAGTGAAGCTCTTAACCATCAGTAATCTCTCCAGCCCCTGTATCTTCCTGACATATCTATTGGAATTTAAACATGTTTTAGCACCATAAGGTACCGAAAGCTTTGCTTGTATTTTTCCTGCCCCACTCATGAAATGAACATTCTTGTAGGAAATGCTGGTTCCCATTAAGAGACTATATTTAGAAAAGAAGATAGGAGTACTAGGTGCACTCATTCCCCTTGACTTCATTGTTTCTGGGTCCTGCCAGTGCAGAGCCAGGTTGTGTATTCATGGGTATTCATGTGTGCACAAACAAGCCTATATTTGATCCTCTATGTATAGGATTATGTGCATTATAAACCATAATACTTTTTTTCTTTTTTGGATAGTCTCCCTATAGCCCCAGCTGGCCTGGGAGACCTGTAGATTCACTTACCTCTCCCTCCCAAGTTCTGGGAATAAAGGTGTGCGCCACCACACCTGGCCATAATACCTTTAATTCATTCTAACCTGTGCTTATTCATGATTCCTTGTCCAACAGTGAAAATCTGACTTTGATTATTTATTATATACCATAATTACATATTTCTCAAATCATATATAACATCAGGTTGTTTTGGAATGCAAACACATTCCTTGATAAGCAGCAGATTTAGTAACTATAGCATTTGTGCATAGTTTTTTCATCTTTAGCTTTATATAGTCAACATACCAAAGTTACTTGTTTTTTCCCGTCCTTTTTCCAATTTTATTATGTTATTCACTTTGGACAGGTTCCTCTGTCACTTTCTTTACAGTTTTGGTTTCCCTGACATCCTGTTCAATTTAAATTATCCTTTTATTTTTAAGGGAATATGAAACATTGCCATCATTTTAAATCAAACATACAAGCAGCTATACTGTGAGAAGGGTCACTACCATTCAGTTATTCTGTTTCTGTTTTCCTTTTCTTTCTTTCTTTCCTTTTCCCATCCACCTCAAAAGATAACTAAACTCAACAGCATTTGTTTCTCCTTCCTGTGTTTTTATGGGATGTAAGACCAGATTCCTGAGTCTTTTGTTCTCCTCCTTTCTTTAGATTCTTTTGTAAACCCTGGTTTATTTCATGTAACAATATATTCTGGCAATCATGCCATCTGTCTTCATAGAGATCATCCTCATTTTTTGCTTTGTTTGTTTTTGAGAAAGGGTCTCTGTAGTCCCAACTGGCCTGCAATTTGTTATGCAGACCAGGCTGGCCTCAGTCTCACAGAGGTCTGCCTGTCTCTGCCTTCCAAGTGCTGGAATTAAAGGCATGCACCACTATGCCCAGATTTCATTCTTTTTTTCCCCTCTCCATCCATGCCCCCCTGCCCACCCTCCACCGGACCTTATGTATTCTGCCATACTGTTAAGTTCTATCCAGTCAAGCATTTGTACCCAGATGTCCTTCAGTGCAACTTCATCCACTGGAGTCTAATCAGCTTATCTAATTGGGTGAGGGAAAGTAGACTTTACTTATGATCTCTCTTTTTTTTTATGGCTGCTTAATATATAAGTAAGATATTTTATTCTATAAAAATAGTACTTTCTGTGACTATCACCCAAAGATAAATGATTTTAGAGGGGCCAGTTAGACTGGCTGTGAAAGACTAAATGCTTCTGAATGATGCCAGCAGGTGCCCTAGCTCAGGTCCACCACAGACTCTTTAGATTCTTTTCCTCTTTACTCTTATGGGCTTTGGCTTGCTTTTTGCCTCAAGAAAACCAGCTCTTTTGTAGACATTTCCATTGTCAAAGCAGGAAGACTCACCAGAATGCAGCCCTTAGCCCTGAGCTATGTGGGGACATGTCCACAGTTGCCATCTCTTCTCTGCAAATGTCAGTTGTAGTTGTGCATGTAATTGATGTCAAAGTATGTAAAAGGTGTTGCTGAGAACATGTTTGCAGTTTCCATTCCTCAAATTCTCTCACGGTGAACATTTTTTGTTTATAATTTTAAAGCCTATGAAAATCTAGCAATATTATTATTGAAGAAAAATTTGAAATGCGAGTAAGCAGGAAAAAAACTGTTGGAATCATGCAAATATTTTACTACTCAGAGAATAAATGTTCCAATTGTACACTATCATTTTTTTCTTTTTACTATTTTTAATTTTATTTGTGTGTGTGTGCGTGTATGAGAGAGGGAGGGAGGGAGGGAGAGACGGAGGGAGGGAGGGAGGGAGAGAGAGAGAGAGAGAGAGAGATGTGGTGTGACACATATGCCACGGTGTGCATGTGGCAGGTAGAGGTTAACTTTGTAGAGTTGATTCCTTCCTTCTGCCTTTATGTGGGTTCCAGGACTCAACCCATTTAGGCTTTACAGCGAGCACTTTCTCACACTGTGCTTTCTGCTGGCCTCTGGTCTCAGTGTGCAGCTTAAGCCAGCTTTGAATTCAGGGTTGTTTTGCTTCTAATAATGTATGTGCCACCATTAAATGACTTCACTGTAATATTGTTAAAGAAATGTTTTATTTTCCTGGTATACTGTCACCTTTTTGTTCTTTTTAAAATATAGATGAGGTATTGTATATGAAAGACTTGTTATCTGTTTAAAAAATCTAAGACTAAACAGTAGTCAAATATCTGTATCAGTTTTGGCAACTTCTGACGTTTTACATTTTTTTGTATATTCATATGTACTTGTAAGCTTCTGAAGTACATAATTTTAAGAAGTGTGTGTGAGAGGCTGGCGAGGTGGCTCAGTGGTCGAGAGTGCTTACTGCTCTTAGTGATGACTCCAGTTCGGTTCCCAGCATCTGTGTCGGTGACTCACAACTAACTGTACCTGTAACTCCAGCACCAGGGACCTGAAATCCTCCTCTGGCCTCTGTGGTACCTGCACTCAGCATGTACCCAGCCCCCCCATATACATTATTAAAAATTTTAAAAATACTGTTTAAAAGAAAAAGAAGTAGGTTTGGAGATTTGGGGATATTTCAGTTGGGAGTTACATTATTGCAATCTAATGTTTCTTGTCTTCTAGTTAAAATATACTCGCCCTGGGTTGCCTACCTTTAGCCAGGAAGTGCTACACAAGTGGAAGACAGATATCAAGAAGTATCATCGCATTCAGTGTCCTAACCAGGTGGTTCTTCCTCTTTCATTATTTCAGTACATTTTTTGAGGAATATGTGGGTCATTTCTGTCATAGATACTCATGGCAAAGCATTTGAACTGTAGTGGATTCAAGCAGCAACAATTACATTTGTTCGGAATTATGGGGCTCTGTAATTCTGCTGGGATCAGCAGAACTGGGATCACTCATGGGGGGACGTTGAAACTAGTGCTCAGATGGGACTGGAATGTCCCATGCAGCTGAGACCTTGGCACTTCATATGGCCTGTCTGTAGGATACCTGGATTGCCAGTGACTCATGTCTCATACATGACTCTAAAAACATGAACATAAAAGATGCAGGTCTCTTGGGGCCTCTCAGAATATGCATAGCATCACCTCCATGGCCTTCTATTAGTCAGAGAAAGAATGAATGAACTCCACTTCTTAATGGTTAGAGTGGCAGACATATCATAACTGTCTTTAAAATGTTACCATAGCTAAGGTTGGGCAGTACTTTCAGGAGAAATAAATACCAAATAAAATGGCATTCAAAAATAGCTAGGCGTGGTGGTGTATGCGTTAATTCCAGCACTCTGGGCAGAGGCAGATGGATCTCAGTGAGTTCAAGGCCAGCCTGGTCTACATAGTGAGTTCCAGGCCAGGTGGGCCTACAGGGAGACCCTGTCTCAGTAAAAAAGGTAGTTAAGACATGAAAATTCTGTTCATAAAACACAAAACCGAGAGTGGTGCACTCCTGTAACCCCAGCGATCGAGAGGCAGAAGCAGGATCGTAAGACTATCCTGTACTACACACTGAGTCCTAGAGCAACGTAGAGAGACCCTGTCTCAAAAAGAACAACAACAACAGCAAAAAAAAATTCAAAAATATAACTAGGGGGCTGGAGAGATGGCTCAATTGTTAAAAGCACTGACTGCTCTTGCAGAGGACCCGGATTCAAATCGCAGCACCCACATGGCAGCTGACAACCATACATAACCCCAGTTCCTGGGGAATTTGATGCCCTCTTCTGACCTCCACGGGTCAGACATGACACAGGTACACTTACACACATGCAGGCAATACACTCATATACATAAATATGCATATATATAAATTTCTAAAACATTCCACATTCTGTTAAAAGTAAGAGAAAGTACCAGGGAAAGGACTGACTTAAACTTCCCGGGAGACCCTGCTCACCTTCTTTACCCTCTTTATTCAGTTTCCTGCCTTTGTGCCTTTTATGTGTATTCTTTTAGTGTTTGGTTTGTGGTACTATTGATTGGTCTTCTACAGCCACATGTGGAATTGATTAATAAAAATGATCAGCTTGCTAAGAGAAGGGTCCTGTGTAGCATAGTACTCACCTCATTGCCTCTCTCTTTCAGGGTTGTGAGGCTGTCTACAGTAGTGTGTCTGGCCTTAAAGCTCACCTGGGCTCTTGTACATTGGTTTGTAACATTTTCAATGTATTCCCTTAATGTGTCCTTTCCAGCAGTCTGGCATGGAAGAGAACTCAATTTAGGTGAACAGCTAGTCTCCCATTATTATTTTCAGAGGCAGTTCAGCCTTGGTATCTCAGAGATTCTTGGTCTCATATTGGGTGGGATGGCAGAGTACATCCCACAAGATACAGAAAAGTCCAACAAAACCATAAGGGATATCCATCAAAGGAAATTGATGGAAATATATGAATTTGGAATTCCAGCTGGAGATTACTTCCTTCTCCTTGGTCCTCACTGGACCTGCCCTGTCTTATTTTGCCATAAACTTTTATTTGGCTATATGGATTGGTGAAGATCCTCCAAACCGTCTGGACTCCACTGGCCTCTGGGATGGGAGATGGGACAGGGCATCAGGCTAACAGCCAATCACCTCACTGAATCTTTTCCATGTTGACCCAGGTGCCCTACAACCCACGAGCCATGGGAAATGCTGCCACTTTCCAATCCCATTCAGAAGTATCTCCTCACCCAAAATGAGCACCATGGAAACCTGCAGCTTCAGGAGGGGAGAGAGAAGTCTCAGTTCAAGGCAACAAGGGAGTTGTAGGCATCCCAGCCAGATCTGTGCAGCAGTGCTTAGGAGATTGTCATCTTGATCCTAGTTTCTGAGTCCTTAAACTAGGTATTATGGATGGTATTCTTCTAATTCTGGATTTCCAAGGCACTGTTTGCCACAGTGGATCACAGTGGGAAGGACTGCACCATGGTGCCTCTGCTGAACTTGGGGAGTTTGATCATTTTGGGGGAGGAATCAAGAAAATCCCAAAGTGAAGTTGTGAAGTTGTAAGGAAGTTGGGAAGGTAGAAACTTGGTATGGAGCGTAATGGAAGGAGAGGGTCCAGGTCGTGTTTAAGGTGGGTGGGTGCTGGCACAAAGTGGCATCAGGATAGGTGTGTATTGGTGAGAGTCTGTCTCAACCAGTTTTCCTGAATATATTGCTATTTTGGACCCTGCCCCATGATTTCTGATTAAGAAGAATCCTTTTTCATTTCTGATGATTCCTGCTTAAGGCCTTGAATTTACCCATAATTCTCTTTTCCTTCTTTTGAAATAGGGAAACTTTGTGGCTGGAAAATACAAGTGTCTTCTGTGTCAGAAAGAATTTGTGTCAGAGAGTGGTGTCAAGTATCACATCAACTCTGTCCATGCTGAGGTGAGGTCCTTAATTTCCTCTAAGTGTTTTTGTAATCCTGTGTGTCCACTCTTTAAGACATAAAGGTGGACCAACCTAATAACTTTGTCCATAAATTTTTGTGCTAGAATTGTCAAAGAAAGTAACTTGGAAGAACTTGCCAGAGTTAAAATGCTCCCTAAAATTAAACGAGGAATTGTATTTTTCTGTGATGGTACTTGAACTCACTACAGCTAATTCTATGAGCTCCTCTAATTCTATTAAATGTAATTAAATGAAACATGTGGGAACCAGGTTTAATTTACATGTTTGATCTTGTTTTATGGCAATATCTACTGCTACACTTTCTGGTGTTCTAATGTTTTCCAACTGCTTATAATACCACATAAAACAGCTTTGAAGAGCTTATTCTAAATCAAATTATGCTTGGCATGGTGGCAAATGCCTATTATCCCAGCTCTTGGGAGGTAGAGGCAGATTGATCAGGCATTCAAGGTCACTATTCCTACCTATCATTTTGGGTGTAAATGCTTTCAGTATGTATCTCTAAAAGGTAAGAACATTAAAAAACATATGTACCAACATCATTGTGCCTTAAAAAGCTAATAATGATTCTTTATTATAATATTTGCAGTCATTTCAGTTTCTCACAATTATCTTGATAATTTTCTTTTTACTAATGGCTTATTTAAATGATGATCTAAAAATGGTCCATATGCTGCAATTGTGTTTAACCTAGAGTGTTCTTATTGACTAGAAATCTAATGTCAGCCATTCTGTGTAATGAAGTGCCATAGTTTAAAAAGTTCGAGCTGGGTATGGTAGTACACGCCTATAACACCAGTCCATGGAAAGTTAAGGCAGGGCATCACAAGTTTGAGTCCAGGCATAGATCCTGTACTAAAAATGCAAAGTGGCATAAAGAACCATGTAAAAGCAATGATTTAGCTCAATTTATCAAAAGTGTTACTTTTAATATGTTAATAAAGTAGTAATGAGATGTTGGTGCATGCCTGCAATCTTAGCACCCAGGAGGTGGGGACGCGAGGTTCAGGAGTTCAAAGTTATCCTCAGCTACTCTATCAGTTAGGTTTCTTGTTACTGTGATAAACTACTCTGTCAAAAGCAGCTTGGAAAGGAAAGGGTTTACTGCCTCTTAGACTTCCAAGTGACACTCCATCTTCGAGAGAAGTCAGGCAGGAACTCAGGGCAAGAATCTGGAGGCAGAAACTGAAGCAGAGACCATGGAGGAATTCTGCTTACTGTCTGCTCCTCTGGCCTGTGCTCAGCCTGCTTCTTGTACAACTCAGGCCCACCTGCCCACATCACTCAGTAATCAAGAAAATGCCTGACAGACCAATCTAATAGGAGCGATTCCTCAGTTGAGGTCCCTCTTCCCAGATGTGTCAGCTGACACTAAAGCCAACCATGACAGCTACATAGTAAGCTCAAGGCCAGGGTAGGTTCCATCAGCCCTGGTCTCAAAACAGAAAAAAACGTTATGAGCTATTTTATGTTTTTTTAATTAAATTTTTGCAATTTTTGTACAATATAATTTGGTGGTATTTAGATCTGTTTGAATTTTTGATACCAAATCTTGGTATGTTTTTGTTGAAGGCCAGTCAATCTGGAATAACCATGTTTCAAGAGCTCACTAAGCACAGTGGCCTTCTCCCTCCCTCCTGCAGTTAAGAGGCTTCCTTTTCTTTGTCTGTTTTTTTGGAGCATTCAGTTCAATCATCATGCATTGTGTTCATTTGGGACTTTGTGTCCAGTGGTGGTATTCCTCTATCCTAGTTCTTTTCTGTAAATTGAGAGATCCCAAAGATTGGATTACTTAATTAGATTCAAGTTCTCTTCCCCCTCTACCCCCCCCCCCCGCTGCCCCAGCAGAATACTTCATAATTAGATTTCACTTCCCCTATCCAATAATTTTTAAAAGGTTTATTTTAGACAGGGTCTCACTGTGTAGCCCTGGCTGGCCTGTAACTCACTGTGGAGACCAGGCTGGGTTCAAACTCACAGAGATCCGCCTGACTCTGGAATTAAAGAGGTGCACCACCATGCCCAGCTCCCATAAGTTTTTAAAAATGAAATATAGAGTTTGAGTAATTTTTCCAGAGACAAGTGGTTGGGTGGGAATTGTGTTTAGGAGGTCTGCTCATGCTTGTAGCTGCTATGAAATAAAAATCTCGCTGATTTAGTGCCATCTCATGGCATTTATACAGAGGGAGGTGACATGGTGCAGAGGATACAGACTTTGTAGATCACAGCTTTTTTTGTTGTTACTTGGATTTTACATGTGTGAGACTAGGTCTCACTCAGATCATGCTATCCTCAGACTTGCTGTCTATCTGAAAATAACCTCCTACCTCTGGATGGAAAATGTTAGAATTGCAAGTGTACACCTGGATCACATTTTAAATTACACAGAATTGGGGCTGGAGAGATGGCTTAGAGATTAAGAGTACAGGCCGCTCTTGCAGAGGACCTGAGTTCGATTCCCAGTACCCACATGGCAGCTACTAACCATTCGTAATTCCAGTTCCAGGGAATCTGACACCCTTTTCTGACCTCCTTGGGCACTGCATGACACCGTACGCCTACACACATGCAGGCAATACACTCATACACATCATCATCATCAGATTATACAGAATCATTCATTACTAAAATTCGCTTATAAGAACTGTTCTGTATTGGATTTCTCCAGTTTAATATGAGTTCAAGGTACAGTCCTGTATGCTTCCCTCATTTCTGTGCTGTGTCCTAAAATGCCCTGTCTTCTATTCTTGAAACCCCTTTTTCTGTCCTTCACTGTGTTTCTGTTTTGCATCTTCAGGATTGGTTCGTTGTAAACCCAACAACCACCAAAAGCTTTGAAAAGCTGATGAAGATCAAGCAGCGGCAGCAAGAAGAGGAGAAGCGGAGGCAGCAGCACAGGAGTCGACGGTCCCTAAGAAGGCGGCAGCACCCTAGTGTGGAGCCTGCTGAGACCCAGCCAGGTCTTAGGGCAGGAAAGGATCAGAGGGGGAATGATGAGGAACTGGTGGTGTCAACCTTCTGTAAGGAATCAGAGCAGGAGCCAGTGCCAGCACAGTCCCAGAAAGTAAAGCCCTCCAAGACCACTCACAAACGAGGAAGGAAATAGGCAGTTACTGAATAAGCTCCTAGGAGAGTGGATGTGATGCTGTTGTCATGGGGACATGTGCGGGGAGGCCTGAGTCATGGGGTTGGGAGAAGATGCTTTCAGCTGTTGATATCAGCTCTTCTGTATAAATTTCAGGTCTTCCTGACTAACCCACTTTCATCCCTCCCCCTCTTCTTTTAGTAGGTTCTCATTCCTTATTGGAGCCCTCTTGCTCTCTTTTCTATTGTCCAAAGAGCTCCTGTGGAAAACCAGCTGTAGGCTCCCCCTGGCCCTGTACAAAACTAAGAAACTTTGTTGTTCTGTCTTTCCTATCTGGGTTATGAACTTTCTTGGAATCCCCAGTGATTTAGTGGCTACTCCATCATCTACCTTAAAAAACAATTCCAAGCTAATTTTGTAAAGCCATGACAAGTTTTATCATTCTATATTTGTGACATAAAATGACTAGAAACTAGAACTGTCATTTCTGTTATAGGTGACCCTGAACTCTGGGAAAGCAAAACTTTATGGGGACTGTTTGTCCACAATTTGATGTTACTATTGAGAGGAAAAAAATGATTTAGAATGAAAAAGCTAGAACCTCTTCTCCCCTTCTAGAAAATGCTTGGTTTATACCAAGTAGCAGGGACTAACTAGACCCACAGGCGTGAAAAAATACCCTTAGAAGTCATGTGTCCCAAACACTAAAATGAGAAGGAAAGAGGAAAAAAGCAGCAGCAATAAACACTACCCTGACCTTCCTGCATCCTGGGCGTCCTCAGTTGCCAGGATCAGTGCTCTCCTGAAGCTTGGTTTTGTCTCTTGGTTTTAAGAATTGAGAAGTGACTCATTTTCCCTGATGTGTTGACACAGTCTCCTAGTGCTCCTGGAAATGCCACTGAGGCTGTAACCAAGGTGTGCATTCCCTCTCCCCTGGACTTACCTCACTTGTTAGGCTCCACCCAGTTAAGTCCTCATCCGTGGCATTAGCCCACTTCTGTCTCTTTGAATGTTCTGAGAATATTGTCCTACTATCTCGTTTTATATATGGAGTTCTATCTGCTTTATATTGTGAAATTTTGACACCAGATGTAGATATTTCTCTGGAGCTGGAAAGAATATTCTTCCTCTGTACCTCATGCCTATCTGGTGATGTTTAATGGACCCTTTCCCTGTGAGGGTGGCTATCTTTCGAGACTTGGTTAGAGCAACCTTGTTGTCGTGTTTCTGGTTTCTCTTCCCGTTTTGTGTAAATATTGTTCTTCTGTATTCTTGCCTATTGTGTGGCACTTGCCACTTAAAAAAATTAACCTTCATATGGACAATACTACCTTTTCAAATTCTGAAAGGCTGTTTGCCACCCTCAAAGTCTCTGTTCTCAAAATAGCTTTATTATGTGTGCTTTGTGAACACCACTTTTAAATAATGGGGCATTGGAACTTGAATTGGATACTGTCAGAATGGGTTGTTTTGAAACAAGTGGAGGAAATGATGTATTCGTGCTCTGTTTTTTTCATTCCTGTTTGTGCCCTTAAAGCCCTTGGAGTAGATGAGGGGTGTCAGATAGGAGAAATGAAGCTGTGTTAAGTTCTGGTGGCGAAGACTTGGAGAATGTTTGGCAATGACAGAAATAAAATGACTTAGAATGAGGTTTCCAGTTTCTTTGATGCTGTACTACTGCCCGACTCCTTGCTGACACTGTGTGGGACTCAGAACATGGCTGAGGAATGAGATGATTTTGAAGTAATTCCCAAATGCATTTGTCTGAGTTGTTCTTTAGCTTCTGAAACCTGTCTATCAAAATGATTTGCAGCAAAAGGGAAATGGCCCAGGAAACGTGGCTGTTCTGTACAGGCCCCTTGCAGCCATCCTTTTTCCTTCCCAAGGCCAGAGGTAATAAGACTTGATATAGATTATCCTAATCACATTATTGGATTTTTAAAAATTCATTAGAATATACAAAGTAAGGTGGCAGTATTTGGTACATGTAGATTGTTCAACAATGTGAACTCTCTCAACAATGTGAACTCTCACATATGGTGTGAAATGTAAATTGGTACAATCACTTTGAAAATGATTTGGTAATATCTGGTAAAGTTGAACATGTACCTCAAGAACGGGCAGATTCAGTCCTAGGTATGTGCAGAGAAGCTCCTCTCGTCCACCTGGATGGAGGGAGAGAGGGATGCACGAGAGTGACAGTCGGAGTGTGGTTACAGTACAGGTGCTGGGAATGTCATCGGAACCTGTCCACCAAAATCTGTTCTCATCCTCCCGAATCATAGGCTTGTAGGACAAATGGCTCCATTTCTTACTTCTCCCACTTCCCATCGTCCATGCTAACTTCTCTCCCCCAGAATCTGTGTAGAAGTGATGTGTGTGCTTTGAAGACTGTGATTGTAAGCTAGGGATGTAGCTCCATGATAGAGGGTGACTAGCATGCACAAGGCCCTGCGTGTGACCCCAGCACTGGGGATATGTTCTCATTTAGATTGACCCCCTCTGCTTCCTGGGTGCCATGATGTGAGCTTTTCTGATCTGCCATACGCTCCATGTCATGATAGACTGACATCTCTGAAACTGTGACTAAATAAATTCTTCTTTTAAAAGAAAAGTAAGATAGTGTACCGTGCACTTTTTTCCAATTTCCCCAACCAGACGCAGCTGATGATGGTGCCTCAAGGGATAGGAGTGCGCAAAATGGAAGACGGTGGACTTTTGAGTCAGCCCATAAAGGAGAGCCACTTGCCAGCCAGGAACTTCTAAGATCATTATGGGAATAAAAACTAAGTTTTTAAGACCAGGGTTGATGGCACACACCTTTAATCCAGATCTCTGAGACTTCTACACAGCCAGCTCCAGGCCAGCCAGATCTGTTCAGTGAGAGTCTGTCTCAAAAACAAGAAGAGCTGGAGAGAGGGCTTAATGGTTAAGAGCACTGGCTGCTCTTGCACAGGACCTGGGTTCAATTTCTAACACCCACATGGTGGGTAACAACCATAATTCCAGTTCCAGGGAATCTGATGACCTCTTCTGACCTTTGTGGGCACTGCATGACATGGGTGCACTTACATACATGCACACAATATACTCATACACATGAAATAAAAAAGAGAAGAAAAAAGACCCAAATAAATTTCTGTTGAGATAATATATTTCTCTTTCTTTTTCCAACACTAATGCATTATCTTGTTCATCCAGAAGAATGGATAAGTTGTGATACAGTCACATAGTGGGACACTATATAATCTGTTAAAGAAGTTGTTATTGTAAAGAAATCCTAAAAAATCTACTGGATATATAAGCTTCAGGATACATCAAGTATACCATTGATAGGTTTTAAAGCATGTCAAGACAATGCTGTACAGTAGATGTCTATGTAACTATGCAAAGATGTGCAGGAATGATAAACACCAAGTATAGAATAGTGCTGAGATCCAGACAGAAGAGTTTTGTAATTCTTCACTAATGTGGATAGTGAATTGTACCATCCTTTATTACTGTATTTATGAAATACTTCTTGTTTTTTGAGACAAGGTCTCATTATGTAGCTCTGGCTGACCTGGAACTTAGTATGTAGACCAGGCTGGTCTCGAACACACAGAGATCCGCCAGCTACCTCCTGAATACTGGGATTAAAGGTGTATCAAAGCTGTATGTGCCCAGTTGAAATACTTTTTCAAAAGTTTACACAAGTTCCAGTGAGATGGCTCAGCAGATAAAGGTGCTTGCCACTAAACCTGATGACCTGAGTTCAATCTCCAAAAACCAGATGGTGGAAGGACAGAACCAATTCCCAAAAGTTGTCCCCTTACATGCATGCACACATACACAAATAAATAAATGTAAAAACTTTTACACAGTAATATATCCCTCATCTTTTAAAATTTATCTACATATGTATTAATGTTCTGCCTGCATGTGTGTAATCGACAGTTGCTAGCTGCCATGTGGGTGCTGGGAATAGAACTTAGGTTCTCTGCAAGAAGAGCCAGTGCTCTCAACTACTAAGCCATCTCTCCAGCCCCTCTCCTCCTCCTCTTTAAAAGCAACACTTGAGATTGTTTTTTGTTGGTACTGGGGATCATGTATGCCAGGCAAGCTTTCTACCACTGAGCTACATCCTTAGTTAGACGTGCCTTTGTTTTCCCCTTACCCTGTGGTCCCCAACATCGAAACGCAGTGGACAAGTAACAGTTTTTCTTTGCCTCCATCTTGGCCTATATAAAGAGTTCTGTGCCACACTGGACTATATAGAAAGTCTCTGTCTTAGGGAGACAGACAGACAGGGACAGAAGTGTTGATGATGATTTTGTGTTTGCCTTAAATTAAATGCTCTGATTTTTCATTAGGTCTTTCTTCCTCTTTAGGCTTAATGCAGAGACATATTACAATGAGCCATGCCCTTCCCCTTCAGGGCAAACTTTTGTGTGTTAAAATTTATACATAAATCTTTTTTTCCAATTATTTGTGTTTGTGAGAGCACACGTGTGCACATGTGTACATATGTGTATGCAGCACAGTGTGCATGTGGAGATCAGAGGTCATCTCATGAACAAGACCTAGAATACACACCAGGATCTCAGTGATGACTGTCCCAGAAGCTGACCAGATGAATGTCAGTCAAGACATATCTGGGTCAAGAAGACTCTTAAAGGGACTGGATAGATTGCTCAGCAGTTGAGAACACTGGCTGCTCTTGCAGAGGGCCTGGGTTTGGTTCCCAGCACCCACATGGTGACTAATAACTGTCTGTAATTCCAGTCCCAGGGGATCCAATGCTTTCTTCTGGCAGCTTTGGGGCATTACATACACAGGTACAACACACATAAAATTTTAATAAAAATTAAGATCATTAAAGAAGTGCTATACAGGAGCTGGAGAGAGAGTTCAGTGGTTAAGTGCATTGGCTGTTCTTGCAAAGGACCTGGGTTCAGTTCCCAGGCCCACATGGGGACTAACAACCATCCATATTTACAATTCTAGGGGATCCTATGCCCTCTTCTGGCCTCTGTGGGACTGCATGAACAAGTATATTTACATACATACAGGCAAAACTCTTACACACAAAAGTAAATTTTAAAATATTTTATTCATTATTTTTATTTTATGTGTATGAGTGTATTGCCTGCATGTGTGTAAATGTACCTGTGTCATGCAATACCCGTGAAGTCAGAAGAAGGTATCAGATTCCTCTGCAACTGGAGTTAACAAACAGTTGTTAACTGCTATGTGGGTGGTGGGAATCAAACCCAGGTCCTCTGCAAGAGCAGCTGATGATCTTGACCTCCAAGTCATTGCTCCAGCCCCAAAAGTAACTTTTTTTAAAAAAGTGTTAATACTTGGTACAGTGCTGAAAGATGCTCCATCACAATTAAATGTCTGCCGATCCAAGTCTGCAGTCACCTCTGCACACTGGGAATTCCATGTCTGTTTTCTATAAGTTTTAAATTTTTTATTTAGTTTTCTGTGTATGTGTATCTGCTTGTCTATATGTATTCCACATAGATACAGTGCCCATGGGGGTCAGAAGAGGGTATCAAATTCCCTGGAACTGGAATTCCAGGGAGTTGTTAGTCTGTGTGTGCTGGAAACCAAACCTAGGTCCTCTACAAGAGTAGCAAGTGCTCTTAACCGCTGAGCCATCTTTCCAGCTCCTGCTTTCTAAAATTTTTAACTAATAGCATTGAGCTGTGGTAGGAAAAGGAGTAAGACCATTAGGGAAGATCAAATGCGTTCTGTAAATCAACTTTGCTCAAAATTAAAACTAATTTATAAGAAATATATTCCCAGCATTCTCTTTTACTAGTTTCTCTCCTCTACACTGGTTTCTTTAACAAAGGTACCTGCCAAGTAACCAGGTAACAAGGTTATCAGGCTAGAAACGCTCAAATTATGCTAAAGAGACTCTGAAACAAGGTGGCAAGTTTGACCTCAGTATCAGTGGACACGTGCACAGATGAGGTCCAAAAGAAAAGATGGGTTTTTGTTGTTGTTTGAGACTAGGTTTCCCTATTAGCCCTAGCTAGCTTGGAACTCACTTATGTAAACCAGACTGTCCTTGATCTTACAGAGATCTGCCTGCCTCTGCCTTCCAAGTGCTAGGGAGGTGTCTACCACACCCAGCCTAGGAAAAGAGATGTATTTCTTATTAACTGTCTACTAGTGACAAAAGCAACAAAGATATGAGTTTGAAAAATGAATCTGTCCACTAATATGGACCTAAATCCAGTCTGTGGGTTCCCTTTATAAACTATGAAAATTATAACCTTTCACTAAGAAGCTATTTTCCCCCCAAATTCTTGCCCAAATGAGCTATGTTTCCTTTTTATTTATTTAAAATTTTTTTGTTTTTTCTATTTTATGTGCATGAGTGATTTGCCTGCATGTATGTTAAGTGCGCCTCATGCATGCAGTACCTGTGGAGGTCAGTAGAGGCTGTCAGATCTGAAACTGGAGTTATAGACAGTTGTTAGCCGCCATGTGGGTGCTGGGAATCAAACATGGGTCCTCTGCGAGAGCAGCCAATGCTCTCAACCATTGAGCCATCTCTCCGGCCCTGATCTATGATTCTTAATAAAAGTTCTTCCTTTTATTAGTAGCTCAACGGATTAACAAGTAACAAGGAGTAAAAAGATAGTGACACACTGCATCACACCTGTTCGTAACTTTCTGATAGTCTCACTTTCCTTTTCAAGTCTGATGCACACTGGGAGGCTCTCTGCACAACAATGCACAGATGCACACGTATACGTCTTCCTATGTAACTTTGAGAATGGAAGTGACCTTCCTGTACATCACTGAGTGAACTACAGCAGAAGACTCCTTCACCTAAAGCTTTGGTAAAAGGAACTCAATGTAATAGTTTTACATATCAGAAACAGCTAGAGGTGTATCTTAGGTGATTACGGACTGGCTGTCACTTCAACTTCTCCAATTTCAATAGCCTCACCAAAAAAAAAAAAAAAAAAGGAAACAAAAGTGAATGAGAGAAACCACCAAGATGGCTCATTTGCTACCAAATGTGTCAACCTGAGTTCGATCCCTAGGACCCACATGGTAGGAAGAGAGACCTGACACCTGCATTTTGACCTCCATATGTGCACTGTGGCATATGCATGCATGCACACACAATAAATAAAAATAAACAAATGTAATTATATTTTTAAAAAGTGAATGAGAGGGGCTGTAGCTCAGTTGTTAGAGTGCTGGCTTAGCTTGCATGCACTGAGTTCAGGTTCCAGCACCATGGGTGGTGGGGTAGCACATACCTGTAATCCCAGCACTCAGGAGGTAGAGGCAAGAGGATCGGCAGTTCAAGGGCATCCTTGCTTACATAGTGAGCTGGAGGCCAGCCTCGGGTACATGAGACCCTGTTAAAAAAAAAAAAAAAAACGGAACAATGATTTTTAATTTTGGGTTTTTTTGCAACAGGATCTTCCTGTATCCCTAGCTAGCCTAGAACTTGTTCTATAGACCAGGCTGATCTCAAAATCACAGAGGTGTGCCTGCCTCTGTCTCCCAAGTGCTGGATTTTTTTTTTTTTTGAAAAATGAATGAGAAGAATAGAAGAAAATTTAGGACAGATATGGCAGTAAAGAGAGAGAAAATGGTGGCTTAGTGGCAGAGCTGTTATTTAGATGGGCAAGACCCTGGCAATCTCCAGAACCACAAACAAAAACAAAAGAGAGAAAAAGGGAATGAGGAAGAAGTCTGTACCTGTTCAGCACTTCAAGCTAATCCAAAGAGAATAAAAGTGGATGCTTCAGAAAAAGATGAAAACTGAAGGCACTGACCCATCAGGCTGAAGGCTTCCTTTCTCTGTGAGCCATTTCTCACAAGTTCTGGGAAGGTGTATTCACAATGTTGGCAGGGAAGGGGACTCTGCACAGCAGGTCCAGGTTGATCACACAGGGTGGTTGCTGTGATACAGCACCGTGACCAAAGCACTTTATAGAAGGAGTTTATTTGGCTTATGGTTCCAGGGGGATAGGAGTCCATTATGGGGGCAGTGGGGAGGCATGGCGGCAGGAGGCCAGTGCACACTTCACGCAAGCACACAAAGCCCACCCCCCAGCGATGCACTTTCTCCATCAAGGTCTCACTTCCTAAAGGTTCCACGACTCTCACCAAATGTGTCACAAACTTGGGACCAAGTATCCAAATTCTTGGAGTCTATAGGGGACACTTACTCAAACCACCACAGATGGTGAGCCTTTGTTGGCCAAGTGTCCTGTGAGCTTCTGCAAAAACATGGGAAGACGGTTGGAGGGTGGTGAACAAAGCTGGTGAGGGACCAGAGACCTCCCACTCCTTTCCTGACCTGTGTATGGAGTTGGAACTATTTCCTAATGCCTGTATGTCCACTCGTATGCCTATGCTTAACATTCCGCTCTCAGCTCAGAAGCTACCTTGCTTTAGCAACCCACCAGTGTCTCCTTACCTCTTCATTGCTTCTAGCCTTCCACTATGAGTACAGGTGTTTCTTCTCTTTCATTAAAATACTAACTTCATAAAAGGCACTGTTGTGTTGTTTCATTGCATGCTCAGTCCTGGAACGTGGTAGGTGCTACTTTAGCAATTGTTCACCACCAACGTTGAGAACTTTCTCTCTATTCAACACTACTGTTACTCTTAAGCCCTGGCGTCCAAGAAGCTGTCAATTTCATCTTCAAGGCAATTTCAGTACAACATGGTCAGCTGTACCAACTGTGCAGGGAGGGTATGCGGAAGACAGCCTTAACTGGCCTAGGTTAGGAGCCTAGGTTTCCCAGGAACTGGAGTGGATGTCAAGTTCCCAGAGGCCATACTCTTCCAACCTCGAGACCCTCTTCCCTTTAGTGCTGGCTTTCCTCCTCCACGAGCAACAGTTCACATGTTCCTACCACGCCCCCTCAAGGCAGTCATTTCTAGAAAGGTGGTTCGGGACTCTCACGGTCAACGCCAACAGACACACAGCAGGCCAAGGATTCCCAAGATTTCAGACTCAGAGGAGTTGCAGACCAGCCACTTACCATAGAGACACCAAATGCTAGAGGGACTTCCAGGACGTTCCATGAGGCCATTGTGCAAGGAACATTTGATCCCAGTCTGAGGCTCGGGGCTCAGCGGCAGTCCAGAGAGGCTTCTGCGGGTTGACCCAGCTGGGGCTAATTGGTAATAGAGGCTGAGAAATGGGAGGGTTGGGCAAGAGAGAAGGAGCATAGGACTCCTGGAAGACGAGTGGGCTAGTAGCGGTAGGCTAGGACGTGGGAGGAGAGATGGCGTCCGGAGCGCAGGACAGCCACAAATCAAAACCCACAGGACCCCAAAGACCTGGGGGCAAATCCAGGCAAAGTGCTAGGGCTCGTTTAGTAGTTGAGACTAAGGCATTACGTAACCCCTACGCTAGTTCATCAGAGCCCCAGCAGGCGGACCACGGAGAGAAACTTCATGATCACCTTGCTTCCCAAAGGCCTGACATTATTTCCTGGTCAAAGTCACTCAGTGAACACCAAACTTACCCAAATACACATGTGGGTTCTGGAAACAGGTAGGTCGGGAGTGGGGATCAGGTGGGAGTTGATTTGAGTATAAAGGCTCTCACATTGAGCAAAATTGATGGAAGAGGGGGCCTGGGAGATGGCTCAGTTGATAAAGTGCCTGATAAACAAGGACAAGGGCCAAGGACCTGAATTTGGAGCCCCCAAAGCCATGTAAAAAGTTGGGAATGGTACTATATGCCTGTAACCCCAGCTTTGGGGTTGGGGGAGATCCCAGAAGTACTTTGGCTACCTTAGGCTGTGCACTTCAGGTTCAGTGAGAGATCCTGTCTCAAAAATAAAGATGGGAAGCTGGTGTGGTGGTGCTCACTTTTAGTCCCAGCACTTGGGAGGCAGAGGCAGGTGGATCTCTGTGAGATTAAGGCCTTGCTGCTCTACATGGTAAGATCCAGGCTAGCTGAGGCTACAGGGAACCCTGTCTCAACAAAAAGATGGAGACCAACTGAGAAAAGACACCCAAGATCTATACACATGCATGCATATATGTATGTACACCTACACACACACACACACACACACACACACAGAAATAAATGATGAAAGAGTTTGAGAATATTATTCCTACTCCCTACCACCCAGTCTGTTTCCTTGGTAGCTGAAATAAATTATCAAGCAATTCTTGGTTTCACACCCAGGCTCTGCCATTTACAAATGGTGCCAAGTCAAGGTAAATAACAGAGTCTGACCTGTTTTCTTTTTCCTTTTTAAAATTAAGACAGTAGGAGCTGGAGAGACAGCTCAGCCATTAAAAAAACACTGGCTGCTCTTGCAGAGGACCCAGGTTCAGTTCCCAGGACCCACACGGTGGCTAACAACCATTCATAACTTAATTCCAGAGGATATGACAATGTCTTCTGGCCTCTGAAGGCATTGCAGGCATGTGGTGCACTTACATACATGCAGACAAAACACTTTTACATATAAAAATAAATAACTCTGTAAAAAACCCTTAAAATTAAAATAAAAACAGCAACTCGGGGCGTTGTAGTGAACATATTGTAATGTAGGCTGTTACCCATCTTTCTACCTAGCTGCATTCCTCATGCCTTGTGTAGTATCTTGAACACAATGGAAACTCAAAAAGATCTTTTGTATGAATAAAGGACAGTAGTCTGGGTTAGGCTTCAATTATAACTTCCTAGATTGTTCCTAAAAGCTGATGAAAGGACATCTCATTTCTTCTTCTTCCAGGCCCAGAAGTTCCCCTCCATCATCACTGTATCTCACTGTTCTAAGTGAATGGTTCAAGTCGGACAGGCTAACGAAATTGGAAAACAGGGTGAAAAGGAGGACACTGCAGGCGCTGGGAAAGCTGAACAAGTCTCTAGAAGAAGCTCAAATCCAGAAGGAGAGGCTGCTGCAGGACAGCAGGCAATTACATCAGGAGAAGTCACATACCGAGGCTGAAAAGAACTACTTTTTGGGATACCTGAGAAAACAAAATGACCAAAGTAGAAAGAAACATGAGGACCTATGGAATCAGTATTTCCAAGAATGCGAGGAGATCCAACGAAGAAGACAAGAATTGTTGTTCACATATGCCCAGGAAAACAAAGATCTTCAAGCACAGCTCTTGCAGGGAAAAAAGACCCAGTCCCATTTAAAACAGCAGTTGCAGGCAATGAAGCACATTTCCCTAGTAAAGGAGAGGCAGGACGTCAAAATACAGACATTGCAGAAGGAGAAAGAGAAAATCAAAGCTGAGACATCTGCTAAGGACCTCGAGGCACATCTACAGTTCTTACAGCAAAAGTCCCTCCTAGACAAACAAATGTGTGAGCTGGACTTGTGGAGGTTGGGAGAGTACAACACCAAGGAGTTTAAGAATAAGGTCCAGGCCTTGGAGTTGAAAGCCGAGAAAGCAAATTCTAAGTTTTGCTATAGCCTCCATAGAGGGAACCAGAAACTATGGAAGGAATTACAGCAGCTAAGTCGGGAATACCACAAGCTAGAGACCATAAAGATCCAGTTAGAAAAGTGGAAACAGCAGCTGAAGGAGGAACAGTGGTATCAAGAAGCCTTAGTTGGGGGGAGAAGACGGCTGAGGGCAGAAAGTGCAGACAATTGTAATAGTAATCAGTGCCCTAAAGAACACGGTGTCCCCAAGGAACACTGAGCCATGCCTTAGGCTTCAAATCAAGAATAAATTCTGTTATTTCTATATTAACCAAAGAAATCAGAGCCAGAGCAAATAGAACTGGTATTGTGTAGGCCATTGGGAAAGCTGTTGGATTGTTGGTGATGATGGAAATGATCTAGCTTGAAAAATCACTTGGCAGTTTTTCACGATTATCACGTTTCCATAGAGGACCACTGGATACTGTGGGATCATCATCCTAGACTAGGATTCAGAGTCCAATAAGTCACTGTCATAAAAGCTAAGAATACAACTAGCCCTAAGGAGCATACTAATTTATGGCGGAATTAGTTAAACAGGGGAGTATTAGAGAAAATGAGTGAAGTTCTATTAGATTTGTGTATTAAAGCCTTCTGGGCAGACTGGCAAAGGAAACAAATCAGGCAGCGGCTAGAACCTAATCCAAAGTCTCTAAAGTCAATATAAGGTTGGTAATTCCAAAGACATGTGCATATGGCAAAAGTGTTGCTCGTGATGGGCCAGTGAGATGGCTCAGAGGGTAAGGGCAATTGCAGCCTAGCCTAACCTGAGTTTGATCCGCAGAACCCATGTACTAGAAGGAGAGAAATGAGTCCTGAAAGTTGTCTTCTGATCTCCACACATGCACGGCAGTACACATACATACATGCATGCACACAATAAATATGAAATCGTTTTAAGTATAGCTGGTGAATGATCAGAGAATACGGGTAGAGGAGAGGAAGATGAAGCTAGTAAGAGACAGAAAGACAGAGCCTCAGAGACAAACAAAAATGATACTGTTGGCTCCAGCATCTGAGTGCACCGTGCAAACATTTGCTCCAAGATAGAATAGCTAGAGAGTGAGAGAAAGTCAAAAGGGTTGAAGTACCATAAAGAAAATATCGTTTAAGAAGGAGATGGAGTCAGGTGTGATGGTGCACACCTTTAATCCCAGTACTTGGGACAGGCAGATCTCTGAGATTCAGGCCAGCCTGGACTACATAGTGAATTCTAGACCAGCTGGAGTTACAGGGAGACCCTGTCTCAAAAAAAAAAAAAAAAGAGGTGGAGCTGGGAGTGGAGCTGCTGCATGTCCTAGGAGGCAGAGGCAGGGAATTCAAGGCTCACTTAACTACATAGCGAGTTCCAAGCCAGCGAGGGCTACACAGTGAGGCCCTCTCTCAAAAAATAATTTTTAAAAAGTAGTAAAAAAGGAGGTAGAAGGGATATATTATTCTTGAGACAAAGTCCCACTTGATAGCTCAGGCTGGACTTGAGCTCATGGTAATCCACCTTCCTAAGCCTTTTGAGTACTATTATTGCAGGGATGAGCCACCATACCCAGTTTTTACAAACTTTAAGTTTTTTTTTTTTTTTCAGAAGCATAGAAAGCTACAACTCAAGCTCCTTGTTTAGAAATAAAGTACAAGTGAGGTTTGGTACAGTTTGGTGATCTTGGATATTTGGGAGGATGAAGCTGGAGAATTCCAAGTTCAAGCTCAAGCCAACCTGTACAACATTGTAGGACTCAGTATTTAAAAAAAAAGTTGAAAGGGATATTGGTCAGTGGTTGATTTCTTGCCCAGCAAGGGTAAAGCCCTTAGGTTCCATCCTCAGTGCTGAAAAATAAATGCGAAAAATCATGCTCATTTGAAGTCTCTCTGGATACTATCCCTGCATTGGTGTTTTGTTGTTCCTGTTCATCATAGACTGAATGTTTATCTTCTATCTATCTATCTATCTATCTATCTATCTATCTATCTATCTATCATCTATCTATCTTTCTATAATGAATGACTGTATATGGCATAGTATTTTTGATATTTATTCATAATTATTGGAGAAGACTTAAATAAATTTTTGCCTTATATAATCCAGTGTGTAAATACATCATTATTTATTTCTTCTGGACAGATAAGACTGTGTACTAGAGTTGGCTTAAAAAAAAAACAGAGGGACTAGAGAGATGGTTCAGGGGTTAAGAGCACTTGTTGTTCTTGCAGAAGACTCTGGTTTAGTTCCCAGCATCCACATGGCAGCTAACAACCACCTGTAACTCCATTTCCAAAGTATCCGATGTCCTCTACTGGCCCCTTTGAGCATTGCATGACACATGTGCGCTTAGATCCATGCTGACAAAACACTCATGCCCATAAAAATAAATTAAAAAACAAAATGTGTATTGTCTCAGCAGACCCATTTCTTGTTCCATTAGTGGTCTCAGCTAGGTGCTCCTGGTTCAAGTGGCTCTCCTTCACAGGGTGACACAGGGAATGAACCACCTTCTGTTTTGTGTATTCTCACCTTGTCATCTTCTGCATTTAGCCAAGAAAAGGGGGATGACGAAGACACAGTGTATATTCACTAGCTGGATGTGGTGGCACATGCCTTAATCCCAGCACAGGAGGCAGAAGCAGGTCTGTGAGACAGAGGTGCTCTACATAGCAAGTTCTAGGCCAGCTGGGGCTACACCTTGGACTCAAAAGGATGGGGAAAAAAAGCACTAGCCTAGAAGCAACACATGTCACTTTACTAACACTCTACAGGAAAGACCACAGCTGATATCTATGTGCTACGTAGAGAAGGACAATATGAGGAAATGGGGTCTAGTCATTTGTCCTACATGCTTATAATTTTGGAAGATCAGGGCTGATTGCAGTGGGCAGTCATCTGTATTGTAACTCTTTTCATTCTTGAGCACCTCTCTTGGTGCACTGGGCAAGAAGTTTCTTTGCATACACTTAAGATTGAATTTTCTTGGTCTCATGGCACAAATTCAACTTCAGTGATTACTGAAAAATTACTCTCAGAGTGATTGTGCCAATTTACATTTCAAATTGTACTCGAGAGTTCATATTAATCCACAACCTCCAACTATCTAATACTGCCAGATCTGCTTTGTGCTATTGTAATAAACTTTAAAAAAATGAATAGTGTGATTAGGATAATCTACGAGTGCTCGATCCCTTCCCTTGGGGAGGATTAAAAAGGAAGAGAGTACAGCATTTTAGTAGTAGTCTAGTTTTTTTTAAAACTAGCATACACCCCATAACAGGCAGAAATATAGAAGAACAGGAAAAATGACCAGATGGCTCTAACCAAATACTCAGAGAAATCTACCCTCACCGTAAAAGAATCCAGCAGGGGTAGGAATGACCAGGTAGGACCATCACTAAGTAGGATCATCACTAGGCAAGCATGAGGTATAGAAAATGACTTTGCTTTCTGGCTCCATAGTATCTACCCCTTGTGTCAAAGCCTCACTATATGACAGAATTCAAGTTCTGAGACAGGTTAATAGGACAGTATGCTCAGAACATTGAAAGAGACATGAGTGGGATAATGCCATGGATCAGGATTTTATCTGTAATAGTAGCCTAATGAGAAAAAGTTCAGGGAAGAAGAAATGTATATGATATATGATCCTTTGCAATCTTGGTGGCATTATCAAGAATCTTAAGGCACCGTGTAAACACATGGGGAGTAACAGGCCATTTCTTGACCCTTAAAACTGGGGAAACAAAATCAAGCTTCAGAATCCCAACTACTTGAGAGGCTGAGGCAGGAAAATCATGAGTCTGCCTGGACTTCAGAGAGTGAATCCAGAATCAGCCTGGGAAGCATAGAAAAACCCTGTCTCAAAATAAAAGACTTGGGATGAAGCTCAGTGGTAGAGTGCTTGCCTAGTGTGCACAATGCCCTGGGCTCAAGGTCCTGCAACACACATACACATACACACACACCAAGCTTCAAGACCTTAGCAATAGATGAAACCTGGATCGTAGGGTAAAGTCTTATTCTTTTAGTATAATTTATGTTTACATATTAAAGGCCAGCATCATCTTTACATTATGCATTTTATTGCAGTTCAGTTCTTTTTGTTCATCAAGGTCATAAGCATCATCCTTCAAGAAAGGACCTTACATTTCAAAAATACTGAGCTTGAGTTTCCTTTTGGGGGATGGATGTGAGCAACAGGTAAAGTTTCAACCATTTTTCTGCTTTTTGATACAGTTTGGCCAGGGTAATCCTAAACATACCATTGTCCTCTTAGGTTTTGTTGGCTGACTTGGACCTACATGACGCATATAATCTCAGTCATATTCCAAGCATCTAGGAAATCCCACCTATTATCTTTGAAATAAAAGAAGGTCCATTGTCATTTTTTGACTAGATTGGAGTTGGGGAGGAGGTAAAACTCACAACATGTGTGGAGGTCAGAGGACAACTTGTGGGAATTGGTTCTTCCCTTTAACATGTAGGTCCTGGGAATCAAATTTATGTTGCCAGGCTTGGTGGCAAGTGTCTTTACCCAACAAGCTTTCTAAATTGTGGACTACTTCCAGAGGGAAATTGAATTTACAGGTTCAGTCTTTGGCCAGAGCATTTCTATTTTGTTAGTTGGGAAAGTCGTTTTAGTTTGGGTACACAGTTTCAATTTGGTTTAAGCCACAGAACTCCTATTTCAGAACCAAAGTTTCTATGGAGGCATAGCTACATACACAGGTAATCCTAGCACTTGGAAGGCTGAGGCAGGGAGGAAATCGCAATTCCAGAACAGCCAAGGATAGCTAGCAAGATCCTGTCTCAGAAAAACAAAACAAAACCTTACACAGAACACCAATATATACAATCAATAATATCAATTTTCTTTTCAATAACTGGGGAGAAGGATAATCCATCCAAAAATAATCCATCCATCTATTTGGTCTTCTTATTGATTCTTTTTTTCTTCCTTTACATTGTCCTAAGTATCTTCCTGAGGGACTTGAACTCACTTGAAAGTTGTGGAATAAGAATGGGCCAAGCAGAACATTCATACACATACTTTAAAAAAACTAGGCAGACAAAATAGTTCAAGGGGTAAAGGCACTTGCTGCCAGGCCTGAAGACCTGAATTCGATTCCAAGGATCGATATAGTGGAAGGAGAAAAATGACTCCCACAGATTGTCCTCTCACCTCTACATGTGTGCTGTGGTGTAAATATCCATATTCATACACACACGGGCATAAAACAATAAATGTAACAAAAGTGTTTAAAAAAAGAATGGATCGTAGAAGGAGCTGGGCATGGTTGCACATACCTGTGTGCAATCTCACACAGGTGAGGGAGGTGAAGGCTGGAGGATCATGAGTTCAAGGACAACCTTAGCAGAGTGAGTTTGAAGCTAGACTAGGCTACATAAGACTATGTCTGAAAGAAGAGAGGGTAGTGGAATGAGAGGGAGAGAGAGAAGAAGAAGAAGAGCAGAAACAGTAATGAACTTTCCTGGGGCCGGGGGCCTCATCTGTTGTTAGGATCAGTGCCCTCTGGAAGCTCAGTTTTGCCCCCTTGGTTGTAAGGATTGAGAAATGGCTCATTGCCTCTGATGTGTTAACACAGTACCGTAGTGCTCCTGGTAATTCTACTGAGCTTGAAAACCAGGTGGTGGATTCCTTCTGTCCCCAGACTTGTCTTCACTTATTGGGAATATCCAGTAAGTCTCCATTCATGGCATTAGTGTACTGCTGTGTCTCTTTCAACATATCGAGAACACTGTTTTATTAACCTGTTCTATCTGTTAATATTGTGAGACTTTGACATCTGGGGTAGATCCTTGTCTGGAGCTGGAAATAAAACAGTTTTTCTGTACCGCTTGCTACCTGGTGAGGTCTGATGGGCCTTTGCACCTGTCCTTTGAAATCTGCTATCATATTCCAAAATTACAGGCTTGTGGGACAAATGGCTAGTCTCTACTTCCACTTGTTTTTCTGCCCACCATTTCCATGGTCCTTGGGTAGCCAGCTACCTTCTCTCCCGGGGATGATGAGTAGCAGTGAGGCCTGCCACTTCAAATGCTGCTTCTACGATGGTGAGTGAGCTTTCTTTTTCTTTTGTTGGCTAGATGCAGATGATGGGGCCCTAGAGAACAGAAGAACACAAAATGGAAAATAGTTAACTTGAATCACCTTGTGAAGGAGAGCCATTTGCTAAGTTGGAACACCCAGCTGGGACTGTTAAGGGAGCAATAAAAAAATGTCTATTATTTGAAACACTACCCATTTCTGAGTCTTATTTAGTTTTCTTTAATATATATAGTCCTGTCCATTAAGAAGGATGAATGTGGCATGTTAAGGTCACACAGTGGAATATTACACAAGCTATAAATTTAGAAAAAAAATTTAAATATTTTACTTATTTTTATTTTCTATTTATGTGTATTGCATGCATGTATGTAAGGGCACTGGTGTCAAGAAATGCCCACAGAGATCAGAAGAGGGCGTTAGATCCCTTGGAACTGGAGTTACAGATGGTTGTTAGCCAGCATGGGTGCTGGGAACTGAACCAGGGTCTCTGCAAGAGCAGCCAGTGCTCTTAACTGCAAAGCCATCTCTCCAGCCCCAAAAGTAATTGTATTGTTTTGTTTTGTAGTTTTAGACAGGGTCTCTTTGTATCCCCTTCAGGGCCTGGAACACACTATGTAGACAAGGCTGGCCTCCATTTCACAGAGATCTGCCTGCCTGAGTACTGGGATTAAAGGTGTCCCAGCTCAAGCTCTATAAATTTAATGAGGGTTTCACTTCATCATTGTGAATAAATCTAGAAAATACCATCTGGGAAAAGCAAGTTACAGAATATGTCCAGTGTATCATTTTATATAAAGTTTAAATATTTGAAAACAACATTCCACAAGCTATATATATGCATATATTATTTTTTATATAACTATCATGAAATGATGACTAGGAATGAGAAACAACAAATTTAGGATAGTGCCTCTGACTGAATTTGTAATTTCTCAGATCCTAAACTAATAAGGTATATTTCTTCTATTTTCTTAAAAATTAAAAAATTATTTTTATTTTATATGCATGAATGTTATTATACCTGCATGTATGTAAGTGTACCCATGTTGCACAGTATCCATGTCATGCAGTACCCACAGGGGACAGAAGAGGGTGGTGGACCCACTGGAACCGGAGTTCTGGAAGGTTGTTAGCTCCCATGTGGGTGCTGGGATTCAAACCCGGGTTTTCTGAAAGAGCAGCCAGTGCTCTTAACTGCTGAGCCATCTCTCCAGCCCCATTTCTTCTATATTAAAAAAAAAAAAAAGATTTGTTTTTATGTGTATGGGTGTTTCTCTACATGTATGTGTACCACATGCATGCCAGATACCCCACCAAAATCAGAACTTATAGGCAATTGTGAGCCACCATGTGGGTGCTGAGAACTGACTGAGTCCTCTGCAAGACTGCCCAGTGTTCTTAATTATTGAGGCATTTCCAGCCCTAATTTGTTTTCTTTTCTTTGTATCATTCTTTTTTGTTATGTCTAAAATTAGTTCTTAAAAATACTTTACACTGGGGTTGGAGAGATGGTTTAGCAGTTAAGAGCACTGATTGTTCTTGCAAAGGACCAGCGTTTGTTTCCCAACACTTACATGGTGGCTAACAATCAGCTGTGACTTCAATGTCCTCTTCTGACCTCTGTGGGAATTTCATGACACAGGTGCACTTGCATCCATGCAAGCAAAACACTCATACACATAAAATAAAAATAAATAAATAGGGGCTAGAGAGATAACTCAGCAGTTAAGAGCACTGGATGCTCTTGCAGAGGACCTAGGTTCGATTCCCAATACCCACATGGCGGCTAACAACCATCTGTAACTCCATTTCCAGGGGATCTGATGCCCTGTTCTGCACTCCACAGGCACTGCACAACACAGGTGCAGTTACACACATGCAGGCAATGCACTCATACACATTAAATGTAAATAATAAAATATTAAAATAAACACTTCTCACCCAAAATAACATATCCCCGCCCGTTTTTTTTCTTTAGTGCCGGGGATCAAACCCAGGGCCTTGTGCATCTAGGCCAGTGCTCTACCACTAAGCTACAGTCCTAGCCTTTTACCTCCTTAAAGGGGATTTTCTTTGTTCCTTGGGCAAATGGCATCTAGTGTACATAGAAATGCTAGACCAAAACACTTCTCGTCTCTTTGTCACTCGAGATTTACCCTGCGCTCCTCTCCCCAAATCCCTCATTCTTACCCAGCTACCCTTAAGCCATCTGCATCTTTTGGTTCTTTGAATTACGAAATTCATTCCCTTTGCGTTCACTGTTGGCTCTGCCTGGAATGCTTTATTTTTCTCGGGTTTTTAACTGTCCAATTTATCATTGAGGCTTTACCCTAATCTTTACCTAACATTTTCTAGAACAGTATCATCCTTTAAAAAAAAATTTTTTTTTGTCTTGAGTAGGGCATGGTGGCGTACACCTTTAATCCCAACACGCAGAGGCAGAGGCAGGCGATTTCTGTGAGATTGAGGCCAGCTTAGTCTACACCGCGAGTTCCAGGCCAGTGGGGGTGGGGTGGGGGGAGTTACAGGGAGATCCCATTTCAAAATGACAGGGGAAAAAAAAAAAGAAAAGAAAAAGTTTTTTTTTCGTCTTAGTCAAGAAGATAAAAGGCGGATTGCCATCTCAGTTGGCTAACTAAGTTGGCCTTGCAACAATCTTTTTGCCTCGGTCTCTTTAGTGCTTGGGATCCCATCTCGTTTTGCCTCTGGGGACCAGAGCTTTGCCCCTGCCAGGTCCTACCCTAGCCCAGCCTACTCTCTTTCTGAGTCTCTACACTCATTGCTGGACCACGGCTCCAACTGGGCATCCACTGGACCCAGCAAGCCCCGAGCGGGTGGCCCCTCGGTATCCTACCAGACGTGCCGCCGCAGGTTTGGGCCAGTTGGATCCTCCGGCCAATCGCAACCCGGAATGCAGCGAGGGCGGATCCTCTGGCCAATCGCACCCCGGGACGCAGAGAGAGCGGATCCTCCGACCAATCACAGTCAGGGACGCAGCGAGGGCGGATCATCGGGCCAGTCCCAGTCCGGAACTCAGCGAGTCTCCCTCTGGCTGAGCATTCCGGAGAGTGGTGGGCGGGGTTTAGGAAAGATGGCGACGCCCGTGGCTCCCGAGGAGCCCCAAGCTTCCGGGGTTCCTCGGCTCCCTGTGTGTCTGTTGGTGTTAGGAATGGCGGGATCCGGGAAAACTACCTTCGTACAGGTGACGGGCCTGTCGCAGGAGTGGCAGTGGCGCGCGAGAGGCTGCCAGTGGCCAGGGAGAAAGGGAGGTGACTGGGGAGTTGGAGGCTCTGGGCGCGTGGTTTTCTGGGGACTTGGCAACCCCAGTTCATTCCTTCCCTCTTTAGACCCTAGCTTGGTCACTTAAGGCAGCCTTCTGGACAGTCTTGGTACGTGCTTGTTATAACTGACCACATGTACTGAAGTTGTCTTAAGGAAGTTTTTCGAAGGCCTGGGCTTACAAGAGTGCGGGATATATTGTTAACACAACAGGGTTTGTATGAAGAGCTGTCAAGAAACCATTTCTAGCACACCTACCATGTTCAGATCACTGAGAACACAACATTGTCAGGGCTCCTGCTTTCACGGAGTGAATGTTTTAGTGAAGGAGGCACATACAAAGTGAGTGAAGAAGTGATGGAGCGTGGAGGAGGCTCTGCTAGATGGGTGATGGAGCAAGGTAGCGTTTAAACCGAGAACTAACTCAGTGTTGAGTAGAGGTATAGTTGGTGGATATTTCAGATACAAGGAAATAGTTCCACATTTTATAGACTTGTAGTAAAGGAGTGGATATTCTCCGGTCCCTTACCAACTTTGTTCATCACCCTCCAACCTTCTCCCCTTGTTTTTTTTCAGAGGCTTACGGGACACCTGCACAACAAAGGCTCTCCTCCCTATGTGATCAACCTGGACCCGGCTGTGCATGAAGTCCCATTTCCTGCCAATATTGGTGAGCAAACCTTCCTAGTAACTTGTGTGATATGGCTCAACAGAGAAAGAAAAGCTTTTAGCTTGGCAGACAGTGCCTTCAGTTTTCATTTATTCTGAAGTATCTACTTTTATTTTCTTTGGATTAGTTTGTGGCCCTGAACAGATTTGTTATTCAAATTTTCTCTCCTTTTACTCTTTCTTGTATTCGTTTAATCCTTCTCATTCACCCATAGTGCTTTTTTGTCCCTAGTATGTGAAACTATTGTAATTGATTTGGAAATGGGAAGTAACAGAAAGTCCGTAACGTCTAGGTCATAAACCCTTCAGCTGTCTTGGACACATAAGTCATTTAGTTTCGTGTGTCAGAGTTTAGCCAAAGTTTATGAATTCTGCTGTAATTCACTCCTGATCTGTAGGAAGGTCCCTTCCGCTCCCCAAGTTACATGGGTAAATGTGGATAATGTGTTTGTGCATTGTTCCTGATTGAGACGATCAAAGCGATTAAGTGTGGGTGTGAGCTATAGGAGACTGAGATGGAATTGAGAGTTAAGGGTCAGCCTTGATGTACATATCTGGACCCTGTTAAAAAGGGGTGGTGGAGGGGGGCGCTGGAGAGATGGCTTAGTGATTAAGAGCTCATGCTGCTCCTCCAGAGGACCTGAGTTTTATTCTCAGCACCCATGTCAGGCAGCTCAGCTTACAGCAACTTGTCGCTCCAATACTGCACTGAAGTGCACAACCCACAGACACAGACACAGACACAGACATAGACATAGACATATGTGTATATGTCATAATTAAAAAACAGTAGTAAAATTAAAAAAAAAAAAAAAACAGGGAAGAGGGAGAAAAGGAGAGACAAAATAAGAAAGAAAATGGGTGTGATCCAGTGATAGGATTCCTTCCAGGGTCTAGTCTTCCTGGTTTTCAAATTGTAACTTGCCTTTGTGTGCTAGTCCTTTCCTTCCTTGTCACTTGTTAATCCTGTTAAGCCGCTTGCACCCCAAGTATACAAATAAAATGAAGAAAATCTTGTTTTAAGAATCAGAGATTTTAGGGGCTAGAGAGATGGCTCAGCAATTAAGAGCACTAGCTGCTCTTGCAGAAGACCAGGGCTCAATTCCCAGCACTCACATTGTAGGCTAACAACCATCTGTAACTACAGTTCCAGGGCATCTGATAGGCATTGATTTTCTGATTTTTGTGGGCATTGCATGACATGAGTGCACTTTTATCCATTCAGGTGAAACTCTTATGCATATTAAAAAAGGGCTAGAAATACATCTGAGTGGTAAAGCATATGAAAAGTTCTGAGTTCAGTCCTCAATAGACTAATAGCCTAGTTTTAGATTGTACTAGAGGAAAAGTGCTTAGGACTTCTTTTTTTTTTTTTAAGGACAGGGTCTTACAATATAGTAGAGGTTAACCTATAACTTGATATGTAGTCCAGTCACCTTGAAATTGCAGTGATCCTTTGCCCCTGTCCCCCAAGTACTGAGATTACCATTGTACACCAGCATGCCCAGCAATGCTTAGGGTGTCTTTTACCCATCTGGTTTTTTTCCTTATGGCCTTATTTCTGTCACATTTCAGTGATCCTAGGTTAATAATTTGGAGAATACAGTTGGATAAGGTGTTATATGCCTGTAATCTTAATACTCAGGAGATTGAGTTAGGAGGATTTGAGGTTTGAGGACAGCCTGGGCCACACACTTGAGTCCATGGACAGTCTGTGCTACATAGTAAGAACATGTCTCAACATATTTTTTTAAAAAATAAAACAGATATGGAAAGTAACACAGATACCAAGAGAAAAGCTTATTTTGTCTTACAGAAAGAATAGAAATGGACTAGGGAGATAGCTTTGTTGGTAGAATGTTTTTCTAGCGTAGACGAAGCATTCTCTGCAATTCCTGTCATAAACCAGGTGTGATGGCACACACATGTAACCAGCACTCAAGAGGTAGTGGCAGAGGGTTAGAATTTCAATGTCATCAACTACATAGTGACATCAAGGCCAGCCTGGGCTATATGAGACCCTGTCTTAAAAGCTTAAAAGATGAAAAGTAAAAGGAGGAACAGAAATCACTTGTGTGGCCTGTTGATTTAACATTAAAGGTAGAGGTTCTCAAAGTATATTTTGTCCTATGTGTTAAATTATCGTCTCTTTTTTCCTCCTCAGATATTCGTGACACTGTGAAGTATAAAGAAGTCATGAAACAATATCCTTTTCTACATTTATTTTATTGAGAGAATGGTTTTTGCCTGTCCTTGTGAAATAATACAAGCAGAAAAATTACATCCTTTTAAGTTTATTTTATTTTATTTTTGGACTTTTTGAGACATGGTCTCCCTATAGCCCCAGTTGACCTAGAGCTTGCTATGTAGACCATGCTGGCCTTGAACTCACAGAGATCTGCCTGCCTCGTGTGTGCCACCATGCCCAGCTTAAGTTAAGTTTATTAAGAAAATGTAAGCTGAGTATGGGAGAGGCATTGGAAATGACCAGAACTACTATTTTGCCATATGATGTCAGTAGTCTACTATCTCCTAGACCACAAGGTATTGTAATTAGCCATCAGATAAATGGCTGAGGCCAGAGATGTGATATTGACTTGGATGATGTGTTCACTGATGATTATGAATTCAGACCAGGAAACTCACAAAAAGTATGTTTAGTTGGTAGTTGGATTAATTCTTGTGGATTAATTTCTGCATGACATATGGTTTCCTGGTAAGTAATCCTGGAAGGGTACTTGGTTAGGGAGAAGTAGAGCAAGAAGTGTTGCAGACATGGTCTTTTTTTTTTTTTTTTATTTGTATTGTCTGCATGTAATTGTACCCACGCCCTGTACCCATGCCTGCGGAAGCTAGAAGAGGCCATCGGATCTCCTGGAACTGGAGTTATGGACAATTATTAGCTGCCATGTGGGTGCTGAGAATTGAACCCGGGTCCTCTGGAAGAGTAGCCAGTGCTCTTAACCACTGAGTCATATCTCTAATCCTGCATAGATGATCTTAAAAATTTATTTCTATTTTATATGCATGAGTGTTTACTTACATGCATGTATGTGCATCACATGCATGCAGTACCCATTGGCCAGAAAAGGGAATCTGATCCTCTGAAACTGGAGTTATGAATGGTTTTGAGCTGTTACATGTGTCCTGGGAACCAAACCCAGATCCTCTGCAAGAGCAGCAACTGCTCTTAACTGCTAAGCCATCTCTCCAGCCCCTATATAGATGATCATAATGGCTCATCAGCCTGTCACTCCCTGACACATCCATGTATTCATTTAATTGTGGTCATTTTGTTGTCTTCATCTTGTGTGACCATCCCTAAAATGATAAATGAACAAGGAGGACCTTGATAGTGAATGATTCCTATAACTAGGGTTGTGTGATTTTCATAAACTAGGTTGCCAGTGTCCATTAATGGAACACTAATACTATAATGCTGTTTGGATGAGTGATACTCTAGATATGACTGTATAATCCAGAATGTGCAATTTAAATCCTCAACCAAGTATCCAGATATGGACTCGGGCCAAATGGTGGCATAGTGACCTCACTGAATCTCTTTGCTACCAGATTTGATCAGGTATGACTTCCTTCCTGTACATATATGGACATGTCTCTGAAAAAATTTGATTCTTAAGATGCCCCGGCTGGGGCAAAATGAACAGCAAAAATGAACAGAAATACTGAAAGTAAGTAGGTATTTTGGTAGACAGAGAACAGACTATGAGAATGACCACTGTGGTGAGATACTTTGCATTTAATGTTTGTGAGGGAAGAAAATAAAAATCCAAGAGACTTGTATTCTTTCTCTGGTTTATTATTGGCTTATGGTGCTATACTGCATGTATGTCAGTGCACCCATATCATGCAATGCCCCTGGAATCCAGAAGAGAGTGCAGATCCTCTGGAATTGGAATTATGAATGGTGGTTAGCCACTACATGGGTGCTGGGAATCAGACATAGATCCTCTGCAAGAGCAGCCAGTGCTTTTAGCCACTGAGCCTTCTCTCCAATCCCGATTCTTTTCTTGTAACAAGTATTTGTCATCTTTAAGTTTTCCGTGTCATCTGCTTCCATGAGAGTTTTATGATCATTAGCTTTTTACTCCAATGATATTTCATGAGCCAGGGGATTAACATTTGGCCAAAGTCAGGCACAATGGTTTGCACTAGAATTCCCAGCTCAAGAGTCTGAGGCAGGAGAATCCCATTTGACTAGGAGTTCATAGTAAGCCTGAATAACATAGCCTAACCCTGGCTTTTTAAAACAAACAAGTTCTAGCAGCCTGGTCTACATAGCAAATTCCAGGTCAGCCAGAACTACACAGTGAGACCCTTTCTCAAAAATAACAACAGGGCTGGAGAGATGGCTTCTTGCAGAAGACCCAGGTTCAATTCCCAACACCTACATGGTGGCTAACAGCTGTCCATATATCCAGTTCCAGGGGATCCAGTGCCCTCTTCTCATCTCTGGGGGCATTGCATGACAAGGGTACATTTACACACATGCAGGCAGTACACTAACATACATAAAATAAAAATAAGAAAACATGAAAACAACAAAAACAAAAGCAAATTTGACCAGTATGCCAATAGGTACTGACTTCACACTTCACAGTGGTCTTTGCACTGTGCTGTAGGGTTTAGTGTTGCTGATGTGGCTCTTCTTTGCACCCATGAGTTCATTAGTTGGTACCTTAAGTTTGTTCTTTGTGTTGGTCCCTACAAGACATGCCACACTTGGGGGTGACCTCTGGTTTTATGTTGAAATCAGATCCTGATATAATTGGCCTGTCTTTCTTTTAGGTGATGAAATATATTGAAAAGGCCCAGAACACATTCAAGTAAGTGACTTCCATTGAATACCTGTGTACTGCTCTGTAGTTGGTGTATGTCTAGACTTTTGAGAGGATTTGGATACCTTTGAGCTCTGAAACTGTGTTGACTGAGATGAAGTCATTTCGAAGTAAATAAAGTGGATAAAGATGTCATTGAGATGATAATAGATAAAATTAATAACATCCCACTCCCGATTATTGCCTCACTCATCCCCCTGCCAATTTACATGACTTTGAGAAATACCTTTATTTTCTTTTCAAATTAGGGAGGGAAGACTTTGGCTGTCAGTCTGAGATCATATTGTCTGTTGTGATGGGGATGACATGGCTGTGGGAGCGACTCTTGGCTGGGGCATTGAGAGTAGTAGCAGCTGATAATACTGCAATAGTCAGGAAACAGACTTGGGAGCTATCTTGAGGCTGTCCAAATGCAGCTATCTACTTGGCTTCTCTTGTTGGTATTAAAACCTTTAAAACATCTTCTTAGGCATTATTTAAGTGACTATGATGTGGACGATTCAGAGAAAATGACTTTTTTTGTCATTTTGAGACTGTCTCCCTGTAGCTCTATCTGGCTTTGATCTCACAGAGATCTGCCTGCCTCTTCCTATAGTGCTGGGACTAAAGGTGTGTACCAGCAAGCCTGGCTGTGACTTTTTTTTTAAAGTAATACAGGCCCTTGGCATGGTAGCACAGACCTTTTATCCAAACACTTGGGAGATAGAGAGGTAGGTGTATCTCTGAGAGATCCAGGATAGCCAGGACTACATAGTGAGACCTTGTCTCAAAGCAAGCAAGTAACAAAATAAGAATTATAATTTATTCCTATTACCATTACCCACCATTAATGATTATTAAATTTTGGGGATGTTTACTTTTTCTAAGTTACTATTTTATCAAAAAAAGGATATATGCTCTTTCTAAAGAATTCAAATCAGGGCTGGAGAGATGGCTCAGCAGTTGAGAGGCTTGCTGCTCTTCTAGAGGACCCAAGTTAGTCCCAGCACCCCCTGTTGGTTGTTTCACAACTGCCTGTAACTCCAGCTCCAGGGAATATGACACTGTCTTCTGGCCTCTTTAGGCATCCACATGCATGCACACTTGCCTAAACACACACACACACACACACACACACGCACACGCACATACACACATGCCCCAAAATAAAAAAAAAGAGAGAGAGAATTTGAATCATAGGCTAGTAACATGGCTCATCAGCTAAAGGTACTTGCTGCCAAGCTTGCTGATCTGCGTTCTATACCTGGGACCCACATACTCTATATAGTGACTTCTAGGCCAGCCAGGGCTACTAAGGAAACCCTCTCTCAAACACAAAACAATAACAACCAAAACCCTAGAAATTTTGTGAGAGTATTCACATCCTATATTGTATTGTTTTGAAGCAGGGTCTTGCTATATAGCCCTGGCTGGCCTCTGTTTCACAGAGATCCACCTTCCTCTGCCTTTCACATGCTGGGATTAAAGACATGTGCCTGCATACCTGGCCCCAGTTTTTTTTAAAAAATAGAGTATTTCACTATATTCGCATACTGGTTTGTGGATCATGACTGTGTAAGTTCAGACCACTTTCCCACCTTCTCCCCGTACTCACTGGTAATCACTCCTTATTTTCACGTCTTCTGTTTTCCTAGTTCCTCTCCTCTATTTTTGGGTCTCACAGCAATTGATTTCTTGACAACTTGACAACTCTGATTTATGCTCTTGTTTTTCTTTTTAATCTTTTTTAGACAGAGTCTCCCTGTAGCCCCAGCTAGCCTGGAACTTGCTCTGTAGACCAGACTGCCCTCAATCCCACAGAGATCTGTCTGCCTCTGCCTCCTTAGAGCTAGAACTAAAGGCTTTCACCACCACACCTGGCTTATGTTCTGGTTTTTGACTATACCCTTCCTAGTGGGTATGAAACAGTATGCCATTGTGGCTTTGATCCTTAATGACTGTCTTGGCTGTCTTCATGTAGTTATTGACCACTGATATATATTTGGAGAAATGTTTGTTAAAACTCTTTGCATATTCTTATTTATTTACTTACTTTCCTATTAGTTTGTTTTTGTGAGGATTGGATCCAAGGCTTTGAATATCCTAAGCCCATACACAGCCTGTGTTCTACAATGACTTATATCCTTGTCCCAGAGTTTGCCCATTTCAAAATTTAATTTTATTACCATTATTATGTTTTAGTTATGTGTATGTGTCTGTGTGGGATTATGTACAGGTACTCACAGAGGCCAGAGGCATTGGATCCTGCTGGAGCTAGAGTTCTAGGCAGTTGTAAGCCACCCCAATATGGGTGCTAGGAACTGAACTTAGGTCCTCTGAAAGAGCAGTATGTACTCTTAACTGCTGAGCTGTTTCTCCAGCCCACATTTGCCCATTTTTAAAAGCACATTTGTTGAAATATAGTTCACATTCAAGTACATAGTTCAGTGGCTTCACAGAATTGTGCACAGGATCGTGCAGCCCTCACCATGGTCCGTTGTAAAGCACTGTCGTCACTTCAGGAGTGTTCTGTAGTAACCTTCCCTTGTCCACCCTGCTTCTCCCTCCGTTCACTACGCATGCTTCTCCCTCATAAGCCAGATGGTTTCATAGAGCCTTGCGTTCTGGTTTTGCTTCTCTCATTTGTAATGTAGTATATTTTCATAATGATCATAGTTTCCTCTGGGATTATTTGCAACAGTTCACACTATGCTGTTCCTTCTCATGAGCATGAGTATTGAACATGGAGCAAACTCTTAGGGAATATGGCAGAATTTCTGTTTAGCAGCATGTAGAAGTTACTGTAGTCTTGCATCAGCAGTCATTTGGCATTCTCTGTGATGGAATATCTTAAGCACTGCACAAGTGTAACACTTCTTTAATGGTCTTGACCCAGATATGTCTTGATTGATACACCCGGACAGATTGAGGTATTCACCTGGTCAGCTTCTGGAACAATCATCACTGAAGCCCTGGTGAGTATTCTAGGTCTTGTGTATGAGAGTGGCTAGAAAGCTAGACAGGCTTGGTATCTTTACTGCTTGGGACTGTATGTGAACGATGGGGAAGTTTTGCACAGTCTGTCAAAAGTGGTTCTCCCTTGCCAAGAAAGGTAGGAAAAGAGTCTGGGAACAAATGATGAGCCCTCTGATCAAGACTTTATTTTATCGTTCCAGGCCTCCTCATTTCCAACAGTGGTCATCTATGTAATGGACACATCACGAAGTACTAACCCAGTGACCTTCATGTCCAACATGCTATATGCATGCAGGTAACTGATTATTGATGGGCATGGCATTTTGTCAGGTAAAAGGCCTCCTTCTTGTTTTCCTTTTTATTTTATTTTTTTAATCTTTGTGTATGTGTGTAAGCCTGTGTGAGTATGTGTACCATGTGCATGTAGGAGCCCGTGGAGGCCAGAATATGCTGTCTGATCCCCTGGAACTGGAACAGCAGTTGTAAGGGTTTTGCGTGTGTGTGTGTGTGTGTGTGTGTGTGTGTTTTGTCAGCTGTTGGCTTAATGTTGGTGGTCATTTGCTTTAGGAGAGTTGACTGGATACTATGTAAAAATGGCTATTTAAGTCTGAAGGTTTTTCTTTTTAGTTACAAGGGCTTAAATGTCTTGGTTGTTTTTAATGTAGTCCTAGACTGGTCTTGAACTCATGAACTTCCTGCTCTGTCTCTTGAGTGTTGGTTTTATAGGTGTGTGTGACACCACACCTGGTCTTAACTGCTTTTATTAATACTGGCTCAATGTTTAATTTTTCAGCATTTTATATAAAACCAAGCTGCCTTTCATTGTGGTCATGAACAAAGTAAGTGGTACTTCCTGTGGAGATTTGAACATGTCTTTAGCACAGAGTCTTATCTGGTTTTAGAAGGGTTGGATGGGTGGTGGGAAGAGTGACTTCAGGTGCAGCAGATTAGGATTTTATGACTTAGGGAAGTGAAATACCCCCAGATGGAGCGAGTATTTAGTGCTCCCTCTTAACCCAAAGTTATTTTAGGATAGAGTAACGCCTCAACTGTAGTTTGTCAGTTATCCCTCAGAATCAGGGATTCTGTGTAAATAGAGGAGAGGCAAGCAATCTACTGGAACAGTTGATTAAAGACAAGAAAAACAAATTTCTTTATGATTCATTGCATTAGAGATGGAAACTGGAGGCAAAGAAGGGAGATCTATGGATGACATGTTCTTTGTTATTGCTACTTAAATAATTTTTGCCTTTGTTTGGTATATGACCTTGATTCTGGTTGCTGACAGTTGCCTTCTCTCTGGTATAGACTGACATCATTGATCACAGCTTTGCAGTGGAATGGATGCAAGATTTTGAGGCTTTCCAAGATGCCTTGAATCAAGAGACTACATATGTCAGTAACCTGACTCGTTCAATGAGCCTGGTGTTAGATGAGTTTTACAGCTCACTTAGGGTAAATTTATCTCCTCTTCATATTAATGGTCTCTGTAGATAATGCCTTAACCGAAAGACTACCTTTGAACCTAGCTTATAAAGGAAGTTTTTTACATCTGTAAGGTAACTTCTAATGTATTACTTAGTAAAATGTAGAGTTTATGGACTGGGGATTTAGCTTAGTAGTTGAGTACTTGCCTAGGATGCAAATTCACAAGGTTTGGATTTAATCCCCAACATTTCAGAAAAAGACACAAAAAACTGTGGAGGTTTACAGGGTAAATATCCCTCTCCAGAGAGTTTATAGTCAGGTTTAGAAGGATACATCAAGAATTGAAGCATAATATACTGTGGTCAATGGCTCAGGGAAGATTGGAAATTGGTTCTGATGGTTGTGGAGGGACACATAAAAATGAGTAACTTTGGAGGATGTAGCATTGGAGGTAAGCATTGAGGAAGGTAAGATTTATGTTAGCAGAAGTGGGTGTGGGTGGCCTAGAGTATATTGATGACCCAGGCAGAGGTACTGAGAACAGAAAGTGAGTTGGTTTGGTTTGATAGGAAATAGATCCTAGGCCCACTGCCTGTTTGATCCTGGTGATTTCTGTAAGTGTTGATACGTTCATCGATTTATTTTCATGACTCCTGGCTGGATATGCTGTTTTGTTCTCTTTGGGCTTTGCCTTGTATTCCATCCTGTTGTATGGCATTATTTAGAAATGTGTGACTGTCCTCCTGTGGCTTTTATGATGCTTCTTGGCAGGTGGTGGGTGTCTCTGCTGTGACGGGCACCGGCTTCGACGAACTCTGTGTGCAAGTCACCAGTGCTGCAGAAGAGTACGAACGGTGAGGATGAAGGAAAGGCGTGCCGATGCCGTTCTTCATAGCACACAGTTCTGATGTGGTAGTAGTTTTGACAGGAGAAGCATTGTAAAGTTTCATTTTGTATATAGTGTATTTGCCTTGCATGTGCTGGACCTAGGAATAACAGATTTCTCTTTCCTTAAAAAAAAAGAGAAAAGAAAAATTTTCATTCTTCTAGTGATTGTGAGGCAAGGGTCATTAAGCCTTTTCTGTAAAGAGCTACTTAGTGGATATTAGGAGATTTGTGGGCAACTTCTCCCTTCTGTCATTGTAGGACAAAGGCATCTGTAGATAGTTTGTTTATAAACAAAGGATCACAATTTAGTTCCTGAAAGACATTATCTACAGAAACAGACATGATCTGGACTTGGTACCAAGATCATGTATTTAAGAAAGTACATGCAATGTCCTAGCATAATTATTGATACATACATATTAGTGACATTTCATGATAAAGGTCTGCTAGAACTACTGCCATTGCTACAGTAGAATCCCATTTATCTAAAGAAAGAGGGGTCAGAGCACCTGTGGCATTGACCATGGCCTTATAGGCCGCTTGTCAGCATTCTGCTTTGGCTTCATAGTTTGATCCTAATGACCACATTATGGTTGTCAGACACATTATTTTCCTGTTGATTAATCAGACAAGGGGTCTTGTGGATGTTTCCATGGATCAGGACGGATTGGATTCTATTCTTTCAGTGCTATTGCTCAGGGCTTTCATGTCATTATACCTTGGGCTTCTGGAGCAACAGCTTGTCTTCTCATAGTTGCTTCACATGAATGATGAGCTCAGCCATAAGGTCTTCAACGTTAGTCTTTGCCAGCCAGCAGTCAGGAGTTGTGTCTTACCTGGCTTTCTCCAGGTTGGGGCAGCACCATGGCTTTCAATTCCACAGGAGTAGACTGACTAGGACAGTTTATTGGGATGTCTAGGGAAGCAAGTCTTTTGTTATTGTCAGTTTTAAGAACATAGACCTGATAGAGGTCAGGGTGGGTGGTGTGGATGAATCATGGAAGGAATTTAGAAGGTGTTTCTTTTTCCAGGGAATATCGTCCTGAATATGAACGTCTGAAGAAATCACTGGTGAGAAGGGAAATTGTGTATTTTAGAACCATCAAAAAGGCCATTCAAACCCACATACAATGGCACAGGCCTGCAGTCTCAGCTATTTACCAGAGACTGATAGGGGTGAGACCTCTTGAGCTGAGGTGTTGGAGACTAGTCTGGCAAGACTCCATTTTTTATTTATGTGTTCGAGTGTTTTGCCCATGTGTATATGGGCAATGTCAATAGAGGGTACAAGAGGGCCTTGGATCCTCTGAAACTGGATTTATGGAAAGTTGTTAGATACCTTGTAGGTGCTGGGAACTGAACCTGGGTCCTCAGTAAGAGTAGTCAGTGCTCTTAACTGCTGACTCTGTCAGCTGACCCCCATCTTTTAAACCAAAACAAATAAGTTGGGCATGGTCCTGTGTGTCTGTAATCTGAGCACTTGGGTGGTGGAGGTAGAAAGGGAAGGAGATCAAGGCCAGTCTTGGCTACATAGTGAGTTTGAAGCCAGCCTGAGCCACATGAGATGCTATCGCCAAAGAAACAAAGAAAAGCCTAACCCTACTTTAATAGCTCCAGACTCCCTCTACACCCCCTCAGTCATTCTGCCTTGAATGCTTTTGTTTAGATTTTCAGTATATTTTTTATTTACCTTCATTTATATATTTTTTAGCTTCACTGAGGTATAATTGACTAGTAAAATTTCAGTGTTTCTTTAAAATTCTCGTTTGTATTTCTTATTTCTTTGTTTTTTTGATGTTGCTGGGGATTGAACCCAGAGTTCTACCACTGAACTACACGCGCAGCCATGTTTGTGTTTGAGTTGCATTCTCACTAAACCCCAGGCTGGTCTCAAACTCTGGGGTTCCACTGATCCTCTTTCCTCAGTCTTCCTGAGTGGGTGGGTCTTCAGGTCTGTGCCCCTGTGTCCAGAGCCTCAAATTCTTGTTCATTTAAATTTGTAAACTTGTGTGTAGGTTATCTGTATTCAGAAGGCCTTTGAATAATTTTTCTTCTCTTTGTATTTGAATATTTATCTTTTTGTTTTTGTTATTATTGTCTCTTTTGTTATTTTTTTAGTCTCCCAAGATTATAGTCACGAGTTGCCACATTGGCTTTGTATTTGAATTTTTAAAAAAATTTTGTTGAAATATATATACTGAGACCTTTTAATGCCCCACCCCTCTTCAAAGTCAGTTTGAAGGCTAGTTATAGTTTCTTACAACTTTTAGCCAAAATGTGAAATTGAGACACTCCTGTTTGCTGAGGCTGCATTGGGTCCTTTGTCACAGAGCCTTTTTGTAAGGTCTACTTGAGGGTTAATTTGGATATGTTTTAGGTCTAATTTCTGAATCCTTTCATTCTACCTAGGACTGAACATCTGTCACATGGGTCCATATAACTCATTGTTTTTGTCCTCATATCAGTCACCACCTTACCAGTCATCTCTTCTTAAAAAGGCTGCCATCTTGGAGTTGGAGATGTAGATCAGTGGGTAGAGTACTTGCCTAGCATTCATGAAACCCTGGGTTTGATTCCCAGCACTGCATCCATATATGGTGGCACATACCTATGAAAAGTTTAAGGTCATCCCCATAGTGAGTTTGAAGCCAGCTGAGGCTATATGAGACCCTGCCTTTAAAACAAACGAAAGATGCTGGCTTCTAATTTATGCATCTGTATTAGTTTGCATTATTTCTTTGTGTTGGGGATTGAATCTAGTGCGTCATATCTACTGAGTACCCATTTGGCCATTGAGCTCTACGCTCTACCCTAATCTCCTCCCCACCCCTTTTGTTTATTTTTTTTGTGTAGGGGGTGTATGTGTGGAGGTCAGAGAACAACTTGCAGGAGTCAGTTGTCTCCTTCCACCATGTGTGTTCTGGAGATCAACTCAGGCCATCAAGCTTGGCAGCAAATATCTTTACTCAATGAGCCATCTCACTGCCCCAGGATCTCTTTGTTTAACATGAGGACATTTTCCTCTGTATTTAGGCAAGTGCACAGAGTGACCAGAAGAAAGAGCAACTGGAACGCCTCCGGAAAGATATGGGCTCTGTAGCCTTGGACTCGGGAACCAGCAAAGGTATTGGGAGGGCTATTAGTGTTAGAAGTAGATTTATTTCCATTCAGCAGGAGTGAGAAAAGAGAAAAGGATAAAGAGAATGAGAAAGAGAAAAAGATAAAAGAAATGTGGACATATAACTTATATTTGTATAAGTCACTTGGAACAGAAAATACCTGAAGATTGCATATGACTTTATACTGCTCTGAGTCTTCTTCTAAGAAGATTTACTTTACTTTGACATGATTCTCTGACTTTTCCTATTTGCTTGTTTTGTTTTTCTTTGTAGTTTTAACCTTTTCCAACTTTTTTTTACAGAGTATTATGACTGAATTTTAGATTGCAGAACAGTTATATCAGCAGTATGGAACTGCCCTAACTTTTGCGATTCCCAGAATGTAACTTCTACCACATTTATTTTTTATTCTTCTCCCCGTTTCTACCCCGCATGTGTGACTTTACATAATCACATAGTATCTGTTACTTTTTACTAAGTGAAAGACTCAGATGAAGATAGGATGTTCTTTCTGCATATATTTCCTAAAAGCAAAGATAATATTTTATCTAATCTCAGTACAGTTATGAAAAATGAGGACGTTACTATGAATAGAGTACTGCCAATACATAGATGTAGCTGTGTCTTTTAGAATGGAAGAAAATCCTGGGTGTGCACTGCAGTCAGTTCTTAGTTTTCCTCAGGCTGGAACCATTCTTTAGCCTTTTTGTTTGTTTGTTTGTTTCTTAACTTTGGAAGTTTTGAAGCTTTGGGGGTTGTATTTTTGTTTTGCTTTGTTTTGTCTTTTGACAGAGTCTCACTATGTAACCCTGAGTGCCTAGAAATTGCTATGTAGACCAGACAGGCCTAGATCTCAAAGAGATCTACCTGCCTCTGCCTCACAAGGATTAAATGTTGGCCACCACGTTCAGCAGGGTAATTATTTTATAGAATATTCTTCAATTTGAGTTTCTCTGAAATTTTATCATAATTTGATACATATCCTGATTTTTTCACAGTTTTTTATAATAGTAAAGTTTTAAAGAAATTTTTTTGCATTATGTGTATATGTGTGTATGTGTGTCTGTATGTGGGTATGTGCACCTGTGAGTGCAAATGCTTGTGGAGGCCAGAAGAGGGTGTTGAATGTCCTGGAGCTGGAGTTACAGGTGGCTACATGCCACCTGAAAGGAATTCTAGAAACTGAACTCAGGTCCTCCACAAGAGCAGTAAGTGCACTTAGCCATCAAGTCCCCTCTAAAGCCCCTGAGTTGTCTATTTTGACAGATGCATGGCATCACGGGGCAGATGATGTTGATTTGTTCCATTATTGGTAATGGTAATTTTGCTGGCTTATCTAAGTGGAATTTACTGGGTTTTCTCATCATAAAGTTACATTTTTCTCTTAAGAATTTTGTATGGGGGCTGGAGAGATGACTCAGCAGTTTAGAGTACTTGCTACTCATCTAGAAGACTCACATGGTGGCTAGTAATTGTCCATAACTCCAGTTCCAGGGGGTCCAATGCCCTCTTCTGGTCTTAGCCACTGAGGCATCTCTCCAGTCCTTATAAAAAATTTTTTTAAGTTTTAAAAAAGATTTTGTATGGCAGCATGTTGAATATGTATCTAATTGTCAAAGCATGTTGAATATGTATCTAATTGTCAAAGCATGTTGAATATGTATCTAATTGTCAAAGCATGTTGAATATGTATCTAATTGTCAAAGCATGTTGAATATGTATCTAATTGTCAAAGCATGTTGAATATGTATCTAATTGTCAAAGCATGTTGAATATGTATCTAATTGTCAAAGCATGTTGAATATGTATCTAATTGTCAAAGCATGTTGAATATGTATCTAATTGTCAAAGACTTGCTCACCATTGTTACTACTACTACTACTGTGGGTTTTTAGTCAGCCTCTTGCTCCCTAGTCCAGGCCAACCTTAAGCTCTAGGTAGCTAAGGCTGACCTGGAACTCCCTTCTCAACTTCCCAAATGTGGGCTTATAAGCGGTACTGAAAAGCCTCAACACCCGTTAGGTTTAATATTGTTGATGCAGTAAGGATACTATCCATTTTTTCTATGACATACTTACTAATGCTGGCTCTTTGTAGTTGTCCTTTGACTATTCATGGAGCTATTTTGCCACACAGAAGCTTTTTTGCTTTGTTCTAGTTTGATGAGTCAAATTTATTTTCTAGTGTCTTTTAATTGCCTGTGGATTTGAAGTCCTAGTTAGGAAATCTTTACCTCCTCCTCTGCCAAGGGATTCACCCATGTTTTATTGTACTGCTTGTATGTTCTCATTCTAAGTGCAGGTCCCTGGTGCAGTTTGAGCTTATTCTGGGTATGATAGGAGGAGTAGGTCTGTGTTATTTTTCGCAATAGTGGTTATAACTTCACTGTTTATTACTAAGTCTACCTTTGCTTCAGTGGTTTAAGGTTTTGAGATGTGGAACCTGTATAAATATAGTAATGTGCCCTGAGTCCTTGGGTATATTTTTAAACTTTCTATTAAAAAAAAACTTTATATTTGTTTATTTATTTTGTATGTGGGGACATAATTGCCATGGTAGATGTGTGGAGGTCAGAGGACAACTTGGAGTTCTTTCTTTCTACCATGTGGGTTCTGTGGATTGAACTCAGATCATTAGGCTTGGCAGCAAGTGCTTTTATCTGCTGAATTATGTAGTTGGCCCTGATTTCTGATATGCCTATAACATGTTTTAATTATGTGGTGGTTTTGGCTAGACATGGCCTCCCTTATACTTTTCTGTTTCTTCTTCCTTGCTGTTCTTACATGTTATCTTTCTGTATGCACTAAGTATCAGCTCATCTAGCATCCTAGAAAGCTTTTTGGTATTTGTTTTAGGAGGAACTGACATCTCTGTGATCTTCCATCTTCCTACGCAAGAGGAGGAAAGAATGCCTTTGTATTTGGCAGGCTTTGCCTCTTTCTGGAGTGTTTAAAGTTATCCTGGTATATGTTTTCCATATTTCTTGTTAAATTTATTCCATGGATTTTGTTTGTTAAGTGATGAAAAGGACACTTTATTTTTTTTTAATTACTAGGTCTTCTGACTGGTATTTGTTTTTAGACAGGATCTCATTATATAGCCTTGGCTAGCTTGGAACTCGCTATGGAAACTAGGCTGTTCTCAAACTCAAAGAAGTCCACCTGCCTCTTCCTCCAGAGTGCTGGAAGCAAAGATGTTTTACACCATGCCTGGCTATTTGTGTTTTTGATGTCTATATATTAGTCTTTTTTTCTGCTGCTTTACTGAGTCTCTGTGCCTTCTTTCTTCCTTTCCTTCCTTCCTCCTGTCTTAACTCTGTCTTTCCTTTTTTTATTTAAAAATTTTTATTTTTATTTTATGTGTATCAGTGTTTTGCCTGCATGTATGTAAGTGTACCACATGTATGCAATGCCTGCACAGGCCAGAAGAAGGCATCAGGTCCTTTGGAACTGGAATTCTAGGTGGCTGTTAGCTACCGTGTGGGTGCTGGGAACTGAACCTGGATCCTGGGCAGCCGGCTCTCTTAACTACTGAGCCGTCTCTTCTGCCCCCTCTTTCTGTTATTTTTATCATTGACCCTCTGGAAGTCTGAAATGTGCTCATATTTAAAAATATATATTCCCCACCTCCTCACCAGGCAAGTTGACAGACTGCCCAGCAGGATAGAAATATGTTGCAGCTCAGTGAGATCCAGAAACCAAATGGATGGACTTAGTTTTTTAATACATAATAAATTCTATTTTATTTATGTATTTGTAGTGGCAATAAGTCATATACTTTTTTCCTTTTCCTGTAACAACATCAGAATTCTTCTGAGCTATTTGGTTAAAAGAGTAAAGTTCCTCTTTGTGAACATGACTGGGTTTACCAGCTACATCAATGCTCTCATGCCATTCTTGATGACATTTCAACATCTTGCATGTGTGTCGAGGCCCTCCAGAGTCCCTCAGGGTACCTGAAAAGGCAGATACTGTGTTTACTGTTGTATTCAGATAAGCTGAGGAAGAGGTGATTTTCTGTGAACTGTTTGGGAAAACTCTGTATTTGGGTAATTTTTAGTTGGGCACAGAAGGATGCTTTAACTGTCCGCATGTCCTGCCGTCATCCTTTTTCAGGGCCATAGGGCCCTTGAGATTTGTGCCTCTCTGTCAGTATCTCGCACCATTCTTTTACCCCGTGTTTCCAGGTGCACTGTAGGAAGCCTCGCAGGAGGAATAGTCCTGCACACCTGTGGTTTAGGTCCTCATAGAAATTAGCTCCCACATGCTGAACTCTGTGCCAGAAATTTCTTGAGTACTTTCTTTTCATTATCGGGCCCAGCCTGCATTCCCTAAGTAGGGGTATTCCGCTCGGTAGCAACTGATCTTCCCTCCTCCAGTTCTTGGATGTTGTGTGGCTGCTATATTTAAATCATTTTGCCCTGTAATTTCTTCAGGCCCTCCCTGAACTTGCATCCCACCTGAAGCTTCCTCAGCACTCCACACGTTCCCCTCTTGTTGTCATGGTGATGGATCTGCTTACATTTCTTTAGCTTTCATAGGAAAAAACATTGGTTCTTCCATGCTGTGAGCTAGTGAGACAGTACTGCTGCTTCAGAGACAAGTGTCATGTGTTTTCTGGATTATGAGCAAGATCTTTAAAGTGTTGGGCTCATGAAAGCACTTTGTGAACTAAACCATGGTAGAAATGATAAGTGGTGTTAGATACGTTTAGAAGACACAAGGTCCTGAGATTCTGTTTTTAGCATTCTCATGATGCTAATAAATAATAATTATCTGTTAATTCAAAATCAGTTCCTTAAGGATACATTTGTACTGACTGATATTTTAACTCTAGACAGTGTATCTCCTGTGATGGACCCTTCTGACTTGATCCTGACTCGAGGAACTTTGGATGAAGAAGATGAGGAAGCTGACAGTGATACCGATGACATTGACCACAAAGGTGAGAGGTGGCTCCCGAAGACAGAGCACTGCACTGTGTGTTCACATTGTCATTGTTAAGAGAGGACCATTAGCATGTGCCAGTGATGGGAAAGAGGAGATGGTAAAGGATAGAGCGCCAGCAAGGTGTTCTGCATGAAGACCTCTGGCCTTGCTGCAGGTTCCAGTTCACTCTGTGCTGTGATAAAACATCCTGACACAAAGCACCGTAGTGGGGAAAGGGTTTATTTCAGCTCATAATTCCGGGTAACAGTCTGTCACTATGGAGAAGTCAAGGCTGTGTGTTCCATCACAGCCACAGTCAAGAACAGAGAGAAAGAATGCATTCCTGCTCACTTGCTTGTGCTCAGCTTGATTTCTTCGCTCCTAATACAGTTCAGGACCCACAGCCTGGGGAATGGTTGCTTCCCTTAACAGGCCCTGTCTTCCCACATCAACTAACTTAATGAAGACAGTCTCTCACAGACAGGTCCACACAGTATAGACAGTTCCTTATTGAGACTGTCTTCTCAGGTGATTCTAGGTTGTGTCAAGTTGACAGTTGAAGCTAACTGTGACACTACATCGTAGTTAATATTGGGCTGAGCATAGCTTTTATTTGTCTTGAGTCTTCTTATCAGAAGTTCTAACTCAATTTGGAAATGCCACCATTTTTGTCTGTAATTTGTATTTTGATAAATTGGTGCTGAGGCTGTACTCCAGGACCTCATGCTTGCTGATCATGCACTATGCTACTGAGTTACGTTTTGAGCCATGAGTGTTTTGAATATGTTACAGCATTTTTTTTTTTAAGAAAGAATATTACTGGGCTGGAGAGATGGTTAAGAACACTGACTGTTCTTGCAGAAGACCTGGGTTCAAATCCCAGCACCCACATGGTGGCTAACAACCATTCATAACTGCAGTTCCAGGGATCTGACGCCCTCTTCTGTGCTCCTCAGGCACTCTATGACATGGGTGTTCTTACGTACATGCAGGCATAACACTCATCCACATAAATTTAAAATTTTTTAAATTAAGACAAAAGACTATCACTGATACATGGAGTGGAGATCAATGTGGCAGTCCCTTCCTTTACCCCTATCATGTTGGTGGCTGAGGCAGGAAGACCGAATTTAAACCCTGCCTGGGCTATGTAGTTTAAGTTCTAGGCCAATTCAACTACATAGTAGGAACTTACCATAAAGCACAAGAAAAATGGTTTAAAACATAAGGCAGTCAGAGCAGAGACCCAGCGTCATCAGGAACATAATGCTAAGGGTAGAGTGGGTCTGGAAGGTTCACTTGGTGTGGTGTTCTGGATTGTAAGATCTGATTCTCGAATACCCTAGGTTGCAGGTATTAACTCTGATGCAAACTTCTCTTTACTCTCAAAATGGAAGCTAACATGCAAACTGCCTCACTTTCTCAGATTTACTGAGCTGTACTTTACAAAAAGTAACAAGAATTGCTTTTATGTATGCGGTTTGATGAGTCTTAAATAGGCAGTTGCCACCAACATCACAAGATACAGGCACTTCATCGTGCCCCAGATCTCCTCCTGCCCTTTCAGACTGCTTCCTTCCTGGTTGTTTATCTAGCTCTTGGCAACTACTGGCTTTAGTTCCTAAACTTTTTTTTTTTGAGACAGGGTCTCACTGTGTATACCAGCCTGGTCTTGAACTACAGATCTGCCTCCTGAGTGCTGGAATCAGAAGTGTAATCCATCATTTCTGGCTATATTCCAATAATTTTGCTTTTCCCCAAATGTCATATAAATGGAATCACATTATTTATTTTTGTGTTTATTTTTTCATTAAGAGTCATGATTTTGAGATCTTTGTTGCAAATATCAATAATATTCTTAAAAAATATTTAAATGACATTTGTTTATTGTGTATGTGTGAACATCCATGGGCAACCTGAGACAATAAGTTCTTTCCTTCCACCATGTATGTCTTGGGGATCAAACTCAGGCTCTCAAGTTTTGTGGGAAGTGCTTTTATCCACTGAGCCCTCTGGTCAACCTCTTCTCATTGCGTAGTAATAGTCCATCATGTGAATGTTCCACTAGTTGTTCATCCATTCCCAGCTGACTGACATTTGGATTGATTTGAGCCATATGGGGTAAAACTGCTATAGATACTCTTTCCCTGGCCTAAAAATCCCTGTGACTAAGACTCATTTTAGGTATACTTTATGAGGAGATAGTCTCATTATTTAGATGCTGTGCATTTTGGCACTTTAGATAGTGCATGCTTCTGGGAGACATTTTGTTAATGATGTATTTAATTCCTTAAAGTACTGTTTCAACCTGGTGTAGTGGCATACACCTATAATGGCAGCACTGGACAGACCAAGGACTACAGGTTCCAGTCAACCTGGCATCTACAGTGGATCCCTGTCTCAAAAAAGTGAAAAATTAGCAGGGCATGGTGGCACATTCCTTTAATCCTAGCACTAGTGGGAAGTAGAGGCAGGTGGATCTCTGTGGAATTGAGGCCAGCTTGATCTATAGGAGTTCCAAGTCTATCTCAAAAAAAAAAAAATCTTAAAGTGAGAAATTAAAAAATAACATTATTTCTGATGGGTGGGTATCGGAGCTCTGATCTACTGTAGTAACAAATGTTTTAGAAGAATCACCCTTGTTTTTTCCCCGCAGTTACAGAGGAGAGCCGCGAAGAGCCAGCATTTCAGAATTTCATGCAGGAATCAATGACGCAGTACTGGAAGAGAAACAAGTAGAGCATCTCACTGCTTCCCTTACAATCGCACACGCTCCAGAAGTCGGAAGTCCTGGATCTCTGTAAACTCCTTCCTGTGATTCGGGGCTGCCGTCAACAGCAGACTTCTTCAGGATACCAGTTTCTGTTGAGGAAAATCTGGCTCAGCTGTATCAGGGTTAGAAGACTTGGAGCTGGCAGATGGATGCTAGTCCTTGGTTGGCCTTTTCATAGTATTTATACAAGGAAGGGTGCATCACTGCTCTGGAAGCTGATAATGCTGCGGCCTAAAACTTCAAATTGCATCATTTGAACTCAAGTACTTTTGCTGCTGATGGAACAGAGTGTACTGTCCTGACCTCAGATCTTCACCAGGTGGATCCAGACTCAGCTCTCCTAGCATTGTGTCCTTAACTCTGTACCTTGAGTTGCTGTTATTTTAGTAGAATGGAACAGGGAAAATGAGTTTGTTCCAAGTGGCAGTGGAGTGCCTTTGGCACCCAGCATTGGTGTGAGATGTGCTGTACACCCGGTGGCACCTTATAAAGAATCCTGTTTGAATGGTCACTTGGGTAAGGTGTTTATCTTTGTTGTAAGCCTGCCGGCCATGATTTTAAATTAGAAAATTATATAATCATTAATGAATTCACTACTGTTACTTATAAAGTAGAGGTTTAAAGGCAGATGTCCAAACCTGTCCTAGTAAGGATGTAATAGGTAGTTTAGCTCTCCATGTACATCCGTCTCCTAACCACATACAAAGCCAAGCCCTGTATGTACTGTACTTTGAACAATGATGAGTATTGTTGGTGACTACAGGTTCTGTTAGGTGTCCATTCCATACATATAAAACTGAAAGTGTTCATGTTGGTTCACAGAGTGCAGTCTCTGGACCCGAAGTGGAAACATCAGCTAGGAACTTGTTAGGGACCTGCTGTATCAGAAACTAGGGCTGGGACCAGCAGCCTGTTTTAATTAGCCCTCCAGGTAGTGGAGGTACACCTTTCAGAACATTCTTCTAATTCAGCATGACTTAATTCCAGGCCAGGTGAATCAAGTACTAATCCTCGTAACTTGCCTTACCAAAGTACCCGGTTCTTGACTGGTGTGGTGCTTGTTCTACAATTTTAACATTCTAAAGCAACACAATATTTTATTTTACCATTAGGTATTCAATATTCAATATCTAGTAGGAGATACTGATCTGAAAATCTTACCTTTTTGAAAAGAACTTATTCATCTTTTTAAAGACAGGACCTTGCTATATATTTCAGACCAGCCTTGAGCTCATGATCTACCTCTGCCTCCTGATTGCTGTCCATACTTGGGTTGGTCCATTCTACAAAGCAAAGCTCTGAGCTTACCTGGTTTTCTCTGCAGGGCCCCCTCCTTGGAAATTACCTGTCTTTCCTGTACTGTCAGCTTTATATGGCTAAGTCTTCATTATTTTTGTACCTCTTGCACAAGTCCTAATACAAATAAGTTTTCAGTGAGTATTTGCTAAGTGAATGAACTCAATACCCAAGTGGCTACTACAATACCCTGATGGCCACTTTCATTCATAAAAAGGGGAAATGAAGATAAGATTAAAATAGATATATTTTACATTAGAATGCTAAGGATTAACAAATTCATAAATATTTTAAAATAAATTATAACCTTAGTAGGCAGGAGGATTGTGAGTTTGAGGCCAGTATAGGTTACATAGCAAGACCTGTGTTTTAAAAACTGAAGCTGGGGGGCTTCAGAGATGACTCAGCCGTTAAGAGCATTGGCTGCTCCTGCAGAGGACCTGAGTTCATTCCTAGGTTCCCAGAACCTACATAGTGGCTAACCAACCATCCATAATTCCAGTTCTGGGGATCTGATGCCCTCTTCCTGTCCTCCACAGACACTGCATGCACATGGTGTACTTACATACATGCAGGCATTTTTAAAAAACCCAAAAAGCAGTACCTGAGGCTGGAGGCCAGGGTTGATGACACATGCCTTTAATCCCAGCACTCAGGAGGCAAAGGTAGGTGGATCTCTGTGAGTGTGAAGCCAGTCTTGTCTACATAGTGAGTTCTAGGCCATTCAGGGCTATATAGTGAGTCCCCATCTCAAAAAACAGTACCCAAAGTATTTGAAACTGGACTAGTGGGATGGCTCAGTGGGTAAAAGGGGCTTGCTTTGTAAGCCTGATGATCTGAGTTTGAGCCCCAGAACCAACATAAAGACAGGAGAGAAACCAATTACACAGAGATGTCTTTTGACCTTTACATACACGCCTCCCCATCTCTCTCTCTCTCACACACACACACACACACACAGACACACAAATTATGCCTACACACACAGTAAAAAAAAAAAAAAAACAATCTTAAGAAGGTTTTGAGGTAGGAAGCATACCTCTACTTTAGCCCCAACTTGGGTTCACCATTTGAGGAAGGGAGCATATGCATAGTTCAACCCCAACTCCTGTTCACCACTGAGATTATTACCATGTTCAGCCTTCATCAGGGAGCTTCCTATATAGTGGACACAGGTAATGCAGAAACCCATAACTAGCCAAAGTGCTTAGAATAAGTGATAGTGGGATGCTCAGCCCTAAATGGGACAGCAATCTCACCCCTCCGAGACTCACGGAACATGGTGGAAGAAGGAAGCAGAAAGAACTTGAGAGCCACAGGATGGAAAGATGTAGCAGAAAGACGTGTTTTGGACATGACATGGCTGTTGTACTCAGCTCACTGCAGCTGCAGTTCTCCGCACAAGACCGGACCAGTCTGGCGCCCGTGAGACAGCACTTCTCCCTGAGGGGTTATCGGCAGTTAATGGTTGCTGGGGGAAGAGATGTAATTTTCCTTAGTGGTATAGCCACTGGTAACTTGCCCCTGCTCCGGGAAGTAACCTCGCACCCACCCACATGCTTGTATAAGCAACTCTAAACTCAGTGGGTTGTGCAAAGTTGCAATAGGAAAGGAGGAAGGGGACTTGTTAGGAAGAAGGGTTTGGGGGGCGGGGTAGGAATGACTGAAGTTCTCATGCACATAAATGAAACCGTCAAAGAATTAAAGAAATTGAAGTAACTCAAATGGCTTCAAAAAAATATTTATTTGTGTGTGTATGCCACGGCACATGTGTGGAGGTCAGAGTTACCCTCTTCTACCGTGTAGGTCCGAAAGACTGAATTTAGGTTGAAAGGCTTGGCAAATGTCTTTCCTTGCTGAGCCATCTTGCCTGCTCATCAGATAACTTTAAAGATTTAAAGGCAAAGCAAAACAAAACCGAACAACCTGGAGCAAACCAAAGGCTGCCCATCCAGTAGCAGGCCCCATTTGCCTCACAAAGGAGAAAGCAAAAGCTGGGCATGGTACACACCTTTATTCCCAGCAGTCAGGAGGCAGAGGCAGGCGGATCTCTGTGAGTTCAAGGCCAGCCTGCTCTATATAGGGTGTTCCAGGCCAGCTGGGGTTACAGGGAGACCATCTCAAAAACACCAAAAAAAACAAAGGAGAAAAGGAAGAATTGGAAATGTGCAATGGTCAGTAAAATAAAAGAAAGGTGAGGCTACAGGCAGTGAGTGACTATGAGGTAGGAGAAGAAATGTGGGTGGAAATGGCTGTCACCACAGACCTCCCAAGAGGCTCGGGAGGCAGCAGAAATAGCTTAAGAAACATGATGAAGTTTGTCACGTTTAGCTGTTTTCTGTGTTAGGACTGGATTCTCAAGAACTTGAACCAAAATGAATCTAATTAAATGAAAATGTGACACCTATGCAGGATGTGGTGGGGCATACCTTTGATCGCAGAGGCAGGTGATCTCTGAATTCAAGGCCAGCCTGGTCTACATAGTGATTTCCTGATCGGCTGGGGCTATAGGGAGACCCTGTCTAAAAAAAAAAAAAAAAAAAAGAAAGAAAAAAGGGACACCTGATAAGAGAAGGTAAGGAACATGGCCTCACACAGTCTAATAGCAGCTGGAGACAGTATCTGGTCTCCTGATTACCATGCCAGTATCATGATCCATCTGTTACGGTGGAAAACTATAAAAATGATGCAAAAGTAAAATGCAACTGTTTATGGTTATGAACAGTTGCTCTGAAATTAGGAAATCCCACTGTATTAAGAATAAGAATCCAGCCCAGGGAGGTGGTGGTTGCCTTTAATTCCGGCACTCAGGAGGCAGAGGTAGGTGGCTCTCTATAAGGTAGAGGCCAGCCTGATCTACATAGAGTTCCAGGCCAGCTGGGGCTCTAGGGGACCCTGTCTCAAAAATACCAAAAAATAAACACAAAAACAGGAGTCCAGGGCTGGGCATGGTGGCACACACCTTAATCCTAGCAGAGGCAGGTGGATCTGAGGTCAAAGCCAGCCTGGTCTACGTAGGGTATTTTCAGGCCATCTGGAGCTAAACGAAAACCCTGTATCAACAACAAAGACAAAGAATCCAATTACTTATGGAAGCAAATTCTAATAGTTAAGGTTTTCTGTTGGGTATTACAGGTCTGGACTGAAAATGTCCTTTAGGAGTTATATTTTCCTCATCCTCTTCTTGCAGCGCTGGTTGAAAACAGGAGAGGACCCCATGAGGCTATCAGTGGAATGGGAACCATAGCTGCTGTCTGAGTCATCGGGGCTCTGAGGAATTCCAGCTTCGCTCATGCCTGACATAGGCTCCTCAAAGACATCGCTGCCCAACACCCCATGCCCAGACACATTGCCTTCTTCACTCTCTTGAGGCTCCATTTTCACATGGGTCAGGTTCCAGAGAGGAGAGGCATTTACCTCTGCACCTAGAAATGAAGAACATGACCTAATGGTAAAGAAAGTACAGAGCAAACTGAACATCCCACCCAGGGCTGACTCCTTTAAGCTCAATTTTCATTCCAAGTTCGTACATGGGTTGAGGATGTGACTTAGTCTGTGGTTCAAAAAGTCATCCAAAAACAACCACCTTCCATTCTACTTCTTTATCACCCTTCACTCACCTATCCACATTTCCCCATATCAGGAAAGGAAAATGTGGGTGAAAAGATTTTCTGAGTCTACAGGCAGACAGAATTTGTTCAGATAGTTTGCCTGTCCTCGTTCTTTTCCTTTCCAAGTGTTGAGGCTGGAGGGCATCAGGTGTCTTCCTCTGTTGTTCTGTCTTACTGCCTTAACCAGAAGCTTGCCTGTCTCCATCCCCCAATACTGGGGTCACAGGCATACACAGCCATGCCTGGTCTTTTACATGAGCACCAGGGATATGTGAACTTGGGTCCTTATGTTCACACAGCAAGCACACATACTCACTGAGCCATCTCCCCAGCTCATTCTTTTTCCTTCCTTTTGTGGGGCTGTTTTATTTCCCTGCCTTTCGTTTTGGTCTCTCTCTCTCTCTGGTCCTCTTTCACTTTTTGGTGGGGAGATGGGTTGAGACGGAGTCTCTCTGTCTCCCCAGCCGGCCTGGAACTTGCTATGTAGACTAGGCTGGCCTTAATGTCAGAGATCTGCCTGCCCCTGCCTCCTGAGTGTTGGGGTTAAAGCTGTGCTCTATCCTGCCTGGTCTTTCTCAACATTTTGAAAACTTGATGCTACGTAATGCTAACATTAGTTCGCTACCTGTCTCCCCTTGACAAGAGACATGGTCCTTCATCCTCCAATCTCCCTGTTTCAATGCTCTTCTGCTATAATATTTCTTCCTTAGTGAAAGGCCGCTTCTCAACACTTTTAATACGCTTTTTTTTTTTTAATACACTAATTTTGTTTGGGTCACATTTGAGAATCTGCTATTTAAATCAGTATGTACTAATAATGTGACAATTTATGTTTATAAATAGCCAAGTGCACAAACTAACTTGCAATTTAACTGACTCCAGTAGTGAGTCAGGCAGGGTGTGGGGTAGCACAGTAATATCAGCACTGGAAGCCAAGCAGGAGGATCTTGAATCTGAGGTCAACCTAGAGAATACCCTGTCTCAACAACTAAACAAATAGAAATACAGTTCTCTAAAATAGAACAGTAAGTAATGCATCAGTATCCAGAGTCCTGAGGACACCCAGCTGGAACCTACAAGAGACCAGCTGCCTCCAACAGGCAGGCTTATTTCAATGCCTTTCACCTGCAGTTTGTTCTCATTCAGAGAAATACAACTAGCTGAATTGTTCAACAATGAACACTTCAACCCCTCTCCAGCCCTGCCAGTAATGAAGAGTAGGCATCAGGAAGGACTAACATTAACTTGGTGTGTTAGCTGCACCCACCCTGATACTCAATGGGAGAACACTACCACACAGTGCATCCAGATCCTAACCAGACTGTATTGTAAAGGACGCCTATAAAGCTGTGGAGTCTCTCTTCACCAACTGTATCTCCAGATCACTGCTGCTCTGTTTGTCTCAGGACTTTCCCTTCCGCCTGCTCCCTTATGTTCTCTCACTTAGAGTGATGCTAAAATGCCAGTAGGTGCTACGATTGACAGATTGACAGACCTCCCAGAACCAAAGCAAGTACACTGGTTTTTCTTACTTGAAGCCTGTGGAGAAGCTTCCACCTCCAGATTGGATGGGAAGCGCTCACTCTGTGCCCCAAGGACTCCCATGGGCAGGGACTGATCTCCAGAAGCAAGGTCAGCTTCCAGCTCCTCACTGACAGGAAACGTGATGTCACTCACGGGTTCCTCCTTGATCTTCATGGGTTTAGTGTCTTCTGTGGCTTTCTCAGGATTGACAATCCTTTCATATTCTTCAGAGAGCTGCTTACTAATCTGTTGGCAAGAGTTGATTTTCTAAGGATTATTTTAGAATTGTCAATTTGTGGCACCTCATGAAAAACCCAACAGAATATGAGTTAACAGGTGAGTCAAATTTATTTTTTCTTTGTTTTCTCTTTCTGTGTGTGTATGTGTGTGTTGTACACATGTATGTGGAGGTCAGAGGATGACCTCGGTGGTCCTTCCTTAGATGCCTTCTCTCTTTGGATTGAGATGGGTCTCTCTCTCTCATTGGTCTGAAACTCTGCAGAGTAGGCTAGCCCAGCTGCCAGTCTCCATCTCCTATTTCACCATCAATGGAGTTAGTGTGTGCACACTCAGCTTTTATGTAGGTTCTGGAGATCTGAACTCAGGCCCTCATCCTTGTAAGACAAGCACTTGACTGAGCCATCCCCTCACCTGACAGACAAGTTTTAAAAGTTCGTCTGCTAGAGCTAGGTGTGTAGTTCAGTAGTAGAGTGCATGCTTTGCAAGTGCAAGGCATGAGGTCAACTACAAAACAACAAAAACTTCTGCCAGTTGGAGGAAGTTGGTTAAGGTGTTGAGTTTGCATTTATAAGTGACAGAGACATATAAAGAAAATGTGTCAAAATGTATTTATCATTGAAGCTACATAAAGATAAGTAATTCAGAATGAAGAACCCCTAATGTTCTTCTGGGTAGGGCAGCACACACTTGCTACCTAGCACTTGGGAGGCTGAGGCAGAAGGGTAGAGAATGAGGCTGGCCTGGGCCACATGGTGAGATCCTATCTTAGAAAACGAAAACCTCCATAACAGTTTGGCATATATCCCCTATAGAGGAATCCTGGATGGTGTGGGAAATCTGGATCACTAAGCAAAGGCTTTTTGTTGGATGCTGAAAATTACTGGTCATTTTAGATTTGTAGAAACTGAAAATGAAACTACTAAGGCCTCAAGGATTGAAGAGATACTGTGGTCTAACCAAAAATGTGGCCCCTGTACCCAGGCATCCCCCCCAGTGCCTCATTCTGTTTAGTTTTCAACAGCACTTAACATCACCTGAAATTGGTATGGTCATTATTAGTTTACAAGTTGTTGTTTCTTTGGGGCATTGAAAGATCAAAGAATTCATTTATCTTGTAAGTATCTATATCCCACAATGCCTGACTCACGATAAGCCCTCAATAAATACTTGTTGAATAAAAGAATGGTAACCACATTATTACCTGTGTATTTCTTTCTTTCTTTTCAAGACATTTTTATGTGTGTGTTTGTAGGATGTCTACAGAGGTGAGAAGAGGGTAACAGACCGCAGTTGTGAGCTTCTTAATGTGGGTGCCGGGGAGCAAACTCCAGTCCTCTGGAGGAGAAGCAAGTGCTCTTGACCACTGAACCAATTCTCCAGCCTCATCTGTGTATTTTTTCCAGAGCAAGTAACCATGAGTGGGCAGCCCACTGACGGAAGGAGACCTTGGTATCTCTCTAGCTCAGTGATGAGAGCAGTGAAGCAACATAGGCCCTTAGAAAAGCATTAGGGGGTTGGAGAGATGGCTCAGTGACTAAGAGCACTGGCTGCTCTTGCAGACGACTCATTTAATTCCCAGCACTCACATGGTGGCTAACAACCACCTGAAATTATAGCACCAGGGGATCCAACTCCCTCTTCTGGTCTCTGCAGGCATTGCATGAATGTGGTACACTTAGTATACGTGCATTTAAGGCACTCATACACTCAAAAATTAATAAGAAAAAAGGAAAGCATGTGAATAAGTTCACTCTATTCCAAGACTCTGTGCTCTGTACTCTAGAACAAATGTTGTAGTCCTACTGAACACCCCAGACTGTGACATCTTTGCCCACTTCTCATAGGGTTACCTCACCTGCAGCATGTAAGTGTGATAGTCCTTGATGCGGTGCTGCCAGAACTTCTGGAGGGAGAGCACACTGCCAATCCCTACTTCATGGAATACCTGCTCCATTACATCAGGGAAAGGAGTCTGTCCCAGCAGGGCCTCCCGGTCTACAGCAAAGCGCAGCAACTTGGTGAACTTAAGGCAGTATTCGTGGGCCACGTCAGTTAGGGTCTCCAGGACACTTTCATTAGCACACTCAAAGCCTGCATGGGCCAGGATCGTGGCCACTGCCTGGTAGAGGAGCTGCCGGCATGAGTGCCAGCTGAGTTCAGTCACAGGTTCTCCTTTCCCACTGAAAGTGCAGACATGATAGTGTTGTTAGTGTTCTTACCACAGGGGGACCAGCCTTGCTAAGAGCTTTACAATCCCAGTTATGACTAACCCAGTTTTCCAGGGAAATTCTTGGTCTTCATCCTGCTGTTCTCAGGACATGTTCAACCCACAGCCATGGCTCTGAGCCTCCCAGTTACAGTTTGAACAGGCACTGCACACAAGCAGTACAAGACAAAGGTGACGGCGTTCCTCTGTACAGAGATTAGGGAGGGCTGGCGAGATGGCTGTCAGTAAAGTCCTTGCCTTGCAAGCATGAACACCAAGAGTTCAATCTCTAGAACCCACAGAAAAAAAGTGAGGTGTGGTGGCGGTACACAATTTATAATCCCAGCACCGAGGAGGTGGAGACAAGTGGGTCCCAGGGCCTCACTGGTCAAGCAGGCTAGCTACTTGCTGAGCTCAGAGTCAATGAGAGACCTTGTCTCAAAAACAAACAAAAAAGGTGGACAGCTCCTGAGGAGCAATACCTGAGGCTGGCCTCTGGCCTCCACACATATGCATGCTGTTGCATAGAAATGCAGTTTTCTCTCTCTCTGCTAGGGAGAGGCTTCCAAATGTGATTGACAGCCAACTAACCAATGACTTAAGGGGGGTGGTCTAGTGGAAATGCATGGAAGCATGGGAAGGAGAGAGGCGGCCGCTGGGGCAGCATCCTTGCACGTGTGTTCCAGAGGTCCAGGAGGACTTATGAGAATGTGCCCTGCCATACAACAACTCCATCTCTCTCTCCCAGGGGATGAATCCTTTGTAAGTAACCTGGAATAAGTTAACTTCTCTAAAAGAGCATTCTCTGTCTGCTCAATCGGTTCAGACCTGGGGGTGGGGTGGGGCTGAATGCCGGGCCTCACTGTGAAAATTCATGATACACATGTGCACTTACACAGTTACACACACACTCACACTCACACACACAGAGATAAGTAAAAAAGAAGCTTATTTTTTTACCAAAGGCTCTGTTTTGACGAAATGTAGGATTACTTTTAACAGCATAGATCAGGGCCAGGAGTAGTGGTACATACCTATAATCCTAACACTTGGAAGTTAGAAGCAGGAAGATTAGGAGTTCAAAGCCAGACTCAGCTACATAGAAAGTTTGAAGCTAACCTCGGCTTCATGAAACCATCACGCGAGCGCGCACACCCCCACCCCCACATCCCGAACAAATAAACAACAACAACAAAAAAACAAAAATGATATAGCTCAGGCAGCTTGATAATACTCTATTCCGCCACAATATAACAACCATCCTATTTCCAGTTCCAGGGAACCTGATGCCCTCTTCCGACTCCTTGGGCACTGTACACACATACAGACGATACACTCACACAATAAAATAAAAATAATGGTAAAAAAGAAATTCACAATACTAACTCCAAGTTTCTTATATAAGTACAAAGAAACATTTCTTAAGAAAGAAGGCAATCCAATTTTTAAAAGCAACTTAAGGGCAGATGTCTCTGTGGTAGATGCACTTGTTCCCAAGCCTGATGACCTGAGTTTCATACCAAAGACCCACATGATAGAAGCAGAGAACCAACTTCTGAAAGTTATCCCAACTACCTCACATGCACACGGTATGTGTACTCCCTCCCCCCTTGCAAAAAATAAATATAAAATAAATAAAAGCAACTCAAAACATACATAAAGTTTTTGGTTTTGTTGAGACAAGGTCTCACTATGTAGCCCCTGGCTGGCCTAGAATTTGCATGTAGATCAGACTTGCCTCAAACTCACAGAGATCTACCTGTCTGCATCCCAAGTGCTGGAATTAAAGGCCTGTGCTACCATGTCTGGCTCAAATACACATAATTTATAAGCATTTTAATCCTATGGATATCCTAATCACCAGATAATGGATATTCTAATTGCCAGATAATGAAATAGAGATTCAGAGGAGCTAATTTGCCAAAGGCTGTTTAGGAATTATTAATAAACAGTGGAGCTTCTGATTCCAGAGCCTATATTTCTCATAATACACGATTCTGTCTAATCACCACCCTAGAAATCTTAATCTTCTCAGGAAAAGCTGTGTACACTCTTTAACTTTTAACACATTGGAGGGGGGGGTCCTTTTGAGATAAGATCTCTTCTCCTTGTAGCTCCAGCTGTCTGGAACTTGCTATGTAGACCAGACAGGTCTTGAACTCACAGAGATCCACTACCTCTGCCTCCCCAGGTGCTGGGATTAAAGGCATGCACCACCATATCCAACTTTAACACATTTTTAATAAGCTACTTTTCTCTTGGAATTTCTTATCTGCTTTCTGCCTCCCTCTGACAATGGAACTTATTTTATAAATAAAATGCAGAGAAAAAAATTGGCTTATATCATCACTAACTATAGAAGAATAGGATACCTGAAGAGCCATCTACCCACTTAACTATTATCTATTCAAGGACAACTACTGTAATTCATGTATAGTTGAGGAATAAGACCAACAACTGCTAAATAACTTTTCATTTACTATTTCCATGGCCAGTCTCTCTGGGCCAAAGGTTAAAGGCATCAGGAGTAACAATAAACAAAAGCTAATCATTACCACTTAATTTGAACAATATGTTTATTTTTTTCTTGAACCCAGGAATGTGCACGTGTCAGGCAAGTGCTCTACCACTGAGCTATGTGTGCAACCTATATATAGGTTTTTTTGATGGAAAATAATACTTTGGCACCTTATAGCTGAGACAAATTACTTTTCTTACAACTTGTTAAAATATGGATAAAATAAAATTAGGTTAAAACTTTATTTTTATGTGTGCAGGTCCACGGTATATGTGTGTGTAAATGTGCACATGCATGTCAGAAGACAACCATGAGTGTTATTTCTCATTAGCCATCTGCCTTATTTTGGTGTACACGTGTTTGTATGTATATAGGTACACAGGTCCACCTATGCATGTGTGCACATGTAGCAACTAGAGGTTAACCTAGAGTGTTGTTCTTTAGGAACCATCCATTGTGGATTTTGAGACAGTCTCTCACTAGACCTGAGGCTTATTGATTAGGCTGATTAGCCTCCACCTCACGGAGATCTGCCTGCCCCTCCTCCTGAGTACTGGGATTAAAGGTGTGTACCATCACACCCTGTCATGCCCAGGTTTTGGCTTAGGTTTGCAAACTTGGGTCTTCATACTTGCATGGTGAGCATTTTACTTACTGAGCCATCTCCCCAGACTCTGCCTTATATTTCCAGGCAGGGATTCTCATTAGTCAGGAGCATACCAAGAAAGTTAGGCTGGCTGGCCAGTGAGCCCCAGGGTACCTATCTCTGTCTCCCCAGTGCTGAAATTATCAATGTGGGCCACTATGCCTAGTTCTTCCCAGATCCTTGTGCTTGCACTGGGGAGCCATCTCCCCAGCCCCTAGATATAAACATTTGAAAGAAAAAATTTATTATTTTTAATAATAAAATAAAAATTTTAAACAAAATTGTAAATAACAGCATTAATTTACTATGATGGACAATAATTTTTGTTGAATGAAACTACACTGCCCTCCAAATGTAAATATGGTACAGCTTGTTAAAGGCTCTTTCTTCTTACTTGCTAAGTGCTCTACCATTAAGCTATATCCCCAGCTCATTTTCCACTTTTTAATGCATCAGTGTGCTGCCTTGCTCCTAGTAAAATGCCTGGCACTTAGCTGGCACTCAATAAATGCCTATTGTATTAGAAAACTTAATACAGACTGTGGATTCTGATGACTTGAGTTCAAGATCTAGACTTCCCGCTGATTGAGCAACCTTGGCCTAGCCAATTACTTGTATCATCAGTTTCATCATGTGGAAGTAGAAATGCTTCCACAGGCTTAACAGTCATCAGGAAGACTACTTGAAAAAAGCAAAAATAAAGCAAAGCTTTGCCTTACCGATAAAAGTCACTCTCTGGGTCACTGTGCCGGATCTGGAATGGTGCGTTGGGATTTTTGCAATCTAAAGGTAGCAGGTCATCAGGAAGAGGAGGTGACCCAGGGCATGGGGGAAGAGGTTCACTCTCTTCAGTCTTTACACCTTCTGTCTGCTGCTGATTCTGGGCCTGGGCTGTGGCGATAAGGCTTCGAAGACGGCGGTTGTGCTGGATCAGCTGAATGGTATGGATGGTGAGGCTGCATGGCTCTGAAGGGATGTCTAGCATAGTAGGTGGTTTGGGCTTGTTGGCTGAGGGTTGATGCAGGGGTGGGTCGTGGACTTCTACCAGACGGAACTCCCGTGGAAGCAGATCAAAGGAGCTTCTGCTGGTCCGGCTCGAGGATACCGGTATCTCCCCCCAGTATCTCAACATTTTAGAATGAGAAGGGAGGAGGAGCTCTCAGGCTTGAGATACCCTAAAGGTAGTGTGCTTACGTCTCTAACAGTTGTAGATTATAGGCTTCTACTGGGAAAAATATAAAGTCTGGACAGCTGTTTACACAGAAAGCAAGTAAAGACACTTTGAAAAATGCCAGTGTAGCAAAACTGTAGGACCAGAGATATTCTCCCTGAAGAAATTAAAAGAAATACAATCATTAGATGTCAATCACACAACAATTCCTCTTGGATTTAAGTACAAAGTAGAATCTAGGTCATTAGCAGATGAATAGTGGCAATGGTGTCTGAGACTCCAACACACATTTCCTATCTCCCTTCACTAATTCATTACCAGAACTACCTTCATACCCAATCCTACACACTTTACAAGGCATGGAACTTAAATGTGAAGCCTGGAGTATTCAACTGCAGAGGGTCAAAAAAAGAGACCACTGAAGACACTAACAGGTGCTTCTTACTGTGTGCCATGCCAGGCACATCACAACTCACCTCGGAGGAAAATTATTGAGCCCTGAATTAGCCTTATGTTTTCAAATTCTGACACATATAACAAAGAATCAGAGATTGTATGTATATGTGTCCAGGTGCACATGTATGTAGGTACGCACGGAGGCCAAAGACTGACCTTGGATGTCATTTCTTAAGCATTGTCCGAATTGTTTTTGAGACAGAATCTCTCACTGGGTCCTGGGGCTCGCTGATTAGCCTAGATTAGCTGGCTAGGGAATCCCAGAAATCTGCCTATCTGTGACAAGAGTGTGTAACCATATCTGGCTTTTTTACATGGATTTTGAGAATCAAACTCAGGTCCTCATGCTTGTGTGGCAAGCACTTTATGGACTGAGCCATCTCCCCAGACTGAATCTGAGAGAGTTCTACTGCCTTCCAACTACCCTTCTTCTAGTCTCTCTTGGTACCGATTCTATGCTTTGCACTACTGCTGGACTCTTTTCTTTTTTATGGCACTGAAGATCGAACACATGCTAAGCAAGTGCTTTATTACTGAGCTACAACTTCAGCCTATTTTCTTTCTTCTTTTTTTTTTTAAACAAACTCAAAATGAATGCCTTCCCTTGCCTCTTAAAAAAAGTCAATCAGAGGCCAGGTATGGTGGTGGCATGCCTTTAATCCTATCACTTGGGAAGCAAAGGTGGGTGGATCTCTATGAGTTCAAGGTCAGCTTGGTTTACATAGGGTATTCCAAGCCAACTGGGAGACCCTGTCTCAAAAAGATCAAAGTTAAAAAACAAAGAGAAAACACCAAACCAACACAAAACAAGGGGCTGGAGAAATGGCACAGTGGTTAAGAGCTATGGCTGCTCTTCCTGAGGACTAAGTTTCAGTTCCTAACACCCACATGGCAGTGAACACCTGCCCTTAACTCTAGTTTTGGGGAATCCAGTGCTTTCTTCTGCTTTCCAAGGGCATTGCATAACATGGGTACACCTACATACATGTGGGTAAAATACTCATACACAGAAAATAAAAATAAATTAATTAAAATAAAACAGAGTCAGTCAGAATTGTTAGCTTACCAGTCAATGAAATTTATGATGTCTTCAGTTCACTTCTCCAGATTCACTAACTATATATCTCTTCAGGTTCAACAAACATTAACTGAATACCAGGTATTATGTGAGGAGACAAAGACCAAATAGTTCAAGCTCCTTGTCCTGAGGTGAGAGAAATAGAAACAAAATATTTCAGTATAAAAGTATGCAGTAAATGTTGCTCCAAAGGCATAGACTCAGTGCAGTGCAGGTACACAGAGGACTTCACTTGCATTCTAACAAAACCACACCACTCAGCTGATATTCCTTCTTTAAAAAAAAAAAATGCTGGGGCTAGAGGGATGTCTCAGTGGTTAAGAGCACTGGCTGATCTTGCAGAGGACCCAGGTAAGGTTCCCAATACCAACAAGGTGGCTAACAACCATCTGTAACTCCAGCACTCGCACATAAATTTTTTAAAGGTTTTATTTATGTGTATCTGTATATGTTTTTATCCCACAAGTGTGTGGGTACTTGAAAAGCCCAGAAGTGGGTGTCAGACCCCCTGGGGGTAGAGTTACTGGTGGTTGTGAGTCACCTCAATGTGGAATCCAACTTGGGTCCTCTGGAAGAGTAGCAAGCACTCTTAACCTCTGAGCCATCTTTTAAGCCCACACTCATTTTCTTGAGAACATGTGGCACTCTCACAACACAATTGCCCGTTTTGGTTGTGATTTCTGTCAGGAATGTTTTGTTACTCTCTACATCCTTACCACGCTTGAATTTGTTCTGAAGGATAACAGAAATCACCATCCCCCATCATTTTCCCAATATATATCTTTTTTCTATTTTCATATCACTTTGCATTTATCTCTAGACTTTAATTTCAGTTGAACAGGTAATTAATTAACTTTTATTTTCCCACCTGTTTTGGCCATATAGTGGTACAGTATTGGGGCATTTATGTACAACTTACTGTATGTCAGGCCTGACCTTTATTGCTTAGTTCAATTTTTCAACAATCCTGTAAAAAAACACTGTTATCATTTCCATTTTTCAGATGTAGAAGCTGTGGCCCAGTGTCTTGCCCTGTGTCATCAATACAAAGGGTGAAAGACAAAACAGGTTTGAGAACCCAGGCTCTTAATCACTAAACTATGCTGCCTCAATAATTCGTTCTACGAATAAATGAATGAATGAACTAACAAGAAACTGCTCTCTCCCCTAACTTCACCATGAGTAAGAGGAGTACCGAACCCAAGTTCGGGAGGTGCAGTGTTGGGTCCTCAGTCACCAACAGCGGGCTTACTTAGGCTTAGGCGCCAATCACAGGATCTGGGGAAGTCTGTTTCCTGAGTAGTTCTGGCCCTGAACCCCACAATTAGGGGCAACTACTCACCGCCGTGTTCCCGGAGCCGTCTGAGAAGCTGTCTGCCTCTGAGAAGCCTGAGACAAGGACCAAGTCAAGCTGGTTTACTGATAAACGGTCCACGGCTAGAGGAGGCGGCTTCTTCTCAATCGCACGACGTCACAGGAAGTTCTTACAATCCCGTTGCAACGTTTAAAAAGGTCCCCGTTCTGAGCAGCACCACGACAGCCTTCTTTTGAGATTATGAGCTACCGGTATTACACACCGCTTTGCAGCTCTCTGGGTCTTGAAAGAGTTTCACCACAGCCCCCGAGAGAAGCCCCTGGGGGCTGGGAAGAAGGAGGCGTAGGCAGGAACGTGAAGAGCAAGGGCGTGCAGTTTCCGATGGACACATTTCGAGGTTGCACCGAGTTGAGGATGGCGGAACCTCCGGCATCTCCAGACGTGAGTGGCGAGTTTAAAAAGCCAGTTTTGCCGGTGCTCCCGGTAGTGCAGGGTAAGACTCCGGCCCCGAGTTCCTCAAACCCTGAGGACGGGAAAGACTGTACGACGGCTTTGCCGGACCCCGAATGTGGGCAGCCCGAAGTGCCCCCGCCTCAGTCGGACGGCGGGGAGCCTCGGAGTCTACCGGAACAGCCCGGCTCTTTACGGGTAGCTGTTTCTCCCAGCGGCCCGGCCCGGACTCGCCCGTACCAAGAGCCCTCATGGGGCAGCCCAGCCACGGCCCCCTACAGCCTTGAAACCTTGAAGGGTGGCACCATCCTTGGCACCCGCAGTTTGAAAGGGACGAGCTGCTCCCTGTTCGGGAGGCTGGCTAGCTGTGACATCTGCCTGGAGCACCCTTCGGTGTCTCGGTACCACGCAGTGCTGCAGCACAGGGGGTCGGACTCCGACGGAGAAGGCAACGGCCACGAGCAGGGCTTCTTTCTGTATGATCTGGGAAGTACCCATGGCACTTTCCTCAACAAAACCCGCATCCCACCCCGCACCTACTGTAGAGTCCATGTCGGGCACGTGTTTCGCTTTGGAGGCAGCACCCGGCTCTTCATCCTTCAGGTAAGTGGAATAATCCAAACTGGAAATCTTGGGACTTTCATCGTGTCGTTCTTGAACTCGGAGTAAGTTTAAGCTTTAGTTGATTGCCCCAGTTATCGATGACAAAACCAGAGGTATCAGTCAGCACCCACATATCCAGATGTCTGCATATACCGCTGTATCTCCGAAAGTAATTTCCTCCTTCTTGAATTCTAATTTTTTTCCCTTAACTTATCAGGGACCAGAGGAAGACCGAGAGGCAGAATCTGAGTTAACAGTAACGCAACTGAAGGAACTGCGCAAGCAGCAACAAATGTTACTGGAGAAGAAGATGTTAGGTGAAGACTCAGATGAAGAGGAAATGGGTAGCACTGAAGGGAAGAGAAATACTAGTGATCAAGATGATGACATGGGATGCACCTGGGGAATGGGTAAGAAAATTGCTAGCAAAGGTTAATGTTTTGAATTCATTACTAGTGGCACCCGTAAATGATTTTTATCATACGGCTCTTTATGACTTTTTGAAATAGATTTAGGGTAAACATAATTTGCAGATTAGGCAACCAAAACCCAGAGAGGGTTATTAACTTTACTGATATTAAAAAAACAAACAATTGAGGACCCAGTTTCGGTTCCCAGCACAAACATGGTGGTTCATAATTATCTGTAACTCTAGTTCCAGGGTATTTGGCTCCTTCTGGCCTTTATGGGTACCAGGCACACAAGTGGTATACACACGTACATGCAGGCAAACACTCATACACATTTTAAAAAATCCTTAAAATTGAATTATGGGCACTATGGATATATTTGTTTATTTTTAGTGTAATTTCTTGATTAAGACTTTCTTAGCCATATATTAACTTACTATTTTCATCACTTAAAAATATTTTTAGTTCTGAATGCTAAATAATCACAAAAGGGATACAGTTCAATCAAATAAAATGGAATGTTACTCAATATAGGACTATTCTTTTGAATTATTATTATTTTTTTTTACTTTGTAAAAATAGCCTGAATGGTGAAATATCAAATCAGAGGAAGCTGGTCTCTTATTCAAAGGCATGAACTGAAGTTTTCACAAACACCAGACACATTCAGGATATAGGTTTCTAAAAAAAGATTGGGAGTTGGCAAGGTGGCTCAGTGAGTAAAGGTGCTTGCTCTTGAGCCTGATTCCCTGAAGTTGATCTCTGAGTCCCACATAGTGGAAGAAGAGAACTCACTCTCGAAAGTTGTCCTCTGACCTCCTCCTGTTCTGTGCCACTTGTGTGTGCACACACACACACACACAGAATAAAATAAATAAATAAGCAAATAAATGTTTTTAAAAAGTAAAATAGAAGTTGGGCTGGTAAGACCCTCCAAGGGTGACAACCTGAAGTTTCATTCCTGGTCTCCTGTGATGGAAGAAGAAAAACAACTCCTATAAATTGTTTTTGGCTCTCTACAAACACACACATAATAATAACAACAATGACAATAATATGTAATTAAAGAAAAGAATGTTAAAGCCAAGCATGGTGATGCTAGCACTGGAGAGGCAGAGGTAAGTGACACTCTATGAGACTGAGGCCAGCCTAGTCTACAAAGTGAGTTCCAGGCCAACTGGGGCTACCGGAGACCCTGTCTCAAAAACACCAAAAATAATAAATACATAAATAAAAAAGAACTTGGCCTTAATGTGTAAACTAGAAGACAGGATAAATATACAATTACTAATGCAAAGAGCCAAGAATAACCTGGAAATGGTATTATGAGAGTTAGATGTCAGCAAAGAAAACAGTCACTGAGAACTTAGAACAGTATGTTAACTGTTATCTACATGTGGTTTTTTATTGAGCACTTCCAACGTGGCTAGTCCAAATTGACATATCCTCTTAAGTACAAACTACACACAAGATTTCAAAAACAGTGTTAGGGTATCTGTATCATATACTTATAGTAATTATATGTTGAAATGAGAGTTACTTCATTTTTCTATTTTTTAATGTAACTAATAGAAAATTTAAGATTATACCTATAACTCATGTTTCTGTTGACAGAAATATAGGAAACTATAAATTTATCTTTATTTAATTACATTTTAATTTATTGTTTGTGTATGTGTGTGTGTATGTGTACATGCATACTATGCCACGGTGTGCAAGTGGAGATCAGAGGACAGCTTTCAAGAGTCAGTTCTCTCCTTGTACCACGTGGGTCTCAGGGATTGAGTTCAGGTTGTCAAGCTTGGCAGCAAGTGCCTTTATCCCCAGAGCCATCTCTATGGCCCACTTGATAAATTTATGAACAAGGGTTTTAAGCTGGAATTTGAAGGAATGAAAAAGTAGCCCTAATAGAGCTGCATGTTGGAGTTAGTATTTGGGGTGGGGACTGATGGCTTTAAGGGCATAGTGCATTTGTCAGTCTGTTTGGTAGATATGAGAAGAATTACCTTAGAATCAATAAGTGAGACCCGAGGAGAAGGCAAAGAGAATGATAGCCAAAGCGCTCTGTTTTCAAAGTGGTAGGTACATCTGCCTTTAAAATAAAGTGCTGGAGGGAGCCATGGAAACAAGCTTTGTCTTGTTACATAATTTAGAAAACTTAATGTTCATGGTGGGGATTTGTGGTTGTTTCATCTCATGACCCCAAATATCTTTCTTTTCATCACTTACAATTAAAAGCAAATATATATACAAATATAAATATGTTTATATATATTTTTTCCTTGAAACAGTATCTGTCTATGTAGTCCAGGCTGTTCTGGTACTTATAATTTTCCTGCCTCAGTGTCCTCAGTGCTGAGATTCTAGGTGTGTGCCACTGTGCCCAGCTCATAGAATTATATCTCTTCTCAATCTAGAAGGATAAGGGTGTCATTCTGATATCCTCCTGTAGCCATTCTTTCTTGTGTCTTGCAGGAGAAGACGCTGTAGAAGATGAGGCTGAAGAGAACCCTGTTGCCTTGGAGTTCCAGCAGGATCGGGAGGCCTTTTATATAAAGGATCCAAAAAAGGCTCTGCAAGGCTTCTTTGACCGAGAAGGTATGTAAATAAGTTTCTGAGCAGTAAGATGTACCCACAGCAGTTTTGTTTCTTAAAGCTTTAAGTCTGGCTTCAACTTCTGAACACTAGAGTTTGTCTGTTTCTGTTCTTATTCAGTTCTGGCCTCTCATCAATTCCTTTGGCTTTATTTTTACTTTTTTGTGGGGTGCTGAGGTTAAACCCAGGATTTGTGTTAAGAAAGTGCTCTATCACTAAGCTATACCTTCAGTCCGAGGTTTTTTTGACGATAGAACTCTTGTTTGTTGTCTCTTTATCTTAGAGTAAATACTTTTCTCCTGGCTCATCACAGTCTTATCAAAAGATCTTGGACTTTGGTGGTAGGAAAATGAAATAGAGTCTTAGAATTTTTTGTTCCTAATTTACCTGATCTTTTATAATTATTATTATTATGTGAGTGTGTGTCCAGAGGAACAACCTTGGGTGCCAGCCTCAGGAATATCATCTACTTTTTTTGAGACAGGCTCTCTCATTGGCTTGGATCTCACCCATAAAGATAGACTGGCTGGCCAGTGAGACTCGGAAATCTTCTGTCTCTGTTTCCCTAGTGCTGGAATTACAAGCACGTGCCACCATGCCAGGCATTTTTACATGGTTTCTGGGGCCAAGCTCAGATCCAAATACGTTTCCAACTGAGCCATCTTCCAGATCCCCTGATCTTTTCTTGGGTATATTTTAACCTCATTGTGACAAAAAATGTTCTTCCAGAAGAGTGTTTCGGTAGAGATACTTTGAGAGAACATGTGTTCATATTTATGTGTATTTTCATGTATGTACACATGCATAGTTTATTCACAGGCCTTTTAGGGGATTGGTTCCAGAACTCTTCTTCCCTTAGGATACCGAGATCTGGGAGTGCTCAAGTCCCTTATATCAAGGAGCACAGTATTTGCATGTAAGCCACATTAAAAGTCCTGTATACTTTAATTATCCCCTAGATTATTTACAGTACCTAGCATAGTGTAAATGGTCATCATACTGTATTGTTTAGAGAATAATAACAAAGTATACATGTTTGGAACAGGTGTTTTTTTTTTCTCCTTTGAATATTTTTAGTCTGTAATTGTTTGAATCCCAATAAGGAAAAATCCTGTGTGTGTGTGTGTGTGTGTGTGTATGTGTGTGTGTGTATGAATGTGTGATTTACATACATTTAAATGAAAATATATATGAATTAGTTGCTTTCCGCACTTACTGTTTATGCTTCTAAGCCAGCATTGTAGTTCATTCCTATGATCCAGTGGTTGGAAAGTGAAGGCAGAAAGATCGGAAATTCAAGGTCATGCCCTTCTGATAGTTCAAGGCCAACCTGAACAGCATGAAACTCTGTCTCAAACAACAACAAAATATATGTTTATGCCTCTAAAAGCTAACTGTGCCTAAATAGCAATGAAAATCTACAACTTAACAGAAAGTGTGAAAATTGGAGCTGGAGAGATGGCTCAGTCGGTAAAGGGCTTTTGCTGTATAAACATGAAGGTCCCCAGCACCCACAGAAAAAGCTGAATGTGGTAGTTTGCACGTCTATAACCCCAGTGATGAGGAGGCAGAGGCCGGTGGAATCCTGGAGCTTATTGGCCAGCCAGACTAGCTGAATAGATGGGCTCCATGTTTGGTGAGAGACCCTGTCTCAAAAAATAAGGTGTTAGAGAATGACTAAGGAAAGACACTCCTGGCCTCCACTGGCATGTACATGCTCATGCATACATATCTATTATGAACATGTACATATATACTTTACACACACATAGTTTGTGTAAACAAAACTTTGTATGGAGACATTATTGGTTTGGGTGTTTTGATGGTGGTAGAATCAAATCCAGGGCATTGTGCATACTGGACAAACATTCAGTCATAACTAAGCACCCACCTCCCTTTTTTTGGTCTCTTTTGAGACAGGGTCTTCCTATAGCCCCAGGTGTCCTATAACTCGCTATGTAGACCAGGTTGGCCTTGAACTCACAGACTTCTGTTTGCCCTAAGAGCACTAGAATTGAAGCATGTGACATCATGCCTGGCTTTTTTTTGGGGGGGGGAGAGATCTCACTAAGTTACCCAGGCTAGTCTTGGACTAACTCTGTAGCCTAGACAGTCCTTGAAGTTTTGATCCTCTTGCTTCCGTCTCTGAATAGGTAGGATTATAGGCCTACACAGCCAGGCTTGTATTTTGTTTTGTCTTTTGTCTTACAGTATTGATGTTGAACCTAGGTCCTTGTATATTTCTACACATACACCCTACCGCTGATCTATTATATGCCAGCTCTATTTTATATTTTTAATTTTATGTGTATGAGTGTTTTACTTTCATGTATGTAAGTGGACCTGTGTTGTACTATGCCCAAGCAGACCAAAAGGGTGTCTGATTCCCCTGGAACTGGTGTTATGGACAGTTGTTAGCTGCCAATGTGGGTGTTGGGAATTGACCTCCAGTGCTCTTTACCTTCGAGCCATCTCTTCAGCTTTTCCCATTCACTTTTTTTTGAGACAGGGTTTTACTCTGTAGTCTAAGCTAGCCTCAGACTTACAGTATAACTCAAGCTGGTCCTGAACTTGCAGAGATCTTCCTACCTCTGCCTCCTGAGTCATGAGCCACCACACCTGGCTCCAGCCCTCTTTTTAAAATTTTTTTAATTTTAGGTTTTTGGAGTTTTTTTGAGAAAAGGTTTCACTAAGTTACCTAAGCTGGTCTTGAATTCACTCTGTAGCCCAGGCAGACCTTAACTTTGAGGTCTTCCTGCCCCAACCTCCCAAGTAGTTGGGATTAAAAGTCTGTGCCACTAGGCCCTAATGAGTTGTTTGTTCTGATCTAAAATTATTTTTCTCCATGTCAAATTCAAATTCATTCTAGATTTATTTTCAGATGATAATCCCTTGGCATAAACAAAATATTGAGATTTAGTATTCATTGTGATATTAAAACTTGGTGTCTTTATTTAAATTTTGCCTTCTGTATTGTATCAACTAGTATTTTTCAGATTTTATTAAAACTGTTCTCTCTTTCTCCCACAGGAGAAGAATTAGAATATGAATTTGATGAACAGGGACATAGCACTTGGCTCTGCAGGGTGAGGTATGTTCTTTTCAGTTTTCAGATATTTTGTGAGACAGGTCTTGTTACGTAGCCCATGCTGTCCTTTAACTCACAGTCCTCTCTCTTCTGCCTACAAAGTGTTGTGATTATGTATTCTGTTCTTGTTAATGTCCATATCTGGAAAGTGCCATTTTCAAGTTAATTTATGCTTGTAGAGAACAGGCCAAAGAGTAATTTTACTCTTAATTGTGGGCCTTGCTATTTGAGCAGAGCTTACCATATGTGGTGGTAGGGTGGCATGAAGAAGAGGAAGGAAATGATTTGAAGTCCGTCCCTGGCAAGGTAGAATGGAATTAACTGAGAGAGTGAAAAGCCATATAAGAAAACAGCTGTCATCACAGCATGAGAGTTGTTTTCATGAGACTTGGTTCTCACTGCTGTCCTGTAATCCCCTGTAAACAATATAGATTGCCTGTAGATGATTCAACTGGGAAACAGCTGGTGGCTGAGGCCATTCACTCAGGAAAGAAAAAGGAAGCAATGATCCAGTGCTCACTGGAAGCTTGTCGGATCCTCGATACATTGGGATTGTTGCGGCAGGAAGCAGGTCCGTATATGGGAGTCATTTTTCTTTTTCAAAAAGTTTTACTATGTGTGTGAATATTTTGCTTGTATCTATCTTTGTACACCTCATGTGCACCTGGTGCCCTCAGAGAGGGTGTTGGATCTCCTAGATGGTTGTGAGCTGCCATGTGGGTACAGAAGAATGAACCCAGTTCCTCTGGTAGAGCAGCCAGTGCTTTTAACTACTGAGCCATTTCTCCAGACCCCATTTTTCTTTACAAGAAAAAAAAAGAAGGAGCCAGTTGTAGTGGCACATACCTTTAATCCTAGCACTTGGGAGGCAGAGGTAGGCAGATCTCTATGAGATTGAGGTCAGCCTGGTCTATATAGTGAGTTTCAAGCTAGCTGAAATTACAGGGAGACTCTGCCTTTTTTCTTTTTCTTTTTTTCACTTTTCTTCTTTTATTTATTTTATGTGTATGAGTGTTTTGCCTCCATGTAAGTGTTCCTGTTTTGTGCAGTGCCCACAGAGGCCAGAAGAAGGAATCAAACCCTTTGGAACTGGAGTTAGAGATCATTGTTAATGGCTATGTGGGTGCTGGGAATCAAACCAGGCTTCTCTGCAAGAACAGCTAGTGCTCTAAACCACTGAGCCATCTCTCTAGCCCTGGAGATCCTGTCTTAAAATAATAAATAGAATAAAGCAGGAAAATATAATACAAAGAATAATTTCTTGGGCTGGAAAGATGTCTCAGCAGTTAAAAGCACTGGCTACTCTCACAGAGGAGCTCATTTTTGTTCCTAGCACTTACATAGTGACTAAACCATCCATAATTCCAGTTCCAGGGGTTCCAATGCCCTTGCATGCATCTGGTGCACTTAGATACATTCAGACAAAACACTCATACACAAAAATAAATTTAAGAAAAAAATTTTTTTGTTGTTCTTTTTGAGACAGGGTCTCTCTGTAGCTCTAGCTGGCCTGGAACTTGCTATGTAGACCAGGATGGCCTTGAAGTCACAGAGATCCACCTGCCTCTGCCTCCCAAGTGCTTGGATTAAAGGCATTCATCACCAACACCCAGCCCTAAAAAATGAATTTTAAAAAGAGTGATCCCTCTTCACAGGAGGAATATGTAGATTATACAGAAGTTTTAGAAGTGGAAAGAAAAGTTAGTTTCCTATCTCAACATCCTAAGACATTTGTCTATATTGTCCTAAGCATTTTCTGTACATGGGTGAATATATAGGACTAGATCCTTGGAGCCAGGCATAGCGGCCCATGCCTCTAATTCTAGCATTTGCAAGGCAGATGGTTGTAAGTTTGGGGCCAGCCTGGTTTGGCTTCTGTTTCTCAGTTGTCATATTCCTTGGTTTATTCCATGTTTAGTAGTCTTTTTCTTATTATCTTTTTGCTTTACTAGTTAATTGATTTCTTTTAGTTCTTTGTTGTTGTAAAATATATTTAAGAACATAGCATTTTAAAGTATAATTTAATGATATTTATATTCGCATCGTTGTGTATTCATTTAGGTGCCTCATATAATTGGAATATTGTGTGTGTGTGTGTGTCTGTCTGTGTCTGTCTAACTTATTTTGCTTGGCATAATGTTGTCAAGGTTTAGCTCTTTGCTCTTTGTTTTCTTGAGAAAAGGTCTCAGTAGCCCAGGTGGCCTCAAATACAATTATTCTACCTTAGGCTCCCATGGACTGGAATTTCAGGCGCACTCTACTATGCCTGGCTAGTGCATTGTTTTTATTTCTGGGTTGGCAGCTTGTGGGAATTTTTTATATTTCAGCTTAAATAATAAAAATTTATCAAAGTAGGTGTGGCAGTGCTTGGGAGGCAGAGGTAAGTGGATCTCTTGTGAGAAATAGGTCAGCTTGGTCTTCATAGGGAGTTCCAGGCCAACTGGGGTTACCAGGAGACCCTCAAAAAACAAACAAACAAACAGCACAAAACAAAACAAATTTTTTGAGAGTTCCTGGGATGGTGATTATCTCCTCCCCCTTTGAGGGAGGGAACAGTGCTATTGGAAATCACTGAGAAATCAAACACCATCTTGGCCCCCTGGGCCTATACAGGGAGGAGGAGAGCCATTCTCTCCAGGTCTTTAGTCTTTCTCAGTTAAAGAGAGTGGATGCTAAAAAATTCTCTTTTTAAATTTGTTTGCCTTTTGTTTTCTTTTAAATTTTCTTATTTATTAAAAAATACTTATTCTTTGATAGTTGGATACATGTATATCATGTATCGATTCCCCCTCCCGTATTCTCCCCGGAATCCCCTCAGTACATCCTCCTCCCACTTCATGTCCTTTCCTTTTTTTGAAACCCATTGAGGTTTTAGTACTGCCTATAGTATGGAGGCCATGGGAACATGAGCAATCTATCAGCAGCCACATCCCCAAAGTAGAAGGACTATCCCCCAGCATCCAGCAGGTGCCAATAGCCAATCAGCTAAGAGTAAGTCCTGAGTCTCTATCCCCAGTTTTAGACAAGGTCTCTGGTGTCCCAGGCTGGCTTCTAACTTGCTGTGGAGCCAAGAATGTCCCTGAACTTCTAACCCTCCTGCTTCTGCCTCCCAAGTGGTGGGTTATAGGCATGCACAGTCACATCAGTTATGTGGTATGGGAGATCAAACCCAGGCTTATTTGTGCTGGGCAAGTACTCTGAGCTACTTCCCTGCTCCTAGTTTTCCTCTTAAAACTTCATTATGAATCATTTTACCTTTAGTATCTCGGAAGAGGAAAGCCAAGAACTGGGAAGATGAAGATTTTTATGATAGTGATGATGACACATTCCTTGATCGCACTGGCCTGGTTGAGAAGAAACGTTTGAATAGAATGAAGAAGGCTGGGAAGATTGATGAGAAGCCAGAAACTTTTGAATCACTGGTAAGTTTATTGATAGAAGTAGCTGTTTTTATGATCATTATGATTTTAAAGCAGTACCATAGAAATGCAGTACTGAGGTAGGGTTTTTGTGATATCTAAGTTTAATGGTAACAAATAACTAGTTTTATTCAAGTTGGAAAAAAGAGACTTCCTCCAGGTTTGCATTGATTCATTAATGAACATTCTTTGGATGTGATACTATTTCCCAAATGAAAAATGTTTCAAGTTTGGGCATTTATAATGAAATTGTCTTTAAGACCCTAGCATTTAAGTGCAGTCAGAAGAATTTTGAGTATAAGATGATACTGGTCTACAACAGTATATCCTTCATAAAATTGTCATAAGGTGGCATGCATTTAACACTATATTTAGCAGTATTCAGTGCTTAAAACATCCAACATCTGTTGTTTTGGTTCATCAATGGAAACAGTGTCTTGAGTGCTTTCTTTTAAAATGAAGTTTCAGTTACTTGTTTTATTTAATCTGAGTTCTTTAATTCAGAAATTAATTCAGCTAGAATAAAATGAACAATTGAAAATTATCTGCATTAAGGACCAGCCTTAGATGGACTCTAAATTAATCATCTTAAAACTTATAACAATAATGAAAATGGGAAGATGATAAACATATTTTGAAAGAGGGAAAACATTTGCTAGCGCTGTTGATTTGTGCATTATAGGTTGCAAAGTTAAATGATGCTGAAAGGGAACTCTCTGAAATTTCTGAGAGACTTAAGGCCTCGAGCAAAGGTAAGACTGTCATCAAATATTTATTGACTACCTATTACATAAATATATATATTTATAAATAGTGCATTGTGCTAGGTGTTGGGGCTGCATTGGCTAATGCATCAGACTTGGAAGTTTTCCTTAGGAGCAGTGCAGCATTTTAGAGCCAGAAAAAAACATTGCAAATTGTTTGGTTTAACCTCTTTTTATTTCATAGTTGAGAAAAATGAAGCAAAACCACTTCTCAGGGTCTTACAGTTGTTGGTTTATTCCTAGTATCAATGATGCTCACTGTTGAGCTTTATGTTCACAACCTCTATGGAAACTGACTAAATTTGAGAACATTTGGGCCCAACTTTCTAAACATGTATCATCCTGTTTTGGGACAGCTCTGTCAGAGTCACCATCTCAGGATTCTTTAGATGCATTCATGTCAGAAATGAAGTCAGGGAGTGCGTTAGATGGTGTGTCTCGGAAGAAACTGCACCTGAGAACTTTTGAACTACGGAAAGAACAACAGAGACTTAAAGGGTTAATAAAAATTGTAAAGCCAGCAGAGATTCCAGAGCTGAAAAAGTAAGTAATCAGTTGTACTTGAAAAAAAAAAATTTTTTTTTTGAGACAGTGTCTCACAAAGCCTAAGCTGATCTCAAACTGTGTAGCTAAGGATGACCTTGAATTTCTTCTTCTTTTTTCAAATATTTGTTGTGTGTGTGAGTGAGCGTGTATAGAGACCAGAGGAAAACTTGCAGGAGTTGGTTCTTTCCCTCCATTGTGTGGGTTCTGAGGATTGAACTCAGGTTGTCAAGTTTTCTGGTGAGTGCCTTTACCCACCTAGCCATCGCACTGACCTGACTTTAAACTTCTGATCTTCCTGCCTCACTCACCTTCCCAAGTGCTCAGATTTGTAAGTATGCATCACCACCACAACTGGTTTTATATTTGAATTTTTTTTTTAATATCTTTTAGAGACACAGGGTCTCTCTGTAGCCCCAGCTGGCCTGGAACTCGCTATGTAGAACAGGCTGACCTTGAACTTACAGAGATCTGCTTGCCTCTGCCTTCCAAGTGCTGGGACTAAAGGCATATACCGCCACACCTGGCTTATATTTGAAATTTTAAATAAGCTTGGTAGTATATTTAACACTTTGAATTATCCTTTTATCTCTTTATTTAATAATTATAGATTTGAAATGTAAGCAAGGAATATTCTATTTTGTGGGGTTCCTTGTTTGTTTTTGATGCTGAGGGTCAAACCCAGATCCTCATAGATGGTAAGCAAGTACTGCACCTTTGAAGCACATCCCTCATCCAGAAAACCTTTAAGAACAAAAGGCACAAGTTTCATAGTGCCTTCGTTTGTTAAATGTTGATTGCTAGAAGATTTTCAGTGAATGCTCTATGGATTCTGGTTTCATTGAAATGCAGTGAGGTTTTAATTTGGTCTTTTACTGCAGAGTAAATTTGTTTTAAAAGCAATACTCATGAAAGGCCAAATTCACTAATATATAAAAGCCTATTGAAGATAAATAAATAATCAACCACCCAAAATATAAATGCACACACATGCACAAAGAAACTGGGCATGGTGGGTCATGTTTGTAATTCTAGCACTTGCGTAGTGAAGACTGGAGGATTAGGAGTGCAAGGTCATCCTCAGCTACACAGTAAGTTCAGGGACAGCTTGGGCTATATTAGACCTTGTCTCTAAAAACATACACATTGTGTATCGGTTGTCCCTGTGATAAGGAGGCTGAGCAGGGATCACAAATTTGAGACCAGCCTGAACTAGAATAGTGAGTTGTAGGCCAGTTTGAGATGCAAAACAAGACCCTACCTTAGAAACAGACAGGCCAGGAATGGTGACTCATGCCTGTAATCTCAGCACCTGGGATGCTGGGGGGTGGGGGGATTGCCATAACCTTAAGCCAGCCTGGGCTACATAGCAGGTACAAAAAATCAACCAGGGCTTTATAGCAAGATTTTGTCTCAAAAAAAAAATTGTATTGCAATAAAACTGTTAATCAAAGAAAATCTCTACTCTTAAAAAAAATCTGTGTAGATAAGTGAAGATAAATATTTGATGTTTTAGGCATATAGGAGGCAGAGGTTTAGAAGCCTTCATTATTTAGAATACCCCAGTTCTCACATTATTGTGGAGAGGGAGAGATTCTTTTTTTCTTTATGTGTATATGTCTGTGTGTGGATATGCACATGTGTGTGGGTATCTGCAGAGACCAGAGGCATCCCCTGGAGCTTGAGTTACAAGCAGTTGAGATCTGCCCAAGGTGGGTGCTGGGAACCAAACTCTGGTCCTCTGGAAGAGCAGCATGTGCTCTTAACCACTAAGCCATCTCCACACTGAGGCGAGATTCTTGGGAGGCAAGGTCTCACTCAGCACTTGACTCATTTTAGAAACAGTTGGCTGAAAGTTGTCAAGTAGAGTTTAGCCTGGAATCTTTCTCTGTTGTTTCTCTCTTAGTCATAAACCTGGGGTTAAAGCAGCAGAGCTAGCTGAACAAGGGCTTGTCATAGCCACATTCTGAAATCAAGAATGACAGTTTTTTTTAATTTAAAAATATTTTTTATTAATTTTATTGTATGAGTATGAGTGTATTCCTGCATGTGTGTATTGTTCCTGTGTCGTGCAATGCCACGGTCAGAAAAGGGCATCAGATTCCCTGGAACTGGAGTTACAGATGGTGTTAGCTGCCATGTGGGTGCTGGGAATCAAACCCAGGTCCTCTGCAAGAGCAGCCTGTACTCTTAGCCGCTAAGCCATATCTCCAGCCCCAAGAATGACAATTTTGTGTATTAGGGGTTCTCATAGTTTAGAATTGAATCTATACTTAGCCATTCTTGACCTTTTTCTTGAGAGTGATAAATGTTAGAAAGTTTCAGAGCTACAGGTGAAAAGCTATGAGCACAAATTATCTTCTGTTTTTTTTGTTTTGAGACAGGGTCTCATCACTGTATATCCCTGGCTGACCTGGAACTCTGTAGAACAGGCTCACATTGAACTCACGGAGATCTAACTGCCTGGAGGAAATATTTATAATTGTTCTTTCTTCCTAGAACTGACCTTCAGACCACAGATACAGAAAACAAAGCTAAGAAGCTCACCTTGCCTCTCTTTGGTGCCATGAAAGGAGGAAGCAAATTCAAATTAAAAACTGGAACAGTAGGAGTAAGTTGTGAATTAGAATGTGTTAAAGTTTCTGCCCTTCAGTGTTTCTGAGTTAATTTTTCTTTCTTTTAAAAGTGCAAATGACTTATTCCCTAGTTATATGAAAAAGGACTATTGGCATAGTATGATCATCATGTCTTTCTCAGAATTTGTTGAGTTTTTTTGTTGTTGTTCAGCTTAGGATTATCAAGAATTGATGAATTGGGCTGCAGAGGTGTTCAATATTTAAAGTGCTTGCTGCACAAGTGTGAGGGCTAGAATTCAGCTTGAAGAACCCACGTAAAAGTGAGGCGCAGTCCTGTGCACACCTGTAACCCCAGCACTGAGGGGGACTGAGACAGGATTGCTGGGGCTTGCGGGCTGACAGCCTGACTGAGCTCCAGGTTCAGCCAGAGACCCTACCTCATAGGAACGAGGTAAAGTGTGATAGCGTCCTCTGGCTGCCATGGGTGTGTATAGTCACACCTGTGTATATACCACACATATACAAAAGAACTGAAGAATTGATTCATACCAGTCAGTTTGTAAATAACTGATTTGTAAAGTTTGTACCAGTTTATTAATTTCAAATTAATGTTATATTTAGGAATGGAGCTCTTACATGAAATATTTTTAACCTGGTTGATAAATGTAATATGTGGGGTCATTTTAATTGTTAGTAACAGAGTATATGTATCCCTGCCATATGATTTTCCATGTGTGATTTAGTGCTTGCAACATCTTATAGCATGTGGGAATTATGGTGTCATACAGATGAGGAAATAGAGACACAGATCCCAGATCACACCATCACTATGTAACTATGCTAGCAGTAAGATTCGGATTTGTCTCTCAAGTTTTATTGTCTTTGGTTTTCCTATGTATATACCTCATGATGTGTGGTTTTGATTTATGTACATTTCTGTTTCTAGATTGAACTTTTACAAGGTTTTCATCACTCCAAAGAACTGAGCCTTGTGTATTGCTTTGCTATGACAGTCATAAAAAGTACCATAGACTGCGTTGCTTAAGCGAAAACAATTCAGTTTGTAACACCTTGAAAATTTTACTTTGTCACAGTTATAGATACTAGAAGTCCATGATGAAAATGGACTACACAGTTGGTTTCCTCAATGGCTTACTGATGATTGTCCTCTTGCTAACTGGCTGTGCCACCTTTCCCCACATTTTTGTTTCTTTTGAGATAGGTTCTCATTATGTAGCCCTGTGTGGCTTGGGACATAATATGTAGACCAGGCTGGCCTCATACAGAGATGTACCAGCCTCTGCCTCCAGAGTGCTGAGATTAAAGGTATGTGGCCACCACGCTTGGCTTGTCTTCTTCTAATAGCTTCAGTTATCACTCATATGGCTTTGGGCTCATTGCTTCTCAGCCTTTTGGTCAAGATGAGTGTGCCTGCCCTCACTGTTTCATTGTAACTTAATCACTTTAAAGACCACAATTATCTACAGATATCACATTCTGAAATATTAGAAGTTGGAGCTTCACATATGACTTTGTAGGAAAAAAAATGAATAAGCAAAGCAGTTTATAGTGGTGTACACCTATAATCCTCATATTGGGAATGCTGAGACAGGATCTGAAGTTCCAGGCCAGCCTGGGCTACCTAGCCAGATTGTCTCAAAAGAAATAAACACAAAAAATTGAACTCGAAACACCTTGAATTTGGATAAACTGCCCTCTGGTGGCAGAGGTCTGAAGTCCCAGTTAGATATTCTGAATGAGATGTATGGTGATGTATCTAAGATGGATGTTATGGGGATGGACATGTTCGGGTTTTAAATAAAAGAGAAATGGCTTTTAAAATGCTTTCTAAAGAAGGATTTTGTAATTTTACCCTACATTTTAAAAATGATAAAGGCTTAGCTGGTAGCCCAGGACCATAATCCCAACACTCAGGTAGCAGAGGCAAGAGGATTACTACAAGTTCAAGACCAACCTGGTCCTTATAGTGAGTTTCAAGCCAGCCAGGTCTACATAGTGAGACACTGTCAAAAGAAAAAAAAAATGTGTATGTGTGTGGGGAAGAGGGGGGAGATTTACAGATTTTCTTGAAAAGATTCTCTTGAAGATTTTGTAATAACTAAGGTCCTTTAGTATCAACAAATATAACAGTGTAGGGTTTTATATTTAATAATCTTGTGTATGTGATATTGGGGATTGAAGCTAGGACCTTGCACATGCTAGGCAAGCATACCACCATTAAACTATATACCCAAGCCTGGTTGTTTTGTTTTGTTTGTTTTATTTTAGGGTTCTGGGGATCCAGTCCAGGCTCTTGTACATGTTCTCCAGCCTAATAATCTTTGACCCTAGAAATTATTGAAAACAGTTTTAAGGTTCATCCATGGACAGATTTTAGGTGGAAGTCCTGCTTCTAGCAGACTTTTGTGGGGTTGATTAACCTAGAGAGATTGCGTTTTGTACATTTAGCTTAACCTCACAGAAGGGATTTGTCTCTTTCTATCATTATATAGAACTGCTTGTTCATGGTTTTATTTCCTTCATAGAAATTGCCCCCCAAGCGTCCAGAACTCCCTCCAGCTCTAATGAAAATGAAGGATGAGCCTGAAGTAGAAGAGGAGGAGGAAGAGGAGGAGGAAGAAGAGAAAGAAAAAGAGGAACATGAAAGGAAAATGGAGGATGGAAGCAGTAGGCTGCTGCAGGAGACAGAGGCAGAGCTAGAAGCAGCAGCACAAGGCCCGAGTACACCTGCAGAGCCCTCATGCTCTATGGAAGTGAGAAGCCATGGTAATAGCTTTCTTCTCCTGTGCTGGATAGTGCGGCAGTTGTGTTAATTATGAGTGAATTGAAAAAGTGAAACCACTTCCTGAATGTGTCATGTATCTACACAAATACATATATTTGTTGTTGTTTCAGGGACCAATGTATACATGAAAATAGCATAGGTTTTAGTACTTTGTTTTTATTTTTTGGTTGTTTTTGTTTTTTTGAGACTGGGTCTCACTATGTGGCCTTGACTGGCCTGGAACTTGTTATGTAGACAAGGCTAGCCTAGAACTCACAGAGATCTACCTGCCTCTGTCTCCCAGGTACTGAGATTAATAGTGTGCCCCACAACACCTGGCCTTGCCTCTATTTCTTAATTTTTACTATTGTAAAAAGGTAGGTAATAAATCTTCATCCTTAATTCTGGCATTTAAAAAAATACATATATTTCTGGAAGCAAAATTTGTAAGGCAAGACATATGTACATTTTTAAGACTTTTGTTAAGTATTGCCAATAAGTTTTATGTCAACATTTTGTAAGTGGAACTTCGGTGATTCTGTTAGACCTCTGGAGACACATTTACTAAAAACCTTATTAAGGTTAGTTGAAAGTGAGGGTAGTGTACTCGATGGCTATGGATGTGTGTAGCTGCTCTTGCTTATTTTGTTTTCTTGGATTCTATAACAATAAGCTCTGGCACTACTTTTTATAGAAAGCATGTCTCAACTCAGCCAAGTGGAACAGAATAAAGACGATCAAGAGATGAACAAAGTAGCTTCACCACTTGAGGAACCTTCAGGTGCGTGCTGCTCTGCACAGAGGTGCTACCTGGTTTCATGAGGGGGGAGTTGGCAGAATAGAAAATGGCCATACCAATGCTAGGTAGGTGCAGCCAACCAGGCCCTTGACAAAATGAGAATGCCCTGTTTGGTTTCTGATGTACCTTCTCATTGCCTTTTAAAAAATTCCTAGTCTGCTTCCTGGAGTTCTCTCGCCCCACAAAACAGCTAATGCCTTGATGCCTCGGATAGAAGAAACCTCTCCAGTTTTACATCTCTCAGAATCCATTGTGTCCTACCATGAAAGTGATTGAAACTTATGAAAATAAATCCATTGAAAGGTGTCCTACTAGGAAGGCTGTTTTTCTTTCGTTATTGCCTATTACTTTTAAACTAAGGGCTAATGAAAGCAGCCTCATCATACTCAAGCATATAGAGTAGTCTTAGTATTTAAAAACTTAAAGATATTAGTGAAAGAAAAATTCTTTTCTTTTATATATATAAGATTTATCTTTTAAAAATATTTTTATTTTTTTATTTTTATTTTATGTGTATGAGTATATTGTCTGAGTGTATAAGTGAAGAGGGTACCAGATCTTCTGGAACTTGAGTTAGGGACAATTGTTAGCTGCCATGTGGGTGCTGGGAACCGAAACCAGATCCTCTGCAAGAGCAGTCAGTGCTCTTAACCTCTGAGCCCTTTCTCTAGCCCTTAATATACATTTACAGTCATAGATTTATTATTGGTATATTCTTCAATAATATAACACTATTTTAGGAGAAACCTTTTTTCTATATGACTTTTTCTGAAAATAGCTATTTCTACTTTTTTTTTTTTTTCCTTAAATTATTACCAGAGACTGACTATGAGAAAAACAGAGATGAGTTAAAGAAAAAGAAAGCTCCTGGTCCAGGCAAAGTAAGTACTTCACTTGTCTGAAAATAAAAACCAGTTTCCTATCATGGCTCTTCTTTTGGAGACTACCTGAACAGAGTTCTCACCAGCCTTAGTCCCTTTTCCTACAAAACTGGACTGTCATTAATTTTTATTTTTTAGTTCTCTATCTCCCCTGCTCATCTGCCTGTGAGCTACCTCTTACTAGTTTATTAATGTTTTTCGTATCTCAGTACTCTATGCAAAGACATTTGAATAACATTTTCTTACCTCCCTCCTTTTGTTACACAAAAGCTGTAACTAATGTACTCCATTCTACATCATCATTTTTAAATCCATCTTGAAAACCATGTCAGTATATCAAGAAGTTTCTACTGCATACATGAATCCTGTTTAACCAGATCCATGTAGATGAAGAACAGTTGGATTGTTTCTGGTCTTTTATTATACTGGTACTATAATAGATGACCTTAGGTATATATAATTTTGTATGGATATGGTTAGCTTCCAGAGGTGGGATTGTTGGTTGTATGAGGAGGCCCTCAAGATCACCCTGAGATAATTCACAAGCAGAGCCATAGGACTATGATTTGCATCTATGATTCCTTACAGCAAAAGGCTACCAGGCACAGTCAGCAATGGGAAAAAGTCCCTGGAGCAAACCATATGTAAGGTTCAAAGGATCTTCTTCCACTAGAGACACAGGATATGCTTAATTTTCCCTAGCAACAAGTTGTGACAAGTATAAAATGTTGCTAATTGGAGAAGTTCATTAGCACCTCAGTTCCAGGGATTTTTGCTGGGGATTGGCTATGTACAGCATTCCTTGCCTAGCCTGTATCCAGATTCCATACTTGCTGAGGAAAGCATAACCACATTGTGTGTACAGTAGAGATATAGTGAACCACCCTTACCAGTTAGAGCGGTAGTCATCTTCCTCGAATCCTAGGTTCCAGTCTCCAGCCAGAGGCCAACCTTGCAAGCAGACCTTCAAAAGATAGCTGTCAGGCTTGCTTTGTTAATTCTTTCCTGCATGTAGGTTAAAGGCAAATGCTAAATTTCTCTCTCTGGGGATTATTGTTTAAGCACCTATATCTGCTGTGTATTTACCACCCTCTTTATCTTCCTTTTTTTCTTTTTTTTTTTGGTGGGGGGGCAGGAGGTGGCAGGCGGCGGGCATTGGATTGCTTTTCTGTTATTTATTTTTTGCTGTTTTGAGACTGGGACTTGCTATATATCTCAGGATGGCTTCCAACTCTCAGCCCTCCTGTCTTAGCCTGCCAAGTGTTAAAACCCCTTTAAAAAGTCTTATATTGATGCTGTGGAGATGATTCAGTAAAGTACTTGCTGGGCAAGTATGAGGACCTGGTTCAGAACCCTAGCACCCACAGAAAAATCTGGGTGCTGCAGCACATGTCCTAGTGCTGTGGAGGCAGAGCCAAGTGAATCCCTGAAGCTCAACCAGCCCAGCCAAATCAGTGAGCTCTAGGTTCACTGAGTGACCCTATTCAAAACAAATAAGGTGGAGGGCTAGTGGGATAGCTGAGCAGTAAAGGCACTTGACCTGGGTTTGATTCCTGGAACCCACATGGTCACTCTTCACAGGCCATCCTTTGCCCTCCACATGTGCCCTAGTGCATGCTTTATGCAAGCACACACGTGTGTGAATGAATGAATGAATGAAAGAAAGAAATTCTAACAAAAAGTAATAAGGTGGAGAGCAGTTGAGGAGGATGGCTTGATAGAAAAAAAGTCAGGCCTCAAAGAGAATGTTTTACCAAATTGGTTACTAATGTTAAGATAGTTATTGGAGACCTCTTAGTTTTTGTTTGTTAACAGACATAAAGACAATAATTCTTAAAGAATTCTTTTGAGTCAGGCATGGTGGGACACACCTGTAATCAATCCTAGGCAGGATAATCACAAAGTCTAGGCCATCTGAAGCTATTTACTGAGACTCTGACTCAACAAGCAATTCTTTAAAAAAAAAAAATTTCTTCATTCATTTATTTTGTGTTTATGTTGTTTTTTTTACCTGCATATATTCAAGTGCACTACATGACTGCAGAGGCCAGAAAGTGGTGTCAGATCTCCTAGAACTGAAGTTATGAATGGTTGTGAGCAGCCATGTAGATGCTGGACACTGACACAGGTCCTCTGCAGGGGAAGCCAGTGCTCTTAAACTTGAGCCATCTCTTCAGCCCCAGAAAATTCCTTTGAGTAAAATAATCTCTTTCTTCACTGCAGTTTCCACCTATATTTTCTTCCAAATATCCTGAAGATGACCCAGACTACTGTGTGTGGGTCCCACCTGAAGGTATGGTTTTTATTTGTACTTTCCTCTAAGATTTATTTATATTTTTGAATAGGTAATATATATTTAAAGTTCAAATTAAGAAAGTTTTAAGAGTATATAGTTAAAGGTCTCTATTTTGATGGGATTAAAGGATATAAAGAAATACATCTACCAAATAGAATTGGTATATCCTATGTAGACCCTTACTTAACAACTGTTTAAAAATATGGTAGTCTGGGATGTAGCTCTGTTGGTAGAGTGCTTGCCTAGCATCACAAAACCTGGGTTCCATCTCCAATACTTCCTAAACCAGGCATAGTGGCAAATGCTTGTAATCCCAACACTCAGGAAGTACAGACAAGAGAATCAGAAGTTCAAGGTCATCTTCGACTAAAAGTTTGAAGCCAGTCTGGGCTACAGTACAAAAACAGTGAAAATAAAATAAAATGAGCCAGTCACATTAATACTAGCTGAATATTTGATCATAGTGAGAAATTATTGATGTCTGAATGATGATGCTGCAGTTTTTGAAAAATGTCCTTATATTCTAGACATATATTGTTTACAGATGTAATGACATCTGATATTTACCTTTAAATAATCCGGTGGTGGAGGATAAGAGCTACTAGGGAAGGCTAATAAAGTAGGATTGGCCACAATTTGGCAATGATTAAGCATGAGGTTCATTATATTTTTCTATTTATTTTTGCATGTACTTACAGTTTATTAACAGAAAGAAAATGATGTTAGATTATGCCTCAGCTACTCATTGTTTCATCTAAAGACAATCAACTGTGATGAGGTTCTTATTCTTAGGTATTAAAAATGCTTAATCCAGGCATTAAGGTGTATTTCACCACCTTTCTATACAAATGAAGTATCTTGAACTTGTTATTTAGTACAAGACAGACATCCATAGCCATTCATAGATGTCTTGTTTTTCTTTTAATTGGATTTTGTTTTGGTTTTTGGTTGTTTTTTGAAACAGGATCTTGCTATGTAGCTAGGCTGGCCTTGAATTCATAATCGTCATGTATTCATGACTTTATGTATGCTGGGATTACAAATATATGCCTAAATATATTTGGCATATCTGGCTAAATATATTGTACCATGGTTCTTTTCTTTGGCATAAACTTTTACTTATTTAAATAGTTCTCTTAATTATATTTAGAATATTTCTAGTCTTTTGCAATTACAAACAACTCTATAGTAAGTAACCTCTAATATATGTAATTTTGTAATATATATTAAAATACATAAAGCATATTGAATGAATTAAATCAGTTTTGGGAAGGCAAATGTTGCATATTTCTTCTCATTTGTGGGTCCTAGACTTTTTATACATACACGAAGCCATATGCACAGAGGACACGAAAGCGGGAGTAGAACTCTTTAGAGAAACAGAGACTAAGGAGAGGAAAGAGTAAGGGAAGAGTGTGAAAGGCTCAGAATACATCATAGACCTGCATGGAAAGGGCTTCTGTAATACTATTTAATAATTTTTGTTGTTATTTTTAAAATATTATATTTGTTTTTATTTTATGGATATAAACATTCTGTCTCATATGTAAGGGTACCTCATGTATGCGTTGCTGGCAGAGGCCAGAAGAGGGCATTGAATCTCCTGGTACTGGAGTTACTGACAATGTAAGCCATCATGTGGTGCTGGGAACTGAACCTATGTCCTCTACAAGAACAGTCAGTGCTCTTAATCTCTGAGCCATCTCTCCAACCCCTATAAAAACTTTTAAATGAAAAAAAATTAAATACATTAAAAGGATAGCTAAAAAATTACTCAAAGTAAATATAATAAGGTATGGAGGTACATCTGTTGGGAAAAAAACACATGAATGCTAATATACTGGATCAAAGGTATGACCAAAATTGCATTCTAATATTGCACCAGTTTTGTGCTCATAATACACATTGTATAAGATGATTATTTTCCCATGTGCCCATTTACCTATTTCTACAAATGGTGTTTCTAAGATACTAGTAGCTATCATAACTTCAGTTGCTAAAGATACTTGCCTTTTAGCTACTAATAAATGCTAAGGCAGAAGTGAAAAGCGACTATATTCTGAAATTATATACAAAAAATAAATTTCCTGTTATAAAATAAATTGCTTTTGCTTTTGGCCTGATGATATCTGAATAGTGTTTCCCTCTTAAGTTTGGAAGAATAAATATATTTCTGTTTTTATATTTTGATGTAGGCCAAAGTGGAGATGGCAGAACCCATCTTAATGACAAGTATGGCTATTGATTCAGAATCCCAAAGGAAGACCTTGTGAACCAGAGGATATTTGGGATGATATATCAAGTTGCATGGCCAGAGAAGTTCAGATGATCATTTATACAGTCTGGTGACTGACTTTCTTGTTTGTGCTCTTCACTTCTTAAATTTATGTACCCCTCGGGTTCTCCTGAACTTTGGTATTTATGTTTAAAAATGTTTGTGTATATATGTAAAAAGCATAAAAAGGAACCATATACTATGGGAATTAATAAAATAAAATACATAACTACCATAAAATGAAATGGTGACAGTGTCTATAATGTTGATTTAAGGTCCTAGCTTCTTTAAGGTGTGCTGGTACCTAGTGCCAGTCTAGATGACTCCCTCCATGAAAAAGGATCATCCTTCAAGTCAGTGTTCGATACCAAAACTGTCGGTGCAAAGCACAGCTCTTACTGCAAGAGGAATAAGAAATAGTTCATTCTGAGCTAAATGTAAGTGGCTATGGCCCAGACATACAGATTCAGGTTGTCCCAAATAACATGTTCTACCGTAAAAGTGATATATGAGCTTTTGTTAGCTATAGTGCAGAACAGTCATAAATCAGGGCATTTACTAAATACATCGGTGAAGACTGCAGGTAGTGGATGACAGCAAAGTGGGGAAAATCGTCATAGGTTTCAAGTCTGTCTGGTGGCACTCTTGGTAGAAGCTAGTGGTTTACTAAGATGTATTCCAAAGGTTTTTACTCATAGTCTGAGAATATTAGGTCAGATATAGAGGCAGACATGAATGACTATTAAGGGAAGCAAAAATATCCCAAGATAATTTGTCTTTGGGTCTGTTGCATCCCAACATTTACAATTACAAAAGTCTAATAAGGCAGTCAGCCTTGTAGAATATTACATACAATATAGGCATAACTTTTTTTTTCTAGGAACTTAAGTTTATAGTTCTGTTGGCCAGGTATCATATTTTATACATGCAGGGGCTAAATGTTTTATATCACACAGTGCTAGCTAGGAAGGCCCATTCTAGAATCTGATAAAGATGAGGATGAGCAGGCAGAAAGGCATTCTTACAGAGAGAGAAATAGTTGTTAAAGCGATTAAGAGAGAAACCCAGGTCCGTATTAAGATTATTAGCCATCACGATCTGGGTCTTTTCTTTTTTTCACCCTTTGCATGTGACATAACATTTGCACAAACGTGATAGGAATATATTGTGCCTAAAGTTAAAATAAGAGTTTCAAATGACATAAAAGAAATAAAGGTAGCAGATGAGTGAAGCATTAACCAGTCCCCCAAGTCCCCAAGCCCTCATATATAATCACACTCTTCAACCACACTGTGTGCTTTTCCTCATGTATATTTCATTTTGATATTTGATATATTTGAAATAATTTATTGCTTAATTCTAGTTTTTCTTATTGATTCTGAAGCCATAAACCTCATGTGCAGTGGCTCTTTCTTTTTGGAACAGTTGGTTTTTCATGTCTTAATTACTCTTATTTGCGAATAGTAATGCCATTTGTCCTTGATTTTGGTTTTGTACAATATTCCAGTTTGAGGAAGTAAATGGACAGTCACATTACAGAAAAAAATGAGATTATAGTACAGTATCATTTTGTATTCTTCCTGATTAAATTGTCCTTTCCTCATGCACCAGATGTTAGTGACAAGAGCAATAAACACTCTTAACTGCTAGTCGTCTCTCCATCCCCAAGAAAATGTCTTTAAGAGAGGATTTTAGGGACGTGGAGAGATGGCTCAGCAATTAAGAACACTGGACTAAAAGGCAGTGGACCTGGGTTTGGTTTCCAGCACCCACCTCACAACTGCCTATAACTCCAGTTCTAGGGAAACTGACACCCTCTTTTGACTTCCATGGACCCCTGCGTGCATGTGGTGAACATAAACTCATGCAGGTACACAGGTACATACATAAATATAACAAATTTTAAAAATATTTTATTTCCCGTTAACTTAAAAAAAACACATCTTTGTAACTTCTTATCTTTCTTATACTTAATGGTTCTTTTCTTTTTTAAATCTTATTTTTATTGTTTTTAATTATGTGTACGTGTGCCTGTGTCTGTGTGTGGCTATGTACACATGAATGCAGGTTTCCAAGGAGTCTAGAGACATTGGATTCCCCTGGATCTGAAGTTGCAGCAGTCATGAGCCACCTGACAGGGGTGCTAGGAACCGAACTTAGGTCCTCTGGAAAGCAGTGCATGCTTTTAACCATGGAGCCATATCTCTAGCACTGATTCTTAGAAAAATAATTTTCTGGCAATGGAGAGGTGGCTCAGCCGTTAAAAGCACTGACTGCTCCTGCAGAGGACCTGGGTTTGATTCCCAGCACCCATATGGCAGCTAACAACCATCCATAAATCCAGTTCCAGGGAACCCAATGCCTTCTTTTGACCTCTGTAGGCACTGCATGATATGGGTTCACTTCAACACATGCAGGCAATACACTCATACACATAAAATAAAAATAATTTTAAAAATTATTTTCTTAACAAAATAACTATTTTAATAAAAACCCAAGAAACTATATTTGAAACATAAAGAAAATGGACATTATATCTTAAATATCTAGCAATAACTGATATGATGTGTTCATCATTCTGTTGATTTGTCTGTGTTCTCATCAACAAGTTTATCTTTTTTGAGTCTTACGAACTAAAAGGAATTTGGACTGAGTTTCTAACACAGGAGAAATTTGAGTCATACCATTTTGTGGAGGGAGGACTTCATTATCTAAGTATACCAAATAACAAATGTCTAAAGGCAGCACAGAGAAACATAATTTTAGTTATAAGACAAAAAAATTGGCCAGGTGTGGTGGTACACACCTGTAATCTTAGCACTTGACAGGCAAAGACAGGTGGATCACCACAATTTCAAGGCCAGTCTACATAGAGAGTCAGGCCCAGCCTAGGGTATACTGTTGAAATCCTGTCTCAAAAACAAAACACAAAGCAATAATGACAGTCTAGCAGTTAACCAGACATCAGCAGTGGGATGAGGGCTACTCTGATCTACGTAGCGAGTTCCAGACCATTGAGGGATCCATAGGGAGACCCTGACTCAAAAAAACAAAACCAAACCAAAAGAAGGATTTCAAATCATGGATATAGGCTAACAGATCAACAGGCAAAATGACAAAGAATTACATGAAATCAATAATTATCATGAACACAACACCAAAATAAACTGCACAGCACAATTTCATTAAATCAGAGTCACTCTTAGTAGACCCAAAAGTAGTATGTATCTCTGTCTTTGATCTGTGAGAGGCCCAGTGAAAGGCAAAAAAGTCACTTGAAACTTGTTCAGCAAACTTGGTATCTTCCTAGTTTTAAGAGCTGATCAGCCTGGAAACTCTTGTGTAATTGTCATTAAGGTGATCTAGAATTCTTTTTTGAAATTTTTTAGTTGAATTTTTATGTATTTCACGTCTCAATCTTAGTCATCTTATCCCTCTTCCCCATTGGCAACTTCCAATAGTCCCCCTCTAGGATTCATACGTTCTGTCATTGCTGTCAAGGCCTCTCATGTCACATTAGTGTCCCTAGACGTTCCTCAGTGCAAATTCATCCACTGGAGGAAGAGCTGATCTCCTTAAAGGGAGAGACTCTAGATAAGCTGACCTGAAATTCTTTAGAAAATTCCTGAGAGTCCTGAGATGACTCAAGAAGCGTCATATTTTCAACCCAGTAACTGTCCAGGGAGGGTAGACAGTATCAGGATCTCTGCTCCCTCTAGGCTTTATCTTAAAAGAGGCCATAATTTTTTCCCTTGATATAAAATTCACTCTGTATGGGGATTACTAGAGACGACTAGGCTGCACCCAGAAGGAGGAAGAGGCAGTGTTAGAACAGAGAGTAAGGCTTGAGTTAGAATACTCAGAATTCATCTTTAGTTTTGACACAACCTCTAAAATTACTTTTTTAAATAGTAGTAGGGATTGCATTAGAGCCTGTGTGCACTGTGCGAGTGCTTTATTACTGAGCCATAGCCCTAGCCGTAAAATTCTCATTCATTTCCTGTTCTTTAACATCTGTTTTAAAAAATCTTCTGGCTGGGTATGGTGACTCATGCCTTTAACCCCAGGATTCAGGAGCCAGAGGCAGGTAGATCTCTGTGAGTTCAAGACCAGCCTGGTCTACATAGTGAGTTCCAGACCAGCTGGGCCTACAGGGAGACCCTGTCTCAAAAAAAAAAAAAAAAGACAAAAAAATTTCTGATGCCATTTCCAAAACTTTTTTTTTTTTTTTAATATTTTACTATGTTCTAGTTTGCTTTCAATTGCTGTGACAACACTGACGAATACCAACTTGGGGAGGAAAGGGTTTATTTAATTTACATCTCCCAGGTCACAGTTCATTAGCGAAAGAGCCAAGGTAGGAACTCAGGGTGGGAACCTGGAGGCAGGAGCTGAAGCACAGGCCGTGGAGGAACACTGCTTACCGGCTTGCTCCCCTGGCCCGTGCTCAGCCTGCTTTCTCATACAATACAGGACCACTTACCCAGGGGTGGCACCATCCACATCATGCAACAATTAAGAAAATATCCTATAGACATGGCCACAGATCAGTCCAAAGGAGGCAATTCCCCAGTTGAAGCTCCTGAACCCAGGTGTGTTAGTTTACATCTAAAACTATCCAGCACAAACATTTTTATTTGTTGTGTATGAGTGTTTTGCATGTTTGTATGTAAGTATACCATGTGTGTTCAGAAATGCCTGTGGAAGAGGGCATTAGATTCCTTGGAACTGGAGTTATGGACAGTTGTTACCTGCCATGTGAGGCTGGGGACTGAACCTGGGCTCTTAACTGCTGAGATTTCTTGTTTTTTTGAAACAGTCTCCCTGTAGCCCCAGCCAGCTTGGAACTCACTGTGTAGACCAACCTGGCCTGGATCTCACAGAGATCCACCTGCCTCTGCCTCCCAAGTGCTGGGATTAAAGGCATGTGCCACCATGTCCAGCTTCCAAACTCATTTTTTTAAATTAGTGATTTCATCATTTGTTTTCTTATATATTCCAGTTAAAGAGGCTGCCCATTATGCTCTTTAGTTCTATTGCCTAGGACTTCTAATTTACTGTGGGGAAAAATAAACAATTTAGGCATGTCAAAAGTTACTCCCCTTTTAATCAAATACTTGCAAGTTGAATTACCATAATTATCAAACATAAAACCAGCTGGAGTACCAAATGGTGTTTTTTCTCCAAGTGTTTTCTCTTCCTGTATTTCCCATTTTAATGTCTTCCCCAACCCCATTCGAAAATGCAACCTTCTATGCTAACTGGTGGTATTTGTACTTTGGATCAGATTTATATGCTGTTTATGAGAGTAGCTGCCTTGGGTCTCATAAGTCTTTTCTTCCCGCCTGTGTCTTGGGTTATCCTGCACATTTACAGGACTGTGAGGGATCTCAAAACACTGATGATGACCGAATAAAGTTGCTTGCAACCCAGGAATGGGATATATTGTATTAGGCTTCCTTATCATCTTGTACAACCTGAGGAGTTCCACTCTGACACCTCTACCCTGTTGAGCAGGAAGGAGCAAGTGCCTCTTATCTTCAGTGTCTTTATGATCAAACAGCCAAAATTTCTAAAGTGAAGGGGCTAGGGCATAATAAGTAGAAGATACAGAAGAAACAGATATGCAATAGCAGGAAGAAAGATCAAGTGCTACAAACAAATGCTCTCAAAACTAGTAAATGTTCTGTCTAAATGCTCTGAACAATAGGCTATCCAATACCCAATACAGAATAAACCTTCATGCTGTCAACTGAAATGGAAGGGGAATCCTAAGCCCCAGAAGGAACTCACCAATGTCTACCCCGGGAGGCAACTAGATACAAAGAACCCATGCTGGTACCTAGCACTGATCTCAGTGACTCTTCCAGTAAAAGCAGGTTGTCCTTGGGACCCAACATCACATGTCAAAACTGTTGATGCAAAACAGTCTCACTTCAAAGGGAATCAGAAATACTTTATTTTGAGCCAAATTTGAGTGGCTAAGGCCTAGCACATAGATTGAGGTTGCCCTAAATGACATGTTCCATGTGGAAGTAATTACCTGAGCTTTTATTAATCACAGAACAAAAGAGGTCATAAATCATTGCATTTACCAAATACTCAGGGACTGAGTATATAGGCCGGTTAAAGCAATATGGGATAACTTCTGTAGACAGTAGCAGATGCTGATGACAGTCATAGCTTTAGGATTACTGGGCGTGATTGTTAATCTCTGTTATCAATTTGATGAGATCTAGAATCCTGTGAGAGATTGAACCTCTGGACATGCCTATGGGAGATTATATTGATTAGGCTGAGGTGGGAAGCTCCACACTCCTAGCTGGGATCCTGGACCACATAAAAAGAGAAAGTGAACTGAGTGTTTGTTTGTTTTGTTGAAACATGGTCTCACTATGTATACCCAGCTGGCCTGGGACTCACTATGTAGACCAGGCTGGCCTCCAACCCACAGAAATCCATCTGCCTCTGCCTCCCACATGCTGGGATTAAAGGCATCCATCACCACATTTGGCTTTTCTTATTTTTATTTGATGTGTGTGAGTGTGTTGCCTGCATGGATGTAAGCGCACCAGTGTCATGCAGCGCCTTCGGAGGTTAGAAGAGGGCATCGGATCTCCTGGAACTGGAGTTACAGATGATTACTAGCCACCATATGGGTGCTGGGAATCGAACCTGGGTCCTCTGTAAGAGAGCCAGTGCTTATAACCTCTGAATTATCTCTTCAGCTCCAATTAAAAAAAAAAACATGAAAAATTTAACATTGGGAGCTGGAAGGGTGGCTCAGTCAGTAAAGTGCTACTGTACAAGCCTAAGGGTCCAAGTTCAGATCATCAGTAAAGTGCTACTGTACAAGCCTAAGGGTCCAAGTTCAGATCATCGGAGCCTTGTAAAAAGCCTGGAGCCTTAGTTACTGTTCCTGTTGCTGTTGATAAGCTACCTGACAAAAACGACGTGAGGGAAGGGTTTAACTCACAGTTCGAGTGCTTTGTCCATCATGGCAGGAAGTCGAGGTACTGGAGTTGGAAGCCACTGTTCCCATCACACCTACAGAGAGCAATAATGCTTGAGCTCAGCATTTGTGAGATATTTTTGTGTATAATGTATATGAGAGACGTGGCATGGCTTTGTGTGTGGTCAGAAGACAGCTTGGGGGAATCAGTCCTCTCCTTACACAATATGGGTCCTGGGGATCGAATTCAAATTCAACTTCAAATGGGCTTGGCAGCAAGCGCGTTTACCACTAAGCCATCTCACTGGTCTCATTTTTTCCTTTTTATAAAGTCTAGGACCCAAGTCCAGGGAATGGTGGCACCTAATTTTATTGTGTGTGTATGTGTGTCCACCTTAATTAACCTAGTCAATACAGTCCTTCATTGGTGTCCCGAACACTTATTTCCTATGTGTTTCCTGAGGTCAGGTTGAACATTATCACACTCGGTATTGTGGTGTGTGCCTGTAACCCCAGCGTAGAAGAGGCAGAGACAGGTGAATTACTGAAGCTCAGCTGATGAACCAGGGAGCTTCAGGGACAGATCCTGTTTCAGAAAAAGGGTGGGCAAGACGGCTAAGTAGGTAAAGGCGCTTGCCACCAAGCAACCTGGGTTCAATCCCTGGGACCCACATGGTAGAAGGAGAGACCTGACCTTCACAGGTTGTCCTCGGCCCCCTGTGTGTACCCTATAGGTCAAGCGTGCGTCACCCCCTAATAAATATAACTTAAAATTTTTAATTAGAAAAAGATGAGTTTGAGGTCAGCCTGTCTTTTTTTTTAAGACAGGGTCTCTCTGTAGCCCCAGCTGTCCTGGAACTCACTAAGTAGACCAGGCTGGTCTTCAACTCACAGACATTTGCCTGCCTCTGCCTTCTGAGTGCTGGGATTAAGGGCGTGCATCATTATGCCCATCAGACTGCGGTTTTTTTAGAGTTAAAAGATGTACTTCCTACATGGCGTTCTTTGAGGATGGATTCATCTGTTCTCTAAAAAAGATTATGTGGGGTTTGAAATTTTCCTCCAAGTTTTATTTTATTTTTCTTTGAACAGGAATCTTGACCTGGTGGAGTGGCTTTGCGTAACTTCAGGGCAGTAGTATCTAATAGCAGAAACAACTAATTAGTGAAGTGGACGGTATCCCCAAAACCTTGGGAAGGAAAATGTAAAGACATGCTAGCCCTACACAGATCTCCTTCCAGGTAGATCTCCTTCCCTTCTTAGACTCGAAACTCCTGGGGAACAGTTTTTATTTTGATTTTTTCTTTGTTCGTTGTTTTCTCTTATTTTCTTTGGTCTTTTAGAGACAGGGTCTCCTTATAGCCCCAGCTGGTCTGGAACTCACTACGTAGGCCAGGCTGGCCTTGATGAACTAACAGAGATCCACCTGCCTCTGCTTCCTGAGTGCTGGGATTAAAGTTGTGCACCACCATGCCCAGACCATTTGTTTGTTTTTTTTGAGACAGGATCTCCCTGTACCTACAGCTGACACAGAACTCTCTATGTAGACCAGGCTAGCCTTGATCTCACAGAGATCCTATGCTTAGTTTCGTACATTTGGCTCATGTTTATGGAGTACTTACTATAAATATTTTCTAGTAGATTCCAGTACAGGAAAATAATTGAAATGCAGCTCTCTCCTTGAAGTTCAAGTCTTTACCATTTTTCATCGCTGGAAACGGCAAGCCCTCTTTGGAATGTGACACTTCCCAACTAACTTCGAAGCCCTTAGCCTGAAATCTGTTGCTTTACCATTGAAATGCTGCCACCACTTCCCCAAAATGGGTGTGACAAGGGCCAGCAGCTGTGGATGGCTTCCTGAGAGAATGGGAAAGCCTGCCAGCCCTGTGGCAATCAAAAGCAGGAATCAAAGCCTGGAGGAAGTAGGGCTGAGTTCCCAACAGGATTTGGTCCAACCAGATGCTGAGTTGCTGGGAAATGACATAAAGCTCCTTGACCCTTGGGGAGTGGGTCACAGTGGGTCTCTTTTTGTGACTAAATCACTCTTGGATCCTGGGAATCCTCTCTTGATGTGAGCATTGAGAATGTTCTCAGTATTTGTCTGGTCTCTAAGTAGACCTTGGCCCAACTTTGGGTTTAGAGGTCCAGGGTCAAACTGAGACCTCACAGCGATATTTTTAAAATACTTTACCTTTAGAGCAGTTTCTGTTCTGTCAGTTCCCTTCAGAAGTCCATGCAGCAATGTCAGGGAGTGACCACACGAGGGCAGTAAAGACCATTCGTAGACAGCTAACTTGTAACTAAAAGAAGTGTTTCAAGGAAGCTAAGAATCAGAAAAACAGGGTCCTGAAGAAGTCAAGGGCCCCAGGTTGCTTCAGGCCTCTCCAAGTCCAACCTGATGCGGCCCCATAGCCAGGGACATTGGTGAGGTCCAACGGCTACTTCCCAGGTCTCTTTCCAACATTGTTTCCACCTTCAGTTTCCCCTTGAGAGTCATGGTCCAGTTAGGACGAGAGGAATTTGGTTTACAGAGGGGTTTTCATACCCCCCCCCTTTTTTTTTACCCAGCTTTCAGTCTTGAGTGACAGAAAGAGGAGGTGTTATCATTGCTTCTAAAGGAGCAGACTAGAAACAAATGACCTGTGGAGAGGCACACCAAGTTTGCCTTCGCTGAACCAGGAGCACTGTTTTGACCAAACTGGCTGACCAGTGAGCTCTCGAGATCCCCCTTCCTCCGCCCCCCAATGCTGGGGTTACAGGTCTGTGCACCTGTGCCCAAGTTTTTACATGAGTGCTGGGGATTCAAACTCAGGTCCTTGTGCTTACAGATCAAGTGCTCATACCTCCTTAGCCCTCTCCCTGGCCTCTAAAGTTAACTTTTAATGTGAATTTAATTAGGAAGAACATAGGTCTGGGGATGTAGCTCAGAAGGTCGAGTGTTTGCCTTGCAGTCACAAAACAGTGGCTACCACTGCATAAACTGGGCGCAGTGGTTTACAGACCAGGGTACATGCCTGTAATCTCAGCACCCAGGAAATGGAAGCCAGAGAATCTTCAGGTCAAGATCATCCGTGGTTACATAGGGAGTTCAAGGCCAGCCTGGGATACATGAGACCCTGTCTCAAAAAGAAAGAAAAACACTAAGTAATAATTCGATGGTGGGATGGAACAAGGCAAAGCATGGGAAGTAAGTGTACCAATGACACGTTTAAGGACTGTGGTGAGAAAATGCAACAAAACGAGAGATGAGATAAGTTCAAGTCTGAGTCTACTGTGCTTAAGCCATCCCTTGACTGAACTGTTGACCTTACATTAGTCCATTTCTTCATCTGTGAAGTAGGTAAGGAATTCCTAGCTTCCGTAAGTCCAATTAGAATGGTGTGAAATCGTGTTGGAACCTAGAATGCGCTGCACTGGTGTCTGTCTATCGGGTCCTCCTCTTTGGCACCACAGAGAATGCTTCCCAGCCAGCCTCTGTTTCCCAGGAGCCCAGTGCCTGAGTCGGCTTCAGTTTGTTGCCCAAACGTGGGCTTGCCGGTTCTGTCGTGGGGAGCAGGGAGGGGCTGGAGAAACCCAGGAATCAGTCTGGGAACAAGTCCTAGCACATGTCACTGTTTGCTTTGTCATCCTGATTCAATGACCTCATGGGAGGAAGGGAGGAGCGGCAGGGGCTGTTCTCTTCAGATACCTAAGGAGGCTTTGACATCCACTGTTTTCCTTGGCACAGACAGCAGGTGCAGGGATGATTTTTGAGGTCTGAGCTAATCTTGGAAGTGAAGAGCAGCACCTCCCACAGCCGGCCAGGCTTTGCCTCTTGGGGAGCTGCCTTGAGCTGCCCCAGAGGGCGTTGGTGTGGGCATCCGAATCCAGGCTATTACCTCTGTTCCCCCCGCTAGGGGGCTCCTGAAGTGCTCGCTCTCGCTGGTTACTGTGCTGCCTGAGTGACTGCTGAGAGTGAGCATGTCACCTAGTTAGGGAGAGAGCTGGGACAGCTCCTGAATGGGCCTTATGAGACTAGCAGTAGGGGTCGACAGGCCACAGTGATCTCAGGGACCAGAGAGTCACCATCCTCAACCATCTGTTTAGGAAGAGCTTTGAGAGCACCTACTATGTATCTGGCCTTTTGGGGAAATGAGTCCGGCACAAGTCCAAACGCCAAATGGGGCCTTGTGGTTCCTTTTCAGCCACCCTGTCTGTTAAGTGGATCTTGAGGGTTTTTTTTCTGTTGTCCGGGAGGCAGTGGCTTTGTTTGTTTGTTGAGGAAGTCTTGCTATGCAGCCAGACTAGCCTGAACTCTATTTTCCCGCCTCAGTCTCAGTGCTTCACCACCACATCTATCTTAATTAAGGTTTGAATAAAGTATTGTTTGGGCCCCTAAATTGAATTTATTAATTTTTCATTTCTAGATATTTGGTATCAAATACTATATTAAGCTACAAATAAGTGTTTTGGATAAGTAACTGATAGTACTATGCTCAGTTAGTGTTCAGTCAGAAAAGCAAAGAAATTCAACCTTTCAGTTGCCCTATTTTTTAAATTGCTGGCTGACTATGAGAGAGACAATTCAAGGAGTGAGAGGTGATGAGAGAACAGCTGGATTCTGAAGAATAAAGCAAGAGCTCCCAAGCAAGGAGGAAGGGGATGCGACCGGCAGAGGGTGGATGGCCCCGGACTAGTCCCACATCTCCATCCCAAGGCCAATCAATTGGATGGTACTGTGCCTTGAACCTCGAGGTTTAGAGGCCAGGCTTTGGAATGGACTAGCGAGGGTGGAGATGTGAACCGGAAGTCTTACGGTGAATGTTCCAATCTTTCCACATCACAGTCTAGAGAAATAGAGGCAGGAAATCCCATTGCAGCCCCTTTAGTTCCCATGGGCAAGGGGGGAAGGGACGAGCACAGCAAAGGATAAGCCAAATTCTGCTCCAGAGCTGGCCAGAAACCTGTCTCCCACCCTGGCCGCCCCACACCCTGGCTCCAAGAGCAAATCACTTATTTTGTGTGATTTTTAAAAAATTGGCTCATCTCATAAATGTTCCGGAGTTGGAACAGGCTGTGCCATGGCTGAACTAAACCTGCTGAACAAATAAACAAGGCAGGCTGTGGGGCTGGGAAAGCACAAGACAAGAGCCCCATCAGGCCCAGGGGGCCTCTGCTTCTTTATCTCCAATAGAAAGATGGGGCTTAGGGGTGGTCCTTCCAGCCCTGTGGTCTAAGTATGTTGTTCAGAAGGGTGACTGTAGCACTTCCTATCCATAGCACGGTAGGGCTAAGGGAGCTCTTCAAATGAGCACTGAAACCAGAGCCCAGCCCCAGCCATTCACTTGTTCACTCATCAAACATTTTGCAAATGTCCAGTCCACCCGGGCGGGCACTGTACCTTGAAGGAGTTTTAAGAGAAGTTTATAGTTTCTTGCTCATACATACCTCTTGCCCACTCTTGGTTCAGATTGTTCGTATCACCTAAATTGCCACGCCCTCCTCCGCTTCCATGGTCCCGGGCATCTCTCCTGCCAGACTTCAGCACTCCCTTAGAACGGACAGCTTTTTAAGTATGTCTGCTTTGTCATTCATTTTCCACCATTCTGACTGGAGTATAAGGGGCAAGAGTGGTTAGTTTCAATCATTTCTAAACTCTGCAGCATACACTTGTAGAGTATTTGAATAACTATTTGGCAGGTAGCAGGCTTTTATTTAAACTACTTTATTTAGTCCATTTAACAACCCTAAGAGTTGGGTGTGGGGCACATACCTTTAATCCCAGCTCTTGGGAGGCAGAGGCAGGTAGGCTTTTGGTGAGATTGAGACCAGCCTGGTCTATATAAAAAGTTCTAGGCTAGTTGGGACTACAGGGAGACCCAACGGAAAGAAAGAAACAAACCCTAAGAGAGGCATTCTGTTCTTAGGCATATTTCAGAGTGAAGAGCAAAAGCCTTGGGATATATTTTGGAGTTGGGGCTTGGGTTCAAGCCCTGTGTCCTCGGGGGAACTCCTTTGGCCCTCTGCTTCTGCTTCATGGCACTGCAGTGCAAACGACATGCCTTAGCTCTGTGAAGGGCATCCAGATCTAGCTTATTGTTTTGCTTTGTTTTTGGCTTTTGAGACATGGTCTCAAATAATCCAGATTGGCCTTGAATTTGAGGATGACCTTGAACTTCTGACTTCTGATCTTCCTGCTTCCACTTCCCAAGTGCTGGATTACAGGTGTGTTCTATCATGCATACATGACTTATTATTTTAATGCTAGACAAGCACTTTACTGTCGGGAGCCATTTGCCTGCCTTGAACTATGCCCTAGTTTAGGTTTAGGCAGAAGTCAATCTTGTGCACAGTAGTGCTGTGGGAGCAGGATGTTTTGCTATGCAAATAATTTACACCTGAGGGGAAGTCTATCTTACGCCCAAGGCTGAGGACACCTGAAGACCCTTGAAGGAAGATGTGATTGGCTTAAGTTATTTTGCCTGTGTTGGTATTGTTTTGTGTTGAACTTTTGACCCATTGTTTTGTTCATTTCACAGAGTATAAATAGGGGGTACTTAATAAAGTCGAGCTGCTTCAGTGTTGACTGACAGCCTTCCCGAGTCTGTCCTATTTTCTCTTTCTCTCTCTACATTTCTCCATCCTCACTCCCGCTTCAAGTACGGTTCGATTTCTGCCGGCGGGCTCCGGCACTTTACCACCAAGCTAAATACCCAACCTTCCCCCCTTTTTTTGCTCCTTTATCTTAAAATGATTTTAATTTACTTAAAAGCTTCAAGACTAATACAAAGAACTCTATGTACTCCTCACTCAAGTTCACCACATATTAGCATTTTATGACATTTGTTCTCATATTCCCTTTCTATGTATGTGCACACTTATATCTACTTTCTGGGACGATCTAAGAGGAAGTTGAAAACATTAAATGCCTTTACTTTTAAATACTTCTGTGTGATTGTGTGTGTGTGTATGTTTCTGAAATAAACTCTCCCTATAGCCCCAGCTGGCCTGGAATTCAATATGTACACTAGGCTGGCCTCAAACTGCCTGCCTCTGCCTCTCAAGTTCTGTGCTTCAAGGCCTGTGTCCCCATACCTGGTCTTCAGTGAGAATTTCTTGAGAACATGGATATTGTTTTACTTAACCTGGAAACTTAACATGGATATATTATTTAATAATACATATTAGAATTTATCCAGTTCTCCCAATAATGTTCTAAATAGAAAGATGGTTCTTCTGGTTTAGGATGCAATCAGGAAGACACACTCCATTTAGCATCTTATCGCTTCAGTTTGTAGCTGAAGACACCCCCTTGGCCTTCTTGGTCTGGGGAGACATTGATGCCCCTCAACAGTATACTCATGTTGATGGCATGAGTCTCAGTTTGGGTTAATCTGACATAACTCGTGATTAGGTTCAGATCAAGCCTTTGCTGGCAAGAATCCCACAGAATTGTGAACACTGTTTTCAGTGTTCTTTCTGGAGTCACATGATGGCTTTGGATTGATAACTTTGCTTCTTTGGTTATGGAGGTATGTGCCAGGTTCTTTGCTATAAAGTTTCTATCTTTTTTCTCTGTAACTAATAAGTAAATGGATGTCTCTACATTAAGGCTGTGGGTATCCTGTCCAAAACAAACATTTTTTGCAGTCATTGATGATGATTTTTTTTTAGAAAAAGAAATTTAAATATGTAATATATTTATTTGGGGAGAGGCATTAGTGTGGGTCCTAGGAATTGGACTCAGGTCTGTCAGGTTCAGTGACAAGGGCCTTGACCTGCTGAGCCATCTCTCTGGATCCACTGATGATTTTTGATGCAATCAATTGTTAATATGACAGTGGCAGAAGGGAGAGCATGACTTTAAGGCTGGTGCCTATAGTTCATGGTGACAGGGTGAGGTGGCTAGGAGAAGGAAGCAGAAAATCTCCTTCAAACATGGAATTTCTCAAATGTCTACTGAGGTGTTAGGTGACTGGTATTGTCTTTCTAAGCCCACCAAGTAAAAAGTCAGAGAATCACGTGGAATTCACATGATAAAATGACGTTGATTCTGGGTGGAATCATGGCTTCCACATTTCCAGCGCTCAATAAATCCTAAATGCCATTTAGTGTCCATTATTTCACTGAGTTTGGATGACAGACAACTCAGTAGGGGCATATGACTGCCTCCGGTTTATAGACAAGAAAACTAACATTCAGAAAGGTCAAGGCATTTGCCTGAAGCTCTGCAGCTAGGAATCTGGATCCAAACACCATCTGTTGGGCTCTAAAGCCTTTGCTCTCTTCTACTGACTTGTGTCATGGTTGTGTCATGACACGCTGTTTTAATTGTGCTCCAGCTTGTTAAAGCAGAGGCTAAACCTGAGGGCTCTGAGTTCTTCAAGGCAGGAGAGCCCTCCAAAATTGTTATGTTATGGCACCAGTCATGATGTCCTTGACTTACAGACACCAGTATTTGAGAGGAACTCCCACCTGCTCCATGTGGCCCCTTCAACCCAGGAGTCAGAGCCATCTCCAGACATTGACTCATCTGTTCCTCTATGGCTACATCTCCTGTGCTTAGAAAGGCAGGAAACAACTCCGGGATTTTAGAAAGTCTTTCAACAATAACCTTGATTAAGGGGATTTTCCAGTCAACCCTGGAGAGTTTCAGTTAACCAACTGCTTATTGTATTCTTCTTCGCTAAGTTGTAACTTGTGTTCACTGTGTGTTTATGGCAATTCTCATTAACCAGATAATTTGTCTAAACAAGATTTCCCCATCAGGATAAACCAAGAACCAAAGAACTACCAAGTTAAAATGGCTTTGGGGATCATTTATTAGAGTGCTTCGTTGTATAGGAAAGAAAACACAGCCCCATTATTGGCAAAACCAGAGCTAGAAACTCCCAGCTCAAAGCACTTTTAGCCAATTCAAGGATTGGGCTGGAGATTTGGCTCAGCAGTTAAAGGGCTTGCTGTTCTAAGCTCAGAATTCAGTTCACAACTGCCTGTAATTCCAGCTCCAGGGGATCTGACATCCACTTCTTGACTCTGTGGGTATCAGTTCTTACAGGTGCACTAACCCCACACAGATGCAAATACATATATACATCATTAAAAACAGAATACATCTTTTTAAAAAAAGAATTATTACAAGGCGGAAAACCCTGACTTTCAGGGTAACCCTCAAGCTGAGACTAGTGTGCAGTTGTGTTTTGTTTGGTTGCATCCTATTTTAATTTCTCATAAAAATTCAGATTTGATATTCTTTTGAAAACTTGGAAATCTGCTCACAATGGCCCTGAAATGAGGGCAAACTGAGCAGTAGCAACCTCTCTACACTGACCACCTGGACTCTAAGTACCACCTCCTCTCCACACACCTGACCTATCTCACCCGCTTACCCATTTCATGGTGTTCCTGGTTCCACTAGGCACCACCGGGGTTTGGGCTGTTTGTTTTCAGGTAAAAGGCATTCCTTGGTTATTATTATTATTTTTTTAATGTAATGAAGGTGGAACTGAAGTGAGCTAGACTGGAAAATACGGAAGACAATAACTCAAGAGCCAGGGAGTTATGCCCATCAGAGCTGAGGGTTCGAGTCAGAAAGAGATGGATGCCAGAGAGAGACCCAGAGGAGATGTGGACAAAATTTGGTGCCTGTGTGGAAGTTGGAGAAGAGTGAAAGAGTGGCTATGGGCTTTAATGTATATGCATATGTATATGTATATGTATATATGTATATGTACATTAGAGTACAGGAAATGGGGGGTTAGCACACGGTGCAAATATGGGAGGGGACCTTAAATATGATCAAAATGCATTATATGAAATTCACAAAAATTCAATAAAAATATTTTTTATAAAAAAGATTAGAGTCAGTCTGGAAAGATGGCTCAGTGGTTAAGAGCACTGACTGATCTTGCAGGCAATATACTCATACACATAAAATAAAAATAATAAAATTTAAAAAGAGAAGAATCAAAACTGATAGAACCTTTGTGCTTGGGTACCCTGGGAAATGATGGTATCTTAGTAGAAAAAGGAACCAAGACAGAAAACTGTTTGGGGGGTGAGGAGGAACTCATTCTTAGGTAGGTAAAGAAGAGGATAATAGGGCTTACTTCTAGAGTTGTCTAGAGGGAAGCAGAAATTGAGACTGGAAATCAAGAGAACTCAGAGCTAGCAGGTGGAGTCAGTGCTCTTAACTGCACTGCTTAACTTAACTTAACTTAACTGCTGAGTCATCACTCCAGTCCCTCAAAACCTACTGTTAAACTGAGCTTAAACTCCTCGCCTGGAACCCAGATGTAGTATCTTTCCACTACCAGATGCTAGCCAGGTAATAAGCTAGAAGAGAGTCCTAAGGGGCTGACAATACCCTGAGGAAACAGTTTATAATCCATTCTCCTTTTGAAATACTTGCACACACAAAGACCAAAAGGTCTTTTTTTTTTTTTTTTTTTCAGACAGGATCTCCCTGTAGCCCCAGCTGTCCTGGAACACACTATGTAGACCAGGCTGGCCTTGAACTCACAGAGATCCGCCTGATCCTGCCTCCCCAGTGCAGGATTCAATGGTGTGCACTACCACACCCACCCAAAGACTTTTTTTTAAAGGCACACACTGATAACTATCCTGAGGCCTATCAGGGGCAAGGGAAGGCGAGAAGGAAGGGAGTCGTGAGTCCGGTTAAGAGCAAGCAGACGGGACTCATGCATAAGCAGGGCTTTTAACTCTGGGGATCTCCAACTTAAGCAAGTGCACAAACCTAAAATTACAAGCAGAAGTGTCCTGTCTTTATGGATACATGTGAGTTTGCTGTGGTCCTTTCTGAGAACAAGGCACAGAGCCTACATCAGATCCTCTAAAGAGCCTTTGTCTCCCCAAAAGTTGAAAACCACTGACATGAAAATATCTACAGCCCCTTTCCCAGAATTCTGGACACAGTGGCACAATTAATAATGGGTCCCCGTCATTTCCCCCCCAAACTCTTACTCAGACATCTATTCTAGTTAGACTTTTTAGCCTTACCAGGGGAGGGGAGGTCCTTCCTCCCCAAAGCCTATTTTTAGGCGGGCCCCGCAGTGTGACTCCCTGCAGCGCCTGGGCTGCAGCGGGGCCTGAGGGGTGCCCGCGCCCCGGAGGACAAGAGGCGCGGGAGGGGCTGCGGGCGCGAGCGGATGTCACGGCTTACCTCAGAGCCGGAATTAGAAGCCCGAAAAAAAAAATCACAGCAGGAAATAATGTGGTGCCTAAAATAGAAGCATCGACTGGGAGAGAGGCCGGGAGTAGGTGGCATCGGAGGCTCCTGCCGCGCCCTCCCCAGCGGCCGCCCGACAGCCCGCGAGCGCGTGAGGATGCCACCCAGTCTGGGGAGGCCAGAAAGGCACAGGCACTGCGCTTCAGCGGGTGCAGAAGGGAGGGCCGGCGGCCGGGAGGGCCGGGAGTCCCGCCTGCTTCCTCTCTCCCCTCCCCCGGACTCACCTTTCCCCTCCCCGTCTCCTCGTCTCCCTCCCCCCCGTCATCCTCCCCACCTGCGCTCGGCCTCCTGCGCTCTCCTCCCCACCGCCTCCTGCCTCTCCCGTCGCGCTCCCTATTGATCCTGCCGCCCCTAGTCTCCTTCTCCTCTTTCCCCTCCCCACACCAAGCCCTCGGTTTCTCTCCTGACCAGCCTCTGCCCATGCTGCCCGGTGCCCCTGAGTGCTTTCCCAGGCATCCAGGTCACACTCAATCTAGTGGCAGCCCGAGGTCAGCCCCCTCTGCCTGACTCTACTGACCTCTCCATCCTGGTCAGCACCCTCCCGCTGCTCTGGAGGTTGGTCGGGCTTGGGGTTTAAGGAAGGCCAGCAGGGCCAGGATTCCTTCGTCTGGGCCTAGCCTTGAGAGGAAGCAGAAACTCTGCCTTCAGTCCAGACCTGGCTTTCCCTTCCCCGTGGTGTTCACAGTCACATCTTCGAAATGACAGGTTGTGCTGCTTGCTGAGCCAGGGTCCTTCTGCTCCTCATGTAGGAAAGGTATAGAAACCGTGAGAGCCAGCTCTTACGAAGTATTTATATGTAAGGTCACTCCCCTTAATCTTCACAGCTCCCTAATGTAGAAACCACTGTAATCCCGCGCAGATAAGGAAGCTGAGAATGAACTGGTCTTTAAAAAATGGGTTAATGAGTCCCTGCAGTAGAAGAGCCATGATGTTGTGTGTCTTCAGCACCCTCTGGAGTCAAGTGGGCATTCTTTTGGGCTTGAGTGCACTTCCCACACCTATGTGCGTGACTGATTTCGTGCACTCCCCACACATATGTGCGTGACTGATTTCCTCGTGCCTTTGTGTTACTCTGGGGTTAATGGCTTATGATTTTGCCAAAGAAGATGTATGTGGCTCATATGGCGTCACACAAACTTTGCTCTCCGAAGGCTGTATGTTGTTGGGATAAGAGGTAAGAAACAGTGAGTAAGATTGTGGGTAGGGAGTAGGGACCATCACAGACTAATGGATATGTCTGAATAAAAAGTTTAACATGTGCTAAATGTGCATGTACATCCCAAATGCAAGGTTTTGTGCTACCTATTTTATAGGAATTATCTTATAAGTGAAACAGTAACCCCGAGACATTAGTGTCATCACCATTTGATAGAAAACTCAGTGTCGTGTAATGCTTAAAGCTAGGACTCTAAAGCACTTAACTATTCAAGAATGAAGATAGGATACCACTTTTTTGTCATTTCTGTTTTCCAAAATAAACATTTTTGTAATTTTTCTAAAGTAAAGTGCACTAACTGTGAATAATTAAAACAAATTCAAAAGTGTGCAAAACCAAAAATGAAGCCCTCCCCACAATCCGCCACTTCATGGGCTTTAATTGTTTTCTAAGAATTGATTTGTTTTTATTTTATGTGTAAGAGTGTTTTGCCTGCATGCGTGTAAGTGCACCTGTGTCGTGCAATGCCTGTGGAGGCCGGAACAGGGTGTAAGATCCCCTGGAACTGGAGTTAAGGATGGTTGTTAGCCAACATGTAGGTGTTGGGAACTGAACCCTGATCCTCTAGAAGATCAGTAAGTGCTCTTAATCACTGAGTCATCTTTCCTGTCCCTCTTCATGGACTTTAAACACATATATTTTAAGGTACCATCACTATCATATACTCCAGTTACATCTTGGCAAATGTCAGGCCACACCTGATGGTTATTACCATAATTCTCTGGTAGAACATATGAGTCAGAAAGGATAAACATAAATATTTTGGTCACATATTGAAATTGACAAGGTATTGTTTTATTTATACCTTTCTGTGTAGTGAAAACTAAATGGGTTCTCGTAGTACAGGTGAAAAGTATAATTAGTATAATATTTTTATTTTATTTTCTTGTTTTATTTTCTGTGTATGGGTGTTTTGCCTACACTCAAGAAGTGCACTCCTGTTTGTAATACTTACAGAGGCCAGAAGAGGGGAACTAGACTTACAGGTGGTTGTTAGCCACCGTGTGGGTGCTGGAAGTCGAACCCTGGTCTTCTGGAAGAGCAGCCAGTGTCCTTAACCATTAAACCATCTTGCCAGCCCGAGTACAATCTTTTCGCAGCTGTTTTTATTTATTTGTATGTGTACATGTTTATGTGAGTGTCTGCCACATGTGTGTGGGCACCCACAGAGGTCTGCAGAGGGCACAAGATCTCCTGGAGTTGAAGTTACAGATGGTTGTGAGCTGCCTAACATGGGTGCTGAGAACTGAACTCCAGTCCTCTGGAAGAGCAGCAAGTGCTCTTAACTGCTGAGCCATCTCTCTACCCCTAATTAGTATGATCTTAAAGTCATATGTTAACATATATGGTGTGACTCAAAATTGTTCACACTTGAGGCTGAAGAGATGACTCAGTAGTTAAGAGCATGGGCTGCTCTTAACAGGAACCTGGGTTCTGTTCCCAGCATCCACATGGTCTACATAACAACAATCTGTGTAACTCCAGTTCTAGGGGATCTGACTCCCTCTTCTGGCCTCTGCTGGCATTGTATGCAGCTGGTGCTCATACATACATGAAGGCAAAAAGCTCATACACATAAAATAAAAATAAAAAATTACAAACTAACCAAAAAGGTGTTCACACCTGTTTCCTTATACCAATTCCATTTGTGTTTCTATTCCAAAGAAATAAATAAGTGAAAAAGAAACGTAGCATTTTAATATCTAAAACTTGGACATAACTTAATGACTAAATAAGTCATGAAAAAAATTAAGACTGGAATAATATACAGTCACTACAAATAACGAAGACTAATAACATGATGGAAATAGAACATAAAGTCACATGAAAAATTATCCAAAGTTATACATACTATATTATTATAAATGTGTAAAAAGAAATAATACAAATATAAATAATAGCAAAAGGTTTGCATTCTTTCTGTAATATGGCTTATTTCTAGTAAAAATTATGTATATTTGAAAACAAAAAAAAGATGGAAATTATCAAAGAACTATGGATCTGTTTTCTTTTTGTTAGACAGATCTCACTATGTAGACCAGGCTGGCCTCAAACTTGTGATGATCCTCCTGCCTCTGCCTTTTAAGGGCTAGGATTATAGGAATAAGCCATTATACCAGATCTGATCTTCTACTTCTAAAACAAAGCAGACAAGAATGAGATGATTTCTAAGCCATCTCAGTGCTGATAGTATATATTTTCTGACAATCAAGTGGCTTTCTGTTGTGGATTCAAAGACAAAATTTGAGCAAAGTGTTGTGGCACATTTGTGGCCCCAGCTACTCAGGGGCTGAGGAAAATTTGGGGTTCACCTCGACAGCACAGTGAGTCAACACTTCTTTTTTTAAATTAAAAAATATTTATTTTAATTTTATATGTATGAGTGTTTTGCCTGCATGCATGTAAATGCACCGCATGCATGCAAAGCCCACAGAGGCCAGAAGAGGGCATTTGATTCCCTGGAACTAGTTAAAGACTGCTGTTAGCTGCCATGTGGGTGTTGGGAACCGAGCCTGAGACCTCTGCAAATGCAGACAGTGCTTGTAACTGCTGAGCCACCTCTCCAGTTCCAACAACTCTTTTATAAACTCTCAAGTTCAGCTGTCCCGTTGAAAATGGAAAAATCAGACTAGAACTTGTTCTATACCCATTAGTTTAGGCTCTTTGTCTTTCTGTAATGTGGTTTATTTCTGTAGTAAAACTTATATTTAGGACTGGAAAATAGATGGGCATTATGAAAGAATTGTACTTCCTTTTCCCTTCCTTTTTTTTTTTTTTTTTTTAAAGACAGGCCTCACGCTGTAGCCCCATGTGTCCTTTGAAGAAAATGAAATGTTTGGATCTGTACAGAGACAACCTTTTGGCTTGACATTCCTTCTGGGAAGTAGAGGGTTACAGACTTTGGAGTTCTGGGCCTGGATGCTTGAGTTGGTGACTTCTAGGTTCCTCCGTGCTTTGAGAGCCTGTGCCTCAGCTGGGCTCTCTCATCCCCTGTGCTATGGGCTGGAATACTGAGGGTGTGGGAAGATCTCTTAAGAGCTGTGCCTTGCCTACTCCTCTGCAGTGTTAAGGCATGGATGGAAATCGGTCACCTGCTGCTGGGAGAGCTCCTTGAAGCCCAGTACCTGAGGAAGGAAGGAAGGAATGAGCGAGTGACTGTGAGTGGGAAGATGCATGCTATGTGGGAAGCAGTAGTATTTCACTGAGCCTGTGAAGTGAGTGAGGCTAGCAGTCACAAGAAGCATGCTGTGAGGTCATCATCTGGGGGTGGGGGGACAAGGCTGGAAGAATGCTGCTGTGCTGGCACAGCCTTCGTCAGAGCCCTGAAAGGGGCTGAGTGGGCTGTGACTCAGCTCCATGACTCAGTCACTGTGCTGTCGTCTCCATCCTCTGGGTACATCCTCTGGACCATTGAGTTCAGTCTCAAGCGGAGGAGGGTGAAACTGGGCCAGCACTTCTGGATGACTCACCTTCCTGAGCTGAAAGGAAGGGGCCACAGCCTCCCTCTCGTGTACTCTCATCCCTCCCTGCCACCTCAGAGGTTCTCGTGCAGACTCAGGCTTCATGAGTAGGTGCTGGCTATTCCACTGATGGCCATGCTCCACCATTTCCCTGCTCAAGCTGCCATCGTTTCCCTGGTTCCTTCATGTGATTGTCTCTTGAGCTTCTTGTACGCATCTGAGGTCAACTTATAGAGTATCTCCAAGACCTTTTGCCATTCTATTCTCTCCCCAAACCTTTTCAGCTCACCAACTAGTACTATATCCCTTGGCAAGCCCTGGGAAGCTACTGGGGCAGTGAATACCACTATTCTACAGATGTGTTAGTTACTGTATTGCGCTGACCAAATGGCTGTCTGAAACACCTTAAGGGAGGAGAGATTTATTTGCTCACAATTTTAGGGAGTTCTGTCCATGGTCGCTTGAGTCTATGCACTTGGGCAGAACATCATGACAGTGGGACATGTGATAGGCCACTCTCCTCATGGTGGAGAAGAAGCAGAGAGAACTAGAGGGGACCAAGGACAAGGTATACCCTTCAAAGGCACATCACCAGTGACCTATGTCTTCCAAGTAGACTCCACCTAAAGTACCAGCTTGGTACCAAACATTAAGCGCATGAGCCTGCGGGAGATATTTCATATTCAAGCCCTAAAAGCAGGAGAGACACGGAAGTTCCAAGGGGAAAGGAAGCAGTAGAGGGGTGTATGAGAGGCATTGGCTGGCAAAGGCATGCTGCAGAAAGAGCAGACTTGGCCAGGGGAACTGCCAGGTATTTGGTTGACCGTGGGCTGGAGAAGAGGGACAGTGTTGTGATATGACAAGAACTATGACGGCATGGCAACAGAAGAGGAGAGGATAGATTATTTTTTGAGATAGGGCCTCAGACAGCCCAGGCTGGCTTCACACTTACTACATGGCTGAGGATGACTTTGAACTTATGATCTTCTTGCTTCTACCTCCTAATTTCTGAGACTATAGGTGTGTACCACCAAGTCGAGCTTAGATAGTCTGACTTTAGTGGAAGAGAAGGAAAAGCCAGAGAAGGATGTAAATAAGCGATCTGCAGGGTTTTAGAAACTTGTATTGAAGATGGTATTGGAAAGAACTGGAGTTGAGGATCTTCTCCACAGTCTAGATAAGAGTATCCAGGGTCTTCCCGTTGGCAACAGCAGACAGAGCAGAGGTGGGGAGGGGACTGGGCAACACCCAGAGATCTTCAGAAAGAAGGACAGAAAGGCTTCTGGGCTCATGCCCAGTAAGCTCATGTCCAGTAAGAGGGCAAAATTAAGAGCCTCAGGCTGTTATCTTGAATAAATTACGTGTATTTATTCCCCTGTAAAGGACACTGAGTGCTAAGTTGGGTGCCATTCATATATGGATGTGGCTGGAGCCAAGCAGTAGGTGAGAGGACTAGAGAGAGGAATGGCCACTGGGGACACCAACCTCTCAGAGCTGAGCAAAGGCCGACACAGCCCTTGAGACTGGGCCCCTCACGAGAGGCAGGCACCTTGTAGTATGTTCTAGTTTTATTTCTGACCTGCGAGAAAATGCCCTGAGGCGATAAAATTCTCCTAGAGGAGAAGGACTTATTGGGCTCACAATTCCAGGTTGCAGTCCATCGTTGTGGAGAAGGCGAGGCAGCAGGAACTTGAAGCAGCTGGTCACACCACAGCAGAGTCAAGAACAGAGAGGGAAGGAGTTGCTTGCCCACTGTGGACTTCCTCCGCTCACACAATTCAGAACCCAAACCCAAGGAATGGCACTGCCTACTTTTCCTACACATCAATTAACATAGTTAAGACAATCCCTCCCACACACATTCACAGGCCAACTTGATCTAGATAAGCCTTCACTGACACTCTTCCTTAGTGACTCTAGATTGTGTCAAATTGACAATGAAAACCAACCATCGCGTAGTGTTAAAACATCTGCCCACTCATGGCCTCCTTTGATGTGGACAAGGCCCAGTGAAGGACACAGGTGACCTCACTCATTGAGGGTCCCTGGTGAGATGACCTTATGGGACCCTTGGTTCTTCCTTCTGTTCTCTCCCTTCTTCCTACCCAATGTTGGACTGCATGGGTCACTACCCAGGAACCCAGGACACAGCCCTGGCAGGAAGCTAAGGAGGGGCCACTTGGGAGAGTGCCCAGAATCCCAGTGAGGTGTGACTGCAGACTTTGGGAAGGGCCTGGGCTTCCTGAGCCTTTTAGCCTTGGAGGGTTTTAGAAGACGTAGAGCTTCCATATACAGATAAACTAAATAAAAATATATACCTTGCTGATTCAAATTTAGAAGACAACCAGTAAGTTTCTATAAGTAGGTCCAAAATATTCCATAGAAAATACTTTTATTAAAAGAGTGGCTAATGCCTTTGTGAGATTCTGATCTAATTGGGTATCTGTCTTATTGTATTTGCTAACCTTGGCAGCCCAAACTTCTTCAAGGAGTGATGATACATACCTATAATCCCAGCCCTTGGGAGGTAGAGGCAGAAAACTGTTCTGAGTTATAAGCCAGTCTGGTCTACATACCAAGTTCTAGACCAGTCAGGGCTACATAATAAGACCCTATCTCAGAAAGCCAGAATTAGCAAAGAAAAGAGTCAGCATGTATATCCCATGCCAACTCTGGGACTGTATATGGGGCTCAGGATCATGTCAAAAGAAAAGCGTGTCAGTGGTTCAGTCTAGCAGTCACCTAACCCTAGCTGCTGTGGCCTTCCACATAACAATGACTCCACACCTGGATGGACAGACAGATGGGTGGGTGGGTGTATGGTTAGCTCCCGCCTTCGATCCTGTGACCTAATGAAGGGAGGGATAGGGCTCTTTTCCTCTGACCAGTAGCATCTACCAAGGAGTCACCCAAGCCCTTTTAGTGTAGGAGCTGAACAGCCAGCAATAAATGACTATGAAGAAGCAGGCTGCTGAACTCTGATGTGGGCCTGTGAATCGAAGGACATGGAGCTAGCTGTTCAGAAATCTGCTTAAAGTATAGCAGCACACAGTTGCCTTTGCTCTCTAGAGTTCAAGGAGTGTCATACATTTGACCTCAAAGGATCCTCCCTGTTGTCCAATGATCATATTTCAATACTTTGCTCACTCCTGTCTGATGAACGATCTGAGGCTGAGAAAAGTTAAACTTTTGCCTTTGTCACAGATCCCAAAGAGTAAGAGTGTGAAGGTTTCAAGCCTAGCTCAGAAGAAAAAAGTACCAAGACGCCAGCTGGTGTACATGGTAGTTCCTCTGTTTCTACAGTAGAGGGCGGGCCTGAAACCCAGCTTTAAGAAGCAGTCTGGGGGCTGGAGAGATGGCTCAGCAGTTGAGAGGCTTGCAGCTCTTCCAGAGGATCCAAGTTCAGTTCCCAGCACCCCTGTTGGGTGATTCACAACTGCCTGTAACTCTGGATCCAGGGGATCTGACACCGTCTTCTGGCCTCTGTAGGCACCCACATGCATGTGCACATCATAAACACACACACACACACACACACAAATAAATAACAAAATGAATCTTTAATTTTTCTTTTAAAGAGGCACAAGGCAGAATGCCAGCAGCTCTCACTACCACCCCTTTCCCGCCTGCTCCAGACATGAAGTAAGGACCTGTATGGGTTATTATAAGTGCTGTGAGGAGCAAACCTGGACCAACAGAGAGAGAGAAGGGCCCCAAGTCCAGGTAACCTCTCAGCACTGCTGTGGGAGCCTAGGCTTTTAGTGGGGCACACAAAAGCCAGACAGCCACGGCAGCCTCTGTGATGATTGCAGCCAACTCTGAAGAAGGAAGGCAAGGAGGTGTATGGCAGAAACTGCAGGTGTAAAGATGAATGCGTTCATTCTGCAAATATTGCCCAAGCATCCACTACATGCCAGACACTGGGGCGACAGCAGTGAGTAAAACCTGCAAATGCAGGTCTCCCAGTCAACCCTCCTGCTTGTGAGTTAATTACGGAGACTCCAGCCATGTGCAAGATTCATCCCCTGACCACCTTGGGGATGGGTAGGTTCTTTCTACCAAACATGGGTTGTGGGTGAGTTCTACTAGAGATTTACTGGGTCATAGTGAGAGGCTCTTGTTTCTTGGTTGTGAGCCTTGGGGTAAAAGATCCTTTACTGGGGCTGGAGAGATGGGTTAGTAGTTAAGAGCACTTGCTGCTTTTCAGAGGACCTGGGTTCAGTCCCCAGTACCTCCATGATGGCTCACAACTGCCTGTACTCCTGTGGGGCACATACATACAGTTAGGCACACACATGTGCACATCAGCTAAACTAAATAAATCTTAAACAAACAAATAAAACCAAGAAAGATCCTTTTCCCAAGTGTCACGTGGCCATGCTGTCGTGCTGGGTGGGTGGAAACGTAACCTCCCTCCCTCCAGCTCCCTTTCTTTGCTCGCAGCCTGGCCAGCTTCCTCCAGCAGTTTCCCACGGCGTCTAGTGGGTTGTGAGAGAGGATGCTTTTTTCTTGCTCTCTCACTGTCTGGCCTAGAAGGGCCCATCCAGCTTCTCTCTCCAGGGTCCTTCTTTCTGAAATCAGGGTGTTGCCCATCTCCCCTTTCTTGTTCTCAGAATTATTCCAGAGTAAATGGGCTCCCATCTGAGAAGGGTTATACACAGTAAACTCTAACAGCTTGCATCATATTAGCCAGAAATATCACTTCCAGTGTCAGCTCTCAGGGTTAGGTCACCCAGAAGACAGGCCCCAGTCACTGCCCAGTGGGTCGGATGATGTTACTGAGGGATGAAAGTTAAGCTTCTCCTCTTGTATTCTGGATTGGAACATACTTAGCACCTCGTTCTCACTTTCATTAATAAACTAAAACAATAAACAGACTACTTCAAAAGAACACTGACAGCCTGTGTTTATGTGTTTATGTTGTGTCTGTCTCTGAGAAGCTACAACTACTTTGGAGATTTTTTAACAAAATGAGTTTTCACTCAGTGCTGGGGGCATGATAACTAAAAACAAAAGGAGAGGCCAGATTCCTCCTGTATGTCTTTTCATCCCTCCCCCCCTCCCCTTCCTCCTCCCCCTCCTCCTCCTCCTCTTTCCTCTCCTCCTCCCCCTCCTTCCCCTCCCCCTCCCCTTCCTCCTCCTCCTCTTCCTTCTCCTCCTCCTCCTTCTTCTTTTCCTCTTCTCTAAACAGAGACATTCACCTGTCTGAGTCATCTCTGCTGAGGCCTAGGCAGAGAGACCAGGCTCTCAGATTATGTCACTCTGAGAAGACTCCCTCAGGACCTGATACCTGTACTCTTCACCTTGTTCCCGGGGCCTTTGCTCTCTGTTCTGCCCTTCTTCCTAAAAGAGGAACTCAGGAGTGATCTGAACCCCTGAACACGGTGCCTGGGGCCAGGAATAAGTGAAACTGAAGAGTCAGATGGGCGGGCAGGAGAACTGGTGTGAGATCCGGGCAAGGACGGCAAAACAATAGTCAGCCCTACACGGTACTCAGTACTTCAATCTTTTGTCTGAAAGTAGCAGAAACACAACCCTAATAAGCTTCAGCCTCAAAAAGGAATGTGTTGGCTCGCATATGCTCTCTGTGAAGACAGCAGATCCTGAACAGCTGGGTCAGGGAATGGACACCCTCAGGACCCAGCTGCTCTCTCTCTGAATATCAGTTCACCCACCAGCTCTCAGCACTGTGAAGCTCTGAGTCCATTTTCACAGCTTCGGGGCCTAGGAGACTCTTCTTCACCAGCTCCAGCTGGGATGCTCATCAGATTCAACAGTATTCAGCTGTTCCCTCCGGAGCGCTGGTGAAGAGACGAGAAAGGGCAGAGTTTAATGCTTGGACACATACTGAAGGGAGTGTGAATTGTCCCAGCTATTTTGGAGGATGATTTGGCAGTGTCTGTTCTGATTCTTTGTGGACACTATTGACCTGCTGATGTTGCTTCTCAAAGTCTAGATCAGTCACTCACACATAGGCCTACGGAAATACATCGGAGGATGTTACTTGAAGTATTACAGTGCAAGAGAACTTAAATATCCCTCTTCACATTGTGACATATTTCATACTCTGAAAATATGGAAACTGTTCAAGAGAATGAAATATGTACTACCACAAACCCTTAAGACATCTTGGTAAATGAGAAAAGCAATTTGCAAGATGATATATACAATATGGTCTTTCTCAGGCATAAACAAAAACATTTAAATAATAAAAGATATTTCTATATGTATGCTTATAGCATATGTGTCTGAATATGTGAAATGCATAGAAAAAGGTCTGGAGTCACATTAAATTGTCTTGTTTATTTCCAGAGCATTAAGATCAGAGTTTAGGATTTAATGAGACTGTCTGCCAGATTTTAACTTTTTCAGTGATAACTTATCCATATGTAACTTATGTATTTCAAATTGATTTTTTTAGTTAAAAGAAAAATACTATGGAAGCATTCAGATTGATTCAGCTTGGGACGTGTGACTGTTCCTAGCTTAATGACTGTGGCCAAGGGACCTATGGGATTTGTGGATGGATGGTGTGCCTAGCTCAAACTGGGCCATATACTCACCCCTATGAACCCTGGAGCAACTGGCAAATCCTTCCATAATGACACGATAGTGACGAAGCAGCAGTTCAAGAAAGGGAGCTGTGGTTCTGAGCAGACAAAATAATCAATGTGTGATGCCACTACAGTGGGCATCCTTGTCCTCACGGGGTTATGTGTGTGTCACCTGTGGCTAAAATATTGTGTACAATGTATTTCTATTACAATATAGGTTGAACATCCCCAATCTAAAAATCTGAAACCCAGCCGGGCGTGGTGGTGCACGCCTTTAATCGAAGCACTGGGGAGGCAGAGGCAGGCGGATTGAGGCCTGCGTGCTCTACACAGCGCGTTCCAGGCCAGCTGAGGCTACAGGGAGACCCTGTCTCAAAGAGATTAAAAAAAAAAAAATCTGAAATCTGAAATGGCCCCAAATCTGAAACACACAGTAGATGGTTGAGAAAGCAAGGTGTGGTGGCACCCACCTTTAATCCCAGCACTTGGGAGGCAGAGGCTGGTGGATCTCTGTGAGTTCAAGGCCAGCTTGGTCTACCTTGTGAGTTCCAGGACAGCTGGGGTTACAGGAAGACCCTGTCTCAAAGCAAGGAGAGAGAGAGAGAGAGAGAGAGAGAGAGAGAGAGAGAGAGAGGGAGAGAGAGCGCAACACCTTTGCTTTGTACACAAAGTATTTCATGTACAAACCTATTCAAAAATTGTATAGGGGGGATAGAGAGATGGCTCAGTGGTTAAGGGCACTGACTGTTCTTGCAGACAATTCAGGTTCAGTTTCAGGACCCACAAGGCAGTTAACAACCATCCATAATTCCAAGAGAATTGGACACTCTCTTCTGACCTCTGCCTGCAGACATTGCATGACACAGATGCACTTCCATACATTCAGGCAATACACTCATATACATAAAATAAAAACAATAAATAAAATATTTTAAAATTGTATAGGGCTGGAGAGATGGCTCAGCAGTTAAGGGCATTTGATGCTCTTGCAGAGGATCTGGACTTGGTCCCTGGCACCCTCATGGTGGCTTCCAGCCCTCTGTCACTCCAGCTCTAGAGGGTCAATGTGGGGAGAAATAAAGATGGCATCCTGCTGCTGCTTCCTCCTAGAGCCAGGAGGTTGCCAAGGTTACAGGAAGGAAGTATGACTGGTTGCTAAAAGCATGCAGGCCTTGTGACCTGTGTGTGATGTTTACCATGATTGGAGGCTCGCTGCCCACGACTTAACCTTTTAGGTGATTGGCTAAGCTAGGGGATATAAAAGGAGAAGAAGCCCAGGAAGGGAGAGTTAGAGTTAGAGTTCGAGTTGCAGTCAGGAAGGTAGAGAGTTCAAGTTACTGTTGGAGAGTTCAAGTTGCTGTCTGTTAGTTGGAGTTGCTGTCTGGGGGAAGAGTTGCTATCTTGGAAGAAGGACTGAATAAAACTGCTTGCAACTGATATGTCTGGAGTGCGGTTTTTCCTTGCTGGTCAAGGGACACAACAGGTCAAGGCTTTCTTTTAGCCTCCACAGACACCAGGCATACATGATGTACACATAGATACATGCAGGCAAACATTCATACACATTAAATAAACTGATAGAAGATAAAACATTGTATAAATTACTTCAGGCTATGAGTTGAAAATGGTGTATATCAAGTGAATTTCATGTTTTGACTTCATCCTGTCCCTAGGATATTTCATCTATGTATATGAAAATATTGTAAATGTCAAAGATTTGGAAATCTGAAACACTTCTGTTCGCAAGTATTTTGGATAAAGGCTACTCAATCTGAAGAGGACAAGGCTTTGTTCTACTCACTGCAAGATCCCAGGAGCCCAGGGGAGTTCTAGGAACATCACAGGAACTCAGCCTGACAGTGGCTGAATGGCGACAGCACCGCCCTTCTATGATTATTTTAATGATAGTCTTCAAGTGCACGGAGCTGACGAAGGTAATTCCTTCTTCAATGCTTCCAGCAGGGAGAAAGGAACAGGAAGTCAGGTGACAGCTCAGGACCAGGTTGGTGCTTGTTCACTCAGGAGTGACTTAAAAATGTTCCTGGGGGCTGGAGAGGTGGCTCAGCAGATAAGAGCACTGACTGATTTTACAGAGGGCCCAGGTTCTGTTCCCAGCACCCACATGGCGGCTAACAACTGTCCATAACCCCAGTTCCAGGGTATCCAATGCCTTCTTCTGGCCTCCATGGGCGCTGCACACATGGGTGCACTTACATGCCAGCAAAACATTCATATACATGAAAAATAAAATAAAATAAAATAAAAATAATCCTGGACAGCTTGACACAGACATGTGAAGTTTAGGCAGGTTTGTCTTTGGCCTAGTCACTCACGGTTTAGTGTCCCCTTCCAGGCAACGAGAGCTGGCCAATGCCTCTGAGCCGTGTCGGAGCCTCACAGGTCAGCACGGAGGATTTGGAAGCGGTGAAAGGACCAGGTCACACGGCCCTTGGGCCACACGGTAACATCAGAATCCTTTCTTCAGCTGCAAAATAAGTTTTATTTAGTTATTTGAGTATAATGTGTATAGGGGTCGTGTGGGCACACATACCCCATGGTACACGTGTGGAGGTCAGAGGACAGTTTAAGGGAATTGGCTCTCTCCTTCTACCACAGGTGCCAGATACATACTTTTATCTGCTGAGCCATTTTGCTGGTCCAATTTTTAAAAGTCTATCCCTCACCCACACCTCTGAGTTCCATCATGTGGTAGTCATAGAAGCAACAACAAAACCCCAGAGGGCTGGGTGTTCTTAGTGTAAAATTTTTATATTATTATTGTTATTATTTTTTGGTCTTTTTGAGATAGGGTCTCCTGTGTAGCTCCAGCTGGCCTGGAACTTGCTATGTAGACTAGGCTGACATCCACAAGAGCAGTCAGTGCTCTTAACTGCTGAGCCATCTCTCCACCCTTATGGAAGGGATTTTTTTTTTTTTTCTTTTTTTTTGTCTTTTATGAGACAGTGTCTCCTTGTAAACTCACAGAGATCCACCAGCCTTTGCCTCTGCCTCCCAAGTGCTGGGATTAAAGACATGAGCCACCATGTCTGGCACACATTTAAAGAAAATTTTATTTTGGGGACTGGAGAGATGGCTCAGCAGTTAAGAGTATTGGCTGCTCTTGCAGAGGACTCGGTTTTGATTCCCAGTACCCACATGGTGGCAAACAACAAACTGTCTGTAACTCCAGTTCCAGGGGATCCAACACCCTCTTCTGACCTCTGTAGGCATTGCACAACATGGGTGCACTTACATCTATGCAGGCATTCATACACATAAAATAAAATAAAACAAATTTACTTTCTTTCTTTTTTTTTTTTAAGAGTCTCCCTGGAACCCTAGCTGGATTGGAACTTGCTATGGAGGCCTGGCTGACCTCAAACTCAGAGATCTGCCTGCCTCTGACTCCCACCTAGGGCACTTGTTTTTTTTAAGGCAGTGTCACAGGTAGCCCAGGATGTCCTGGAACTCACTGTGTAGTTGAGGATGGCCTTGAACTCTTGATGGAAGAGTACTAGATAATGCCTTTCCTTACTCTCTATCACCCTGGCCCTTTACCAGCCCTGTTGTCACTGGCCCATTTAACTTCCACTGCCTAGGCTCTGCCAACATCTACCTCCACCTCTTGCTGTGGTCATTATTGAGTTCAGATATTCATTCACATTACAGAGCATCAACTGCATACCAGACACTATATGCTATGCTCTATATGACACAACCTTGTCTCGAAGAAGGTTCTACCCAACAACACCCAATTCAAGGGAACACAGAGGTCACATAAACTTCTGTCAGGGTAATAAATCCCTCTGTGAAATGATAGCTTTGCATACCTCCCCCCAAAAATGCACACAAGCAGAGAATTTTGCTGACAATTGAGGAGTGACACTATTGCCCTGAAACCCATTTAAGAATATTTACATGGCATACACCTCAAATTGCTAACACTTGATTTAGTTTAACCCTCTCATTGCAGAGCAGGAAAGTCAAACCTAGAGAGGCTAACCCTCTGTGGGTTAGGCCCGGAAACCAGGACACAGGCTCCTCCAGGCGGTTCCTTCCTACTTCATCATCTGAGAGAGGAAGGGAGGGCACCCTGGGCTGGTTCACTTTCCCGCTCCAGCCTGGGGCTGTAGCGCCTGTAGTCTGGTCCCTCGGGCACCACCCTCCAGTTCCTCAGAGAGATGGCTGGGGGCCACTAGCTCTCCAGACAACGACCTTGACCCTGACCACCCCAACCGGTTCCAGACGTCAGGGGAAGTGTTCTGCAGGGAACAGGATGTGTTTTCCTGAAAAATCTCTTGTTTCATCAAATGATTTGATACTGGTAAGGACACAAAAGTCATTCCTCGCTCTTTTCCTTCCTAAAGAGAAAAGTTCCCATCACAGTTTTCTCCTCAGGAGGGGAGACAGCTCTTTGCGCCCAGATCCTGCCCTGGGGGATGCCTTCCAGACAGAAGTGTGACCGAAGGAGGGAACCAGACATTAGTCAGCACCCCGGAAGCAGTTGGGTAAGAAGGTTCCTGACCTCCCCGAACTCCTAGGGTGGATTCCCAGTTCCAGCTCTGGCAAACAGTCCCCTCCTGTGATCCCAGGGTCCTGGGCATTCACTTTGCCTTTTTCTTTCTTTTGTTTTCTTTTTGGTTTCAGACTGGGGCTTGCTGTGCAGCCCTAGCTGGCCTAACACTCACTGTGCAGAACAACCTGGCCTTAAACCCACAGCAGTCCTCCTCTCCCAGGCAGCCCTTCCCGGTTCCTCTGTCTGAAACCTCCCTTTTGTCATGAAGAGCCACTAAAACACTATTCCACCTTGTTGCCTCTAGGCTGAGCAAGGTAGTCCTTTCTTCTTTCTCAATGTGGCTTCCATCAAATTGTCCCCTCTCAGTAACGGCTCGTGAGTCTCTTGCTTCTAGATTTCGCCCACTCCTAAGGGTTAGGTATCTGTCTCATTGATGATAAAATCCATAGCTGAGCCAAGTACCTGACATGTACTCAGTACTCAGTAGATGCTTGTTATGTACAGTAAAAAATTACGTTACAAAATAATATGTACAATGTGCTACATATTATGTGTATTATCAATAGATCACAGCCCAGAAGAATATATACCAAAATGTTAGTAGTGATCATCACAGAATTTAGAGAGCCCCGGCGGTTGTTACTTCTTTTATATATTTGCATTTTTTAAAGTTTATTTTTTAAAAAAACTCTATGCATACCTGCTATCTCTTAAAATATTTATTTATGGATTGGAGACATGGTTCAGTAATTAAGAGGACTGACTGTTCTTGCTGAGGACTGGGTTTGATTCCCAGCACCCACATGACCACTGACAACTGTCCTTATATAACTCCAGTTCCAGCGGAATTTGACGCCCTCTTCTGACCTCTGTGGGTATTGCACAACAAGGTGCAGTTACATACTTGCAGGCACTATACTTATACACATAAAATTAACAAAATTAAAAACAAAAATAATTTTCTATTTTATGTATGTGTTTGAGTGTTTGCCTGTATGAATGTATATACATACTTCAAAATGTTCCTAATAAACATGAATTTGTTTTTAATAAGAAAAAATATTATTTTAAAATATTTTTAGGGGCTGGAGAAATGGCTCAGGGGTCAAGAGCACATGTTGCTCTTGTAGAGGACCCTGGTTTGATTCTCAGCACCCACATGGTGGCTAACAATCATCCACAATTCCAGTTCCTGGGGGATCTGATGTCTTCTTCTGGTCTTTATGATCATTGCTTGAATAGGTGCACTTACATACATGCAGGCAATATATTCATACACTTTTAATGAATAAAACCAATACATATTGAGTACTTGCTACATAAAAAGATTGAACTTGATGTGCATTGTCTCTAATCATTATGAAAGTTTTCTTGGGGCTGGAGAGTGGTACACGCCTTTAATCTCAGGAAGCAGAGGCAGATAGATCTCTGCGACTCTGAGGCCATTCTGATCTACATGAGTTCCGGGTCAGCCAGTGCTACACAGTGAGACCCTGTTTCCAAAAAAAGTTTTCTTAGGTTAGTATTATTGGTATCATTGACATTTTATAGATGGGCAAACTGAGGCCCAAAGAGACAAGTAAATCACTCAAAGTGATATAATCAGAAACAGTGGAGCCAAGTCTTGGCTTGTCAGACTCGAGTCTGTGCCATAACATTTCCATGACCAGGTTCCAGAGGAAAGATAGGCAAATTTGTTTCTTTTTGAAAAATCAAATTTTCACATCTATAATCCCAGCACAAGGAAGTCAAGATCATCTTTGGCTACATAGTGAATTCTAGACCAGCCTGGGATACATGAGACTATGTCTCAAAAAGTAAATAAGCATGGCATGTTGCCATATGCCTTTGATCCCAGCCCTCGAGTAGCAGAGGCAGGTGGATCCCTGTGTACTTGAGACCACCGTGGTCCACATAGAGAGTTTCAGGCCAGTTAGGATTCTATGTCAAAAAGCCAAAAAGCAAAAATTAAAATAAATAAATATAGGGCTGTCAAGGTGGCTCAGGGGATAAAAGTGCTTGTTGTGCAGGCCTGACACCTGAGTTTAATTCCCTAGAACTCACATAAAAAAAGCTGGATGTGGTGGCAACATCTAGAATCCAAGCAGAGAGATGGGAGGTGGAGACTGGACACCTTAGGGCCAACCAGTCTGAAGTAGTTAGCACCACAGAATTAACAGGGGCTTCAGCAGGGGGAGGAGAACCAGCTCCCCCGAATTGTCCCCTGACCTCCATGCATGCACATACATCATAGGTGCACATATGTGCATGTGCATACACATCAGATACAATTAGTAATCATTTTTAAATTTTAAAATAAATATGTAAATATATAATTACAAATAAATTTAAACTTGGGACAGAAGAATGAGCATAAAGCATGTCTGCGTCTCCTCGCCTGGCTTCGGCAGCTGTTAATGTTCTGCCACATGTGCTTTTCATTCATTCATTTTCTCTGTCTTTATATGCATGCATGTTATTCTTTGTATTTGCTTTCTTAGAGATTTATTTTATTTTTAATTATTTGTGGTGTGTGTCTGTGTGTGAGTATGTGCAGCCTCTCCAGCCCTGTTTGTTTTGTCTTTTTGTTTTGTTTTGAGACAGGGTGTCCCTGTAGCCCCAGCTGGCCTGGAACTGGCTATGCAGACCAGGTTAGCCTGGAACTCACAGAGATCCACCTGACTCTGCCTCCCAAGTGCTGGGATTAAAGGCATCTGCCTGGCTATAGCCACTTTTAAAACATTTTCATCAGCCCCCAAAGAAACTCTGCAGTATTTAGTTAGCACACCTCTTATCCCAGTCACCTCAGTGGTTAGTTAGCAACCACTAACCTTCTGTCTCTACAGATTTCCCTATTCTGGAACTTGCATGTAAATAAACTCTTAAGTCATCATTCATGAGTCACTTTTTCATTTAGCATAATATGTTTATGATTCATCCATATCACAGCATGTATCAATACTGCATTCTTAGTTGTGACTGAGAACTGTCAGTATATGGATGTATCATAGTTTAGCTATCATTATCACTTGATGGACACTTGGGTTGTTTCTTTATTTTGGCCATTGTGAATAAGTAATGCTACTATGAACATTTGGTACAAAGTTCTGTGTATACATATATTTTTATTTCTATTGGGCATATACCTGCGAGTAGACTTGCCAGCTCATTCAATAACTGTTTGCTTAACCATTCGAGGAGTAATAAAGCACACGTCACTGTTTTTATTTCCAATCCATTTTGAGTATAAGTTGCAAATATACCCCTTATCCTTAAGTACTTTGGAGATAACAAGAGTGAAACTAAAGACATGCCTTTCCATAATCACATCTCAACAATCAACTTCAAGAAATTTAACATTGATGCAATTATGTATGTATGTATTTTAGGACAGGATCTCACTCTATAGCCCAGGCTGGTCTGGAACTCAGTATGAAATCAAGCTGTCCCCAGACTCCCAACAATCCTCCTGCCTTGGCTTCCCAAGTGTTGGGGTGACAGGTGTGGGCACAGTTAATACAATGTTACTATTCAAATTTACCCATTATTATATTTAAGTTCTACCTGTTATTTTATAACACACACACACACACTGAGGATATCATCCAGGATTCTACCCTGCATTTAGCTGTCAGGCCTCTTTGGCCTTCTCTAGTGTTAAATAGTTCCTTGTCTTTCTGGTTTTGTAAATTGTTCCTCCATTTAGATGTACCTGGTGCTTGGATAGGTGAGTTTTGAGACTGGTTGGTGGGCACCTGGGTAGCTCAGGCTGTCTCGGCTGGGCAGAGGCGCTGATCTCATCGTGTCTGGGAGGGGCCTTCTGCATCTTCAGGGTTACTGACAAGTCTTCACCTCCAGGGTTTGCTAGGCAGTGCTAGAATGAAGGGGAGTTTAAAGGACAGCTATGTGGCCTGGAGAGTGAGATGGCATGTCTGCCATGCAGCAGACAAGGGCTGAGCCCTGGGCATTGGGAAATCCAGGAAGGGTGGATAGACAGCAGGGCAGGCGGGAGCAGGACGCTCTCAGCTTCTGGGAAGAGCTCTGATGCAAGACCAGCAGCCTGCAAGGTGCAGGTGAGGAGTTCCCATCAGAGCAGGCTGTAGGCACAAGGCACTGGCTTTTCTGGTTCCTGAGCGAGTCTCCTAGGTGTAAGTTGCAGCCAAAGGCCACACCAGCCTTGCAAGAGGCATCTTTTCGTCCCAAGGATGTCACCCTGCCTGCCAGCGACCAGGCTCTTCCTAAAGCCACAGTGCCTGATGATCTCGTTCCTAGCTTCTCATCTCTACGGCTGGAAGGTCTCTGGGCCTCGCCCTTCTGACTCCCCCAAGGGGAAGAAGCTTGGTGGGTCTTCCAGGTGGTAATCTTGTTCCTGCCCTCTTCTGGTGACCACAGAGCTGAGCTAACTCTAGCTCACCATGCAAAATGGGCAGCAAAAGCCATCAGGAGATAGACCACCAGGGGTGGGAAGTCTGGTGCATGAGATAGAGAGGAAGAAAACCAGCACACAGCTGGCCAAGAGTTGTGTCTGGGCATTAGAGTTCACACCCCGATGACAGCCGGCCAAGAGCTGTGTCCCGGCATCAGAGTTCACACCCCGATGACCTGAGGAACACCTTGCTCTGTCCTCACAGGGTGAGTGCACCCTCTCTTCCCAGACCCCTCAAAGGCTGAGGAAGGAGGATTGTGCACTTTGGGCTACATAGCAAGTTCCAAGCCAGCCTGGACTATACGAGAAGGCCTTTTACTCTAGAAAACCACAAACTAACTAACTAACTAACCAACTAACCAACCAACTTACTCACTGACAGACTAACTAGATTTCTTATTCTGGACAAATACAAAGATCTGGTCACAGCAAGCTTGTGTCCTCCACGGCAGCCATAGCTGAGTGGGGAAGCTTCTGTGGACTTAGCAGAAGCCACAGTTTCTTATTTAAACTCTGCATTAGTCCAAGGACACCTGTGACCTCCTTAATCTTCACCACCACCCTGGAGGGTAAAAACATTAACCTCATCCTATACAAGAAAAAAAGCAAGGACAGAGGCCAGCCATTTTGTCCAGGCGGCAGTTGGGGAGGAACAGGTAGGCCTGCATGGCAGAGCTATCCAAATTCTTTGCCTTCCATATGCTTTTTGCTTGTTTGAGATCTGGTTCCCCCTGTTGAACTGAGCGGACTGCAGATACAAACAGAAAATGACAGCTCCTTGGCCACTTCTAGGCTAGTGCAGAGGCCTGAGCTGAGGTAAGCAGCTCCTTGCTGGACTCTGGCGAGGTACTTTATCAAAACCTAGGGCAGGAATAGTAGTTCAAGGTCCCGCAACAAACTCAAGCAAGGGACAAGACCTGGCGCTCCTCCGGGAGGGAGGGCTAACCTCCGGTTCCTCTGGGTGGTTCCTCCCTTCCTGGCTTCTCTCTTGTCTTCTTGAAACCCTATGAGCCAGACTCTCACGGATCACACAGGAAAGGGCACAGAATGCCACGATTCAGTCTCAGTCCTGCTTCTTACCTTGAGCAAATTCACATATCTTTTTGTCTGTTTTGAGACAGAGTTTCATGTAGCCCAGGCTAGCCTTGGTCTCTGTAGGCCCCTCAGGACTTTCAGCTTCTGATCCTCCTGCCCCCGTGACAGGCGTGCACCGCTCTTCCCTGTTTGTGCAGTGCTAGGAGTCCGGTTCGGGGCTTCGCGTGGGGCAGGTGCCCTGCCAGCTGAACTGTACCTCCAGGAACACTTCATCTTCTTTTGTTTTTATTTCCTCATTGATTAAAAAATAAATAAAAGCAGAAAAAGCCAGCCATGGTGGCTCATGCCTATAATCCCAGAATATGGGAGGCTAGGCCAGGACGATCACTATGAGTTTGGGGCCAGCCTGGGTTACAAAGTCAGATTCTGGGAGGCAGAGACAGATGAATCTCTAGGAGTTCACTTGGGAGGCTGAGACAGGTGGATCTCTGTGACTTCAAGGTCAGCCTCATCTACACAGTGGAGTTCCAGGCCAGTCAGTGCTACATAGTAATACCCTGTCTCCAAAAACAAAAACGAACAAAAACCCTAAGTCAGACTCGGTCTCCAAAAACAAAACAAAAAATATAAACAAATAAGATAGTACTCTCCTAAGCAAGGCTACACTGCCTGAAAACTGCAGTGCTTTTCATCCTGAGTACCATGAGATACATCCTCCTGGGACTGTGTCATGGAATGGAAGTCATGAGGATTACGTGACAAAATGTACGTACGATCACAGAGCCTGAAAGATAGTAGGTGATTAATAAATTTGTATTGACTGAGTGAACTGCGCACTCGATCCGCGTCGTATTCTGAGAGAGGTACATGGGAAGAAGGCCTCAGTACCAGTCCTGTGGCTGCCGCTGCTTTTCCTGCCTATTTTCCGTGTCTCACGTCAAGTTTCCCTTTGTCCCAAGCCTTTGGACTTCCAACCGACTGGAGGCACAAAGTTATCTGTGGATCCTGGAGTGCTGGGCCTGGGATGTGTAATGACCAGCCTTCCGCTTGCTTGAAGTTTCCGCTGGGGGGCTGGAAGCCACAGCATCCAGATGGCTAATTGCTTTGTGCCTGTTTCTGCAAATCACAGTGATTCACTGTCCCTGCTGAAAACACGCTCTCTTTTCAAAGATTTAATGGTTTCCAAAATTAATTTAGCTTCATCTGTTATCCTCCTGCCCTTCTGCACTGTCCCCTCCCCCTAAAACTCTCCTTCCTTTCTCTCTGCCCTCCCCTCAAAGACCCGGCTTTCTGTTCCACAGAGCTGGTTTTCACTTTTCAGGACCCTTTCCAGGGTCACCTGAGCACAAACTGGGCATCAAGCTGTTGTGGCAGCCCAAAAGGGAAGGGCCTGGGGCAACCACATTCTTATTCCCCACTGTCCTCCAAGCTCGGCCTCCCAGCCCAGGTCTGACTGGTACCCCCAGATGAAGAGATCTAAGCAGCTCTCCATTTGCACTGATTTGGTTATAAAATTTCCAAAGGTCAACCTGTGTTTTCAAACATGAGGAACATAGTCACTGTGAGGGTTGATACTCATTGTCAGCTCGACAGGGTGTGGAATCACCTAGAGACAATCCTCTGGGCATGTCTGTGACCGGGTTAACTGAGGTGGAGACCCACTTTAACTGTGAACAGCACCTTTCCATAGGCTGGGGTTCAGGACTGAATAAACAGGAGTGAGCTGAGTACAAGCATGCATCTCTCTCTCTGCTTCCTGACTGCTGACAGGACATGACTCAAGCTCCTGCCACCAAGCACACTCCACGGTGATAGACTGCACCTTCAAGTTGTGAGCCCAAATAAGCCCTCCCATAAGTTGTTTTTGCTAGATATTTTATCACAGCAATGAGAAAAGTAATTCACCCAGATACTATCTATTAACAGTCTGCATGTTAAGTGAGCTTTTAACTTTTCTTTCGTTTTCCTTTCTCATATAAGTGTAGCACATTTTGGGACTGGAGAAATGGCTCAGCAGTTAAGAGCACTGACTGTTCTTGCAGAGGACCCAGGTTTGATTACCAGCACCCACATGGTAGCTAACAACCATCTATAACTCCAGTCCCAGGGGATCCAACACCTTCTTCTGACCTTTGTGGAGCATTGCATGACATGGCTACACTTACACACATGCAGGTAATACACCCATACACATAAAAATAAAATAAAATATAAAAAAAATAAGTGTAGCACATCTTTAAAAAATATTTTTTTTTTTTATCTTTTTTCTCTTTTTGAGACAAGGTCTCCCTGTAGAGCCAGCTCACCTGGAATTTGCTATGTAGACCAGGCTGGCCTTGATCTCCCAGAGATCTGCCTCCCTCTGTCTCCTGAGTGCTGTGTTTAAAGGCATACACCATCACACCCAGATTATTTTATTTTAAATTACATACACGAGGGGGAAGTATGTGCATTTGAGTGCAGGTGCCCTAGAAGGCCAGAAGAGGGCATCAGATCTCTGGTGCTGTAAGTACAAGTGGGAAATGAACTTAGATCCTCTATAAGAGCAGCAAGCGCTTGTAACCACTGCGAAACCTCTCCGGTTCAGTAGTTCAGTTTGTAATTAAATGAAGACAATGTTTATATTATCTTGATTCTGTACATACCATGACCAGTACTGAACAATGATATTGTATAATTACATTTACTCCTTTGTATTTTTTTTTTCTGTAGTTAACAGGTGTTTTTCTTTTGCTTAGTTTTTTGGATAGCTATTGTTAATGTCCCCCTCCCCATCCCCCGTGAGTATCTATTAAATATCTAGCACAGTTTTTCCCCTGAATAGCCAGAGATACCATCAGATAACCCAAGCCACACTGCTGGACACCTTCCCTCTATAGCGACCATTGTCTTGATCCAAGTTGGACGGGCTCCTCTCTGCACCCAGGGTTTAGTGTTGTCTTGGGACTTCTTGTCACTGGCATTTCATTTCTTCTTCGATGGACCCTCAGTGTGTTACAGTGCCTTTGTTTCTTGTTCTTGGCTTAGTTTTTCATTTCACTGAATCACATCTTTTACTATCTTCCTAAGGAAAGGTGTGTGGGAGGGAAAATTTTGGGAGTTCTTACATTTCTGAAAATATCTTTTCCCATCCTTATCCTTCTTTTGTCTAAGTATAGAATTGTAGTACAAAAAGTGATTTTTCACTTGGAACTTTGGGTGCCCAGCGTCACCTTCCCCCTCACCATGCAGTGCTGTTGAGCTGTCTAGCTCCAGATTCTACTCCTTACAGGCCTTGGCTTTTCTTTTTAACTTGGGTTACTACACTATGTTGACATTCTGAATTTCAAAAGCTTTCTGTGGATTTTTCATTCATTTTATGGGACATCTAGTGGGCACTTGTAATTTGGAAATTTATGTATTTTCTTGCATTATTATTGTTTTCACACTGGATGTCATTATATAACCCAGGCTGCCTTGGAACTTGTGATCCTCCTGCCTCAGCTCCCTACGCCCCTCTCCCACACACACAGTGCTGGATCCAGTCACTGCACTGGATCTATTAGTTTTTTATATATACAATTTTCTATCGTTGGGGCTGGAGAGATTGTTCAGCAGTTAGAGTGCTTGCTGTTCTTGTGGAGGACCTGAATTTGGTTCCCAGCACCCACGTTTGACATCTCACAACCACCTGTAACTTCAGCTCCAGGGGCTCTAACTCTTTCTGGCCTCCTTGGGCACCTGCACTCATATGCACATATACACACACACACACACAAATAAATGAAAATAAGTACATATCTTTAAAATTTACATGTATACATTTAATAATCACAGATGTGTAAAAAAAGATGCACAGCTATGAAAAAAAGAACAGGAGAATGTGTTCAAAGGCTGATAAAGAGCGCTGAAAATAAAAAAAATATATGGTATCTAAATATTTTATTTATTAATTTTATCTTTTGTGTATGAATGTATTGCCTGCATGTATGAAAGTGCACCTGTCCTGTGCAATGTCCATAGAGGTTACAATGGAGTGTCACACTGCCCTGGAACTAGAGTTATGAACAGTTGTTAGCCCCCACGTGGGTGCTGGAAACGGACTCTGGCTCCTTTGCAAGAATAACCTGTGCTTTGAACCGCTGAGTCATCTCTCCCACCTCAAAAATATGGTATTTAAAATGAAAGATTTGGAAGAAGAGTACGAAAATAAAGTTGAAAAATGACCCTCAAAGTAGAAAGAATTAAATTCAAGAGAGAAATATTAGAATTCAAGGAGTTTCAAGATCTATCTTCATTTTCAGAAAGCAGGGAGAAAAAGGATAGACAACACATACACATTTTATGGCCAGGCAAGGAGTGACACACACCTTTAATCCCAGTACTTGGAAGACAGAGGCAGGCAGATCTCTGAGTTTGAGGCCTGCTTGGTCTAAATTGTAAATTCCAGGCCAGCCAGGACTACAAAATGAGACCCTGGTTCTTTTTTATTTGTTTGTTTTTGTTTTTAAAAGGAAAAGAAAATACATATACATTTTGAAGTAGTTTCTTTATAAGTTTCCAGATTTTTTTTGTTGTTATTGTTCTGTTTTTCTGCATGTGGTTTGTTATTGTTTTTTATTTGCTTGCTCTGGTGTCTGTCCTTCAAGTGGAGCCCTCACACATTCCTGGTGGTCATGGGCTCTCTCCCCAGTCATTTTAAGAGGGAGGCAACCGGCTGCTGGCAGCTCTGTGGCAGTGCAGGGATGTGGCAAGTCACCCTCACAAGCTCCTTTATTGAGAGATCATGAAATGTCAAATCTTGGGCTGGAGCGGTAGCTCAGTTCGCAGAGTGCTTGCTGCGTAAGTGTGAGGACCGAAGTTCCCTAGAGCTGTGCTCACAATCCCAGCACTGGGGAGGCAGAAACAAATGAATCTCTAGGGCTTCCTGGCAAGACAGCTTAGCCTAATCAGTGAAACCCATTAACAGTGAAAGATCGTGTTTCAAAAATCAAGCTAGAATGACACATGAGGTTGAGCTCTGGCTTACAGATGCATCAGCACACATTAACAACCCCACACGAACCTGCTCATGGAGAGAAAGGAAGAGAGAGAGAAAGAGAAAGAAGAGAGAGAGAGAAAAAAAGGAAGGAAGGAAGGAAGGAAGGAAGGAAGGAAGGAAGGAAGGAAGGAAGGAAGGAAGGGAAAGAGAGAAAGAAAAAGAGGAGAAAACCAAATCTTAGGGGATTTTTGGCTAGCCAATTTTTTTCTAGTTCAGAATCCTCCACGTTTGTAATGGAACATATTCTGCACAGTCCCTTTCTGAGAAGCGGTTAGGGAAGGGCTCTGTGGATGAATATGTGGATGAATCACTTTGTTTCCAACCAGACACCTGCCGTCTATGTGTCTGGGACTTTTGAATTTGGGGGTGCTATGGTTCAATTTTTCTAAAGAATAAGACTCCAGTTTTGTGCAGAAACATGGTTGCCTGAGTGGGTGGACTGAAACAGAGCTGGAATAATAATTTCTCCATACACCTCTTTCCACCAGTCCACAGGGGTCAGCCAATACTTCAAACTCCTTTCCTGCAGAACCGGCTGCCTCTAAGTTCCCACAGAGACAATCTGCTTGGTCCTCACCTCTCCAGGCCCTTTTGAGCACTTGGCTTTCTTCACTATTTCAGTCACAACTTGGTGTACAGGTCCCATCATCACATAAATCAGGTAGGTATATGGTGCATATATGGTGAATGTCATCCTTGGCTCCACAGTGATTTTGAGGTCAGCCTGGGCTACATGAGACTCTGCCTCAAAAAATCATATCAGAGGCTAGAGAGATGGTTCAGCGGTTAAGAGCTCTTCCAGAGGACCTGGGTTCAATTCCCAGCACCCACATAATCTATATAATAACCAACTCCAGTTTCAGGAGATCTTTTGGCCTCTTCAGGCACTGAATGCATGGGCACACACACAGGCAAAACACTCATACACATAAAGAATATTAATAATAAGGCTTATAGGGCATGGTGGTGCGTGTCTGAAATCCTAACACTCGGGAGGCAGAAGGAAGGAGGTGCACTGTAGGCTCAAAGCCAGCCTAGTCTAATAGCAAGTTCCAGGCCAACCAGACTGCATAGGAGAGCCTCTGTCTCAATAAAATAATAATAATACTAACACTAATAATTGTTATAGTTAATAATGATAATAATTACATTTGCAAAGGACTTCCACATGCTTGGTCCCATTTACTTATAAATAATAAGATTATTTAACTATTATAGGTATAGTTAGCTCTTGCAGGTACTAGAACTTAATTATCATCTGCAACTTTGGAGAAACCCGCTCCAAGTTTCAAACCATGATTTATCAATGGAAATGAGCCGTGTGGAAGTGCAAGACGCCTGAGTGAATGGAGCATAAGCAAGTTCTCTGACTAGGAGGGCTTACTTCACAGGTATGGATGAGAAGTGCCCCCGAACCAGATGTGATGCTGAGAGCCAAGGGAAAGGTGAATGATGATTCCAGTGCACAGTGAGTAGACCCAAGAAAGCTGTGTTTGGTGCTTCAAGGTGGATGCAAGGGGAGAGTTCACAGAGTGGGAGGCACCCACCATGAGTCTGTCCAGCAGAAATGGACTCTCTCTTGGTCCATGGTTCTGGAAATTCAAGCCCAGGGTTGGATGGGCTATGAGTTTAGGCCTCTGGTGAGGATGGTACACTCCTTACAGCAGGGATGAATGGCAAAACAAACTGCTTATATCATGAACTGGAGCGTAAAGAAAGAGGACTGCTAGAGGCACTTTTGGCTTTCAGGGGCATCTTCAATGACCTAAGGACTTCCTATAAGCCTTCACCTCCTAAAGACACACAACAACTTTCAATAGCATCATCTAAGGGAGTAGGCCTTAACATTTGAACCTTTGGTGGGGGGGCTGTTCACATTCAAATGACAGTAGTAGAATATGTTGCTTTGTGCATGGAATATCTGACAAATGCATGAACGGGCAATGAATAGTTTGACTTTTTGTTGTTGCTGTTTTTTGCGACAAGGTCTCACTATGTATTCCTGGTTGGCTTAGAATTCACTATGTAGATCAAGAGAAAGTCACTTTTGCAAGATGAACATGCTCTGGACAAATGACTTTTACCTAACCTTGCAACCAAAAAGTTAATCTTATGTTTTGATATCATTGAACACTATCTCAGCCGTCTTATAATGTAAAACAATGTACTGGGCCTTGTGCCTCTCTTGTAACCTAAAACATACAGCCTTAGTCCCTCATGATCCTTTCTTGCCCTTGACCTAGAACCATGTGTGTGTGTGTGTGAGTGTGTGTGTGTGTGTGTGTGTTGTATATCAAGGGCTACAAGCAATGGAAGCAATGAAGATTATCCCACTTGTGTTGCAATCAACAGGGGTTAAATTGGTGACATCTGTTTGTGCTTGAGTGTACTGTTCTAGGTCAGTAAGCATAAGCAAGGACAAACTCTTTCTGATAAGAGTCCACTTTTCCTTCCCCATTTCATGCTGGATATGTAGTTTCGATAACAGAGCCTTTGCTTGAAAGCACAGTTCTGAGAGACTTCTGAACAGGTTCTCTGAGCAATTTGGGTCCTCTCTTGGCTAAAATGGATGCTAAGAGGCAGAATGTTTTTAACTCAGGCATAGGCATAATGTGGCTTTGCAGTAACTGCTGCACTATACCAGGCTGGCCTCAAACCTGCACCCATTGTCTTGCTCTGTTTCTGCCTTCCAAGGACCGGGATTATAGGGATATACCACCACTACATTACACAAATAAATTGACAAGTTATTTATAATCTGTATGTTTAATATGTAGTCGCATCCTGAAGTAGACATGTGAATTGTTACTGCCCAGTAGAGAACACTGCTTCTTTGGGTATCAACACACTGGTTTTCTGTGGGGAGCCCCTTCTCCACACCCTTCTTTCAGTCAGATGATGAGAACAGGCCAAGTGTGTAACTTAGGCCTGATATTTCCTCAGAGAGGTAGGCACATGACCCAATCTGGACCAATGAGAGTAGGCTCTTAGCTGTCTGCTAGAAGTATTGGAAAACACCTGTACTTTCTATTCAGTCTGTAAAGTAAGGCTGGGTGGTTGTTACATGTATCTATCTGTTTACTTGCTTGCTTATGTGTTTACAAGATAGTTGAAGGGAGTATCCCCCAAAGTTGACATCAATTCATTGTGGGTGGTACAATAATTGGTGATATCTATGATGTTACACATGTATGTATTATTTTGTATAAAGTAACTTATTTATATTAAAATAGATTTTGATGTTATAAATTACTTTAAAGATATTTTTAAAAAATAACAAAACAAAACAAAAATCTTGGGTATGGTGGTACACACCTTTAATCCCAGCATTAGGGAGGCAGAGGCAGGTGGATCTCTGTGAGTTTGAGGCTAGTCTGGTCTACATAGCAAGTTTCAGGCCAACCACTGCTACATAGTGAGACTATGTGTCAAAAAATAAATAAATAAAAATAAGAAAAAACATAAAGATGTTTTAGCCTATAAAATGATGTTATAGTGCATATCTATACCTATAACATTATGTAAATATTAGTGTAACTTAAAATTATATTTAATTAATTAATTAATATGTGTGTGTGTGTATATGCAGACGCATGCCACAGCTTGAATGTAGGGATCAGAGAACAGCTTTCAGGAGCTGGTTCTCTCCTTCATAATGTGGGGGTCCAAGGATTGAGCTCAAGTCATCAGGCTTGGTAATAAGTGCTTTTGACCTGCTGAGCCATTACCAGCCTATGTTTTTAGGTAGTTTTTACATTACTAAAAGACAGAGTGCTTTAATTCTCAAATGTTCAAATGTCCATTTCACCCTCTTGCTAGATTTTTTTTTTTTTTTAAAGATAGTGTCTTCCTGTAACTCCAGCTGACCTAGAACTTGCTATGTTGATCAGGTAGGCCTACACAGAGATCTGCCTGCCTCTGCCTCCCAAGTGTTGGGATTAAAGGTGCGTACCACCATGCTTGACTTTTTATTTATTTATTTTAAAATATTTTTATTTATAATGCTGGAGAGATGGCTCAGTGGTTAAAAGCACTGGCTGCTTTTGCAGAGGACTCAGGTTTGATTTCCAGCACCCACATGGTGGCTAACAAGTGTCCGTAACTCAGTTACGGACTTTCTCGGGCATTACATGACACAGGTGCACTTAAACACATGCAGGCAATACACTCATACACATGAAATAAAAATAAAACTGGAGTTTCAGATGGTGGTTAGCTGACATGTGGGAGTTGGGAATTGAACTCGGTGCTCTTAATCACTGAGCCATCTCTGCAGTTCTCTAGTTATTCTTAAATTTTATGTGTATGACTGTTTTGCCTGCATGTATGTAAGTGCATGGGTCATTCCTGTGGAGGCTAGAAGAGGGTGTTAGATCCCCTAGAACTGGAGTTAAGGAAGACTGATAGTCATGTGGGTGCTGGTAACTCAACCCAAGAGCAGCCAGTGCTCTTAACTGCGGAGCCGACTCTCCAGCCTACAGCTGAATTTTTATCTGAAACCCAGCTCCAAAATCTGCCAGGACCCGCATCTTTAATCCCAGTGAGATCAAGTCCCTATTATAGCTTTTCCAAAAGAATCTGTTTGACTAGAGATGCAGCTAAGTTGGTAAACTGCTTGCCTAACATGTAGGACGCCCTGGGTTCCATCGCCAGCACTGCATAAACTGGATGTGGTGGTGCAGACCTGTAAACAGTGAGTTTAAGGTTGACCTGGGATATGTGAGACCGTCTCAGAAAAAAAAAAAAGGAAACTTTTTACTCCCATCGCTTCAGCAGCTAAGGCTGGGGGATTGTGGGTTCAAGGCCAAACTAGGCTACGAGTAAAAGCTTGACTTCAAATAAACGAATAGCGTTATTTGCCTCTTCAAAAGAAGCAGTTCAAAGTAAAGAATTACACCTATGAGACTGGGCTGGCATTGCCCACATCTCCTCACAAAACAGGGAAGCGAGCTTTCACTCCACGTACCTGAGACAGGAGACAGTGGCTGTGTTGGTGTTAGCTGAATTTGCAGTCTCTTAGGCAGCGCAGTAGGTTCTTGGACTGGCTTGGATGGTCTTGGCAACCCTGCCAGCGTGAAGGGTGGCAGCCTCTGTTCTCCAGCTGCCTGCCCTTAGGCTGTAAACTATCAGGAGCAACCCAGCCCAGCCCTTCCCTGGGTTCTAGATCCTAGTGTTTGCCATGACCCCTGGGAATTAGTACCCTGACTGAGAGGCCCTCTTGTGGGTCACCAGCCCTTTCCTGGTGCCCTCTGCTGAAAGGGTCCCTGCTTGAACTTCCCAAAGCACAGTTTTAACACAATTCTGCACTCTACTCTCCCAAAACCTTCACTTTCCCAAAGATGTCTGTCCATCCCATTGTCTTGCCTCGAATTGTCCCCTTCCCAGAAGAGGAGGCTCCGGGTTTATCCTTGCATAACCCAAAGACCTATTAAAATATTTTCCTAAAAATAAAAGGATTGCTCCCCGAAGAACAAGTTGCTACTCCTCCGCAGGAGAAAGAGAAATTGGAACAAAACCCCAAACCCGTGCATCTTAGAATCAACTTGTCCTTTAAAAAAAAAAAAAAAAAAAATCAGCCTTTTAGAAAATAGCGGAGGCCACTTTCTGCACACCCCATTATAAACCTAGTTGGAAAGCAAAGACTGCAAAGGGGCTGAGGCTGGGCTGGGAGGAAAGGGTGAGGTTAGCGGACACAGTTTCTCCAGCGCTGGGACCCTTCCTCTTGGAACTGGATGTGGGGGCTGAGGCCCAGGTGTCAGCTAGCTGTGGGATCAGAGGCAAGGCGTGGGCACCTGGGGTGGCACGTTCTCAGGGCTCTGCCAGCCTCAGAACTCGGCACCCATAGGAGAGGCCTGGGTGCGCTCCCGGGTGTGGGTTTCCACCTGCCTCTGTCTGCATTGCGTCAGCGGCCACGGGACTCATTCTCCCACTCGGCTGCGCCTACACATCCTTCCCGCTCCCAGAATCTCTCTGCTCTTGATAACATCCTTTTGTTCTCTAGTGATCCACACCCTTGGGGGAGGGAATGAAGAAACCTACAGGGAAAGTGCAGTATCAGATGCCGGGAAGAGGGAAGACGCTGCCAGGATCTGCCAGTGCCTTGCAGGGGAGCTGGTTTCCAGAGGCCACCACCGGTTCCGGTTCCGGTTCAGGCTGGGCTTCCTGGTAGGGGAGGTTCTCTAGCCCTGGGAGGAAGGGAGCTCCTTTGTGGGGATTCATTAGGGATGGCTTTCCAAGGAATTCTCTAGCGAGGTGTTGGGTGTCTTCCAGCAGCTTCCCAACAAACTCAGAGTCAAGCCCAAACGCTTCAGTATGGCGTCCAGGATTCTGCAGAACCCTGCCCCAGACTTCCTTGCTAATTGTCTTCCAAGATCTAAGAAGTTCTAGTCACTTAGAACCATGCTAGTACCCTATTTTCAGGCCTCTGCTGTTTGCTCTGCCTGGAGTGGCTTTTCACTTTTTAGGGAACTCCTATTCATCCTTCAAAACTCTACTTAAAAATTCAGGTGCCTTTTGAAATCCTTGCTTGACTACTTAGATAAGGGTTGGTCGATGCTCCAAGGCACAGGGTTCCTTTCCAAGCTCATGGCTCATTAGGGTAATTATTAGGATTTGCATGTTTATCATCCTCCTCATTGCTCCTGGAGGCAGGGACTGCATTCACCTTCTGCAAACCCAGTGCACAGAAAGTGCCAAGTCCTCACAATTCCCCCGGTAATATCTGTGGAAGAATAAACAAACATTATTTCTTCAGAATTTGTGGTATTTTTAAATAGCATTAAGAGACTGCTTCTGTCACTATGGAGATCTCTGGCTTATGGTACCATCTCTTTAGACAAGTGACATATTTGTGAGTTCTGTTCTCACCTAGTACCAGGATGGTGGTCCTCAGCATTTTAAACCTGATTTGTTTTACATATTAGCTCTATGAGGCTTTGTCGCTATCATCAAAAAATGAAACTGAGATGCCAAAGGATTAAAGCATCATGTTCAAGGTCTCCAGTGCTGATATTTGAACCCAAATATTCTGGCTCAAAGATCTGTGGGCCCCAAGAACCTTAGAGAACCCCAATCTTTGAAGCAGATTAGGACTCTAGGAAGTTGGTAGCAATACAAAAACAACAACAACAAAAAACAATTTTTGAGACAGGGTCTTACATAGCACCAGCTAGCCTTGAACTCACTATGTAGCTGAGGATGACCTTGAACTCCTGATCTTCCTTGCCCCCACCTTCTAAGTGTTGGGATCATATCGTGCCTGGTGTATGTGGTACTGAGGATGGAATTCCGGGCTTCATGCATGCTAGGCAAGCGCTCTTCCATTCTCAGCTACCAAAGATGCTTTTAAAAGCTGGGACTGTGGGTGTATATTTTGGGGTGCCATCCTAGACCTACCAAATCAAAAACTCCCAGAATGGTGCCCAACAATGTATTTTAATCAACCCTATAGGTAATTGGCAGACTGAAGTTTGAGAACCTTACTTATACTTCAGCTACACCGATAACTTGCCCAGAACCATGGGAGGGCACCCCAAGGCAAACTTTCAGCCATAAAACAGTCCTGGCAGTGGGTATGGGAATGTGGGAGGCAGGACTGAAGGCCAGAAGCTGCCTGACATGAGTGTTCAGAACCACACCAGTGCCTTGGGATTGGCTAGCAACTTGAAACATATCATTTGCTATATAGCCCCTCTGGCCCTCATTTTTCTCATCTGCAAAATGAGGTTCCTGACTGGATGTTCTCACCTCTAATTTCCTGTTAGATTTTGTTATTCTTGTTTCATTTGGAAGAATTTGTTGTCTGTTCCAAGAACAGACTTAAGACAGAATGCCAATGCTTATCTATCTATCTATCTATCTATCTATCTATCTATCTATCATCTATCTATCTATTATCTATCATCTATCTATTTTGAGAGAGGGTCTCACTCTGTTGCCTGGCCTCAGAATCTCAGTGAACCTCTTGCCTCAGCCTCTCGAGTGCTAGGATTACAGGAGCAAGCCGCCGTGCCCAGCTTGTGAATGCTCATTTTTAATGGATCTTTTCCATTCTTGGAAACAGCCCCAAATTCTAAATCCTGGGGTCAGCCATTTCTTATCCTCTTCTTTTAAGAGCAGAACATGAAAGTATGCAAGCATATGAGTTGACTTATATGAGTTTATTAGGCAAAAATGATTTGATGGTATTGGTTTGGACTCCCATCCATTGCCTGGAGCCCCTCTCCATGGCACCTCTCACTGAAGCCCCTGCAGTCTCCTCTGGGCCTGCCTGGCCCTCTGCTCACAACCTCCTTATCTCTTCCCTGTCCTGTGGAATTTGCTTGGCTCACACACCCATTTTTATTCACTGTTCCTCAGAAGAAGGGTTGGGGGTCAGGCTGGCTTACCAGGTGATATAGGGGTGTTGTGGACTAGTGGGGAGCCTTTTGATACCTTGAACTCCTAACCTACTGACTTCACATGAGCCCATGGGGTCTCCCTGGAGCCCACCCCACACTAACAGGACCTAGCATTCAATCCACTGCTAGAAGCCCTGGTGTACTGTGATCTGCAATGAAGGAAGAATGCCTCCTGGCCCTTTGAAATAATTGGCAGTATTTAAAAAGAGCAACTGCATTGTAAAGGTAGAGCCAGGAGTAGGGTTTGGTAGCACCAGGAGTCAGGTAAGAAAATGGGTGTTTGAGGCTAACCTAGATTATGGACTCTGCCTCAGACATATTAAAAACAAAATAACAACAAAAATATCCTTCTCCAGACCCCAAATCTAGACAGTTCAGCCAGAAACAGAGTTAGAAGAATTAGAATCCTCCAGGAACTGGTTATCAGCTTGAGAGCATGACTGAGCACTCAAGTCTGGAGGGGCTGTGAGACCATGGGGCGCTCAGGGAAGGGGCTCAAAGAACACATGGCCTTCAGCAAAAGTATGTGTGCCATACAAGCCTGTATCTGTCTAATCTACATCACTTGAACGTCCAGCAGTTTCCAGAATCTCAAAAAGCTCAAACGTGAGGTGGCATTTGTAACACCTGATGTAAAGTGAAAGAGGTGGTTCTTAAACGGGACTGGGGAAAAGCAGGAGCCAATATGTACTGCTCATCAGCCCGTGAAGGCTGTGTTTCTCAGGAGCATGTGACCCAGGGAAGCTGGCCACCCTTACACTGAGTCCCAGTAGAGCCGCAGCTAGAATCTCTCTTTGGGCTCCCTGCAGTTCCGTGGTCCTTACGCGCTATATAAAAAGAATTCAGAAATGGGCAACTGAGATGGCTTCATGAGTAAAGATGCTTACTAAGCCAACCTGGTGACCTGTGTTCCATCTCCAGAACCCATGTTCAAAGGGCTAATCTTGGTTGTCAACTTGACACATCTAGAAAGAGGGAATCTTGATTGAGGACTTTCCCCATCAGACTGGCCTGTGGGCATGTCTGTGGGACAGTTCCTTGATTACTAATTGATGCAGAAGTGCCCAGTTCACTTCTAACAGTGCCACGCCTGGGGAGGTGGGCATGGGGACCCGAAGATGGATAGCATAGCTGAGCAAGTCAGAGGGAACAAGCCAGCAAGCAGCATTCCTCTGTGGTCTCTGCTTCTGTTCCTACCTCCTGACTTCCCTCAGTGATGGATTCTGACCTGGAAGATAGATGATGAAATAAGTCCTCCCCAAGTTGCTTTTAGTCATGGTGTTTATTATTACAGAAGCAGAAGGCAAAAGAGAGCGTTGTGGAAAAGCAGAAGGAGAGACCCAACTCCACAAAATTGTCCTCTGGCCCCCCAGCATGTGCCGAGAAGTGTGGGCACATATGCACACATGTTATAAAAAAGAAAAAAAGAATTCATATGAGAAGGACAAATTCAATCTAAAAGAAAGGTAGGCTTTACTACAGAGCGGGTGAGAGTGATTCGTGGACAGAAGGATGATTGAGGAGAACACTCTCAAGGTGTGAGGGATAATTGCTAGAGAGACTATTGTATCAGCCTACATTTTAGGTTTATACTATTTCTTAAAGTTTCTGGAACAGACAGTTTCCTGAAGGGCATCTTCTTCTCTAAGATATAGGCCCATTTGGATTAACTCTCAAGGGATGGGACATAGTGTGTCTGTTCTTTACGAGAAACCTTCTAGCTAGATAGTAATCACATGATCTTTTGGACAGTTCAGAATGTCACGTCTCCACCCACAACCCCTCAAAGTCCAAAGGAGGGGAGGTCCATCGTCATTGACCTTCAAGCCAGCTAGTGTCTGTCTATCTAACAGAAACACATATTAGTAAAGAATGTGAGCTAGGTATGGTAGGCCATACCTGTAATCCAAGTCTTGGGATGTGAGGCAAGAGATCACTGTGAGATCAAGGCCAACCTGGACTGTAGAATGAGACTCAGTCAACTTAATAACAATTAATTTCAAAAAATAAATGTGTGTAAAATGATAGCTAGTATGCCTTTGAGTCAAGTACATTACTAGCAATTTTTTAAGTTAAATTTATTTTTAACATTTATTTATTTGTGTGTGTGTATGTGTATGTGTGTGTGTGTTTGTGTGTGTGTTCATGCTGCAGTGTGCATGCAGAGGTCAGAGAACAATTTGCAGGGGTTGGTTGTTTCCTTCTACCCTGTGGGTTCCACAGGTGGAACTCAGGCTCTCTAGACTTGGTGGCAAGCATCTTTACTGGCTAAGCCATTTCACCAGTCCTTTTCAGTGTTTTTTTGTTTTGTTTTTGAGATAGGGTCTCCCTGTAGCCCCAGCTGACCTGGAACTTGCTGTATAGACCAGGCTGTCCTTAATTTCAGAGTCTGCTTGCCTCTGCCTCCTGAGTGCTGGGGTTAAAGGTATGTGCCATCATGCCTGGCCCTGTCAGTGATTTCAGTGGTTCTTGATCTCAACTTCATATCATGAAATTCCATCATAACTTTTTTAGTGATGATTGCCCTTGTTACTCATTCGGAGCCCCCCCCCTCCTGTTTCCTGCCCCTGAACCCCTTTCAGTCTGTAATTGACTCATTTTCCTCGTCTGCCTCAAAAGATTCTTCTGCGTATGTTCACCATCCTTGACGTCTCTGAGGCTCCAGGTGCCTTCCAGACTCTGTAGACCCCCAGAACTCACGGCTTGTGTTCCCTTCTATCCAAGGGTTGGCTGAGTCTGTGTACTTTGCCCTTTGTTCATGGTACAGGACAGAGGAGATATGACCTGTAGAATGGGCAGGCTGATGCAATTTATCTGGATAAGTCACTTTATTTCCCTGGACCTCAGTTTTATCTGCGCCATGAGGAGGTTGCTTCTAATTCCAGCTCTGTAAGATATTCCAGCTCTGATTTCCAAGATTCTGAGCCCATCCCAACTAAAGCAGAAGGCTTCGTCACCACCCAGGTTGGCAGTGGGAGGGAGTAGGTGCAGTGGGAAAGACTTTAGCAGCAGAGTACTTTTCCTTCAGGGACTTGAATTTGAGGAGACATCATTGGGTGGAGCCTGGCTGGAAGGAGAGAAACAGCCTCCCATTCCAGCCACCCAGAGTGGCTGCCTCAGAGGCTATTACTTAGCCCTCCTTACCACTTCCTGGGGTGGGGAAGGGAAGGGCAGATGTGTAGCAGCTGATGCAACATCACACCAAAGCTTGTGTTGTTCTTCGAGGACAAAGGCAAGGTCAGCCGGGCTGGGCCAGTCTAGGCAGCAGCTGCAAGGCCCTGCTCTCTGCAAGGTTTCAGCTTCCTGTTCTCTTCTGGACTCTTTGCCCTTATTGCTAAAATGGGGTTCACCCTGTGGAACTCCAAGCTGCTAGATGATACTTTGTGTTAGGATTCCCTGGATTCCTTCACTGTGCACTTTAACCTGCAGTCTCAGAGAACAGCTTTGCCTGCTGGGAATACACAGGGGGTTCCTAGAATGGGATGGTTGTTTGGAGAATCTGCTCCCACCAGGCCATGCTTCCCATGAGCTCTTCCAGGAGGAAATGGGTCCAGCCAGAGGGATCAGAGCATGTCAGAAGATACAAAAATTTCCTCTGTAGGGCCAAAGTCTCAAAATACCCTGGGGATGCCACTTCTATTTAAGGCCCCATCTATTCAGTGGAAATGAGCCCATTGATACTTTCTCTACTCTGAAGAATCTAAATGGTTAGAACATAATCCTTTAATCTTTTATGTTGGAAAATAAATTTCTGGCCTGGCAGGATGGCTCAGCAGGTAGAGGTCCTTGCCAGGCAACCTGAGTTCCATTCACGGAACCCAGAGAGAAGGAGAGAACTGACTCCATGAAAATTTTCCTCTGACCTCCACACGTGTGCTGTGCATGTCCCTGCACACACACACAATAATAATAATAATAAATTAACAAAAAAGTAAATAAAACACAAATTCCAAGATTGGGTGTGGTGTCACAGAGTGAGGCCGACTGACCAACGAGTTCCAAGGATCCACCCCCTGTTTCTACCCCATTTCCAGCACTAGGTTACAGATGTGTGTCACCATGGCCAATTTTTATGTGGATACTTGGCATTTAAATTCAAGTCCTCATGCTTTAGCAACAAGCATTTTACCCACTGAGCCATGTATCCAGCCCCTGGAATATATATTTTGAATGTAATGTATAGACTTCTGTTCTGCATGGAAAAGTTCACTTCTAAACCTTTTCCCAAATTGGTTCATTTTAAGATGATTAATTTGGTTAATAGTTGATTGACTCAATTTCTAATTGATATTGAATAACTAGATTTAGAAAGGAGCCTTGAGAAAGGTGGTTTATAATTTAAGTACAAGTTTCATAATTATCCATTTGTTCAAGCACAGTAGTACGTAATCAAATTTCATCAAATGAACAGCCTGAAATAGAGTAGTTATGTTGTCAGTGCAATAGAGCAGAAGTTGGGGGCTTTCTTCTTGCACCAGCCATCAACCTGATTTATAGATGTTTTATCTCATTAACCATTAAGTCTAGAGGTAATTAGTGACTCTGGGAACTGCAAAGTACTCTGAAGCAATCACGTAGTTCTTTAACTTCACCACACTCACCAAACTCAACTGGGCCCAATTATCCCAAATCATAGAAGACATCTTTGCGAAGGCTTTGCCTCCTTCATTTCAAATGGCTACCTGGAGGAGGACCCTGGTTTTCTCTCTTAGCTGTACACCATATTGCATATAAGCCATTTGAGTCTTTCAAAAGTGCTTGCTTCACAGAACAGTAGATTTGGATTGCTGTGGTGATCTCTGGGTAAAGTTGTCACAGGATTCTCTGAGCTCATCCTGAGAGAGCACTGCTTGCCTTTTCTCTCTGCAGCTGGAGATCGAGTGACTGTGATGAGACACACTTGCTCTGTGGCTGCCATCTTGGGGGAGCTGTCCTTTGGGCAGAGCTGAAGGCAGACTTGTCTCCCTGGCCCTGTTCTTGCTTCTGGGACACGGCCCCTTACAAGAACCAAGACCCAAGGCAGAGGTAGAGTGACAGCCTTTCTTCTCCTTGCAGTTGTCTGTGGCAGGATTCTGAGCTGCTGGCTCCCCACTTCTTGTGGCAGAGTCAAGGTCGGGGTGAAATGATAAAAGAAATCTATCAAATGAAATTAATTTACAGAGGAAAAGGCAGGAAGCACTTCTCTGGGTGGAGATGGACTGGATGTAGCTGCTGAGTGTGGCTTCTACTAAGAAAAATGCTCATTCTATAAGACACTTCCTTAGTTTTAGGGCACTCAATGTTAAATTTTTTTAAACTTAAATTTTTGTATATCATGTGTGTACATGTGTGCCAGAGCACACGTGTACAGGTCAAAGGACAAGACTGTGGCATCAGTTCTCTCCTTCCATCTTTACATGGGTTCCAGGATCCAACTCAGGTTACTGGACTTGAGCAGCAAGTACCTTTGCCTATTGAGTCATCTTCCTGGCCCACTTTCTTCCTCCTCCTCTCCTCCTCCTCCTCCTCCTCCTCCTCCTCCTCCTCCTCCTCCTCCTCCTCCTCCTCCTCCTCCTCCTCCTCTTCCTCCTCCTCCTCTTCCTCCTCCTCTTCATCTTCTTCTCCCTCTTCCCCCTCCTTCATCATCATCATCATCATTTTCACTATTATTTATTATTATTGAGACAGTGTCCCATGTAGGCAAGGCTGGTATCGAACTTTCTAAGTATCAGAGGATGATCTTGAACTCCTGATCCTCCTTCCTCTACCTCCCAAATGCTGGTATTATAGGCATGTACTAGCATGCCTGGCTAAATTTGTTTCTGGACTTCTTACATGAAGGTAAACCTTCATAGGGGAAGAATAAAGCTTAGGTTTATTCAAGTCACATTTCAAATAATTTTCTGAGAGAGTCAAGTGATTTGGGTAGAAAAACCTAAAACAATGGCCTACAGTGTGGTTTCTGATTTTTCCTGGTCTTAGAACAGAGCTGTGAAGTGTAAAGAGTAGAAGGCAGGGCACTGGATGCAGTATTATCAGAACACGGACCCTGACAGCCTTAATGACCTCCACTCTACCACCTGTCCTCAGTAGGACAATTAGACAAGTAATAATGAAAAGTAGAAAAAGGAGATTTACTCAGTGTAGCCACCTTGGGCTACGGAAGAACTGAGAGATCCAGTGACTTCTCCACCAAGTCTGCCTTACAGGGTCCTGATATGAAGTGCAGGTTAGATAGAAGACAAGACACAAAAGCCAGGCAAGCCTTTAATACCAACATTTGGGAGGCAGAGACAGGTGATCTCTATGAGTTTGAAGCTAGTCTGATTTACATAGTGAGACCCTGTCTCAAAAAACTTTATTGATCAATTATTTATTTATTTATGTATGAGTGTTAGGCCTGCAGATTTGTAAGGGCACCCATGTCGTGTAATGCCAGTGGAGGTCAGAAGAGGGTGTTGGAGCCTCTGGAACTGGAGTTAAGGACAGCTGTTAGACACCAAATGTGTGCTGGGATTTGGATCTGGGTCTTCTTCAGGAACAGTCACTTTTAATCACTAAGCCATCTCTCCAGTCCCTCAAAAGCAGCCCCCCCCCCCACAAAAGGTGTGTACACAGCTAAGCTGTCCTTGTCAAGGGGTGTCCCACCCACCATGTTACAGCTTCATTGTCTTCTCAGCAAGGTGGTCTGACGAGTTGTCAGGTCAGTGTGAAGTCTCTTTCTGAGAGGCAAGTTCCCCTTCTGGTTGGCACTGCTCTTCAGCCTTTTTCTTCTCTCAGCTTGAGACTCCTGGGGAATTTCTAACTGGGTTCAGTAGTCTGACAGCCAAATGGAGGGAGGGGCACAAGTGTCTGTTTAGAGTATCATTCCTGTCAGAACGGTTGCTGAGCTTTCTTTTGGGATGATTCAACCTCCAGAGGGCCAGACTGAGGAGACACCAAACTTTAATATCTTTCCTTGGCTTAGCTTGAAAATAGGCTACATTGTTAACATACAGGAGAATTTGTGTGTGGGTTCTTACTCTTTTAGTGCCAAAGCGCTGTTCTAATGCCTTTTGACACGTCTCCAGCCAAGTGACTCAGTCCTGGCCTCATAGACCCTCCACAGGCTCTCCCTCCCTCAGGGGTGCAGGTGTGTCCCCATGTGGGGCGGAGGCCAGGAAACTAACCACAATCTCCTGGCTAGAGAACAGGCTCCTGCCTTGCAGGCAAAACAGGGTGAAAAGCAGGCAGGCAGAGTCCCAAACCACAGGAGCTCAAGTTAGGTCATTCTTGTGAACATGACAACTGGTTGTCTCTCTAGGTCAACAAAATGAAACACAGACATATTTGAAAATGGTTTTAAAAGACGGAATTTGCAGGGATATGTCAGCCTGCCCCAGAATGCTCTTTCAAAGCAATGAGAAGTTAATTAGCTATTCTTTCTCAACAAGCCAGCAGGAATCCATCTCAAGGGTTCACAGCAGGGAAGTGAATACAAGGTAATTAAATCACTTGTCCAATGTTGGATTTGTCCCTATTCACATGGACTACATACTGGGCAGGAATGTCTTTCAAAACCCCAGAGTAGCTGCAGACACATTCTCAGGACTGTCCCACTGTGGAAGCAGGCTTCCCGGAACACTTATAAATGAGGTTAAGGATCAGATCAGTGAATAGGAATAAGTAATGGAAATTTATTATTCCTTTCCACATAAGTATTTTGTGTGTGCATGTACATGTGTGCATATGCATGTGGAGGGCAGAGATCCATGTTGAGTGTCTTCCCCGATGGCTCCCCACCTTATTTTTATTACATTTAGTTCATTCATTAGGTCTGTGTGTGTGTGAGAGAGAGACAGAGACAGAGAGAGATACACAGAGAGAGACAGAGACAGCGAATATGTGCAAGCACACACATGCCACAGTGCATGTGTAGAAACAGGGCAATTTGTGGGAATCAATTTTCTTCTTCCACCATGTGGGTCCCGGGGATTGAACTCAGCTCACCAGACTTGGTGGCAAGTGTCTTTACTCACTGAGCTGTTACACTGTCTCTCTCCATCTTATTTTTTGAGACATGGCTTTGACTAGTGAGCCCCAGGTATTCTCTCCATTGTTGGGATTACGGCTTGTGGGGCACATCTGGCTTTTTTTTTTTCGGTCAGTGCTGAAAGTTGAACTCAATACTTTCCCAGCTGAGCATTCTCCTCATTCCTCTGCTAGTCTTAGGAATTCTGGCCTGACTGGAATGACCCTTAGCATAGTCATTTTGTCCTTAAATATTTTTAGGAACAAAATTTTTAAAATTTTTATTCATTTATGCCACATTGTGCCATGTGTGGAGGTAGAGGTCAGAGCACAAGTTGTTGGAGTTGGTTCCTAGGAACTAAACTCAAGTCATCAGACTTGTCCTGGCTGAGCCACTTGCCAGCCTGTGGGGATCTGGTCACTGGATCTTGGCCACTTCATTTTATCTTTTTTTTAAATTGTATGTGTATGAATATTTAGCCTGCATATAAGTGCACCTGTGTGTCCAGTGCCCACAGAAGCCAGAAGGGGGCATCAGATCCCCTGGAACTGAAGTTTCAAGTGGTTGTTAGCTGTCATGTGGGTGCTGGGAACCAAACCTGGGTCCTCTGCAAAAACAGCCATGCTCTTAACCACTGAGCCATCTCTCCAACCCAGATTAATTTTATCTTAAACATGGAATTCAGCCCAATGCAGAGGTAGATAAGTCCTTGGGATGCACAATTGCTTTTATTCTGTTAATTATGGAAATGAATGAGAAAAATGAAAACTTTAAATATCATCCTCTCATGCCTATGAGATGGCTCAGTGGGTAAAAGCACTTGCCATACAAGCCTGAGAGCCTGAGTTTGACCCTTGGAACCCACATTAAAAAAAATGCCCAGGCTGGAAAGATGGTTCAGTGGTTAAGAGTACTGACTGCTGTCTTGCAGAGGACCCAGGTTTGATTCCCAGCACTCACATGGCAGCTAACAACTGTTTATAACTCCAATTCCAGGGAATTCAACACCATCTTCTGACCTCTGTGGGCACTGCATGACAAAGGTGCACCTACCTTCATGCAAGCAATACATTCATACACATAAAAGATAAATAGATAAAAAATATTTTTTAAAAAGCTGTTTGTAGTGGTGTGTGCCTGTAATCCCAGCATTCTTATAGCAAGATGGGAGATGGATAAAAAAGAATCACCCAAAAGCTCAGGGCTAGCCTGGTGAACACAGAATGACAGAAACAACTAGAGAGATCCTACCTCAATAAGGTAAAAGGAAAGAACTGACTCACCAAGTTATCTCCACACATGCACACACACACACACACACACACATACACAGAGAGAGAGAGAGAGAGAGAGAGAGAGAGAGAGAGAGAGAATCCTTTTCTGCTCACAGTATACTGAAAATAATCATTAGGATAAAGGAACTGGAATTTTGAAGCATCTATCAAAAGTCTTTAGCTTAGTGTATAGTATGATGAAAATGAACGTATTTTGGCTAAAATCCTAACTTCTGTTAGGGTTATCAGAAAGTCTGAATAATATAGCGTATATGAAAAATGAAAGGCTTTCTTTTCTAGAATGGCATCCTGAAGTCCAGGAATAATGATCACTTCAAATATTAGTTACTGTTCCATTCCTCTAAGGATAGTTAATAATGAACACTGTTCATTCTCTGTAAGATTTAACATTTGTCCAATCTGTTTATATTACATGGAATTTGGACTTATCCACAAGCTAAACTGGCTGCCTTTGGCCCTGGGAAATGTCATAGTGATATCTTTTTTCTTTTTTGGATCTAAATTTAATGTATCCCAGGGGTTGGCCTTGAACTTCCTGTATAAAAGGTTGGCCTTGGACTTCCAATCGTTTTGCTTTCACATCCATTGATTGAACCCAGGGCTTTGTGGATACTAGGCAACTACTCTATCAAGTGAACTACATCCCCCGTCTTTGATGTCCATTTTGAATGCAAAAGAAGAAAGGAGTTCTAGAATTGGGCTGAGCTTCTACCTTTTATAAGTGGACCAAACACTACAGAGAAAATTCTTTCTGGGCCTGAACTTCTCTGACTGCTCAGCCTTCCCACTAGTTGGCTTAAGCCCTGGCCTTTGTTATAGGAGACCTGCCTTTCCATTGCTAAACCCTATTAATCTTTACAGATGAGACCACCTAGCATTTTTCTGCCCCATGTGACTATGTATCTGTGCTCTGTGTTAGCATCAGGACCAATCAGTCTTGCCTTAGGCAGAGTCTAGAAAGACTTTTGCCTTAGCAGTTAATGTCAAGTCATGGTGGTGGCTGACCTCACGTTGGCTTCCTGTTCTGGGTCTTAAAACTGGACTCTTAATCTGATCTTAACAGATACTGGGCACCTGTTATGTACCAGACACTGGCCCATAAGTATAGCAGTATCTAAAATGAAGGACGAGCCCTGCCCTATTCTACCTTCTACTCTAAGGAAACGCATTTTCTTCCCACTCTCAAATTTCAACCTCTGTTCTCTGATCAGTAGGTCATTCTAGAACAACACTTCTCGATCTTTAACATGCATTCAAATCATCATGCAAAAATGCAGATCATGATTTAGTAGGTCTACTAGGATGGGCCCTGAGATACTACATTCCCAAATGATGTTGCTGCAGAATCTTCTGCCTGGATTATACTTTGAGAAATAAGAATGTATAGCCAGCTGTAGCAGCATCTCCACATTGTTAGAAATGCAGAATCCAGGCCTCACTTCAGGCCGCTGCCTGAGGGTTGGCCCATTAGCAAGATCCCTGGTGTTGAGAAACCCTGATCTAGAATTACTGTTTGCAAACCTCATACAGCACCTGAATGAATGCTGTTATGAAATACCCTGGGTCACCATTCTCCAATGACTGAATCATGTTATCTGGGGATGGGCACCTGGGTGATTCTGATGGTACCAGGCTTGAGACTATTTCAGAACATTTTAGGGGGACACTTATCTATGTTTATGGAACTTTGCAATGAAAAAATCTGTAGAATTAATCCAATGACAATCCTCTGGTATTGTGGGCTTCACTGAAATTTATCACACAAATTCCACTTAAAAACTGAGGCTGACTAAATCGAATGCTAACCTCGAATCCCAGCACTGGGAAAATGAAGGAAGGAGAATCAGAAGTTCAGAGTTCTCTCTGGGAAGGCAGTTGGGAGAACTGATGCAAGCCTAGATAAGATGCAAGTCCTCTCAAACTGAATTGGTACCATTCTGGCCGAATTGGGCTTCCACAGGGAGAAGAGCATGAAGACTCACATTAAAAGAAAAAAAAACAGAGGGGCTGGAGGAATGACTCAGTGGTTAAGAGCCAGGTTTGAGTCTCAGCACCCACATAGCAGCTAACAACTGTCTGTAACTCCAGTTCCAGGGGATCCGACGCCCTCTTCTGTCCTCCTTGGGCATTGTATGATGTGGAGCACTCACACACACAGTGTGTGAACTTGTAAGCCTGGTGCTGGGGCGTCACAGACATGCGGATCCAGCCTGGAGAGCTCCAGACCAGGAAGAAACTCTGTCTAAAGAGAAAGAATAAAATAAAGAAGGTGGGCCTTCCAGGTATGACATGTCTTGTGTCTGATTTTCATCACTACAAGCACACATGTGCACATCTACTCACACACATCACACCTCCCACACGAACATGCGCATACATATGCAGAGGCTGGGTAGGACACATAGCTACACAGGACAAGAACATACTAATTTGCCTCACCTGTGAGGGTTAAAAGGGTGTAGCCATGGAAAGGCAGCCTACCATAATAAGGGCCAGGGCCTTTGTCGAGTCCTATGATTCCAGCACCTAGAAGGCAGAGGCAAGAGGATTAAGAGCTCAAGTTCAGCCTGGGCTACATGAGACTCTCTGTCTCAAAAATAAAATAAGGGGCCGGAGAGATGGCTCAGCAGTTAAGAGCACTGCCTGCTCTTGCAGAGGACCTGGGTTTGATTCCCAGTACCCATGTGATTGCAAACACACATCTTTAACTCGAGTTCCAGGGGATCTGACACTCTCTTCTGACCTCCTTGGGCACTACATGACATGAGTGCATTTACATATATGCAGGCACTACACTCATACACATAAAATGAAAATAATAAATATTAAAAAATAAAATAAAACCAATCGATCACAAAGGTAGCAAACAAACAAAACTCCCAAACCACAACACCTTCTCACCACCAAAAAGTCTGAGGTAGAGGGAGTCACGTGGCCATCGTCCTAGCCCCTGATTTCATCTTTAAAAGCAAGCCTATACATTCTCCCGAACCCTGAACCCTCAAATATCAACAATACTTGAATATTTACTGTCTACCATTTAAACATAAATATTAACATAGTTAAATTAATTATATTTGTGTGTGTGGTGTATGTGCATGTGTATATGAGTATATACACCCATGTGTGTATATGGAGGCCAGAAAAGAATGTTGGATTTTCTGCTTTATAACTGTCTTAACCCCTTGAGAAAGTTCTCTCCCTGAACCTAGAGCTAGATTTGCAGTTCTCCTGTTTCTGCACCCCAAGCCTCCGCCCAGTGTCTACAAGCATGAGTAACCGTCCCTGCTTTTTACAGCAGTGTTGGGAATCTGAATTCATGTTCGATCAGAAAACACTCATACACTGAACCATCTCCCCAGCACTTATTTGATTTTTGAGACAGGCTTTCACTATGTAGCTTAGGGTGCCTCAAACTCTTTTTTCTCTTCTTTCTCTCTTTCCCTCTTCTCTCCCCTTCCTCCTTTGACAGGGTCTCACTATGTAGCCCTGGTTGGCCTGGAACTCCCTGTGTAGGCACCTGCTTCCAGTGGGATTAAAGGCTGTGCCACCGCACCTTGGCATCAAACTTTTAGTGCCCTCTCTGCCTTCCCAGAGCTAGGAGTACCGGCCTCTGGCATTGTGGCTGGTGCTTATCGCCATTTGTGTGATGCTTGTTACCTCAAGCTTGTTCATTCTAGAAAGAGTTAACAGATGTGAGAGGCACTCTTCTAGGCCCCAAGAATCCAGTAGTGGGGGATATGACTAAGTTCCTGATCCTAAGTTATGTTTTGGTGGACAAAGACCATCAATAGAAAAATGAACAAATACAAAGATAAAATTAAATTACAGTAAGTGCCTCTTAAGGGAAATATAGAGACAAAGTAAACAGAGAGTTGGTCTGTTGAGTTTGGAGGTCTTTAGTTGACACGATGGCCCACTGATGAAGTGACATTTGTGGGACAGGACTTACTGATTGATGTGAGAGAACGTTGGCATTTTTACTTCAGCATCTAAAAAATGGATTTGCTGTATACCGAGATGATGGAAGCCAGGGATGAAGGGTGCAGAACAAGCCTGGGAAAGTGATTTTGGTCATGAGAACTTAATAGGTGTTTCTCAAAACCTCATATTGTGACAATCCAGGACCAAGGTTACAGAAAATGTTTTTCTGTGGCTCTGTCCAGCTCAAACTTTTGCCTTCTTCTCTCCATAGAAGCTATTTTTGTAAGGTCTCCAGCCACTGCCACACTGCCAAATCCTATTGGCGCTTCACAATTTATTTAAAATCAACCAGCAACATTTTACACAGTTGTCCACTTGGTCTCCTTTGAAACACATTCTTCATTTGGTGTCCATGTGTCCACTCTGCATGGTCATTGTGGGAAGAGTTTCCCATGGTGGGAAGTTGAGTCACGAAACCTTGAGCTAGAATCCAGAGCAATGGGGCTGAAAGAGAATGTGATCATTTTATAATCTAGAGCTTCTGGGGCCCTTGGGTCCAGATTTCTGAGGACTTATGCCAAAAAGTTCAGTTTCAAAAAAAGAACAAAAAAGGTACAGTTCCTTTTTACATTTTAAACTTTAGAGATATATTTCCTTTGCATAAAGATTTCATGGCTTAAAATAATAGCTTGAAATGTGCTATGTAACTGGAATTATAAATTGATAAGTAGCTGAGGATGACTTTGAACTCCTGGTCCTCCAGTCTCCATCTCCTAAGTGCATCAGATGTGGCTTCTAGATATCACGCTTTAAAAAACATGTCGGGGGCACCATGGAGAAATAGCTGATTACAGGTCAGGCAAAGGACAAGGTGTGCATCACATAAATGTCAATAAATACATCTAGCAAGGCAGAGCGGCATACACACAGCTTGTGACAGAAAGTAACATATCGAAAGCAGTGTACACCTATAATCTCAATAGCTGTGAAGTAGAGGCAGAAAGATCAGGAGCTCAAGGTCATCCTCAGCTACACAACAAGTTTGAGACCAGCTTGGGCTACATGAGACACTGTTTCACAAAGCAAAACAAAACAAATAAGCAAAAAAGACTAGATAATTATAAATCAGTGAGTGAAAATTCAATCTAGCAACACTACAAAACAGTGAAAGGGGAAGGACCTCATTGCTATCACTGGAAATGACTATTAAATCAATTTCATTTTAGAGAAAATTTTAAGATATGGTCTACCAGTTGCCCCAGCTGGCCTGGAACTTGCCGTGGAGACCATCAGTCTCCACCTACCACTGCCTCCCGAGTGTTGGGAAGTGCTCAGGCCCAGCTTACTTTCGTTTTTGGTAAACGAAAAACACTAATTTACTTTGTCTTTTTAAGAGGAATGATCATAAGCAGGACATGATGGTGCCCTTTAATCCTAGCACTCGGGAGGCATAGGCAGGTGGATCTCTGTGAGTTCAGGGCCAGCCTGGTCTACATAGCGAGTTCCAAGCTAGCTGGGGCTATAGGGAGACCCTGTCTCAAAAAAAGGCAAAAAAAGAAAAAAAAAAAAAGAGGAATTATCATTATCATTCAGCCTCAAGTGATGGTGGAAAATTTTTCTTTACAGAAGACAGCCAGCTAATAAAGATGAAAGGATGATAGAAATTCGAGTCACCATTGTGCATTTCTAAACATAATTACTGAGACAAGTAAGATTAATTGATGGATGCTAAAACCATGAGTTGAATGTTTGTTTGTGATAATCTCACATATCCAAGTATTAACCCAGAGAAAACAGAAAAGAGGGAGAGAACATTCCTGAACCTTTACATTGGAGAGATATATAGAAACCATCCAACTTAGCACTTGCAATAGGACAACCAAACATTTTTGGGCTCCTGATAAGAAGTCCAGACATCATCTAAGAAGTCTTGTAAAATGTTTTAAGTCGAATATACTCAAGTCTTTAAACCTACCTTCCGATTTGTAGGTAATATAAAGGAAAGAGCAAATAAAATGATTTCACAAAAAAGCAATCAGGCAAAACTGGGCATGGCTCATGCCTGTAATTCTAGTACTTGGGAGGTGGAGACAGGAGGATCAGGAGTTCAAGGTCATTCTAAACTACATTTTGAGTTCTAGTCAGACTGGGATACATGACATACTGTCTCAAAAAACACAACACAAAAAAAAATCTTAAAGTCCTGATTACTAGTTGGGAAATGAATCTGTCAGTGAGGTCCTTGGTATTGGAGGAACTCTGATTCTTTGCACAGACATAAAACACTAATGATGCCAAAGTCACAATGTCTAATGGGAAAGATGCCAGATTTTGAAGTCAGGCAAGATCTAGGTGTAAATTCTGCCTTTGCTGCTCACCAGACATTATTATTTTTTGCAGTTTTCGGGATTGTTCTTGCATGCCGGGCAAGTGCTCTATCACTAAGCTACATCTATAGGAGACTCATATAGTCAAGGATGGCCTCAGCCTCCTGATCCCCCTGACTCTATCTACTTCCAAAGTGCTGGGATTTATAGATGTTGGCCCTTTAAGGGAAACCTAGGGGCTCATAAATGCCCGGCCAGTCCTTTACCACTGAGCCATATTCTTTCTTCTTGTTGCTGATAGGGTCTCACTCTGTAGTCTAGGCTTGACTAAAAAAATTACTCTATGTAGCTATGTTACTTAGGCTGGCCTTGAACTCATGGTGATCCTCCTGCCTCAGCCTCCTAAGTGCCGGGACTACAGATGTGTGACACCATGCTCAAAGTGTTTTATTAGATCTATTTACTTATTTATTTTCAAGATAGGAGTGTGCAAAGTTATTCAAGTTGGCCTTGAACTTGCGGTTCCCTTGCCTTCAGCCCACACCACAAGGCTCAGCAGACAAAAGTTATTTAAGTGCTCCCAATCAGGGTAATTAAGCCACTTTTGTCACACTCTGTGCTAGGTATAGAGGCAGTAGTTAGAGATAAACAGGATCCTGTTCTCCTAGAGATCCAACAGATAAGTAAGGAATAGAGGATACTCAGGTGAGGTTCCTAAGTCCCAAGCAGCTGGGAGTGGGTTAACAACATGGAGATGGAGTTGGATAGGAGGCTTTCTAAAAGGATGCAACTTTTTATTTTATTTTTTTAGATAAGGTCTCACTGTGTAACCCTGGAACTCAGAGATCTGCCTGCCTCTGTGTCCAGTGTGCAGAGATTGTATGTGGTGGTGTGGAGGGGCTGAGGTACAACATACAGTTCCTGGGTCTCTGATGGGGTGGCTGCGCTTATTTAATGAAACGAAAGAGGCACCTAATTCTAACTCTGGTCGTGAACGCTAAGGTCCACAGGGAAGGGGCTCCAACCTGCACGACTACTGTCAGTGATGTACAAAGCTCAACAATTTACAGGTTCCAGCTGAAGGCGTGGCTTTGGTAAACTTCCGGACTCCCCCTTCCGGAACCGGCCCATGCCCCGGAAGCAGTTGTTTGTTTAGCTCTCTAGGTCAGTCCTCCAAAGGCTTCGGGTGCCTGAGCTATGTTGCTTTCCGCTGTGTCCTGTAAGTGGGTCTGGGGCGGCGGCGGGGCCTGCGGCGTGGGCCGTGTGACGCGGTCCCGAGGTGGGGCGGGCGGGAGGGAGGAGCTGGCGGGTCGCTGCCATCGCATCGAATGGGATCTGCGACTAGTGTGCCTTAGCGTTGGCTGGACCCTGGTCTGGTTCGGAGGTGTTGGAGCGTTCCCTGCCCCTTGTAGGGGGTGCCTGGAGAGTCACTGCACTTGCATCTGCGAAGGATTTGTAGCTGCCAGTTTCGAACTCCCAGAATGGAGAGGCGGCTCCTGAGCTGCAGTGAAGTGGCAGGCACTGCGGGACAGTGGAAGTCGGCTCCTGTGGCTGCTCCGCTTGTCTTGGCACCTGCTGACCTCGTGATTCCTTTTCCTTTTCCATCTCAAGTGACGTAGTTGCACTTAGCAAAGTTGATTTGTTAAACCAGAGGCTTGACAGTACAAATATTTGCATGTTGTTAGAGGCAAAAAATAGAGCAGGTGCATCTTTAGAAAGATTTTAAGGTAGTCAGTTGCATTGATTGTGCAACAGTATGTCAGTTTGATTGGATCTTTTAATCCTTGTATAAAATGCTGTTGGGTTCCCGAATACCCAGGAAGTAATTATTTTGGTGTAACACGCATGGTTCTTGAGTAGATATTTTGCATTATTACTGATGTTTATATGAATTTTGTATAGGAGCAGTAATGAATTTGTCTTTTTATTTTCTCTTCCAACATTTACACAAAAAGTTGCCAAGAGCAAGTCAAAGTAAGTAAAAGTTTTAATTTTATTTAAACCTTGCTTATTTTATGTTGAGTTTGTTAGTCTGGCTGCTGCCAATGTCTTTATCTTAAACCAAATGTTTGGTTTTGATTTCATAAATGTTGATTTGAAGGTTATTTAATTATTTTGTCCATATAAACACTTTGAGAAAGTACATATGGGTCTTGACTTAATAATGGTCCTCCCATTGATAAATTCATCATAGGTTGAGAATAGTGTAAGCCAAAAGTGCACTTACTACACCTAGTCCTCAGAGCATCACAGCTTGACGTCTTGGTCCCTATGAGTAATTAGTTGCTTCCTGATAAGAAGCTGTGGCACTTGCTGCCGAGCTTCACTAAAGAATACTGTACTGCTGTCCTGCGGAAAGGTCATAGTTTGAAGTCTGGCTTCTTTTGAAAGCTTTGCATTTACACCATAGTAAAATTGAAAATCCTAAGTTAAGAGCTGTCTTTATTTCCCTCCTGTCCAGCTGAGTAACTGCAGTGAACATTCAACTTCTTTAAAGTTCTTGCTGGTTCTCATCTCAGAATTTACACTATTCTGTTCCTAAACAAGCCGTCAGGCTGCTGTCCTGTGTGGACTCCCACCAGAATTCTATTTCTTGCAGCTGAGGACCAAGAGTCACTTGTCTGGAGAATAAGAATAGACAGAATAAGAATAAGCAGAATAAGCTCTGATTTGATTAAATCATAAAACCTATTAATAAAAATTGAAATTATGGTAGAAGCACTTGAGAAATTGTAGTGATTAAAGATAATGTGCTGTTACAGAGGCTGAAATTATCAAAATGGTATTTCAATATAAATTTTTAGACAATAAATTCAGACTTTCTATGTTAAAAATAGGAAAATTCACCTGGGTATGGTGGTGTACCTGGGAGACAGACAGAGCTGGAGGATTGCTGAAAAGAAAGTTCAAGGCCAGGCTGGTCTATATAACAAGGTTCAGTTCACCCAGTGCTACATAGGGATACCCAGTTCCAGGCCAGCCTGATCTACATAACAAGTTCCAGGTTACCCAAAACTACGTAGGGAGACTCTGTCTGAAAAAATAAAATGAAATAGAAAGGAAATTTTTAGCTAGGCATAGTGGTCCTAGTACTCTGGAAGCTGAGACAGGAGAATTGCCATGGGTTTGAGGCCATACATAGCTAGACTCTCCAAAAACAAAACAAAAAAAAAAAGATTCTAAAATAGCTATAAAACAATACCAAGCCATCAAAAGTCCTTAAAATGATAGATTTTTAAAATCAAAATTATTGAAAAGCATATCTGATTTTGCCTTCTCCAGCATCTTCATTGATTCACATAGCTTTACCCACAGTCCAGTTATTGGGGCCAAAATTCCTCTTATTCCCAGTTCTATAGGAATCCCATTGTTGACTTTCACATTCTTTATACCCTTGTGATATTCTCATGTGTGTCTTCCCTTTTTACCTGTGTGTCAGTTCATCTTCTGTTTCATAATTTTAGCTCCTAGAGGGTACAGGCTTAACTTTATGTTTCTTGTGGTTCTCCCTATAGAGTAAGTACCTCATAGCAATTTGTTGAATCATTGTTTAATGAAATGACTGATTAGGTTTTTGTTTTTTTATTTTTCTCAGTACTGGGAGTTGAATCTAGAGATTAACAGATGCTACGAAAATGCTCTCACTGCATTGTATGCCCAGCCCTCTTTTTACTTGCCTCCCCCCTTTTTTTTTTAAATTTTAAGACAAGGTCTCACTGAGTTGCCCAGGCTGGCCTTGCTCCAGTCTCCAGAGTAATTAGTGTTGTAAACTTGTGCTACCAGACTTGGCATTATTGTTTGTCTTGATTAATTCAGTGCTGTGTTCCTCAAAGGCACTGTGCTGGACATTGGAAAGTAATGTCTTTTTGATTTGGTTTTGTGTTTTGAGACAGGATCCCACGCTGTAGCCCAGATTGGTCTCCAACTTAACAATAGTCTTCCTGTCTTGATGTACAGAGTGCTGGGATTATAGGTGTGAGCCTCCATGCCTGGCTTATGATGTTATCTGAAATGCTTCAAATTTGTTTTGAAATTCCTTGAGAAATATCTTCCATGAGAGACAAAGACAACTCATCTGAAAAAGTAACAGCACAGGAACTAAAAGGTCCAGTGAGGTTAACACAGATTTGCTGCTTTGCATGACTGCAGTTTAAATGAAATAAGAATGGGCACAGACTCGTATAATGTAAAACTTCATATCTCTGATTATACTGCTGTCACCCATGTCCTGAAAGAAGGGCTTTTCTGAGGCAGCTATCTTTACAGCTGCCACACTAGACAGCTGTGGTTGCCAGAACTCTTGTATCTTCCGGACCACTTCCTCATGAAAGCTGGGTGTCAGAGTCTAGTTCTCGTTTAGCTTGACTGCTCCTACAATTGTGCTTGGGTTTACCAAGTCACCAGAGTTAGCTAAACCTTGAGATTGAGAGCTGTTGAAACTGTTTTATGGGAAACACAACTGTCTTCAAATGAATCCAAACCTCCTTTGGGCTGAGTAATGCCTGTAACTAGTATGACTCCACAAGGTTCTTGATGTACTGTGTGTTCATGGCAGCTTAGTGTATTTCCTCAGCTTTTAACAGTTTACTTTTCAATCCTAGAACCATTCTGGTGAAACTGGTGAGTCAAGCTGGGACAGGTTTCTCCTTCAACACCAAGAGAAGCCGACTCCGAGAGAAACTGACTATTTTGCATTATGATCCAATTGGTAAGGTTCAGAGAAATTATAGCACAATAGGTTCAAATGCTTTCAAGGCCCACTGTTCCCTTTCCTGAATGAATGTCTCTGCAGTTTTCTGGCCCCCTTGGAATTGTAGAATTCATTCAACAGTATGTATTGAATGTTTATTATGGTTCTAGATACTGTCCAGGTGTGTCAGGATAGATTAAATTTGTATACTCTTTGCACTTACAGTCTGTTTGACAAAGAGAGAGAAGAAATGACATGACTTGAGGCTGGAGAGGTGGCTCAACAGTTAAGAGCACTGGCTGCTCTTGTAGAGGACCTGGGTTTGATTTCCAGCACCCACATGGGAACTAACAACCACTCCAGTTCTAGGGATCCAACGCCTTCTTCTGAGCTCTGCAGGCATTGCACATCACTGATGGGTGCACTTACACACATGCAGGCAGTGCACTCATACACATAAAAAATAAAATGATAAACAAGTGCTGAGTGAGACCTTCAGGATCCTGAGATGAAGGAGGGGTTGGGTGTTAGGAAATTCACTAGCTCACTAGCTAGGGTGGATGGGGAGAATCTCTAGAAAAGTTAGGGAATCATGAAGAGAATAGGCAGTAATCTGGGAATGAAGTATCTGAGAAGGGGAAGGGCTGGTCTGATAGCAGTGAGTTCTAGCATTCAGATAGGAGTTCCAGTACTGTTCATATATTGATACATGAGGACAGGAAATTTAATTTTCTATTTTGTGCTGTTTACCAAAATGACATAATAAATGTTGACTTTAAATGGTCTTAGAAAAGACAGATACTTCTCTAAAGGAGACATGCCTAGGCCAGCAAGATGGCTCAATAGATAAAGGCACTTGCTGCCAAGCCTGACAATATGAGTTTCATCCCTTGGACTCACATGATAGGAGAGAACTAGTTCCTGCATGTTGTCCTCTGATTTCTGCATGTATGCTGTGGCACACATTACCCTCCATACACATATAGTAAATAAATACAATAAATATTTTAAAAAGACATGTTTCCAAGGTTAGACTTGTCCATTCACAAACGTAGTCACTGTTGGTGGAAGCTTACCCTTTTCTGAGTTTGGTGTGTAGACTTAGGCAAAATAAACTAATAAATGCTTTATTTTAGAATTCTTGCCTTTTCACTGATTTTTTCTCCCCTCCCTAGTTGCCTCTTAATAAGATAATGGCTATATTAGTGTGAAGAGGCAAGAAAAAAACTCAAGCCCAATTATCAGCTTAAAATTGCTGGAGTTCTACTCTACAGTTAGAAGTCCCCTGCAGTTTTTTTGGTGTTTGTATTTCTGACCACTATAGTAATAAAAAGGGAATACTAGGCTTAAACCTGAAGATGAGAAGTCTGAATTTCAAGAAAATTCCCCATATGGTGGAAAAATTTCTAGAATGAAATTTGGTATTTGATTGGTATGCTCCCCATGTCTTTGTATTAGCTGATGAAAACTTAAAGTGATGAACTTTATAATAAAAGTAACATTTTTTTCTGATGTTTTAATTCCTTTAGAGTTTATTTTTAGGAAATTCCCACAGTATTAATGTCTATTAAATGAACATTTATGATAATTAAAAATATACTGGAAGTTTTATCCTTAGTGTGGAGGAGCTGTTGGGAATTTCCTATTTGTCATATTTTTTCTGTTTGTTTTGTTTTTTTGAGACAGGGTCTCCTTATAGTCCCAGCTACCCTGGAACTTGACCAGTCTGGCCTCCATTGAGGATTAATTCCTGCTTCTGTTGGGATTAAAAGCATGTGCTAGGGACTGGAGAGATGGCTCAGTGGTTAAGAGCACTGACTGTTTTTGCAGAAGGTCTGAGTTTGAATCCCAGCATCCACATGGTGACTAACTACCATCTATAACTCTAGTTCCAGGGGATCTGTGGGCACTTCATGACACAGGTACACTTACATATATGCAGGCATAACAAACATTTTTTTTTTTTTTTAAAAAAGAATGTGCCATCATGCCTAGTCTGTCAAATTGTTTTTTAAGTTTTGAGATTGCAAAGGGATACACCTATAAACAGTTGAGATCACAGGTTCATGTACAGATTTCTGTTATACAATAAGCACTTTTCTAATAAGGAATGTCTGACCCTTGATAGCAGAGTTCTCTTAGGAGAATGCAGGGTAGCCGGTGTGTCTGGCTTACTGCATGTCCTGTGGACTTGTGTCATAAAGATGTTTGCCTTGAGGCTGCCTCATTGCCCAGGATACCAAAGAATTTGGCACTTCTTCCATCATTTTATCTCAGTGAGTAAAGTTAGTTGGAGGATAATATTTTGTTAGTCTGTTTTCATGACTCAGGAAAGGAAACACAGAAGCACTCCTGTTAGTTGAGCATTTCAGAGTGCTCTATGGTAAGAACCGGCTGTTTGCCTCTGCTTTTAAAATGTTTTCCCCCAGGCTCCCTTTCCTAGATGCTAATTTCTAAGAAGGAAGGATTAGAGACTGAGACAGAGCACATTAAACTTTATCATAAAGAAAATGAAAACTTGTCAGTTTTAATTCTTTGGATCACTAAACAAGGCAATACAGACTTTAATCGAAACAGAATAGATTTAGGTTAACTGTAGGGAAAGAACTTGACAGATTCATTCTTCTATGAATTAAACAGCAAATATTTTGACTGAACATTAAATTATGTTTAGTGTTGTGGATATCAGTGTGTCATTTCAGCGTGGCTAACACGTATTCAGTACTCACTGTTTATCTGGCACAGCTCTATGTGTCTTTCATAGACAGAAGGAACTGAGAGGAGAGTATTTTGATAAATTTGCCTAGGGACCCAGAGCTGATAAATACTAGATTCTTGTCCCTCCTTCCCTCCAGCTGGGCACCAAACCCAGGACCTTGTGCAAGCACTTTTTAATACTGTGCTAATCCCCAGCCCCTTAGAGTTAAAGTTAGACTCTAACCCTTCTGACTCTTTCTGCTACATGGAGACAGTTTCATCTTCCTAATACTTGTTTAAAATCTTGGCTGGGGATGTAGCCCCGTGATTGGACACTTGCTTAACATGTATAGGCCAATCCCCCCAGAACTGCCAAAAACCCAGTTAACCAGACAGAAAACAACAGCAAAAACTCTGAAAACCTTCCCCTGCAGTGGGCCTGGCATCCAAGACCCCAGAGCTCCACTGACCCTCCTGCCACCTCCCACTCTTCCTTTCATTGTAATTTTTTTGGCTGGTTTCCGGTACTGGGGATTGAACCCAGCGCCTTGCATATGTTGAACAAGCACCCTGCTACTCACTGCATACCTAGTCTAACTACAGTTTTCCTGCATCTAAATGCTGCTCAGCCTTGAAATAAGCTTTATTTTCTCCGTGAGGTCTTCTGACATTGTTGCTGTCCCCTTTGATCTTTTAAGTTCTTGTTTTGTTTGTTTCTAGTTTTTTGAGGGAGGGTTTCACTGTGTAGCCCTGGCTGGCCTTGAACTCTGAACTCTCCTGCCTCTGCCTCCTTAGTGCTAGGATTACAGACATGCATTTCTGCATTGGCCTGATCTCTTGGTTCTTAAGAGAGCTTTACTGGATATTTGTAGGGATACTTTATGATGTACTGGTATATTGAATAAGCGATTTTTATTATATACTCCACAGTGCCTACCACAGCTCCGTGTGCTAAACTCTTCCTTTAAATGAAGGAATTTTCATGTATAAAGCTTTGCTGTATTAATCAGTAATTCCTGGTCATGGTCATTTAAATAGTTTTCCTGGTTTCAGTGAATCAAGATCCTCCTCCCTCTCCGTTTGCTCTCTCAAGCTCACTCCCTCACTTCCTTTCCCCTTGTTCTCTTTGACAGTGCTGGGATGAAACCCAGGCCCTCCACATGCGTTAGCACTGTGTGATGCTGTCTTACCGCACTGTGTGACGCTGTTTTACCCCCAGCCCTAGCCCTCTTTTTCACTCACTTGTTTTTTTTTTCTGTGTTGAAAAACATGGGAGAAATATTTCTTAAAATAACTAACAACAGTGTTTGATGGAAGGTGTCTGAGTGCTTTGGGGCAGGGGTAGGGCATGTATGTATGTGTTTGCATGTGTGCACATGTGGATGTGGGTAGGTGGGTGCTGTGTATGCGAGTGGAGGCCTGAAGTTGATGTTAAGTGTCTCCCTTGGTCTCTCCACTTACTCATCGGGAGATCCTCTGTCTCTGGCAGCTGTCACATCTGCCTGGTTTTCTACATGGGTTCTGGGGATCTGAACTTCAGTCCCCATTTTTAGTCCTATTTATTCTTTAAATCATCTCCCCAGCCTAGTATCTGGGGTTATTTACAACACCTTGTAATACTTTGTAATCTTCTTTGGAATTTTAGAAAGATCAAGTCTGCTCATATTTGAGAGATCTGAAGCATTGAAAAATGCCCCCATGTGTATAATTTATTTTTATTAATTTTGTGGGTTATTTTTCTGTTGAACCATTTGTTAGTGGTTCTTAAATCCAGTTGTCCATCTGAACTGTCTGAAGACTTTTTAAAGATAGTTTTCTAGTGGGATTCTTGTTGCTGACCAGAGTCAGGGTAGGGTGGAGGTGAGAAGCAGCAATGTATTTTAAATAAGCTTCCTATCAAATTCTAAATCATAGACAGTTTGAGAATTTAATATACAGAGTATCCATTTTGATTGTAGAAGAAATAAAAACAAAGCTTAACTCTTTGTGAGGGAATTGTTAGGTCACATAGTCCTCTGGGTCCTGGGTTTTCTTTGGGTGCCTTATTTTTGTTGTTGTGGCTAAGAGAAATCAAGCAGGGATTGTGTGTGTCAGTTGGAAGTTGGTGGCATGTTATAAGATAATCTGGGGGCTGTGAAGGTTTACTGTCCTAGTATCTAGCTCTCAGTCTTACGTAGGCAGGCAGCACTTTTTTGGTTTTGTTTCAGGAAATTGTACTCCATAAAAGTCATAGTACTGAGGCTTTGGTATGATGTTGTTTTAGTAATCTGAAGCATTCCTCTTGGGGTATATCAAGCCAGTTCCAGAAGTAGAGGTTCCATGGTTTTTACTCTTCCCTTCTTGCTCTATTTCTGGGTCTGGTGCCCAGTCTCTTGCTCACCCACTACAAGAATGGTCCTGAGTGCCCTGTTGTTGTTTCACATTGACTGAAATAATGGCTTTGTAGGGTGTCCAGGACACTGAGATTAGCTGGTGGCCCTCTCCCCTTGTCTTCCTACCCATTTTTCTTGTCTTATCTGGCCTCTGGGGTTGAGGAACTGGGTTTGCAAATCAGCTCCATTCTGATATCAAAGGAACAGCAAAGTAAGGGGAAGGAGAGGGCTCATGGTGTGATGTGTATTTTAATAAAAATGGTGACACTTCATAGTTTCTCTTACAACCCTTTTGTCTTGTCTCGGCAGTGAACAGAAAAGTCCTCTTTGTGGAACAGAAAAAAATACGCTCCCTCTAAACAATGGATTGAAATGAATTTGATTTATAATGAGAAGACTGAGGGCGGGATACCGATTCAGAAATCCTGCAGCCTGCAGCGTGTAACATGAGAAGAGGAAGTGGGGCGGCCTGACAGCCTCCTGTGAGTTGAAGGCCATTGTAAAGGGAACAATGCAGCAAAAGAAAGTTCTTCACATCAGGGCGGATAGCATCAAGCCAGCTGTTTATCTTTCTGGGTATTTTTATAGGCCTTAATAAAAATATTAAAGTAGCTTGTGCTATTGTCTCAGTGATATTTCCCCCCACTATTTGAAATTTTAAAAATCAACCACATTACCAAGAAATAACTATTGTTTCCAGTAATAAAAGCTATTTTTCCATAATGAGACTTGTACAAGAGTTTCTAGGCTGCTCCGCCTCGTACTCCATAAGGAAAGTGCCCCAGACAGTACTGCAAGACATTGCCATGTGATATCAGAGGATGACAAGTGTTGGCAGGCAGGAGGAACAAAAGAACCCAGAAGATCCTCTTGATAAGAATAAAATAAATCAGAAAAGGCTCTTCATTGGTGTTTGGTGACTAGGAAGAGTGCCATTTGTCAGTATTCCCGGACTCAGGTCACCAAAGCCATTGTTCATTGTTTTAGTTTTGAGACAGTCTCACCACATAGCTTAGACTGTCTTGGACTTGCTATATAGTCCAGACTGGTTCCAAATTCATAGGACAGCAGTGGGCTCCTTTATTGCCTGTATCTTTTAAAATGAGAGGAGCTATAGTGTCTCTCCATAGAACCATAGGCAGGGTGGTACCACATAGCTAACTTGGAAATCCCATTGCTATCCCTCACGTTTGCATGAGACCTCTTCTGCCCCATTCACACCGTCCCCTTTCACACCGGGGCTGTTTGTCACTGTCTTTCAAAACTTTTCAGCTTTCTCTCTTTTTTCTCTCAGATTTCTGGCTTGAAATAAAAGATTATTTTGAAACACTAGATCAGAGCCTACTTCATTTGAAGTATTTGAGAAAATGTGTCTACTCTGGCCACAGGCATTAGGGAACTTGTGCTGTCCTAAAATAACAAGTGTCCTTCCCCATGGCCTAGTCTGTCTCTAGAGGAAATGAGCAGCTCACTGGAAATGGAATTAGATATGAACAGTTGTTGAATCTTAAGGCTTGTGGTATTGTCAGTCAACTATTTTATGGCATCTTCTATTAAAAATCGTGGTTCAAAGCAGTAACAGGTGAGATCTTGGCTATTTGTAGACTGAAGTGTCACAGTGGTCTTGGTTACAAGAAAAATCTATTAGATCGTATTAGCTAAGTCATGTAGAGAGTTAGTGACATACACAGATTACTTCAAAAAACTAAAGCTTTAACATTCAGCCTAACACATGACTTAGATAGACCTTAAGCTGAATGTAGTCCACAGGGTGTTTACATTAAAAAAAAAATCAGTTTCTGACACAAACATGGAAATATTTCAATAAATATCCAGACTTTGGGCCAGGTGTGGTGATTCCCGACACTGGAGAGCTGGATGCAGGAGACCAGGAGTGCAAAGCCAGCATTTACTGCACAGTGAGTTTGAGCTGAAGCCAGCGTGGGCTACATGTCTCAAAACAGTACCAAAGGTCGGGCTTCACCTACTCCTTACAATGCAGGAATTATTTTCTGAATTTTAGACATTTATTTTGTGTATAGGTCAGAGAACAACTTGTAAAAGTCAATTTTCTACTTCTATTATGTTGGACCCAGGAATCAAACTCAGGTCATCAGGAAGTATCTTTATCTGTTGAGACATCTTGCTTACCCTGTTGGTTTTTTTCAAACGGTGTTTTGTAGTCCAGGCTGACCTTAAATTCTCTATGTAGCCAAGGATGGTAGTGAACTTTTTTTTTTTTGAGACAGGGCTTCCCTGTAGCCCCAGCTGGCTTGGAACTTGCCATATAGACCAGGCTGGCCTTTTCTTTTTATCTTACAGAGACTTGCCTGCCTCTACCTTCTGAGTGCTGGGATTAAAGAACGGTATGGGCCACTATGCCCAGCTGATCATGGATTTCTGATCCTCCTGTCTCCACCTCCCAAAGTGCTGGGATTATAAAGTGTGAGCTACTGTGCCAGGTTTATAAGATGCTGGGTTTTGAACTCAGGGCTCTGAGCATACTAGGCAAGTACTCTATTAACTGAACTATATCTCCAGCTCTGAAAGCTAGAGTTTGAGTCAGATTTGGTGACACATGCTTTTAATCCTAGCATTTGGAAGGCAGGGGTAGGTGAATTTCTGGGAGATCAAGGCCGGCCTGGTCTACCTAGTGAGTCTAGACAAGTAGGAGTTATTGGAAGAAATTAAAAAACAAACAAAAAACCTGAAGCAAAAGTTTGACAACACAAGCTAAAAGTATCCCTGCCCCTCACAGAATGTGCTTGGGATGGAGATCTAGTCCCAAAACCCTGTGCTCTGCTCCTGTTCTAGCCCCCGCTGTCTACCACCTCTGCTCTGGGTGCATATAGTGTTAACAGTCTGTCCACAAAACAATGTGCAACTCCCTGAACAGGGGTGGTGTTTGTACAGATCTTGATGGTGGAATCCAGTTCTCATTGTGAATCTATGAAACAGCAAGGGAACATTATAAATAAGTCAATGAAAAGCTTGATAAGTTAATAAATGAATATAATACTTATAAAGAAAAGACATTTTCTAGTATATGCGAGTTAAGAGTGGCCATACCTAAGTACCTTTTATTCCCAGATAGATTCAATAGCGATCAAAACAGAGTAAGTGGAAGGTCTTCTTTGTATGGATAAGAGGACTGTGTTCCTGCAGCCTGAACACTGATGGCAGCGATGGAATTGGATCTCTTGAGCATTTCTTCCAATGACAAGTTTGGGTAGTAAGCCAGGTAGAAGGCCAATGCTCCCACAAAACTGTCACCAGCACCCTGCAGTGAAAAGCACAGTTATGGAGATAAGCATGCAGTCTGCTGCCAAATGGCATAGTAAAGAATACTTCAAAAGATATTTCAGCTGGGCATGATGGTGCCTCCCTATAGTACCCGAACCTGACAGACTAAGGTAGAAGGGTATGTAGACAGCCAGCTACATACTGAGATCCTATAGAGGCTATAGCTCAGTAGTAGAGAACTTGCCTAGTAAGTGGGGGGCTATGGATTTGATCCTCAGCACCCAAACCACACAAATACAGTACACTGCTTCCCTCCCCGCCAGGCTTGTTAACATCCTGCTGTGGTACATCTACCACAACTGATGAAATTGCGGTAATTATTAACTGAATGTCATACTTTGTATTAGATTTTATTAGTTGCTGTTCAATGGCCATTTTCTGTACCAAAATCCTATGGAGGATGCCATTTTACAGTTAGTTGTCATGTATCCTTAGACTCCTGTAGGTTGTGACAGTATCTTAAATGTTTTTGATGACTTTGATAATTTAGAGGACTTGTCAGCTACTTTGTAGACTATGCCTCAGTTGGATTTGTCTCTTTTTATTCTTTTGAGGTAGGGTTTCACTATGTAGCTAAGGCTGGCCTTAGCCTCTTCAGTGCTAGGATTACACCAGGCCTGATTAAGTTTGTCTCTTATGGTTCAACTGTGGCTGAGGTATTTGGAAGAAAGACCACAGAGGTAAGTTGTCAATCACATTGAAGCAAGGATATACACTGTGATACTAACCTCTATCATGTGTCTGGGTGGCTTTTGCCAGGTTCTCTGAAGGCACTTTACTCCCTCTTTTCATAGTACACTCTAGAACCCAATTACCAAGGATATTTTATGTTGTCAGTGTTTTCTTCCTGGTGTTTTGTTTTGTTTTTAGACAGGATCTCATGTAGCCAAGACTGGCTTTAAACTTTGTAGCTGCAAATGACTTCCAATTCCTTATTCTCCTGCTTCCACCTCCTGAGTGCTGGGGTTACAGGCACCTAGTTTATGTGGTGCTGGGGATCAAATCTATGGCTTTGTGCATGCTAGGCACAAACTGAGCTACATCTCCAGTGAGCACTCCCTTCCTAAGGGGTAGAAAGATGTGCTCTGAGGTTATGGTCTAGATCTTAGAAGACATAGCAGTGACATATAAATTATTCTGGATTCTGCATTCAAAATTTGTCTCTTTTTTCTTCTCCATTTATTTAGTTAGTCTTCTGTATTAGCACAAGCTCATTCTTTGGTCTATCATCTAATAGATTTTTATTTTGTTGCCAAATTTGTTCCAACATTAGTGATTGAGAGTTTTTTCAGCTGGCTCTGTGTCTCTTAAACATCTTCACCATAATTGTGAGTGCTTGCTTGCTGGCATTTTAAGATGCCCCATTTCATTACATATATTCCATGTCTAACCCTAAAAGTAGTCATTTCTTCATTAAAAATGTATGTAAAGAGAGGTGAGACCCATTCAGATGTTCTTCTCAAACCAAGCACAGGTACAAGCAGGTTTCTTTCCATGTTCCTGAGTTTATATTGGAAAAGGTCACAGAGGAACCAGACAAATAGTAAACACCTTAAGGAAGTATGTTGATCACTGCTTTTAGACAGGGCAATACCCAATCATGTATTCATGTAACAAATATGTTAAAACAATTTAAAGGCAATGATACAATCTCACTTGAAACATTATTCTGGTATCCACATCTTTCAGAAGCATTTTCTAGTTCCCCTACCCTCGACTGCTGATTCCTTAGATCTTGATAAATCTTCTGGCCTAGTTTTCAGCTATTGCAAAGAGCCTTGACATGTGTGAATGTTTCTATTACAGCTGAAGTATCTGATAAACTATGTGCCCAGCACAGTGATGGGCATTAAAAAAAAAAAAAAGAGGCACAGCCCATGTGGACCACATATTAAACAGTGTGGCAGGGTTTATAAATGGCACTGGATTTGTTTGTTTGGTTCAGTGTCTTGTTATGTAGCCCAAAGCTGGTCTGGATATTACTGTGTAGTACAGCCTGTCCTGAACTCATATCCTCCTGCCTCAGCAGCCTGAGTCTCAGATGGGATTATAGGCTTGTACTACCATGCCAAGATTGTTTTATTTTTATTTTTTCATTTTTAGTTTATGTGTATGAGTGTTTTGCCTGCATGTAAGTGTACCACGTATGTGTAGTACCTGTGGAGGCCAGAAGAGGGTGTTGGGTGCTTGGAACTGGAGTTAAGGACAGTTGTTAGGCCTCCTGGGAACCAACATGAATCTCTGCAGGAGCAGCCAGTGCTCTTAACCACTGAGCCATCTCTCCAGCCCTACCATGCCAAGCTTAATTCTTGTTGAATTTTAAGAAAGGTTTTGAAAAAAGCCTCCCTGAAGTCTATAGAATAAGCTAGATTTCTACAGAAAAGTCAGACCTCAAAGAACCAGGGCACTGGAGGAGTGGAAGAGTGAGTTTAGGGCATGTGGAAGGGCATTTTCTACTTGTTTGCACAAATAACAAGGTCAATGTTAAACTGACCTAGGAGTCATAGTACAACAGGTGTGAATTCAGTTCCTCCATCCCTCTCTCTTCCCTTTTTCCTTTTTTGAATGCCTAGATGCTTTGCCAAGTTCACCATGCTTTCCTGAAGAATGCAGTGGGGGAAGAGACAGGCATTGTTCTCTGGAAACCTCAGTTTACCCGCATAGCAGCATGACACGAGAAAATCTGGAGCCAGAGGACCTGTGAGCTGGAGTGTATATTATGAAAATGTGAAAAGCTGGGTGTGGTGACTCACAACTGTGATCTCAGTATTAGGAGCTGAGGCAGGAGGATGACTGCAAGTTCAAGGTCATTTTGGTCTAAATAGAGAGTTACAGGCCAGTCAGGTCAACCTAGTGAGTCCTATCTCAAAACACACATGCCCTCCCAAACCAAAAACAGTAACAACAATGAAACCCCCAAACAGGCTGGAGAGGTGACTCAGAGGTTAAGGGCACTGGCTGCTCTTACAGAAGACCCAGGTTTTGTTCCCAGCACCTATGTGCAGCTAACAGCTATCTGTAACTCTAGTTCCAGGGGATCCAATGCCTTTTTCTGGCCTCCTTGGGCAATGTACAACACGGGTGCACTTATATACCTCCAGGCAAAATACTTATGCACATAAAATAAAAATAAATAACCCAAAATCCCAAAACAAAAACAAAGAATCCCCAATCTAATTTGGAGTATGAAAATTCTAACACATAACAATGGTTAATGATTGAAGAGATGTAAATGTTTACTATCTTGACTTGATTGGTACATTATATCCATACATTGAACTTTAATAATATACTTTACAATGAAGTATAAGTATTATGCCTCAGTAAAATTTGTAAGAAAAATAATAAAAAGAATTACTTTACTGGTAGCTAAAAACAGCTTATTGAACCCACTTAAGCTGCTTTTCACAATTACCCAAACCAAGGAAATACATAGAACTGTGTGCTGGGAGCACTGTGTAGGCAATAAGAATTTTCACAATTTAATTTTACTCTGTCCTTAGTTCTACAAATTGTGCTGAGAAAGACTACACAGGTAAATTCTTCCTATAATTAAAATTGGGGGTTTTCACATCAGGAAAACTCTAGAGCAGATATCTTTATTGTAAAATTCTTGCAAAGATTTAAACAAATAATAATACTAATATGGGCTAGAGAGATAGCTTGATGGTTAAGAGCATGTATTGTTCTTCCAGAGGTCTTGAGTTCAATTCCCAGCAACCATGTCAGATGGTTCACAGTTGCTGGTTACTCCAGCTTCCTGGGGATTCCACTCCTCTGGTTTCCATGAGCACCTGCACCCCTGTGCACATCCCCCCAATACACATTTATACATAATTAAAAATAAATTTAAAAACACTAATGTGACACAAATAGAAAACAAGAGAGCCAAGGGAACATTTCCAGATTGTTTTATAAGGCCAGGGTTAACATGATCTCAAAAGCAGACAATGGCACTACAAGAAAAACAAAACAGATTAATATTTACCAGGAATGTAGGAGTGTAGAATTTCTTTTACTGAGACAGGGTTTCACTGTTCAGCCCTAGCTGGCCTGGAAGTCACTAAGAAGACAGGCTGGCCTTGAACTCACAGAAACCCTCCTGCCTTTTCCCAGTGCTGATATCAAAGAGGTGTACCATTACACCTGGCAAAAACGTCTTATACACGTTCATACACAGACGCAAAGACAAACACACACACACACACCATGACCAAGTAGAGTTTGTCCAAGGACTACAAGACTGGTCTAATATTTACTTTTAAAAATCAATATGGAAAAGTCTATTTCTGCTAGGCATGGTGGTGCATACATTTAATCCCAGCAGACGCAAGTGGATTCCTGTGAGTTCAAGGCTAGCTTGGTCTACCTAACGAGTTTCAGGCCAGCCAGGGCTACATAGTGAGAACCTGTGTCAAAAAACCCAAACCAGCCAAAGAAACAAATCTTCACCAGTCTCTCTTTGTTACTTCACAGATGGGTCAATTTTTGGAATTATTTCTCTCTTTTAAAAATGTTATATGAACATCCACGATAAGTCAGTGTGAAATGAAGGGACAGAAGCTACCTCCTGCATTAGGGGAGCCCCAAGCTCATTGTGGCCATCTTCTTTGCAACCCAGACTTGACAGTTAAGAGGACTGGAAGGAACAATGGCTGTGACAGTCAGTGATTGCAGAGAAACTGGGGTTCAAGAAGATAGCAGAGCTCTAGTGCTGGAACCATGTCAGGACACAGCTGCTTTCTGTCATCTTTAACTAAGAACCTTGGCTGAGGCAATTGCTTTGTTAAACTCTTAGGACAGGTCAGAAATCTTTCTTCCTCTTTTCCCTGATGAGCTTCAGTTATGTAACCCTATAAAGGAAGTGCACACTTCGGCTAGGGAGATGGATCAGTTGGTAAAATACTTGTCTTACAAGCATGAGGACACAGGTTTGATATCAGAATCCATATAAAGGCTGAGTACAGAAGCTCATGTTTGTAATCCCAGTGCTGGAGATGTGGAGTTAGATGGATCCCTGGGGCTTGCTGGCCAAGTAGTGTTGCTTACTTTGGTGAGCACTAGCCCCAGGAGAGGCCCTGTATCAGAAAACAAGGTGGGGCTAAGGAACTGGCTCTGTGGGTAAGATAAGCATATCTGAGTTTAAATCGACAGCACATAAAAGCTGGGCATGACTGCACATGCCTGTAACCCTAGCACTGAGGATTAGAAACTGGTGGATCCTGGGGGCTTGCTGGCTAGCCAGCCTACCTAGCCAAAAAAGCCAGCTTCCAGTTCAGTGAGAGGTGAGAAGCAGTTGTGTGAATGCCTCTAATCCCAGCACTTGGGAGGCAGAGATAGGCAGATGTCTGTGAGATGGAGGCCAGCCTGATCTACATAATGAGTTCTAGGCCAGCTGGGGCTACAGGGAGACCTTGTCTCAAAAAGAAAAAAAAAGGGGGGGATGGGAAGTGGAAGGTGAAGATGCCTGTCTTCCTCTGGTCTCTGCATCTGCATGACATGTTCCCACATGCATGTGCATATACATCACACACACACATAGCCCCAAACACAAGGTGAAGAGTCCCCAAAGACTGACCTCTGTCCTCTACATGCACGTGCACATATATGTACACACACACACACGCACACACAAAGAAGTATGCATTTGCTGACAAACTACCTTTCCATTGCTCTGACCCTGAGCTCACCAGAAGTGAGGTGCAGGAAGAGGGGTTTCCAGGAAGGGCAGCAGCTGGACCACATAGTCCCAACCCTGGAACGCCACATTTCATCCAATGATGGAAAGGCTCTTTGAAATTTAATACGAAAGGATAGAAAAGTACTTCTACTTTGGACAAAGTAGAAAGGTGAGGAAGGGTGTGAACGTCGGTGGGCAGCACTGCTTCAGAAGCCACAAAGCTGGATACTTTATATATGTACACATATCACTGACTTCATTTCACCTTTACAGTGACCTTCCCCAACAAAACCAGACAAAACCAGACAAAACCAGACAGAGAGAGAACTGAATTCCGGGGACGGTAAGTCCACAGTCGCGTCATTGGTAAATGCGAGTGCTGCAGTGTTCCTTCAGATATGGTTCACTTCACGCCCCTTCATGTTCTGTTGTGAGGAAGTGTTTGTGGGCAGGAGGGGGGACAGAAGGGATTAAATCAGAGTTGAGAAGAATCTCTCTTTTCTTTAGTATCTTGTAATCTTTGTCTTTTCCTAGGACCCTGAGTGCCTGGTGCTGCCTATTTCCCGTAGAGGCCTGCAGCTGGGGACTTGGAAACTCTTTAGGGCAGGGACCACATCTGTACCCCTGTGTCTCCTCTACTGCCCTGCCCAGTGCTTTGTGTTGCCCTGACCTAATGATTATAGTTCCATCATGTTCTCTTTCCAAGATCTCTTCCAAGGTGGCCGGATGGGCCTGGATAAGCCATATGTGACTTTCTTTTGTGTTAGTGAGGTTGGGCTGCCTCAGCTCAGAGTTATGTGATAGTCCCATTGTCAGATCTATTTATACCACAAAGCTTTCAAGTGCCAATAAATTACTTGACTGTTGATTCACATCTTTAGTATAACTATTTTTATACATTGGTATGATTTTCTTAATGGAAAGTGCTTTAAAAGTAGAAGTTGTATTGTATCACTTTGATTTTCCTGTAAGTAAAGTACTTTCCAATCAATCATTCTTGGTTTAATGGAACAGACTTCATTGATACAACTTGATGGTTTTAACCTTTTACTGAAGATTATTTTTATGCCAAATGGGGTGATGGCATAATTCATCTTTCTTTCTACAATCACCCATGTGGCCACTGCTTATTACCTTCATAGAATAATTCCCTCCTAAAGAACAGCCACTCACCTAGGATGCATGCAACACTCTGCAATCCCTGCTTTCCCAAGGGCCATCATCACACTCCTGGCTTTGAGAGGTTTTGGTCTGTACTATGCATGGAGACAGCTGGTGTATCAATGTGTGGAGGACAGCAAAAATATCCAGTGGTGGATGCTGAGGTTTCTAGTGGAGTATGTGGGAGTGGGGAGTTGGAGGATGGTGGGATAGGGTGGGCAGAAACTGAGAGATGAGAATTCCTAAGGATGTACCAAGAAGCCAAGGTGTAGGGCTGGGGAGTGGCCTCTGCTGCTAAGTCTGAGACAGTGCTGCCACATGTAGAGGTTGGTCTTTCATTTCTCATCTTCCTTTTAGACTGTCCTCTCTGGCCAAAGCCCCATTTTCCATTCCCTTTCCCTTGTCTGTGATCATGGGTTTGTGTGGTAGTTTGAATTGAAATGTTCCCCATAGGTTCCAAGTATTTGTATACTTGGCTCTAGTTGGTGGTGTGTTTGTAGAGGTTCATGAGGTATAGCATATTGCATATGCTCAGCAGGAGGGGTAAGTCACGCAAGGCTGTGAGTCCATGCAGAAGAGAATCTTTTAATTGTTATGAAGTGCCACACAACTCAGCAGCAACTCTGTGGCAAGGTCATTTGTGTGGGAGCCCAGTGACAGAGCAGGTGGGAGGCTAGTTTGGGAGAGATGGGCTTCTAGCTACTGTTCAAATTTTCTCATCTCTTCATGGGAGGGGCTTATGCTTTCTATAGGGATGAAGCATGCCAGGGATGAGAGTCAAGACCACGCATCTCTAATGATGTTCCTCTACATGGGGTATTATATTGGTTACCTTTGCATCAGTCTGACCAAAATACCTGACAGCAACAACTTAAAGGAGGAAAGGTTTCTTCTGGTTCCTGATTTCAGGGTGATTTAGTCCATCCTGGCAGGGAAGGCATGGTGGAGTTCATGGTGATGGGAGCATGTGGTGGATGCACCTTATATCACAGTGGACCAGGAAGCAGTGGGTGAGCTGAGCATAATCTTCAAAGGTTTGTACCTAGTGGCTCACTTCTGCCAGCCAGTCCCTGCCTCTAAAGGTTCCATAGCCTCCTGAAATAGTGCCACCAGCTGGTGGATAAGCATTCCAAACATGAGCCTGTGGGGACATAATCAGATTCAAATCATACAAGGTACCATTTCCTTTGTGTGCTTGGGGTAAAGAAAGTTTGAACTAGAATTGTCCTGGAACGGTATGGAGGATGAGGAGGGATACAGAGGAATTGATGTTTTCAGGAAAGAATAGTTCATATGGACAACTAGAGAGTTCCACCTGCTGAGAAGGGAAGAGCGGTCAGGAGGGGCTCAATAGGACAGGGGAAAATGCAAGGAACTAAAGCAAATGAGAACAGTATAGAAGAGGTAAAAAAGCTGGCTATCGGGACTGGAGAGATGGCTCAGTGGTTAAGAGCACTGGCTGCTCTAATAGAGAATCTGGGTTCAGTTCCCAGCACGTTCTGGTAACTAACAACCATCTATAACTTCAATACCAGAAGATCCAATGCCCTCTTTTGGCCTCTGGGGGCACTGCATGCACATGATGCACTCACATACATGCAGGCAAAGCACTCATACATAAAAATTTGAAAAATTAAAAAAAAAAGAAAGCTGGCTGTTGCGAAGAGAGTTGGATGTACGGTTTATCACTATAGTCATCACAGGACTGAAGGGGTTCCAAACATGTTAACAAGGTCCTGGAAGTCATCATGGATGTGGGAGGTGAAAGTGGAGTGAAGAGTCACCAGAGCTGAGGGTTCCTTGGAACTATGGGACTTGGAAATGGCTCATCCTCATGGTCACCTTCCATGATGGTAGCAATGTGGTATAGGAAAAAATGGTAATGTAGCTACCAAAGACTTAGATAAACAGAGATAAACAGAGAATGTCAGGAGAGCAGATTGAGGTGCTATAACAGAATTAAACAAGCTTCAATGATGCAGGAACTAGACAGAAGGGCACAGGAAGGATGGACAGAAGGTACAGGCTGATGTGAAAGAGCCTGGCCAGAAGGCTTAGGTGGATGGTTTAGGAGGGAAATAAGCACTGTGAAGTTGATCAGGAAGGCATGGGGCAGGAAGAGGGGTCTGTTGTATTTCTAAGACCCCTCTGCCTATTTCGTTATGTCCCCATCCTCCTCTGGCACCACTGATACTAGTTTCCATTAGGTTCACACTATCCTGGGTTCATTGCCCTTCTCATTCCTGGGTGTCTCAACTATTAATACAGTTTCAAATGCCCAAAAAAGTCTTAAATACTGCATCCCAGGTTTTCTTCCACCTCTGGTTGTATATGTTTACCTATGGGACATACTTGACCAAGTTCATATCTTTTTTAAACTTTATTTTATTTATTTGTTTTTTATCTTTTTGAGACAGGGTCTCCCTATAGCCCCAGCTGACCTGGAATTCACTATGTAGACCAGGCTGGCCTTGAACTCAGAGATCTACCTGCCTCTGCCTTCCAAGTGCTGAGATTAAAGGCATACATCACCATGCCTGGCCTCACATTTAAAAAAATTATTTTTATTTTATGTGTATGAGTGCTTTGCCTGCATATGTAAGTGTACCTGTGTGTACAATGCCCACGGACACGAGAAGAGGGCACTGGATCTCTTGAAACTGGACTTAGGGACAGTTGTTAGCTGCCATGCGGATGCTGGGAACCAAACCCTGGTCCTCTGTAAGAGCAGTCAGTGCTCCTAACTCCTGAGCCATCTCTCCAGCCCCTAGGTTCACATCTCTTGTAGGCAACCTGAGATTGCTACAACCAAACTGACTGCATGATTACCTCCCTAAACACAGGCTACTCATGAGTTTCCCATCTCCACAGTGAACACTTGGGGACCTTCTGGATCATTTTCTCCAGTAGATTTAATAACAACTGTCAAGTTTAAGTCATGAATACTCAGATCTGTCTTTGTCAACTCTCATCATCACCTTCCCACTGCTCTGTCCAGTGTCTGTACCATCGTTGTGGCCCACACTAACTTCTTACCTGGATTCCCTGCCTTTGGTCTTCCCTTCCAGGTGATCTTCCATATTCCTGCAAATCTGGCCACTTCACCTCCATCCTTAAAGCCCTCTGAATATTTTGGTTCTTTCTTAGGGATAACATTTTATCTCCTTAAACATGGCATATAAATCAACTATGTTTTAAATTTCACCTCTTATTGCTTTCTCACTACCATTTGGATCTTGTTCATGAAGACACTGCAATTTAGAGTCTTCCCTAACTCCTATATTCATTCATATCCACCCTGCCCCGCAAAACAGGGTCTCACTAAATAACCTTGGCTGGCCTGGAACTCTGTATAGATGGACCAGACTGACCTCAACTTCACAGAGATCAGCCTGCTTTTGCCTCCCAAATTCTGGGATCAAAGGTATGTGCCACCATATCCAGGAATACTCATTTTCTAAGTCTCAACTCAGACATCAGCATAACCATCACATGTTTACCACCTGGCACTATGTTCAAAGCATCTGCTGATCCCACCAACCTAGGCTGGTTACCCCATGTTCTCCCTGCATCCTCTTTGAGAGCAGGAAGACAGTTTTATCACCTTCTATCCTAAGGCCTAGTGCCATGCCCAGCTTATGTTGAAATGTGGTGACAGAAGAAAGTACTGTCAGGAGGATGGGTGCTGAGTAGTCAGACAAGAGCACACACTGTTCCAAGAGTGCCCCATGTTGGGGGTGTGTGTGTAAAACAGGCTTATACAAGTCCTAGTTTGTCAAATTCCAGATGACAGAAAAATTGATGAGTTGGAAGGAATGATGGGTATTCAGTGTGGTTGGGAAAAAACCCCACGTGTTGAAAATCTCCAAGGTAAGAACTTGTTGGGCAGTACAGCAGACCCCAGATAATCTTGCAAGAGTGATGTCAGTCTGAGGCTTCATCGGTTAGGAATTTGTGCCCACGCGGCATGATTCAGAGCCCAAACTGCCTAGTGACCCAAACAGCTCTTGCATTCCTCCTTGATGTCTTCACACATTCCATCTGACAAGTAGATACCACTTTTCTTTTCGGAACCTCTCCCTACACAGAGCCATTCAGAGCCCACACTGCAGGCCGAATTCCTCAGCCTGCTTGTGGTTTGAGAGGCCAGAGAAGAGCAAATGGATGAAATGTGATGAAATTTCAAGGCAATGCGCCATTTCTTCTTCTTTTCTTTTCTTTCTTTCTTTTTTTTTAAAGATCTGGCAAGAGGTTCAGAAAGAGCAAATGTAAATTCCCTGGATCCCTGCTACTTTCCATATCAGGGCTGGGGCCCAGATCTGGTCTAGAACCCTCTGTGTCAGCCTTTCTATGTGCCATGCATGGAGGGTGGAATTTCCTCACTGAGAGCCAACCCAATTGTTATATGAACTCTTAGGCTAGCCTGATGGCCAGACCTGCCCTGCTCTGGCACTTGAGGTCTAAGCATAGGCTTCTGCCTCCTTCCCATGTCCAGAAGGCTACCTGGGAGTCCTGTACCTCAGAAGGGTTTTAAATCTACAGAAGGGTTTTAAATCCTGTGTCAGCTCTTTTCTGTCATCTTTTAAGAATGATAGACAGACTGTTTTTTTCACTTTCACTGAAGCTCTTCTGTCTTTTTAAAAATTACTTTAATTAATTAACTAATTAATTAAGACAGGATCTCCCTGTAGCCCAAGCTGGCCTGGAACTTCCTATGTAGACCAGGCTGGCCTCTCTCAATGTCACAGAGATCTACCTGCCTCTGCCTCTCTCAAGTGCTGGGATTAATGTGTTATCATGCCTGACCCCTCTGTCATTTTAATTTCTATTCACACAAATGGGGAAATTTTATCTCAAGTGGGACTATGCACAAATGGTATAGGGCCACACAGATCTGAAATCTTCATTTCACTCATATACAAGCTGTATGACCTCTGACAGGTCATACATCTTTTCTGTACATTTACCTGTACAATGGGCTGCTGTAGATACTAATTCAGATAATGTATGTCAGAGGGCCCAACAGAGTCCAGTAATGAGTAACTATTCATCAGAGTTGGGCAGACTAGGGGTATCATCTCAGAGGCCACTTATTTGTTCAAGGCTTTAGAATAAAAACCTAGGTAAGAAGGGGCCAGATAAGGTTTGAGGGACAAAGGAGGTCATCATCCTAGGATATATCTGTAGGGTCTTGGAACAAGAGGGTTGTTTTCTGTTTCTAGTTCAGAGGAGAACAGGGGTGGCTGGTAAGAGGCAGAAGCCAATATCCTGTAGCCTTCAAATATGCAGGTGGCCAGGCTCCAGAGAGTTCTAGCAGTGTTGAGGGGCTCTGAAGTCTACTCCCCTTCAGGGCAGGTGAGGTGCTTCAGGAGCCCTTCAGTGAGTTTGTGAGGAGATTGAAATGATGTAAAAAGTCAGACCTTTTAGTCAGTACAGAACTGAGGAAGCCAGGTGAGTCTTGTGCTTTCACTTAAGGGGACAAACAGCAGAGGCTAAACAATGAGAGGCTCTGGGCAGATGCATAGAAGGGTGGGGCTGGAGGTGAGCATGGGAAGGGGGCTTCCCATGGCAGGAACATTTGTCCATCACATTGTAGTTTGATGAGGTATTCTGCATGGCTGGGCAGATTCTACTGACTGCCAGGCTTGAAATGGTGGGCAGAGCCCAGAAGGTCACTGAACAGGTGGTGTAAGAACAATATGATTTGGGAGGATAATCCTCTAGCAGCCCTGGAAACTGAGGTCAGGACTCATCCTGGTGAATGGAGGCCACCAAGCCACTGGAGCCCTTTTGTCCATGTGACCTACCTTACTACTCACTGAAAGGATAAGCAGGACTAGAGCCTTTGTTCCATACAGAGAATGTCTTTTGTGCTGGGGCTGGAGCTCGTGTGTGTGTGTGTGTGTGTGTGTGTGTGTGTGTGTGTGTGTGTGTGTAATCACAGAGGTCACAATGCCTCATGCCTCTTCAAAGTTCATAACTGTGCATATGTGTTTATTTGTGGCTGTAATAGCTCACGGGAAAAAGGAAGATGAATAGGGAAAAGGTTTTACAAGGTTCTTTGGGGTGTGGGATGATATTGGAAAGAAAGCTGAGAAGTGCTGAGGTCAGACATCTCATCCTGGAGACACACGCCAGGGATCTGGTCAGGTCTTCTGGTGTATGAGGAACCCTGACAGGCAAGTGCTACAGTGCAAGGCATGCTGGCCCAGTGCCTGTGGCTCCCTGCTTTCCCTTGAGCCAGAAGTTCCAATTTGGTCACCAGCGAACCCTAGGAGTTCTTAAGCCCCAGATCGAGGAATTTAGCAAGATGAAGATCAGAGTGGCTGGTGATGCTCCCCAGGCAGGACAGTGCAGATCTGACAGAGTGTGTTCTCTGGTGGACTGACCCTGAGATATGATACTGTTGACGCAACAGCCCAGTTCCAGAGCTCCAACTGGAATCTGTCTCTCTCCTCTTATCAGCACGTTTACCTCAGGAAGATGAGATCACATCCTTCCCCAACCTTAAACTTCCTGCCTTCCTAAACCAGATCAGTTTATGAGCATCATGACAGACACTGAGAATCCTGGTTTCATATTTTGTAAATGTGGCTGATTTCTTCTCTAAATAAATCTGTGGGGAACCCAAGTTATTATGTTATATATGTTCATGATTTTGCCTTCTGGTGTCAGTCACTGTATGATAAATGTCTATGATTAGGCTGAGATAGTCTACTTTTAAAATACTCTGTGATTAATGAAAGAGCAAATATTTCTGGCTTAATATATTCCAAATGATCAGTACCTAAAATTAAGTATTGAAATTTATTCCTTGGTTTATATAATTTATTAGCCATTTTATGTAAAAAAATTTGGTTTTTGGTTTATTTTTATTTGATGTATGAGTATATTGCCTGCATGTATTTAAGTGCACCTGTGTCATGCAGTGCCCATGGAGGACAGAAAAGGGCATCAGATCCCCTGGAACTGGAGTTATGGACAGTTAATAGCTGCCATGTGGGTACTGGGATTCAAATCTGGGTCCTCTGCAAGAAATGCCAATGCTCTTAAATGCTGAGTCGTCTCTCCAGCCCTACCATTTGAGTTTTAAAAACATGTTTTGGTGTTGGGGATGAAACCCAGGGCCTTGTGAATGCTAACTAAGCACTCTACCACCAAGGTATAACCTCCTCCCACAAAACAAGCATTCCCCAAGTCTCAGCTCTACGATAATTCATACACCATACAAATCACTCAAAGTATACAATACACTATACTTTGGTGTAGTCATAGGGCAACTATCACCACAATTTTATTTTGGAAGTTTTTATCACCCTACAAGAAACCTCATTCACTAAGAGTCAATCCTCATTCCTCCCTACTGTTCTCAAGCATAATCTACTATTCTTTCTCTAAAGATTTATTAAATATATACACATTTTAAGTAAAATAATCTCACATTTTAATGCTATAATTGGCCAGTAACATCATTTAACTATTAGCCAAAAATGAAACCATAGTTAACCAATTATATGCCTAATATCTCGATTTTAGTTGTGCTTTATATGGAAAGTGAGGCTGCTGGGGACTTGTTATTAAAACTTCATTCCTAATAAACATCCTTCTTACTCAAGTTTTCACTAAAAGTCCATGAGGTTTCCAAATCAAATTATAAATGAACTAGTAGTTTGCTGTTTAAGAATTCCTATGGTGAAACTGTTGGTGAACCCTAATCTCTAAGGAAATCCACATTAATTGGTCTGGTTTGTAAATTCGTTTCTATAGATTTGGTTGTCTTGAGGATTTTCTGTTTTCTGCGCTGACTAATGGGTGACACTAAGATAAATGTTAAGCTTCCTCTTTTAAGGTCAAGGTTCCAGCGACAGGTCTGAAATGAAGGTTTCTGGGCAGACCCTCCCATAGCTTGGCCTGACAGCCTTAGCATGACACAACACAGTCACAGGCCAACGTCACAGGCCAGCACAGAGCATCCTTGGGAAGTCAGAGAAATCAGCGTATATGAATATGAATACATTTTCTTAGACATGGGCAAGCTGATAATCAGGAAATGGTCTCCCATGATGAGCCTAAATGGTAGAATCTGAGACATGTAGCAGGCCATTAGCTAAACAAAAAGGTGGACTGGGCCAGGAATGATGATACAGGCCTTCCCTGCTTCTCCCTGTCCTAGACACAATGTTTATAGACCAGAATCCTGCCTGCAGATGAGAGGACTTTCACTTTCTTGAAGCACTCTTTCTGGTTTACAGATTATGTTTACAGAGGTGATTCAGTTGGAATCTCTTTACAATCCTGTGAGGTAGTTGGGCTGAGTCTTTCATTTTCTTTTATTTATATTTTATGTGTATGACTGTATTGCCTGTGTGCGTGTTAAGTGCATCCATGTTACACAGTGACCATGAAAGTCAGAAAAGGGTGTTGGATCCCCTGGAACTGGAGTTGCAGACAATTGTAAGCTACATTGTGGGTGCTGGGAATCGAACTCAAGTCCTCGGTAAGAACAGCCAGTGCTCTTAACTGTTGAGCCATCTCTCCAGCTGTAGTCTTTCTATTTTCCAGATGAGAAACCAAATGTAAGAACTCAAGGTCAAAGGATAAGTAGCACAATTAGGGTGCCTTTGGTTGGAGCTCTTAAAGGCCTCTTTAGAGAGAGGCCTTCTTGTGTCCAACTTTGCCCTCAAATATTTTGAAACTGTTTTTGGAATATCTTCAAAATATGCAGTACACCTTTGAAAATCTTCAACGGAAGCCAATTTACATCTTCTAAGCAGGGGTGGGGATGGTGGGGATAGAGGAGGTTAGGTGGGGGTGGGGTGTTTCTCGAACTCCACATCAGAATAGCCTGGGGGCTTGTTAAAGCTTGGATTGCTGTGCTCCACCCTCAGACTTTCTGATCCATTAAACCCAAGGTGGGGCTTGGGATTTGCATTTCTAATGAGTTCCCAGGTGGTGCTGATGCTGTGGTCTGAGAACTAGTCTTCTAAAGAATTTATTTCTGGAAAGAGTGAATCATTTAAAACCAGGGTCGGGGGAGCAAACTAGGGAATTCCACCCTTTGGTCAAAAACAACAGGTAACTGCAAAGAACAACACAAGCTCTGGAGGAAATTCAATAATAGCTGCAGTCATGCTGTTTATTTATTTGTTATTTTTGAGACAGGGTCTCTCTGTGTATCCGCCTGGCCTGCAACTCAGTATGTAGACCAGGCTACCTTGAAGTTGCTCTGAACCTCTTGCCTCAGCTTCCAGAGTGCTGGGATCATAGGTATGTGCTGCCACACCTGGCTGGTCCAAATAGGTTCTGAACAAAACTGTTTGATGAGACTAAATGTGAAGCTTTTCCAAGAGACTTCTAGAAAAGAGAGGGTATCCCTGGAGATGTGCTAAAGCAGTCTATTGAGCATACAGCCACACCTTGCCCAACTTTACACTATGAGATGTTTATTATCAACCTTTGATTTTTTTTAGCTTTGCCAAAAGAAACCATGGAGGTGACCTGTTAGAGAGAATCTGTATCAAGGAAGAATTAAGAGCTGTTGACAGCAGCTGAGCAGGCAGAGGTCTTTACTACGATGCTAACACGAAGGGTGGAGATTAGAAGACAGAGGGAAAACTCTTGACTTTTCCTCTCCTGATTTTGCTATTGTGATCAGAATGGAATAGGTGAAAAGGTCAAATTTTGGATGCCAGAGACAAACATATAACATTTCTCAAGAAAGAAAAAAAAAATCCCTGTAGGGGGGAAAAAAAAAACCCAAATGACATTAGTACTTAGGCTGAGAGAAAGTCAATCCTTTGTGTCACAGCAGGGAGAAAAGAGGCGGAGGAATGCCTAAATATTGGCTCTATTTTAATTTCAATTCTACATTACATTAAACTCTCCTTGTACTCCTCTTTAATTTACAGCAAATGCTGACACAAATTGGTGTGCCTTCTCTTTGACATCAGTGTTCCTCTTGAATTATGTATTTCTATCTGGAATGAGGTTTATAGGGCTAAAGCTTTCTTTCATTTAGATAGATGAGAACAGAGAAGGATCAATGGGAGGTCAAGTGTAAAATCAAAGTAAGGTGAGGCTGAGAGGTGCTCAGGCCGGCATTTTATTGGTTACAGAGGCTGTACATGATATTAAAGATGACACTAATCTCTATTTTCAATACACTCATTAAACTTCAATTAATACAAAGCAAAAAAACCCTTTACTAACCTTCATCCCAGAACGGTCAGAGTCTTCATTTATTGGTACTCCGTTTGTAAGAGAAAAGGTGATTACAATAATTGCATCATTGTGATTTTATTTAAGACTGAGTCACAGACAAAAGAAAGCCCCTGCTGGACAATGTGCTTTGGGAGAGTGGTCTCAGCCTTCCCACATATGCAGTTGTTGTGGTGCTAGGTTGCCCTGTTACTAGTAAACTCCTGCTCTAAGTCAGTTAGTAGATCATACTGGCAGAGGTCATTTGCTGGCTCTATCTGGGCCTGCTTGTGTCTCAGGGTTCACTGTCAGCTTCAGCAGCTGGGATGGGCTCTAGACTGCCCGGTCAAATCAGTTCTGAAGTGGAGCATTTTTGTGAGTGTTTTGAGGTGACACTTGCACCCAAAGGAACTTCTATAAAATGTAGACCTACTCGCTTATATTGCCAAATAATATACAAAACAGACATCCTTGACTGTAGGCCTTATACGCATCTCATTCCACCCACAGACCTCCACCCTATAAACCATGCTCAGCCATCTCTGAAAACTCTTCCTTTATTAAAAATTTGATTTTTAATAAAGACTGAAGAACAGATAAGGTACACTGTCAGCCTAGAAGTGGATGGGCCATGGTTTTGGGCAGCCTCTTTTGGTACTAGTTGTGGTGTGGAACCAGTTTGTTCTGTGCTCAGCAGGCACCGATGTCCCCTCCAGCAGTCAAGGCTCTGCTGTCTGACTAGCCATGTGAGAAAAATGGCTTGTGGAGACTGAAAGCAGGCTCAGACCCCTATTCTGCCTAAGTGTCTGTGGTAGATTAATTCATTCCATAATTAATGAAAGAGAAAGGAATCTTGAGTGCAAGTTAAAAGTAGAAGGAAAAAGGCCCTATTCTTCTGGCAATGTTAATGAAGGCTTTGTATATAAATAACTTTACATATCTGTGAATAAATGGCACTTAAAACTAAAATGTCTGTTAGTGATTCACTGGGTTCTAAAGAACAGCTTTGCCTTCTGTGGTCAGCAATCTTTTTTCCTTGTGACTCCACTATTCTAGACAGAAAACAGTTAATCCAATATGATTTAGTATCCTACAAAAGACTGGCTAAAACATTTTCTGCCAAATGTTCATCTTCTAACAGCTGCCTTTTTATTTTAGTGAGAGGTACTTGAAATAAGATCATTGTTCTCTATGAAAACTGCATGCTAAATAACATAGACCCGCCAGATTATTAAACAGCAAAGGCATCCGATAACATTAGCACCAACCACAGGTTCCACTTCTGCTGATGCACAAAAGTTTGAGTAATTAGTCATTGCACAATATTGTATTTATATCCTTTTTTTGCTTGAGCTGTTAGGCCACAAAATCAGCAGGCAGTTGCTGTTATAAAAGGGCTTTCTGGTTATTTATAACTCTTCTGCTTCCTTACAGTTGCTGCTTTGCTTTTGGCTCTTGAGCCAGGTTTACACTTGTGAGAATGAATGGAGAAACTGAGCAAAACTGCTCTGTGACTCTAAGCATACTGAAAGCTGGCATGGATGATTCACAGCAAACTGCATGTGCCTTGGCTGGAATACCTGGTCTTTCTGCCGACACAACCCCAGTCCACCATGCACTGCCTAATCAGTCACTTTATTAGGGGAGAAGTCTGTTTCAATCAGGAGAAAGCTAGTGTCTAAAGCATGGGCAGCAGAGTCAAGTATGTGAACCAGCATTATGCTGCTAGGGCCTCATTCAGATGGCACTGTCTTCGAGTGAAGGACAGGTTTCTATTCTCAATGCTTGTCTGTTGAGTAGATCAGTTATTTGCTGAAACTTGGGCAGAAGGCAGGCAGGCATGCCCATGAAAGGCATATGGAAGTCACTTTGGGATGTTTATTTTTGTTTTTTTGGCGATTACACAGGCATCTTTTCTGGCTACCATTATCATCTGGCTTCATAGGCTACCATCACTAATGATATAATACTCTGTGGAAACCAGTTTCAGCCCTTAGGTGAGTCAGGAGTCAAAAACATTTTGAAAACCACCAAGACCAACAGAATGATCTGTTTGTTTTGCCCACAAAATGACCATCTTGCTGTTCTCTGCTCCCTGCTTAGAAAGAGATATACTATGGTTATGACCCCTGAGTGCTTGAGAGCTCTCACACCTGTCTCCATGTGCTCATCGGCATCTCCTCAGCCCAGGATGCTATTGTTTCCCACTCAGATCAATACCTGTTTCTACCTTAGTAATCTTGAGGCTTCAATTTCAATGCCTTTGTTTGGATAGACGGTGAGTTTCAAGCAAAGTGGGATGCTGAAACTAATACGGCTTTAGAAAGGGACCAGAGAAAAATAGCCACTACTTTTGGGAACAACAAGAAATACTGTTTCTACTGAGACTTTGGAAGCTGGATCCTGTCCTTACCCTGTTTGGGTTTTAACACTTACATTATCTGTGTGGTTCATAAATTTGTAAGTCAAGAGCTAGAAGGCTCGGCTAGGGATATACCTAGGATGCCTGAAGAAGCAAACCAAGTGTTTTCTTACAGAAAACTCCTTCAGCCTAGGCTATTCAGGAATTTTATAGATAAAATAGCACCAAGTGAGCCTAGATCCTAAAATTATAAAACATGTAACAGTCTAGGAAGGAGAGAATAAGCAATTAGAAATATCATAACCAGTTTCTCTCAATTTCAGGTAACAAACTCACCTAAAGAAGTTATAAATGTATGTTTAAAATGATGAAAGAAGTTGTAAATGTATGTTTAAAATGATGAAAGACAAGATACAAAACTATAAAATAAGGAAGACAAGCCGGGCTGGGAGGTGCAGGTCTATAATCACATCTACTAGAGGGGCTGAGGCAGAAGGGTTGCAAGTTCAAGGCCTGCCTGGGCTGCAAAGTGAATTCAAGCTGAGTGGCAGTAACTTCGTGAGATCCTGTCCCAAAACAAAAAAAGAAGCCTGGGGATGTAGCTCACGGTAGAATGTGTGCTTAGGGTATATGAGGTCCTAGGTTCAATACCCAGTACTATAACAAACAAACAAACAAGGAAACAAAAAAAAAAAATCATATGAAACATGAGGGATCAAGTTAGTGATAAAAACAAGTAGAATCTTCAGAAATGAAAAATATGATCACTAAACAAATTAGACATACATAACAAGAGAATTAACAAACTGGACAAGAGACAAGAAGAAATAAACTACCACACAGCACAAGAACAGGAGATAGAAATTATGAACTAGAGTTTAAATCTTAAAAGACATGAAGACTATCTAGACTTTCATCTAAGAAGGATTTCAGAAAAAGAGGATGAGGAAAGTAGGAGAGAGTCAATAATAAGAACAAATGGTTGAGGACTTTTCAAAATTGATGGAAAAACCCAAATACTGAGATTTAGGAAGAACAAAGAGTCCCAAGTGGCATAAATATAAATAAATCCTGACCTATACTCATTGTGGCAAAACTGCAGAATGGTAAAAAGTAAGAAAAGTTCTTACAAACTAATACTATTCTCTTCAAATATGCTCCTGACTTCTGATACAGGCTGAGTCTTCTAACCCTTCCTATCTCTGTTGCTGTTGTTGCTTTTGAGACAGGGTTTCCCTATGTAGCTGCAGGTATAGGCATCACTGTGCCTTGATATTTTAAATCACCTTAATAACCAAAGAAGTCTTGTTGTGTTTGTGACACTTTAGTTCTTAAAAATTACCTGAAGCTAAAATAGGAAAATGTTTAGTATTCATAAGGCTGCCTAGTGAGCCCACAGTCATACTATTTTTCATACTTTTCAGCATTACTGAAATTATTTCCTAATTTTAGGGAAGAAGAGGGGGAGGAGAAAGGGAAGAAGGAAAGAAAAGAAGAGGAGCATCTGACTGGCCTTAGGGCTACTGAGGAAAGTGGTGAATATGTGTATTTGATGCAAATGATAGTCACAACTTGATTTAACTATTAGATTCCCGCATGCTAAACTAAAAGTTAAAAAGAAGACTATGTGGAGGAAAAGGAGTTTCCTGCTAGAAATAAGACAGTCATGGGAAAACTACCCAGCACATGGGTCTAACCCCAATTGTGGTTTATTTTAACTGTGAAAGAAAAGGATGGTTTTGGGAGAATTTCTCAGAGAACATGTACTTTACTCAGCCCCTCAGAGAGCTTTTCTATGCCCAAATCACATAGCTTTTTCAGGAGTGGACTATAATATACAACACTTCTATTTTATTCCTTTAATTCTTTATTGCCTTTTGTGTTATTATTTTGGTGCCATGGACTGAACCCAGGGTTTGGTACTTGCTATTCATGCTCTCTAGCACGGAACTAAATCCCCGCCCCCCACCCCCTATGTATTTATAGGAGTAGCAGTAGGGAAGAAGTAAATGGAAAGACTTGCTAGCAAAGGATTACCTTTTCATCTGGGCATGGTGACACATGCTTGTAATTCCAGTACTTGGGAGGGCAATTCAAGAGGATTGCAAATTTGAGACCAGTCTGGTTTGCACTGCAGGCACGAGGCTATCCTAAGCTACAAAGAAGATGCTGTTTTCAAAAAAAAGTTAAATAAGGTGGATGTCACAATTGGCCAATGTTCAGAAAACAAGAGGCTGCAGAATGCTTATCCTTGAATAGGACACCCATATCAAACTTCTGCCTCCTAAGGCTCAGGGATCATTGTGGAAGAGGGGGTAGAAAGATTGTAGGAGCCAGAAGTGGTGGATGACCACAAGGAAATGGAGTTTTCCAGACAACTGGTCAATTACTCATATGAATTCAGAGCAATGCTGACAGTACACACAAGTTCCATGCAAGTTCAAACCAGACAAAATCCCAGCATAGACATGAGGAAGTGGATATGAAACCCCAACTAAACCTAAGGAAATTGTGGCAAACTATGGTTGCTGCAAGGGGCAGAGACAGCCTCTTTCAAGAATGAGATTCTTGGTAGGTTAACCAGGCTCCAGTGTGGATGGACCTACACTGAAAGACATTTGGAAACACAAATTAGACTCTACGGGCCTTATTATATATAGAGAGAGTACATTAAATTGGGAGAAAACAATGTGAGAAGGTGCAGATATGGGAGGGTATCTAAATATCAAATTATATTGTGTAAAAATATCAAAAATTCAATTAAAAATAAAAGAAAATAAAAAAATACTGCATGTTGTTGACACATGCCTGTAAACTTAGCACTCATGAGATTAAGGTGGGAGAATCTTAGTCTCAATGTAGTCCATTCTGTGTACACACGCAAACACACACACACATACACACACTCACACACATACTCATATCATTGACAGTATATTTACACAGAGCACAACCTATAACATGCACTCATATTTTTGTACAAAGAGCTGGCAGATATTCAACATCTGTGAATAATGCACCTGTTTTTCTAAGCTCTTGTTCACCTCCATCAGCAACAGTGGGCAATGAAGAAAGTGGGCATGTTGTCAACTTTCTGGGCTCTGTAATCTGACACCGGATTTAAAAAAAATCACCTCACAGACTCATGTCTCCTAAAGAAACCTCTTTACTACAAGGATGGTACTTACTTAGAAGACCTAAAGTGTAGTTCTGGAAGGTCTGTTCTGGAATGCCAGTACAAAAGCCTAAGAAAAGGAGTAAGGAGCAGACCTGTCCCATTTTGGTTTTTGTTGCTGTGAAAAACATCATGATCAAAAGCAATTTGGGAAGGAAAGGGTTTACTTGGCTTACAGGTCACAAATCCTTCATTGAGGGAGGCTAGGGCAGGAGCTCAAGGCAAGAACCTAAAGGCAGAAACTGAAACAGAGACCACAAAGGAAGGCTGCTTACTGGTGTAAAAGTTTCCCCAGCTTACTCAACTAAGTTTCTTATAGAGTCCAAGCTCACCTGTCCAAGGATGGCACTGCTCACAGGGTCACAGGGGGCTGGACCGTCCTACTTTAATCAGCAATCAAGAAAATGGTCCACAGACAAGCCTGCAGGCTAATCTGATGTAGGGATTCTTCAATTGAGAGTCCCTCTTCTCAGATGACTCTAGTTTGTGTCAGGTTGACAAAAACTAACCAGCACAGAGCCACAGGCTCACTGTCATGCTATCATACCAATGACTAGGCCATTGAAGGACGGGTGAGAAGTGGACCTGAAGGACAGATACTCATGGGGGAAAGATTCCAACATAGATGAATAAGCTGTACAACCTCTGCCGTCCCTTCCTGCTGAACAGGCCCACAGATTAATCTAGATTCAGATGTTTCTCTCTTGACCTTTGCTAAGGCTGAAATGACTATTCCTTCTTGACGCCACGCTGCTCCCCTCTACAACTATACTTTTCTTTTGATCTTGAGCCATCTCTGAAGTAGACTGGTCCCCGGTCCCCTTTAGGAACTGCTAAAGTGTGGGGCACTGGGCACCTGTGTGTGTTGGTCCAGTTCTGCTGTGGAACAATATATTGGGAAAATGGAAAAAATAGCCTCACATTTGGCCCTGGTTCAGTTCTTCAAAGTGAAGATGACATTTCTGGTAAGCAGTTACAATTAGATTTTTAGAGCCTGGGTTCTCAACTGATCTCAGGCAGGATTAAGACAGATAATTCAAATATTGAGTTCTGCCTGATTAGCTAATAAATGAGGTGATCTGCTGATGTGGAAGTAATGTAATAGAGCTAATACGACTCTTGGGGGCATGACAGATGTCTTGTGTTTTGTATGTCAGTCTCCTTAGTAATTATCCTGTCGTTTGTCCATTCCTCACAGTCAGTAAATCTCTTTTTGTCTTCTTTATCTTTTCTGGTAGCCTGTGTCAGCAGAGTTTTCAGAGAGTTTTATTGTTATTTTTTAGGTAAGGATGGCTATTTTAAAGATTTAAAAAAATTTTATGTTTATGTATGCATGTCTGTGCATGTGTATGCAATGTATACAGGGGCTTGTGGAGGCCGGAAGAGGCCATAGGGTCCCCTGGAGCTAGAGTTTCAGATGGTTGTGAGCTGCCAATTGTGGGTGCTGGGAACTGAACTCAGGTTCTTTGGAAGAGTAGCAAGGGCTGTTACCACTGAGCTACCTGTTCAGCCCCTAAGGAGGGCTATTTTAGAATTTTAGGTTCTTCATTGGCTGATGACAATTTCAGAAATGTTGTTTACTCTCTGTAACTTAATGTTTTTGGTGTGGCCTTTGCAAAAAAGTTCTGAGGGTTATGTTTCAAAATGGAAATAATTTCATTTCCAAATAACTTAAAACTTGCATTTTTACCTCAGATTTCTTTTTTCTCTAGGTATCTGAAGTATAGAATGTAAGGAATATGATGAATCCTGGTTATCTAGTCCCTTGAGATAATTGAGGAATGAGGCAAAGTGACTCTTGCACTCAAGATAGTTACTTTCCAGAAGGAACTGGAACTTTCATTATTTTTGAAGGGCCTGCTGTTATATATGAAGTTTTGGGACTGCTCACAAAGGGCTTTTTGAACTAGACTTTTGACAAAAGTTATTTATTATTAAGTAATTATTGCATGTTTATATTTAATTTTTATGTTAATTATTTGATATTCTTATTTATAGATGCTCCACAAGCATCTATAAATATGTTGAACACACATACACAGACACACATACATATACCTTTAATCCTAGCATGTGGGAGGCAGAAGAAGGCAGATCTCTGTGAGATTGAGGCCACTTGAGCTCCATAGAAAGTTCTAGGCCAACTGTGGCTACAGGGAGACCTTGTTTCAAAAAGAATCCCCCTCAAAAAAAAAAAAAAACCCCCAAACAAAAAACAAAACAAAACAAAAACTCATAAAAATTAAAAAAATCTTTAATTTTATATTTTATGAGTGCTCTGCCTCAAAGGTCAGAAGGAAGACATCAGATCCCTTGAAACTGGAATTAAGGACAGTTGTTAGCTGCCATGTGGGTGCTGGGAACCAAACCTGGGTCCTGTGCAAGAGCTGCCAGTGCTCTTAACTGCTGATCTATCTCTCCAGCTCTCTGAGCTAGGTCTTGAAGACAGTAGTTTGCTAAGTAGGAACTTAGGAGTGATTTTCTTCCCCTCAGCTACAACGCCTGTTTGAGAATATTAAAAAAAGGATCCACACTGTCGCTATACTTAATAGCTTAGTAGTTCAGGTTCCTAATAAAAGTTTAATGGAAAGATAATTTGATAATAGTCTCTAAGAGTACTGCACCTCTCTTTCCTAGACTGGCCTCTCAGGGACAAGAATGATAGATATGAATTTTGCCAGAACCATTGTTATCTGGAACAGTTCAATCCAGACAGCATTCTCATGTAATTCAGCCCTTACCCTGTGAAGAAAGCAGCTCTCTGATTTGAATGGTGGTAGGACCTAGGTTCTCTCTGACAGTGGGCAAAGTAAGCTCCTGGTATTTACTATTTAGAATTCCTAATCTGTATAAATAATCACACAGATAATGAGCTAATACTTCATGGGTGCTCACATTTACCAGACTGTATTAAGGATCTATATGGGTTATTCCCTTTCATTGAAACTGCAGTGTATTGTACAAAGCAAGCAAGGACTTTTCAAGATCTGGCGATTTCTTACAATCTAGAGAAGAGGAGCAATTATAAAAGCCCACATCATGATAAGTGATAAGCATCAGATCTAGAGTGTCAGGTCTGAGAGAGTGAGAGTTAGGCAGACTACCACCAACATCAAGGGGCATAGTGAGGTAGAAAGCACATGTGAGTTGGAGTCAGACAGTTGGGGAGACCTAAGTCAATCCTGCTTCTGTCAACCAGCTGTCTGTCCCTGGGCAGGTCACATAGACTCTGGTGGTCATACTTGTCTTCTAAAACAGGCAAAAATTTGTCTTTCAGGGATGTTTTGAAAAATGTGAGTAAAGACACAGAATTCAGCTTTGTGCCTGGTAGAGTAGTGTACAGCTTTCATCATCAGCCAAAGAATCCTCATGTCCCAAGAACCAAGACTCTTATTCTAGAGGTCTCGACACACATACTCCTGAGGTGCCATGTTTCAACACACAATTTGAACCCCAAACATAATGTTACTTGCTCAAAGCTAGCTAATGGCTAAAATCAGAATTAGCATTTAGGCTATCATCAGTCCCGAGCCACTGGTATGATGATGATAGCTGAACCGTATGCAAAGCCTTTGAGATATTTCATTGACAAGATAATCTGACTCATTCTGTTGGTTTGCCTCTGATCATTCTCCTTTTAGGACAGCTGATTTTTCTGGTTTTTAATTTAGGTAATTTCTGAAGCACATTCACTCACTTTGTTAAGTATATCAGTCTGCTACAGGTGCCAAGATACCATAGTTACGTGGCCTAAACAACAGAAATTTAGTTCTCACAGGTCTCAATGCTAGCAAGTTCAAGATGAAGGTGCCAAATGGGTTTATTCTGAGGACTTTTCTTTTGGTTTTTCAGTGGCCACCATCTTGCTGTTTCTTACCTGGCCCTCTTGTGTGCTTGCAGAGAGAGTGTGAGCTCTCTGATCTTTCTTTTTATAATGACACTAATCCAATTGTTTCAGGATCTCAGTCTGTGACCTCATGTAAACTTAATAATCTTCATATGACTCTATCCTCAAATATAATTGCATTGGAGATAGGACATCAAAACATGGGTTTTGGTGGTGACACACACAATTCAGTCTGCATCTTTTTGTCACATGTTCTATTCCCTCAAGAGCCTTTTCATTTAGGACCATTTTAAACAGGCCATGTGAGAATGATAAGGCACATGAAATTAAGTACTCAAAACATGATGCATCACCTATTTGTCTGGTCCTGTGTGAATGTGTCTCTGTGTGCCTGTGTTCATGTTCATATATATGTTGCATGTGTGTGTGTTCTTGTGTGCGGAATCCAGAGGTGAATGGTAAATGTTTTCCATTGCTCCCACCTTATTTTTTGAGACAGGATCTCTCACTGAACCTGGAGCTCACTGATTTGGCAAGAGTAGCTGGCTGTTGAGCTCCAAGTATCCTCCTGTCTCTGTCTTCCAAGAACCAGGATACAGTGCATGCCACTATGCCCAGCTTTTTGTGTGGGTGCTGAGGATCCAAACTCAGGTTGGATCCTCATGCTTGTGGCTTGCAGGGCAAGCACCTTACCCACTAAGCCATCTCCCTAGTCCTTTTACAACTCCTCCTGGTTATTCATTAACCAAATCTAAGAACTGTGACAAAAGTAAAGCTCAGATCATTCAATGTACTGTTGTGAGAATGATGGCTGAAGAGCTAAACTGAGATACATACACAGATTCATTCAGAAGGAAATCTGAACATGAGGAGAGTTTCTTTGAAGATCTGTAATACATTTGAATGATGAATACAAACAGGGAAGCTTTGACATTTATACTGATATTTTCAAGGGAAACTGTATAAAGTAACATATTTTTGATGAAAACTGTTTCTCCAGAAAAATGAAGGAAAAAAAAAACTGTCAAAGTGTGCAGTGACATATCTAGACTTGAGCCCCAGGTGCCCTGAGTAAGAATGTACTGCTGATCTATTTCTGCCCCTTCAGAAGTCAAGGGGCAACTCATTCTGGTGACACGGAGACTTTAGGAATGCCTGAGAAGTTCTTTGTGAGGCTGATACTGTGATGTCAGGGGCTCCTCTGAGGACAATGCCCAGTAGCCCTGGAAAAATGACAGGATCTTCTTTCTTTGCTCATCATGGCTCTCAACAGCTCTTGGCTTGTCCCAAAGAAATATTTACTTCAAATTACAAAGTAATATATGGAAAGCACAGGTTTATGGAAAATCCCAAATAACTCAGAAGGATAGAAGTAGAAAGTAGAAGTCACTCTTTATCATACTGGTCCATGAACAATGACCAGAACGGGTTGGTGAGGTTTACTCCAGATTTAAAATATGGATTTTTCATGAAGATAGCTGGGGAGTTACTTTTTAAAAGTTTTCTTTTGATTTATTTTTATTTTATGTGTATAAGTGTTCTGTCTGTATGTATATAAGTGAACCTGAGTTGTACAATGCCTGTGGAGGCCAGAAAAGGGCATGGAATTCCCTAGATCTGGAGTTATAGATGGTTGTTAGCCACCATATGGATACTGGGAACTAACTGGGTCCTCTGCAAGAGCAGCCAGTGCTCTTATCTGCTGAGCCATCTCTCAGTCCCTGGAGAGTTATGTTTACATAAACAGCATTGTACTATTATTACTTAACCTTCTCTATGGAGAATGACATGTTATCTTCTCAATTATTTTGGTTTGCACAAAATAAACATCATTATACAAATATCTGTATATGTGAACATATTTGTTGCATAGATTCTTGGAAGGGGCTTACTAGGTTTGAGGGGAAACTATATTTTAAAAATTGGTACTCTCAAATCACTTTTTAAAATAAGTGTATTCCCATCAGAAGTAAATGATATGACAGTATATGTTTTTGATCGTCTTGAATATTGATATTATCTCCCTTAAAAAAATTATTCCTGGGTACAGTGGTACATGCCTTTAATCCCAGCACTCAGGAGGCACGGGCAAGTTGGATCTCCATGAATCAAGGCCAGTCTGCTCTACATAGTAAGATCCAGGGAAACTGGGGCTCTGAAACAGAGAGATCCAGTTTCAAAAACATTTTTAAAATTATGTATTTATTTAATATATTTTATTTATTATTTTTATTTTATGTGTGTGAGTGTATTGCTTGAATGTTGGGTAGGTGCACCCATGTTGTGCAATGCCTGTGGAGGTCAGAAGAGGGCATCAGATCCCCTGGATCTGGAGTTATGGATGGCTGTTAGCTGCCATGTGGATGTTGGGATTTGAACCCAGGTCCTCTGTCAGAGAGCCAGTGCTCTTAACCACTGAACCATCTCTCCAGCCTTGTTATTTTCTACCTTTAATTTTTGCCAACCTTCTGGGCAATCAAGTGATTCATGCTGCTACTTAATTTGTATATTTCTGACTTGTAGTGAAGTTGAGCATTGTCTTGTTTACTATTTTATATTTCTTTTTTTTGAGAATGGACTATATTACGGTAGAGAAATATCTTACTTGTTAGACAGTAGAAGCTTCTCATAATTATACACATTAATTCCTTGATGTTGCAAATGCTCAAATTTGATGTTAGCAGATATTCAAACATATATGGGTTTTCACAGAAGAAAGTTTGGAAGGATTTAGGCTCCAAAGTTTATCGGAGGTTACACTAAAGGGGCAGGATCACAACTACTTGACTTTCCTTTTTGATACTTTTTGTCTCTGTTTCCTTTCTTCCCTTGAACACTAATTATGCATTCATTTCATAAGAAGAGAAAAACCTAATAAAGTGCTTAGTGGGGTAAAGGAGTTGCTGAAGGCATTTTGGGTGTTGCTGCAGACGAACCCAAGGCTTTACCTAGGTTGTTTAGGCAGGTACTCTGTGCTGAGCTTACTTCCAGCCCTGTATGGGAAGTCTAAAAGGCAATTTTCAAAGGTACTTTGAGGAGTGGTGGTATCAATAAAGTAAGTCTCCCAAGGTCAAAAATTGAAGGAAACAAGTCTTTTTTTTTTTTTTTTTTGGATAAAAACAAACAAACCCCAAACACCAGAAACCAGACATGGCAGTTAAAAATAAGCCTTAATTACTTTGTAGTTACTTTTTCAGTATCCAGGATTCTATTATTCATACCCACAATATTTCATTCTCTCAACTTGTTCTCAAGTTTTGATCAACAGTGAAGGAAGGATACCCAAACATTCTGTTATGTTTTGGACAGAGATCTGCAAAGACTCCTCAGAAACCCTACTGATCTACACAAAGAAAGCATACATTGATGAGAAAGCAGGAGGTGAGAGGAACGCAGTATGGACTGCTGGGGAATCAGGCCAAGGAGGGTCAGAGACCATCATGGGAGCAGCTTTTGAGAACTTGAAGTCAGTCTGCCCAGTGGATGATGGCTAGGAAGCAAACAGTGCCACAGAGCTCCTGGGCTGTGAAATGCCTCCTATGGTGGCCTAAATTCATGGTTTCTAATTACATTTGACATTATCTGTTTGACTTTTCTACCAGTGCTTGTAACACTGAAGGGGAAGAGGGGCAGGACGGGCGAAGGGTCTACCAAAATGGGAATAATGACCCCCTCAGATGCTGGGTTTTCAGACTGAACTGTCAGTTTTGACAGTACTTAAAGAGGTAGATTAATGGGAAAGCATCCTTGACAACAGCCTGGAGAGCTAAAGACCAGACCTTAAAATGGGCGAACACATCCAAAGGAAGGGACATTGGAAGTCTGTAGGTAGCTGGCCAGTTCCAGCAATCACACTCCAATGACGTGCTTCCCTGCCAATTTTCACAGAAATATTCTCCACTTCCTACCAGGGCAATCCCTAGAGCAAATTCTCAAGCCCTGAGTCATCCTGGAGACATCCATGCAGGTGGGTGGATATGGCCTGGAGCTACACCAATAACTCTGAATCTCACCAGACTCAGAACAGACAGAAGAAAGGGGGGTAAAAGAGTGGGAAGATGAATCCCCTAAGCCCCTGGCTTTTGCTTACTCTTAGCTTACTCCTATATCCTGAATTATGATATATTATTATATATAAAGTTGGTCATTCTTGAGGACATAGATTTAGCCTATGGACTGCATTCTTGAAACAAGAGTGTTAATATAGATTTGAGGACTTTACTGTCTACATAAAGAAAAGCAATTTGTGCACAAGAATCTTACAGTGCTTATAGGGCCAAATGATATAGTGATAATACAATGTTATATTTTGCCATGCTACCATGATAATCTCAACTGTTACCATGCTTAAATGCCTATGGTATTGTGTACAGGATGCACTTCCACTCCTGAACAGAAGAAGGCAAAGTGAAGACCCCTAAGGTTCAGGGAGGGAAGCGGAGGGAGCGTGAAGACATGAACACTGTCATTCTGAGACAGAGATGTGGTAACATACAGAAATTGGAAGAGATACATCTGTCATGTCTTCCAAACTGAGAGGAGGACATCTGCAGCTACTGCTACCATCTCACTCCCGCACAACTCGAAAAACAGATGCAAAAATAGAAGTGATATATTCAACTATTAACAGAGAGGCGACTCTGAATATAGCAGCATGCATGCACTGATATAGATAGGGAAACGGCTTCTGGGGCAGGCTGTCTCAAGTGGACAGTGTGCCAACCAACTAATGACTTTCCTCTCCGTGTCATCTCTGATGTCTTTATATGGAATTAGGAAGAAGAGCCAAGCAAGAAATACACAAACTAACAGAGCAAGTAACACCCTGCTGCTTGTTTGCGTTCTTGAGGTGGTCTCACTATGTAGCCCTTGACTGGCACGGAACTTGTTATGTAGACCAGGCTAGTTTCAAACTCACAGAAATCTGCCTGCCTTTGCCACCTGAGGGCTGGGATTAAAGGCATGTGGCACCACATCAGGCTCATCAATATGCCTTTTAAATGAATAATAATATTCAATTGTATGGATATGCCATAATTTGTTTATTCATTTATCTGCTGATGAACACAGGACATTTTCCAGGTGGGATCTTTGTGAATAATGTTACCTGGAATATCTGTATGCATCTACTTTTGTTTCTCATGGGTATACACCTATGAGTAGAATTTCTGGGTCACATAGGACTGTATGGTTTACTTTTTGAGGTATTTACAGACTATTCTTAAATACAGACCATCTTAAGCTCCTACCACCAATGTAAAGAGTTCCAGTTTCTCTACAGTCTAGATAATACTTATTACTATTTTAGATTATGGCTGGTCTAGTGGGTATAAAGAACTCTTGTTGTGTTATTTTTAAAATTATACCCTTGCATATATATAGTTCAAAAAGATGAGACTTGGGGCTGGAGAGATAACTCACTGGTTAAGATCACAGGCTGCTCCTGTAGAGGCCCTGGGTTTGGTTCCCAGAACCCATATGGTGGCTAACAACCATCCATAACTCCAGTTCCCAGGGGATCTGACCACCTCCTCTGCCCTCCTCTAGCGCTGCCCAATATGGGTGCACTTACACACGTATAGGCAAAACACTCATACACATAAAATAAAAATCAATCAAGGGAAAAAGTGTTTGAAATATTTTTTTAAAAATGAGACTTAAATTGCAAATACTCCATTTTTTCCATTTCCATGAGGCAGATACTTTAAATTCCTTCAGTATTTTCTTCTATTGTTTATCTTAAATTTCTGTTACTATGCTCACATTGTCATTTTAATATCAGTTTATCTCTTGACTCTCAATTATGGAAGATGAGTATTTAGTATATATTCATTTTATCCCTCATTTTTGCAATATTATAATCTCCATTTTTGTTGTTGTTAAGTCAGTAACTGGGGATTGAGCCCAGGACCTCTTGCATGCTAGGCAAGCTAAATTCCTGACCCACTTCCCCAGTTTTCTACATACCAATTACTAATTCAGTTTCAAATTTTACAAGGAAATAAAAACTCTATGGATATATTCACACGTATAGGTATGTTACTGTTTTTTACTCCCATTATCTCTGTCTCCTATAGAGTCTAGCTATGTAAGCCAGGCTGGTCTTTAATGCATAATCATCCTGCCTCAGTTTCTCAAATGCTGGGATTATGTACCATTTTCTTTCCTTTTTCCTCCTTTGTGTTTGGCATGTAATCAGCACTCTCAATATTTGTTGAATGAATGACACTGACATCTAAAATTCAAATGAAAATATCAATCACAGAGTCAAAGACTAGAGGCAGAAGGATATTTGTATGTGTCACTTCCTCTCTGCCAAGTCTCCTTTCAAATTCACAGTATTAACATTATAGGCTCATTTTGGTGGTGAGGCATTAAAGGCTGAGAAATTATCTGACCTGCTTAAAGTGATAGCCACCTGTTCAGAGGAGCAGGACTAGGTCTCCTGTCTCTTGAGCTTTAGAGCTCCTTGACTCTACAAGGTGACTTCTACAGAGAATGGGCCTTTTTTTCTGAAGGTGATATGAGTCTTTATCCTTCAAACTTATTCACTTCTGAAACCTAAAATAAACTTTAAGGGCTAAGACTTCAAATAAAAGCCTTTGTGTGATCTGAATTGCTTTTCTTTTACCAGTGCCTACTGCCCTATTCTCTGATATGAGTTCTTTGACCTTTATTTGATACAGGAATGGGGATATGACATGGAATCTGGTGTGGGAACAGAGCTGCTAGGAATCACTCTAGGAAGAGAGGCCACTTGAACCCAAAGCCTACAGGAGCAGAGGTGACAGGGTTTTTGAGTGAAATGGCCTCAGAATCTTCAAAGGTTCCATTTATGTAAAACAAACACATCCATAATAGAGTGTGCTTCTGCTTACAAACAACTGGAGTTGTTACTGACACACTGAAGGGAGAGGCCAAGACACTTCTGGGTAGTGTACCCAGGTAGGTCTGACCTCCCTGAGGACTCCTTATATCACTCTGGTAAGAAGAAATTCCTCTCAATTTAGTTTGGGACTTGGAGTCATTTTAGTCTAATGGGGAAGTGAACTAATGAATCTCTCCAATTTAGGTATCTTCTTTCCTGACAAAACAGAAAAGATAAACTAATGGTTTTGGAAATGAATAAATATGAAAAGAATAATAAAACTAAACACAATCCATCCAATATTTGATCAAGCACATTTTGAAAGACAACCAGGAGCATTAATTTCATGTTATGTAACCACTCCTTGCTCATAAATACACACACACACACACACACACACGCACACACATTTGGAGGGGGGTGCTAGAGGTATCTTATACTGTAACCCAGGCTGACCTCAGACTGGGTGACAATCCTCTTGCGGTTAGCCTCCAGAATGCTAGGACTAGAGGCCTGAGCCACCACACCTGGCTCTTATACAGTTATCTAACCACATCCATATTTACATTTTTGCCAGATTCCCCCTCAGGCTCCATTTTTGATAAATGAACAACATTTTAAAGTTTATCCTTCCTTCCTTCCTTCCTTCCTTCCTTCCTTCCTTCCTTCCTTCCTTCCTTCCTTCCTTCCTTCCGTCCTTCCTTCCTTCCTTCCTTCTTTCCTTCCTTCCTTCCTTCCTCCTTCTTCTTTCCTTCCCTCTCTCCCTCCCTCCCTTCCTCCTTCCTTTCTTTCCTTTTCTGGGACAGGGTCTCATTATGTAGCCCTGACTGGCCTGGACTCACAATGTAGACCAGGCTAGCCTTCAAATCATAGAGATCAGCCTAGCTGTGCCTCTTGAGTGCTGATATCAATACCACGAAGCACCATACCTAGCTACAGTTGTTTTTTAACATGAAAACAAATTAGAACATATATTATAAATAATTACTCATATATAAATACCATATAAGTAAAAATTCTAAATTTTTTTCTTCTTTATCATCTCTAGTTTCTTATCCCGAAGGTTTACTTACTTTCCAGTCAGCTCTTCTGAATTCTAACAGTGAACCAATAATTGTTATTTCCTGGCTGAGCTGAAGCATGAACCTTTTTTTCTAGCTTGTTGCCTTTTCATTTCCACATTGTAGTCATGACTTGTCCATTTAATACACTTGTCCTGAGCACAGTGCCTTAGCCAAAAACATCTGTGTGGAGAACACAAGCCCACCTTTGAAACCACAACTCTGTTACTTCCTTGTATGTTAAATGAAGATAATACTGACACCTGCCTCCCTCATATAACTAAGATTAAATGAGATGTATGTGAGAGACATTGGAGCCTGTAATGATGTTAGCACTTATTATTTGTGGGATAAAAGGATGATCTCTCTACTTGCACATTCACTTTTATTGCTCCAGTATTCACAATAGCCAGGAAACAGAACCAGCTTAGATGCCCATCAAAAGATAAATGGATAAAGAAAATAAGGTACAGGTACACTATGACATGTTATACAGACATAAAGAAAAATGAAATCATGACATCTGCAGGAAAATGAATGGAACTAGAGATTGTGTGTTAAATAAAATAAGCCAGATTCAGAAAGATAAGTAAACTTTAAAGACAAATATTCTCTGATATGCAGAATCTAGATTTAAAATTACGTGTGTGTGTGTGTGTGTGTGAGAGAGAGTGAGAGAGAGCTAGAAAAGGGATCCTGAGGAGAGGAAGAGAGAGCTCTTCAGGGAGGTGGGAAGTATAGAGGGTAGCAGAATGCAGAGGAGAGCTAACTGGGGGAAGGAAGGGAGCAGACAGAAGGGCAGGGCAGGGAATGCCTGAGAACAGAGCATAATGACACACATGTGTGAAGACTCCATGAGGAAGCCTGTTACTTTGTATGCTAACCTAAAAATTAAACAAAGAACTTAAAGTCATGATTTCTGTTAGCCAGTGTGCCTTGCCATTCCTGCCAGGCAAGGCTGTTTACTGTTGTCCAAGCTCTAGGAGGAAAGAGGCTTTCTCTTCTTCATAACCATATTCCCAGCGTGTAGTAAGGTATGACTGACACATAACAAGTATTCAGCCAATATTTGTTTATTTAATGAAAGAATGAATGCATATAGGAAATACAGTAATAGTTTAGGGAGAAGGAAACTGAGGCTCAGAGTGTTGATGACATAAAGGCTCACAGTGGCTTAAGATACATTCCTCCTACCTGGCTGTTTTTACCATATTACTTTCTATATTTTAATTTCAGATATTGTATTCTTGCTATTAAATAATGATTTTCAAGTGCTGCAAATGATTCTTAAAGTGTAAAACCTACCGTGGTATCCACAGCCTTGACAGTCTCTGTGGGAATGTGCTTTGGAACAGGTTCCATCTGTGACAGTGTCACACATCCTGCAGCACCCAAGGTGATGACCACCACCTGGCAACCCCGTTCTAGGAGCACCAATGCAGCCTTCCCAGCCTCGGCTGGGCTACCCACTGTGAGGCCAGTTAAAATCTCAGCCTGGAAGACACAGGAGAAAAGAAACAGTGATGAAAAGAGCTAACTGGATCTACTTTAACTGTGCTTTTCTAGAAAACTTGGCATCCTCATTTTTTATAACAACTAAGGCAGCAGGAACCTGGAAGGATATTGGTACATAAAAATAAATAAAAGAAAACAAAAATAATGATAACAAAAATTTGCTATGAAAGATATTCTTGAACTGGGCATGGTGGTGTGGTGTTGAAGGCTTACAGTTTCAAACTTAGCAGGTTGAGACAGGAGGACTGGGCACTGGTACCTGTCTCACACTACTGCAGAGTGCTCATTTTTATTTGCTTTTCCTATAGAAGCAAGAAGCAGAGGCCTCTGTTTCTCACTGACTCTATGACTTTTCTTAGATCACATATAGTCAGTAAACCAGGGAGATACCACAGGATTAGGATTTCTGAATAGGGGTCTCTGGCTGAAGGGCTAAGCAACACCCATCTGGCATCTCTGGAGTACTTTTCTGGTTCTGACCCAGGCAGTTTAAAAGGCACTAAAGGAATTACATGGTACCTTTGACTCAAAAAGTATATAACCAAATTCTGTTTTTTTCTGTATTGTAATTTAACCATATGCTGTATATGGGCCTATCTCTTGTATTTGCTCTGAATATACTCAAATTAACCCTTTTGTTGTATAAAAATCATGCCCCAAGTGTCTCTCATTTCTGGGCTTCTGTGTTCCCAATAACACAGGTTTCACGAGCTTGGCCATGTGCTTTCTCTTACCACTATCTGTGTAGACTATTTCAGTCTGGATTGGTTATACTCTGAGACTGTCTTTTTAAGTTTTGCATTAATTTGTATTACTAGGATCTGCTGAGTTCGATGAGCTATTTTCAGAGACAATGTTGTCTTCTAAAAATTCTCTAAAAAATGATCTCTCTCTCTCTCTCATTCTCTTTCTCCCTCTCTCTCTCCCTGTCCTTTTCTCCCCTCTCCTTCTCCCTCTTTCTCTCTGACTGGGTCTCATGTATCCCAGGCTGGCTTCAAACTTGCTATGTAGATGAGGATAGCCTTGAATTCCTGATTCTACTCACACCAAATCTCAAGTACTAGGATTATAGGCATATGCCACTACACCATCTCTAAAAACTTTAATTAGATTTTCATGTTAGCATACAAAATACATACAAAATACATACAAAACAATGTGCACCATTACAGCATTTTTACACATATGCGTTCTACTTTCTACTCATCTGTTCCTCTTTAAAAATCTATTCTTCTTCTTTTTTGTTTTTTGACAGGGTCTCCCTAGTCCAGGCTAGTAGGCTAGCCTTGATCTCACAGAGATCCATCTGCCTCTGCCTCCTAAGGGCTGGGATTAAAGGTATGCATCATCAATAGTAAAAAAACTATTCTTTAATGAAAAAAAAAAACTTAATGTAAGAATTAGGCAACAAATATCTACATATCTATCACCTACTGTTTGACAAAACTTAATCATTGTATTTGCTTCTAGTACTCGCCTTTAAGAAGTTAAATATCTTTGTATACATATGTTGCTTTAAAATGTGCTTTTTTTCTTGATGTTAATTTTCTTTCTTTCTTTTCCCTTCCTCTCTCTCCTTTCCCTTCCTTCTTTCCTAGTATTTATAGAGCAAATATATCAGTTTCAACAAAATCTATTGTCATTTTGATAGAAACTTTGGTTTTCCCCATTTTCCTTTCTTTAAAGCAATGAAGAAATAAGTATTCTCATCATTTATATATAACCTTTTTTCCCACTGACCATTTAAAATACTTTGCTTTTAGTTTTGATTCTGTATAATTCCAAACTAAAATGCATGTAAACAGATAAACATATTTGTCTATTTTATGTGACACTTTTATATATCCATTTAAAATTATTTTATTATCATTGCATATGTGTGTGTGTGTGTGTGTGTGTGTGTGTGAGAGAGAGAGAGAGAGAGAGAGAGAGAGAGAGAGAGAGAGAGAGAGAGAAGCAGTAGCAGCAGCTGTGGCCACCACTGCCCAGGCTACAGAGCAGAGGTCCTGTGTAAGTGCCCTGGCCAACAGTCCCATCATGTTCTATGCCAACACTTATACCAACTATCAAATATACTGAAGAATACTTCAAATAATTCCATCCCTCAGCGTTTGAGTTTCTCAAGTAGGCACTGTAGAGCACGGACATGCCATGCTGTCCTATCTGAATTCCTGATGTATAGAAACCAAGAATGATAATAATTATTGCTGTTGAATGTCAATACATTTTGGAGGATTTATTATGTAGCAATAGGTAAGTGTACATACATGAGCAGCCTTTGAGGAGACAATAAGATGGATTTTTCCCTATCTTCATGAATTTGTAATTTAATGGAGAAGACAGAAGAGCTAAATAAACAAGTTGAGCTGAGAAAAGTACCTGAAGAATAAATAAAGTATTCTTTAAGTATCTAGCAGGGAAATCTAAACCAGTTGGTGGTTGAAAGTAATGTAATTTCTTATTGTGAAATGGTCACTATCTCCCACAATTCCTTTTTCCTAGTCTAGTGCTTGGTCATGGTGGTTGCTCAAAAATCTTGCATAACCTATTGTGGTTTGTTAAATTTACTTTCCATGTAGCAGTCATCTTTGTCCTGTATGTTCTAACAGATAAAATTATCAAGAAAGCGGGGCAAAAAACCCCAGACCTTCATCCAACCTTAGAATCAATGGAAAATTAACTATTACTGCTCATTAGCCCTGTTCTCTTTGTTGCATTTGCTAATATGCACAATAGGTCCTGCATCTCGGTGATGAGAGAAAATTCTAGCCTAATGCTGTCCATTCTATGAAAATGGTGAGAGACGGAAATTTCATCCCTAACAACACTTATAAGCGTAGCTAATATCAATGTACTGATAGGTATGTTGTACAGAGGTATACATTATGTTTCAGAAAAACAACACAAATAGTTTTGTGTGATTATTCATTGATTATTCATGATATTATTGATTATTTGAAATTCAAACTTAAGTGGGAATACTGTATTTTATTTGATGAATTTAACAACTATAATATTAATTAGTCCACAACACGAGAAATAATTAAAAAAGAAAGCAAAATACCAATAGTGTGAGGCCCAGGCGAGAGCAAAAATGAACTGAGGTTTAGTAAGTGCCAGATTGTCCGGGCATGACTCAGAATCCTCTATTGCCACCCTTGGTCTTACTAATTTCCTTTTCTCTAAACCTCAATAAACTGAAGAATCTGTTTTTACTGAATTCACATGAAATCAAATTGATGTGATTAGTCCTGCCTCTTTGTTTTACTCACTGTCCTGAAAGTCCCTAATAGAAGGAGCAAATAAATCATCTTTACCTCACTTTCATTGCAGCAGAACACACTTGAAAGGGCATAGAACTGGGGGTCCAGGTCAGCAATGGCAGGAGCTGGATTGAACAGTGTTTTCACTGCAAAGAAATGGGAAAGGGGTTCAATGGTTATAAGTTAAAATTTTCAATTCTTTATCTTTTAGGCTAGGTTTCGTGAAAGGCATTTTCATGCAAGTTATAATTTTTAAGATTTATTTTTATTCATGTGCATGCATGTGTCTGTGAATGTATGCTTTGTGAATGTAAAGAAAGGTAAAAGCAAGGCAACGAAAGGGCATGTATGACTGTGGGTGGACTGGTGGACATTTCTGCATGTTAACTGAGTGCTTAATTGTGAGCTTAGTCCATAAATCCATTTTCCAGGAAAGAAAAGAGATGCCAGAAAAGAGTCAACAAAGGACTTAAAAATCTCCCTAGTAGTAACAGCATGTAGGAAACTGAGGTATGAACATATATTTTGTATATGCATGCATGCCTCCAAAATATATCACAATTACCCATGCCAACATACATGCACAATGCCTTCCATTCTTGACTTCTGGGAACATGGTAACAAGACTGATGAAGGAGGAAAAATTCAATCAGCGTGCTTACACAGACTAGGCAACCATAAAAAAAGGATGGATGGAGACAGCAGAGAGAGGGGAAAGAATGTCATAGCCATTGTACTGACAGAGGTGTTTTCAGAGGCCAGAAGTAGGCTCAGAGAGATGAGGCCATATGTTGGAGGCTACACTCATACTCTTGAACATGATTGGGCTGGGCCCTACATAAGTGTCCTCCAGCCTTAACTTTAGGGTTTGGTCTTCCTTAAAATAGCAGCTTATCTAGACCAGGACTTTGTCCATAGCAATACATTCCTCCAATAACAATGCATAACATATTAGAGCAGTTTTTGGTGTAGAATTCTATACATTATTTAAAAGTCTTTAGAAATTCTAGTTGTTGTAAGCTCCCAACTTGTGACACTTATCTAGTAGTATTGTAATAGTATTGGTTGAACCTTTTCAGTCTGAGTCCACTGATTTACATGTTAAACAATCCCACCTGACTAGACCTAGTGAGTAAAATCCTCTAGCTGCAATTCTCAGAGACTCTGACAGAACAATGGTTACAAACTTGGTTATACAACAGCATCACTAGGAGATCCTGTTCAGATGCAGGATTTCTGGGAGCCACCTCCAACTCACTGAATCAGAATCTCTGGGGGTAAGATCAGGGAATTTGCACATTCACAAATTCTCTAGGCAGCTCAGACATAGCTAGCTTGGCAGTGACACAGTCTACAATCCTGAGAAGATGCTAATCAATACATGGCTGATGGAAATGGGCCTCTCCTGAAACCTGTGTGTTTACTTCAACACCTTCCTGTATCTTAACACTTTGGTTCAGTCTTGTCCAGTATAGGCTAACAGGATTCCCACATTTTTGTTATTTTAGACTCTACAATGTCCTCCCACAAAAATTCTGTTTTATTTTTGGCTGCTCAGATTTTTTGTAAGTGCAATTGTGTGGCTTAAATTAGAAAATGGACATAAAAGCCACATGTAAACTGTAAAGTATTGTCTAAATGTAAAGGATTATTACTGTTATTATACTGTCCTTTACACACAGCTGACACCCCCACCTGTCCACCCATCTCTTCTGCCTTCTTTTGGAATGTGTAGCCCACCAACAGCCTCTCAGTGATTCTCCCATGTCTTTTAGAAATGTCAGTTATACATAAAGGTCCTCGGTGCCCAGCATCCTAACACAGTCACTTACTTTGTAGGTTTTCTGAATAGTACATTGTTTTCTGTTTTCCTCAAGCATTGAACTAAAATTCAATTGTTCAGTCAGTGTGGTCCTCAAGCCTACACTCTTTTGCATCTGAGCACAGGTACTCTAACAAGGTGCCAGTACAGAATGGCAGGGTGAAGTCATTCCTAGAGAAGTTCCTTTTGTTTCCTCCAAAGATCCAGGATCCAATAAACCCTTTTCTGTAGTATCCTATAGAAGTCCACAGTCATGCAGCCGTGAAGCACAATGATGTGTGTGTTGCTACTTGTGATAGAAAAAAAAACAAAGGAAAACCTACATATCTACTGAAGGGGTTGGTTACAGAATTGAATTGGCTGGTCCTTTTTCTCTCTTGCACACCTGATATAATACTTTGAAGCAGCTAAAAGGAATGAAGTGATCTCTGTTTTGTCAGAGAAAGATATCTATACTTTGTAACTAAAAAAGGCAGTCTTAGGTTGGAGTGATAGCTCAGCAGTTAAGAGCACATATAGCAGATGACCCAAGTTCAGTTTCCAGTACCCACATCTGGAAGCTCACAACCACCTGGAACTCCAGCACCAGAGGATCCAATGCTTATGGCCTCCATAGGTACCTGCACTCATGTGTATATATGGCCCCCTTACACATAATTTAAAATAATAAAAATACATCTTTAAAAAAGACAGTCTTCTTCCTTTTAAGACAAATAATGAGCAACTATATGTATATTTCTATTTATATGCTTGCATAGAAGAGAAAATGTCTGAGAATTTACTCACTAAATTAATAAATAATTAGTTATAAAAGAATGATGGGGTAGAAGAAATGGCTCAGTGGTTAAAAGCACTGGTTGGTCTTACAGAGGACCAAGGTTCAAATCCCAGCACCCACATAGCAGTTAATAACAGGCACTTACATGCATGCAGGCAAGATACTCATACACATAAAATAAAAATAACAAATTAAAATAATTTAAAAAACTGATGGGAATAAATCTGACTATAGATTAAGTGTTGTACTTTATAGAGAGACTGCATTTAAACACCATAGTTTTACTCTGCAATAAAGAAATGATATAATACTTGGTTTAGTAGTGGAAATCAGGCAGTAATAAGTTGGGATACAAATGAAATAACATTGACATGGTTTCAACAATTGTGGAAGCTAAGTTGATGGTATGTATAGATTCACCATACTATTTTCCATTTGTCCCTATTTTTGAAGCTTTCTACAATAAAAACAAATGTTAAAGAAACAATTACATTGTGTTTTAAATATCAGTTTAACTGGAATGGGGAATTCTCTAATTTAGTTATCATAAATACTGCATAAAATCAACCAAATCTTATTTGTCTGTATTTACCAAGGGACAGCATTCTTACCACAGTAACTGGATATATAGGCTTAGTGTCTGATATATTATTGGTTTCTAGTAACTAAATTTAAAGTCAAAGTGAAAATGCTATAAAGAAATCATTCTTTCTGGCTCCTGCTACTATAAATAAACGGAAATCCTTTACCAGGATGAAGAAACCTGTAGAATGAGTAGACACAGATAGTTAATCAAAGAGAAAGGAAAATTTATAACACGCAAGATGGAAAAGATGATATCATGCAGGGACCTGGCATGATAGAGCTGCAGAGGTACCCTCAGCACCCAACAGTTACTATCATTCATTACAATGTGAGATGAACTAAACTGGTTATATTAACCACATACCAACAGTGGACACAGCAATGTTGAGGAAGAACTGGTGAGCCCTCAGGGAGTAGCTGGGCAGATGGGGAAATGGGGCAGAAGCGTTCAGTGCTGCTGCCATGGAAGAAAGGAGCTGGACAGTTAAGAAGGCCCTAAGACTAGTTCAGAGAAACAGGACTAGAATCTCTCCAAGCAAAGGAGCCCTGAGACAAGTGAGATCCCCATACACTGGCTTGGCTGTCTGCACTGGAGGTTTTTTTTTTTTTTTTTTTTGCCACTTAAGTAGTAAAATAGCTTCAAGTTTGGCCCATGTGTGGGACAATGTTATTGCGAAAGTCTAGGTGGCCAGCCAAGATGTTCAGCTGCCAAATGGAAAAAGACTAAAGCAGCATTAAAAGATACTTTGTATCATACCTAGGATTTAATCTTGGCGATCTTACAATCACAATTATTTATAATTGTTCCTGTAATGTTACATTTGCTTTGAAATGGATATAAAGACCAGAACTAACATGCATAATTTCATCACTAGCAACTGCAGCATCAGCTCTGCAGCAGATCTGCTTTATTGCATTGTCACCTAGCAGGGACTGGGGCATGCAGGGGCCAGTGATTTTTTTTTTTTTTTTACATTGTTGGTGCTATCTCTAAAACCAATGATTTCATTTTGGTAAAACTAGTGAGAGTTTTGAGACAGTGTATTCAAAGACGAAGGGAATATAATTTAACAACTGATAGATCACCTAGTTGTGCACTATAATTTACTACTTGTAAGGGATATAAGGGAAGTGTAATGATAAAGTGATGGTAGAGATGAGAAATACTGGTCAGCATAATGCTGCCTCATGGGGCAATGAGCAAACAGAGTACAACAGTATACTATGTTTGCCTGCTCTGCTCTGTGATGAATCCATGGTGACATCAGTGGTATGTGAGAGTTCAGTTCTCTTGTACAGCAGAAGACATGTGTGTCTGGAGCAAGTAACTAACTTTCTTCACTGAAGTTCCCTATTTGCTGAGGGATTGATTCTGAAGTCAATGTCATTCTTCATGATCCCTAAACTCTCATTTCATTATACCATTCATGTCTCAATGGGAATTAAGATGCACTACACACACACACACACACACACACACACACACCCCATATACTCAGTGAAGAACCTAAGTTGCATCTGGCTGATATATTCAATAAGGGCCAGCTGACCTAGGGAGAGAAAGCACCTGCCTGGGCTTTGAGACTGAGGTGGGTGGGAGTGCATCTTTGTGTCTTCTTTGTTTATTCAGCAGCAAAAGCACTCAGAGCTTAGGCTCCATGCTGAACAGTATTAAAGTTTGTAGACTTTACTTTTCTGGAGATGCTCTTCACAAAGGCTCACTTCCTTGATATCAATGGCACGTGCAGTTTCCTTTTAAAGTGTGGTCTAGGAGACAGCATTTTGTTGTTGAGTCTGAAATCCTGTAGTCCATACTTAGTAGAAGTGGGATGTTGGTTGAGTCAAGTATTTAACCTTTCTGAGTTTTCTGAGTCTCAGTTTCCTCATCTTTAATCAGAGAGAACATTGCCCACCCTCTTTTCTTAGACATAGATTTATAGCTCAGGCTGGTTTCAAATTACATAGCTGTAGATGACTTTGAACTTTTGATCTTCCTGTCTCAGTCTCCCAATTGCTAGGATTAGAGGCTTACACTACCATGCCTGGCTTATCATAGGGTTTTCTGAGGATCAAATGTTTTAGGAGGAACTTTCTAAGTTATAAGCTTAAACTACATATACATGCAAGCTATGTGTCTTATTACATAGAAGCTGCCCTTATCTGTAGTTTTGTTTTCCACAGACTGAGGCACTCATGGTCCTGCCTAAAAATATTAAGTGGAAAAATCTCAGAAATTATAGTTCATAAATTTAAAATTACATGCTATTTTGAGCCATGTAGTGTAATTTTATGCCACCGTGATCTATCCCCTACTGGGATATGAATCATCCTTCTGTCCAGCGTACCCACCCTGTACATGCACCCTACTATTTGTTGTTAGCTACTTAGTAGTCATACTGATTATCAGATGGATTGTTCAGGTAGAGAAATGCTGGTGTTCAAGGAACCCTTATTTTACTTCAGAGTGACTGCAAGGTGCAAGAATAGCAAGGCTAGCAATTCAGATATGCCAGCAACAAGTTATAAAGTGCTTCCTTTCAGTGAAAAGGTGAAAGTTCTTGGCTTAATGAGCTGTATGTTGAAGTTGCTAAGGTCTGTGGTAAAAACAAGTCTACCCAGAAAACTGTGAGAAAAGAAAAAGAAAATAGTTAGCTTTGATGTTGTACCTTAAAGTGCAAAAGTTATAGCTATAGCATGTGATGAGTATGCATTAGGATGTAAAAGGCATTAAAATCTAGAGTCAAGTACTATTGGAGGCATCTACGGGGAGGGGCTGTCCTGGAATATACCCCTCTAGATAAGATAGGACTACTGTGTATGAAAGATCATGCAGAATTAATACTTGAGTATACTGGCTCCTCTTAAAAATGTGAAGTAGGATGACAGTCTTAATGGCAAATACTTACAATCCTTGCAAGTGGAAGATGGAGGCAGGTGGATCAAGTCTAGCCTTGGTTACATAATGAATAGTGAGTTTGAGGTTTGAGATCAGCACATGAGATCTTGTCTAAAAAACCAAAAAAGTGAATTAAGCTATGCGACCTGGGGCCTAACAGCGCCTCCCCCTCTTCTTGATGTCCTGAGACCTTCAGTCCCTCAAGAGGAAGAGCCAGCTGCATGGCAGGTAAAAGACCCCTACCCTAATGACAGCCCTAGGTCAGGCTGCCTGTTGTCAGGATTACTTTAGTTTGTGCTGTGAAAGGTTAGATCCTCACCTGTGCTGGTGGGACCTCCTGTCCTCCACAAGCTGGGTGGCATTCAGGAAACTAGAGTAGGACAGAGGAAACAGTGGTCTCTGAGAAGCAAGGGACAGTAGGAAAGAGAAGTTACATAGGAGTATGCTTTGAGCTGTATAAAGAAAGACAAGATGAGGGACAGATTGGCACACAGTACTGACTCCATCTACTTGGAGTGAGTGAAAGGTGGAGAAAAATTGTTTTCGATACGGGGTCTCATATTAGCTCAAGCTGGTCTTGAACTTGCCCTGTAGTCGAGGATGATGTTGGCTAAAACAATTTTATCACATTTATTCATTTATTTTATGTATGGTTGGGGGGAGAGGATGTGTGTGCAATGTGGCGGTTAGAGGACAACTTGTGGGAGCTGGTTTTTCCTTCCATGCTGTGGGTCCTGGAGATTAAATCAGATCATAAGGCTTGGTGGCGAGTGCATTTATCTTCTGAGCCATCTCACTGACCAGACATTGAATTTCTGATCCTCCTGCTACCACAACCAAAGTGCTGGGATTATAGGCTATATGTACCATCACACCCAGTTTATGCAGTGCTAGGGATCCAGTCTAGGGCTTTAGGCATGCTAGGCAAGCACTCTACCAACTGTGCTACATTTCCAGTTCCAGAGATTGCTTACCATGACACTCTGAGAAAATGTAACTAAGTGGATTTGGCTTCGAATTCTTTCTGACAGCTTCAAGGCCATTAAAAAAACAGTAAATGCCAGAGAGAATTTGCTACAGCATGTTGTTTTGCCAAGAGGAAAATTTGTTAAATCAGTATAAACACTATGATTCTCCACAAAAATCACTGCAGAAACTTCCTTTTCTTTTTCTTTTTAAAACTACATTTATATACTTTGTGTGTATGTGTTTGGGGGTGGGGGGTGGACAGACATGAGCATGTGTCATGGTGCAAATGTGGAGGTCAAAGGATAGCTTTCAGGAGTTTGGTAATCAATCCCTTTCTACCATTAAGGTTCTGGGGATCAATCTCAGGTTACCAGGTTTGGCAAGTGTCTTTACCCCTTGAACCAGCTCACTGGCTCTCAAGACTTATTTTTCGTTTACTGTTATATAGAACACTATATATGTTGGGAGAAATCAAGTACATAAAGCATACCATTCACACACATGTGTCATAAACATATATTCTGCTCCTTCCAGCTAAGTCACCTGGAAGGTACCCTATATCATCTGTATGTACTGTTGTTTAATGTTTTACTTCACATCTTACTGGGAAAGTTTATCTGGAAAAGACAATGTAGTTCTCTTAATCTTATTATAAATCACATAACATAACTGCCACAATATCAAGCAGAATCCATTGTCTTAACAGTGGCTACTTCTTGTTTTGACCAAATGGACCAGGATATTATTCTAATATTTTTGAGACAGGGTTTCCTAAGCTGCCCAGGCTGGCCTTCAGTTCCCGATATAGCCTGTGCTGTCCTCAAACTCACGATCTACTTGCCTCTACTTCTTGAGTGCTGAGATTACAGATGTGTACCTCTATACTCAACTATTTAAATTCTAATTTAAAGAGAAAAGTGGAGGGGAAAGAAGAAAATTGGGACTTGTTGGCATGTACTGTGTCATGCTTGGCTTCATATATTATTTCATTTTATCCATAGAACAATGCTTTAGAATATATTTCTATCTGTATTTTATAGACAGACTTGGAAAAATTAGCTAATTCTACCAAGGCTCCAAACCTAACAATATATGCTTCAGAAGATATATTTTTTTACTAGGCAATGGGGGAAAAAGGAAACAAAGAAACTATGTGGATTTAAAAAAAATGCTTGGGGCTGGAGAGATAGTGCTGTGATTAAGAGCACTGCTCCTGCAGAGGCCCAGCACCCACATGGCAACTAACAATCATCTATAACTCCAGTTCCAGAGGATCCAACCCCCTCTTCTGGCCTATGGAGGCACTGTATGCATGTGGTACACTTACATATATGCAGGCAAAACACTCATTCACATAAAATAACAAACAGACAAACAAATAAATAAATAAATAAACTCATCCATCATATGCTGGGAGATGAGAAATGGGGGAGTGGGTGGGAGAGCAATAAATCAAGGTTAGTCTTGGCTGATAATGTCTAGGTGATGGGATTTATTGTACAGCTCTGTCTGCTTTGGTAGGTTTGAACATGTTCAAAATCAAAAGTCAAACAAAAGAGCACAACATAACATCTATTATATATAAACAATGTCTTGTTTATTAAAAAGATTATACCTGTTAAAAAAGGAAAAAGAATAAATCTTTGATTGCTGGAGATGTTTATCAAAATATAAGTGGGCAGCGGTGGGAGATGACAGGTGGTAGAGAACATCTTTCTATGTCGGCTGTCATTTGAACAATAGGATGCTTCAGAGGTTGTAATTATTCCTTGCATCGTTTCTGCTAACTAGATTACAGATTTTATATTTAGGGATATCGGATATGCTACTCATGTTATTTTTACCCTTTTGAAGTTTTTTCTAACATTATCAAGAACTACAAGACGGTGAATCTCACAGATGGAGGAACGAATATTTTACTATAAAGTAATGCTTTGCTCAACTTGAAAGGTTAACTTTAATTAAGACAGTGATAAAAGCTTTTACAGAAAGAGTGATAAATATGTAAAATTACCTCCATTGCTGCGGGCCATTGTCAGGGCTTCCAGAGAAGTTGCTGGACTTATTTCTAGTTGGCAGATCATTACTTTGGCTCTGCTAATGACATTGCCTGCCTCCTTCAGGTCTTCAATATTCAGAAGCAAATTTGCTCCAGCCACTATAACAATGATATTCTGGCCTGTAAAGAAAGTCTACATGTTTATATTAAAACCTAGCAAAGCCAAGTAATGTTGTACTGCAATGTTATAATCATCCTCTTAAAGTCATTATACAAAATGTGGTACACATATTAATTTTAACATTTCTAGGACACTAAGGTTCAATTTTGTGTACCAAATGTGTCTTTTGCAATATATCTGTGAGATTCATAATACTCTGTTTACTTTTCTTTTTAAAGGATAGAGAATCTTTCTTTGTTTCTTTGGCTGACCTTGAGGACCTGGGCTCAAACAATCCTTCTGCTTAAGCTTTCTGAATAGCTGGGACAACAGGTACATACCATCAAGGCTGACTTACTATGGTCATTAAAACATTTTTTATTTGGGGCTGGAGAGAAGGCTCAGAAGAGCACTGGCTGTTCTTGCAAAGGACTTGTGATCAGTTCCTAGCACCAACATGACAGCTAACAACTGTCCAGAACTCCAGTTCCAGGAGATCTGAAACCTTCTTCTCTCCTCCACAGGCACTGTATACTTGTGGTACACTTGCATACATGCAGGTAAAACACCCATACACATGAAATTTAAAAAATGAAAAGTTTTAACATGTATTTATTTTGTGAGCACACACATATGTGTATACATATAGGTGCATTTATACCAGGACACTCATGTGGAGGTCATAAGACAACTTGTGGGAGTTGGTTCTCTCCTTCTACCATGTGGGTTTTGGGGTTGAATTCAGGTCATTAGGCTTGGAAGCAAGTGTCTTTAGCTGCTGAGCCATATCTCCAGCCCAATTATTATGATCACTTCGAGTAAAATCTTAAGCATATTTTCATTATCAATATTCTTCTTTAAAATATTTTATTCATTACTTTTATTTTATGTGTATGAGTGTATATGTGTGTAAGTGCATTTGTGTCATGCAATGCCCACAGAGGTCAGAAGAAGGTGTTGGATCTCCTGGAGCTGGAGTTATGGATGATTGTTAGCTACCATGTGGGTGCTAGGAATCAAACCTAGATCCTCTGCAAGAAGATTCAGTGTTCTTCACCTCTGAGTCATGTCTCTAGCCCCCATTATTAATATTCTTATATATAAAGAATAATAGTTATAATAATATAAATGATACATAACCTATTATTATTTCTTTTATCTGATATGGCTAATACAATGCATATAAGAATTGTGAATTCTAAATGATGAGTATCATATAGGTGAATATAAGCAGGACTGAATCTGTATAGTGCTTAAAACTAAAGCTCTGTGATATAGAAGCAGTTCATATATATCAATCCAAAAGTTGACTGTTAATCCCAATATACTTCCGAATCTAAAAGGTAGAAAATAGGGGCTGCAGAGAATAGGGGCTGGTGTTGTTCCTTAGGCACCATCTTTTTTTTTTTTTTTTTTTGAGATAGGCTCTCCAACCAGTCTGGAACTTGCCAAGTAAGTCAGGCTGGCTGGCCAGCGAAATCCAAGGATCTGCCTGTCTCTGCCACCCCAAGGATGGGATTACAAGTACATAACATCAGGTCTAGTTTTTTTTTTTTTTAATGTGGGATCTAGGGATTAAACAGTTCTTCTAAGTACTTTGTTGACTGAACTATCTTCCCAGCCCCTGGAAAATGAACTCTTAAGAAGTGTGATATCCAATATGGGAGTCTCAGTGTATGTGTGGCATTAAACGTCTGAAATACTGTAAGTCTGAACTGAGATGTGCTTTAAATATAAAATACACACTGGGCTTCAAAGTACAGAGAAAAGAAGGTAAAATAACTCACTATTTTGTTATTCATTTATAGATGATTATTTATGTATATGGGTATGGGTGTGTGTATATTACAGTATATATGTGGAGCTTTGAGGACAACTTGTGGGTGTTGGTTCTCTCCTTCTATTATGTGGGTCATAGTGATCCAACTCATGATGTGAGGCTTGGTAGCAGACACCTTTGCATGCTGAGCCATCTTGCTGACCCCACTAATTTTTTTAAATATTGAAAAATTTCATTTTAAAATAAAATTAATCACATGTTAAAATATTTTAGATATATTAAGTTAAATAAATATATTGTCAAAATTAAATTTACCTATTTCCTTTTCACTTTTTAAAACATGGTTCTTGGACAATTTAAAAAGTGCATGTGGCTTGCATATTATTTCTACTGGACAGCATGGCTCAAAAGGAATGAGTTGCAGCAGGCACTTTTTAGTGCTCCAGCCTGCTCGTGCAGATCTTGTATAGACATGACCTCAACACAGAACAAACTAGCCTATCCTCTTACCACAGATGTGTTTACTGGCCACAAGGAGGACTTAATAAAGAGGGGATGGTTCAACACAAACTCAACCTCAGTCCTGGAAAAATTTAAAGAGCTCACTGGCTGAAAGACAGCATCTCTCCTTCTTCTTCTCTGGCAGTGACCTCATTCTCTCTACTGGAGTCAGCTATGGCATGGTATAATCTGCATTTCTGGATCCGTCTTGGCTGCTGAGAAACATGCCCAAGACTATTACTGTTCACCGACAGAGACATGTAGCCAGCTCAATCATACCTTAAATTTAACTTGTCAAAATGAAACTCACCACTTTGTCTGGCATATTTATTCCTTCATCTGTCTGTATTTATTATTATTATTTTTAGACAGTCTCACATTGTAGCTTTCGTTGGCCTGGAACTCACCCTGTGGCTCAGGAAGGCTTTGAATCAGTGTAATCCTCCTATTGAAGCCTCTTGAATATTGAGGCAACAGGACTGTGCTATCATGTCCTGCACAATCTATACCCCAGGGCATTCTCTTACTACAAACAAGGTAAGGTCTACTAGAATAGACATGTAAAATATAATGCTAAATTACATTTTTGCATTGAAAATGAAGATTTTTGGTTCATAGGAAAGAAAAAAACTTGTTATTCCTAGAAGAAAATATGAAATTTAAGATAAGAAACTAGCTGCTGTTGGCAAGAATTATTATTGAAAATGTAGTTTAATTTTATAAGCACACTGTCTATTGTCAGAATGAAAACTTTTATCTGCTGTCTTTACTACTGCAGCTTTAGAATAGGTGAAGTTGAGATTAAAATACTATTTCATCTGTGTAAAATGATCTTGCAAAAGTGTAATACAAAGGGATGGGAATGTGGCTCAAGTTGGTAGAATGCTTTCCTAGTATGCACAAACCCTGAGTTTGAATTTAGCATATGATCCCAGTGCCTTGAAGGTGAGTGAGAGAATCAGAAGTTCCTTTTTGGCCACATCTTGAGGCCAGCTTGACTACATGAGACCATGCCCCAAAACCCAAAAAAACTGAACAGGAGGATTATTGTGAATTAAAGGCCTATCATAAGCCATCAGAAGCTACAGAGCAAAAACCTGTCTCAAACAAACCAAGGAGGAGGAGGAAGAGGATGAGGAGGAGGAGAGAGAGGAAGAGGAGGAGGAGAGAGAGGAAGAGGAGGAGGGGAGAAGGAGAGAAGGGGAGAAGGAAGAGGAGGAAGAGGGGAAGAGGAAGAAGAGGAAGAGGGAGGGAGGAGGAAGAGGAGGAGGAGGAGGAAGAAGAAAGAACAAAGCAAAAATGTACTACAGTATACTTGTAGTCACCATATTAAGTGGAAAATTACTAAATATGTAGAAATACTAAATGAAAGACTTCTGAAATGAAAAATTACTAAGTTTTAAATTGCTCTCCATTCTGGAGATTCCATCTGGAGCATGATGGAATGTCACAACCTGGGATGTGAGTCATCTCTTTGTCCAACATATGCTTATACACTGCCTGTGTATTCACTATCTACCAGGTAGTCAAATAGCCATGTTTTTGTTTGTTTGTTTGCTTTGAGACAAGGTCTCACTATATACCTCTGGTTTGCCTGGAACTTGCTAGATAGATCAAGCTGGCCTCATACTCAGAGGTCGGTCTGCCTGCCCTGTGCCTCCCAATAAATAATCATCTTTATTGCCAAACTGACTGTGGAGATATTGTAGTTCTTGTATTCAAGTAACATAGTAGCCTACTGTTACAGCAATTTGCCTATGTTATTTACTTCACTTATTATGCACGCACGGTGTCATCTCACATCATCACAAGAAACACGAGTGCAGTACAATAAGATATTCTGAGACAGAGATTACATTGACATAACATTTATTAAGTATATTGTTAAAATCATTCTATTTTATTATTAGCTATTATTGTAAATCTCTTATTGTTCTTAATTTATATACTGAACTTTATCACAGAGATATACATATAAGAAAAACATTCTGTAGAGTACTCAGCACTATCTCCAGTTTCTGTTACTGACTTGGAAGGAGTGCCTTAAAATGTATTCCTCCATGGATGAGGGTGAACCACTGTATAAATAAAAGACATGCTATCTGCTCACAATGCTTAGGGTCTATCCTACATGTCCCAGGAGATCTCTTGTCTTTCTGAATATTGATCATAATTTAAAATGAAAAAACTCAATGTAGGTATTTTTACACTTAGAACAGTTGGTAGAAATTATGAAAACCTAACTTGAAGGTAGTTACTGTTTTTAAAGATAAATGTTTCAACTCTGATAGAGTTCTGTGGCAGAATCTGTTGTGCATGTAGACTTTTAAGGTTTGATTGCTGCTTAAAGAGCAGACAAAATTGAACACTAACGATAAGTTAAAAGTAATTACTTGCTGTCATTTGCTTAGCAAATACTCTATAAATATGATTTGTCAAACTTTCTTTTGCACCTATTTACATTTATTTACTTAGTGTAAATGTCATGGAAATGACAGGTAAGTTCTTGACTGTTTGAGAGACACACAATCAATTCTGAGCCCTCATGAAGGGTAAAGGGAACATACAGGATACAGATATTATTTGGAGGCAACTACCAAGATTCATATACATTAGATGGACTGTTTTGCAAATGATCAATGTGGGGAGCATAAATTAAGAGAAATATTTATATCTGGACTGGAGAAGTCATGCCTCGGGTGATGAAGCAGTGGGTGTGGTACGAGGCCAGTACATCTAGGGTAAAACTGTTCCTTCCAATCTAGTTCTGGAAATGAACTGTTTCAGGAAATAACATTCCAATATGTGAAACACATACCTTCATTATTGACAATTATAGAAGCAGTTCCTGTTGCAGCTTCTTTAGTCTGATATGTAAATTCTATAAGAAAAAAGAAAATTACAATCACATACATACAGCCTGGCATAGATAATTTATTTTAACAATTTCAATGTGACACTAATTCTTGGAAAAACTTTTTAACCTTTAACCATCTGGAATGATTTTAAAAAATAAGTAATTAGTGCTAATTTATACCCATCACCTATATGATGGGGAACATAGGCATCTTTACATTTAGTGGCACCTTTTCTTTGCATTAGTAACAACCCATCAAACTACCCCCACTTCTAGCTCCTTAAAATTATTCATAGTTGTATACATATGCATTTCCTAGAACAACATATTTCTTTTCTTCACTGGAAAAAAAAAAGACGACAGACTTGAGATAAAAAACAAAAGGTTAAACATGTAAAATGAACTTGTTTGATTTTCTTCATTTTCATAAGCTTTGCATTTCATCCAGAATTGCGGTCTGGCGTGCACAGAGAAAGTTGAACAGACAGTCTTTGATAGTGGCAAAGAGCTCTGAACTGGAGTCAGAAGACTGCATTTCTAGGCCTGGCTACAGCTCCAACTAGCTGTGTACTCTTAGGAAAATCATAGGCCTCACTGGCTTTCAGCTTCTCTTCTGCAATAATGTTTTCAGTTGGCTCCAACAATCAATGACTTTTCTTAAAACATTCTTCACGAATGTAGTACCTGTTTTCTCTTGTCACGTGCCACATATCCATGTGGTGAAGGTTTATAACCTCCTACCATTTTATTCCCATCTGAAGGAATGTATGTGGAAGAATTAACCAGAGGACATTTAAGCATGATCAGACAAAGCAGTGCATAAAAACTCTTTGGACACCAGGGGAGGGGCCTAATAATTCTATTCAATTTCCTTCCTTCCTTCTTTCCTTCCTTCCTTCCTTCCCTCCCTCCCTCCATCCCTTTTTGAGACAGGGTCTCACTGTAGCCCCAGCTGGCCTGGACTTGCTATGTAGACCAGAATGGCCCTGAACTCACAGAGATCTGCCTGCCTCTGCCTCCTGAGTGCTGGGATTAAAAGCATGCACCACCACACCCGGCTCAATATTCAATTTTCTTAATGACAAGATATTATAGGAAAAAGTTGTGAACACTGGACTAGGTGGGGTGGTACACGTCTGTAATCCTAGCACTCAGGTGGCTGAGGCAGGAGGACTGCGGTGAGTTTGAGGCTAGTATAGGTTACATAGTAAATATCAGGTCAATTAAGGATATATAACAAGATCCTTTCTCAAAGAAACAAAACCAAAACAAAACAAGCACCCCCCCCCAAGAAAGTTATAAACACTTAAAGGACGAAATTTTACCTGTAGAAATATCATTCTGTTTTAAGTTTTCTATATAATCATTGCCAAAAGAATCTTTGCCAACCTGTACCAAAGAAATGATGAACATTAGATCTTTTACATTTAGTAAAATGCTACAATGCAGTTTCTAAAATACTTAGCATTTTAAAAGGGCATATCTGCACAGTACTTTATAAACACTAACTAATTAATCTTCTTAATATAAGATGTTAGACTTGATTTCAGCCCAAAAGATGCTATATTGTGTTTCACTTACATCCCACCTAAAATCTGAAGCACTCAATGATGGCCACAAGTTCTGTAGCTTCGTTCTTTCTTTCATCTGTTTGTCTGATGATTCCCATTGAGACAGAACTGTCTACCATCAATCTTCAACATTTATGAAGAATATCAGTGTCCACACTTCACTATAAATGAGATAAGTAAGGGCATCTTTGTAATGACCTGCCTGGTATTCCAGTATCCTTGTCTTCTTTTGTTAATATTAGTGATTTAACTCAGAATCTCACATATACTAAGGAGTGCTCTGTCAGTGAGTTATGCCCTAGCTCTAGAATTTATCTTCACCTCAACCTTGACTTAGGAAATGTGTGTGTGTGTGTTCTTTTCCCTATCTATCTATCTATCTATCTATCTATCTATCTATCTATCATCTATCTATGTGTTAGATTATTCATGTGCTATGGCACATCTGTGAAGGTAAGAGAATAACTTGTGGAAATCAGTTATTTCCTTCTACTATGTAGCTTCTGGGAATTGAACTCAGGCCTGATGTAAGAACCTTTACCCACTGAACTATATTATTAGTACAAAGAGGGTGAGATTTTTAAAAACCCTAGCAAACTTGCATAACCCAGTAGGGCAGAATTCTATCTCTGTATATCACCATTTTGTTAATGGCAGTTTGACTTTTCCTTTGTAAATTCATTCCTCTTTAATTCATAGACAACATAACTGGATTGGTCAAGCAAACCAGGCCTGATTCAAAAGCATGTTCCACAAACTTGATGATGAACACATGAATGGGTGTGTAACAAACTCAGTTCACTGAGTCAATTCTTGGAATTTTATTGAGACTATGGGAGAAGACAAGACTTTCCAATGTGATTGCTAGCTCTGGTCATGTAAGCCTGGGGCCACTTGGGAATCACCATGTAAAAAAGACCTGAATGAAAACAGAGCAGCATCACAGACTGTGGGAGGATGACAGACAGTCAGATTAATAGACAAATAAACTGTTAGAATCCAGCTTTATCATTAGGGTTTTCAGTATATGAGACAACACATTTCTGTATTTTTTTTTCTTTAAGCTGTTTTGAATTGGATGTTTATATGTTACCCAAACCCAATTCAAGTCTTATGCTTTGCCTGGCTCCTGAGACCACATTCTCAATTTGTGGCCCACTTTTGTCACTTGGTCTACTTCTGTTAGAACGAATGCCATTCCTGATCTTCTCCTTCCCTGCTTTCCAAAAAGACTTCTCTGCCTGATCACCTGTCCCCAGAGGCCAGAGCTTTAGGTCTTTATGGGAAATCAAGGAGTTACACAGCTGGGAAAATATACTAAAAATGTAAGAATTAAGAAAAGGCAACGGGGGGCTAGAGAGATGGCTCAGCATTTAAGAGCTGCTCTTTCAGAAGACCCAGGTTCAACTCCTAGCACCTACATGTGGGCTAACAACCATTCATAACTCCAGTTCCAGGGGATCTGATACCCTCTTCTGACCTCCTCCGGCATTGCATGACATAGGCGTACTTACACACATATGGGCACTACACTCATACACATAACAGTAAATAAAATATTTTTTAAAAAGGAAAGGCAATGGCATGTGGGGCCTGCTACACATTAGCGCAATGAAACATATCTTCTTTTTTTTAACTTAAAGATACTTTATCAGCACTGATGAAGTAACATTTAAGAAGTAATATGATTACATTGAAAGACTTTGTGTAGGTTGGAGAATTTGGAAAGGGAGTGAGTGGCAAACTCATAGGACCAGTGACAAATGTCACATTATTGTTGAAACTTGGTAGTTTTGTCAGTAAACAATATTTGAAAAATTATAGTAGACACAGAATTTTGAATTTATATTCTCAGATATAACTGCATGTTTTTAGTATTGAGAATTGTATTGGTTTAGTAATTACAGAACCTTTTTTTTTTAAACTTCCCAGACTGTGATTTTTATCTCTATAAGTTCAATTAGGCCACAGGTGAAGGCACAATGGGGCTGTAGAAGCATAATAGAAAAGTAATGGAAAACCTCTTGGTGCCTGGTAATGAGATCCAACAACAAGGCCTGGATACCAAGGATCACCTGTGGAATGAGGACCACAGGGTCCTCAGGGGAGGTGGGAGGTTCATTCCAGAGAACCAGTCTTCCCCAAACTAGAATCTGCAAATAACAGGGGCCTCCCCTGTCCTAGCAAAGAGACAAAGTCTCTGCCATGTACAACCTAGGACCTCAGGGGAGGGGGCTATGGGGAATGTAGTCACTCAGAGAAGACTGAAACTGCTGCCTAACATCAGAAAGTCTTCCATCCTCCACTCTGCTCCACCATCAGCCTACAGCTGGAGGAATGTAGAATCTTGACTCATGGTAAGGGTCTAAAGCTTCAGGCTCATATAAGGGGACCACAGCTCCAGGTTCACATGAAGGGACTGCAGCTCAAGTTCACAGAAGACCACAACTCTGGATCATGGATGATGGGGGAACCACAGCTCCAGGCTCACAGGAGGGGATCACAGCTCCAGATTCATGGAAAGAGATCTTTTTCCTTTTTAATTAACAGTTTTATGTTGGCAAAATCTGTTAAAAGTAAATATCCAGGATAGCCCTGATAAATGGAGGTGATAATACAGACATTATGGAATGTAAGGATTAGGAAGAATTGTTGCAGGGGAGGAGGAAACCGAAAGGCCACACTCCTTTGCCTCAAGGAAACTGGTAATAGCAAGAAATAATAAGACAGAGACAACCATAAGCCTAGGTAGAATATCATGTACATCAGTGGTATAATTAGGAAGGTACCCAGTGCTTGGGGAATTCCATTTTGGAGGCCTGTTGTGGTTGCATTCTAGAAGCTGCCATAGCTGCCTTTTCTTTTTTTAATTTCTAAAAGAATTTTATTTATCCAGTCTTCTCTGAGTGACTACATTCCTCATAGCCCCCTCCCCTGAGGTCCCAGGTTGTACATGGCAGAGACTTTGTCTCTTTGCTGGGACAGGGGAGGCCCCTGTTATTTGCAGATTCTAGTTTGGGGAGGACTAGTTCTCTGGAATGAGCCTCCCACCTCCCTTGAGGACCCTGTGGTCCTCATTCCACAGGTGATCCTTGGTATCCAGTGTGTGCATGCCACCTGGTCAACCTGTGGGATTCAGTTCTCTTCTTCCACCTATGCTAGTTCTTGGAGTCAAACCTAGGTCACTAGGCCCAGCAGCAAGAATACCTGCACCCACGGAGCCATTTGGCCAGTCCAAGTTGTCATTTTACTTCTTCCTTAGTCAATTACTGGATTTGCTGCATCCCTTGGTGATGGTTATGGTTCCAGATTTATTCCAATAGGGATTTCCTGACAAATGTGTTTGGGTATTCTCCTAAACTCTATGTGAGAAGTGGAATAGAATACTTTGGTTTGCCTTCTTTGATATATCATTGTTAGAATTGAAAATCTGGGGACTGGAGAGATGGCTCAGCAGTTAAAGAGCACTCTTGCAGAGGACCTGAGTTTGGCTCCCAGCACCCACATGGTGGGTAACAACCATTTGGAACTTCAGTTCCAGGGGATCCAATGCCCTCTTCTGGCCTCAGCAGGCATTGTACTCATAGGTGCACTTACATACATTCAGACAAAAGACTCATACACATACCATAAAATAAATAAATAAAACAAAAAATGAACATCTAGAGCCAGGTATGGTGGCACATGCCTCTAATCCCAGCACCCCAAGAGGCAGGGGCAGGCAGCTCTCTGTGTGATTGAGGCCAGCTTGGTCTACACAGTGAGTTCTAAGCCAGCTGTGGCTATGGGGAGACCATATCTTTAAAAAAAAATCTGGAAACTAAGAAGCAGGGGAAAGGCACCAGTACTGCTAAGGAGGAAGAGGAATCAATAACAGTTCTGTTAACTCCACATCTAGGTCATGGTGCTATATTATAAAGGGAATATTTTTAAAGCCTGCGAGTAGGAAAATAATATTTCTGCTTGTGTTATGGATGCTAAAATCATTTTCCTACTGGCTGTGAGATTTTGAGCAAGCCACTGTATTTCTCTCTAGGTCTCAGTTTCCCTATTGAGAAAAATCACAGCTAGTGCTCTGTGGAGACAATAAATTTTACATAAAAACACATTTTAAACTATAAAAGATTAAGTAAGATTTAATGGCAGTGAGGCTGTTCACTGTGGCTACCTCTCTCTCTAGGTGAATTATACTTAAGTCTTATGGTAGTATTTGTATGTTTTATACCAGTTTCCTTTAATTGTTTTTTAATGCTTAAGTGAATGTGTGTATATGGGATTGTGGGTATGAATGCACAAGTCTGCAGGCATGCATAAATGTATATGTGAATTTGTAGAGGTCAGAGGATAACTCTGGGTGTTGTTCCTCAGGTGGCCATCCATCTTGTCTTTGGAGATAGGATCTCTCACCTAGCTGGAGTTCACCGATTAAGCTAGGCTGGCAGGCCACTGAGTCCAAAGGATCTACCTGTCTCTGCCTTCCCAGCTCTGGGATTACAAGCATGTGCCACCACACCTGGCTTTTTACTTGGGTTCTGGGGATCCAAATCAGGTCTTACTAGCCAGATATTTTCTGTTTCTTGAAAGCAGAGCTGCATGACAGTTGCAAAGACAATATAGACAATGTTATGCTAAGCCTCTTCTCTAATTTCTCACCTTCACACCTGTGTACATTCATCATTCATTTTAAACTTCTGGAGTTACTTTTTAAAAAGTTGAAATCTGTTCACAGTGGAGCATGCCAAGAACTCAAGGGGTGGAGGTAAGAGGATGGTGAGTTTGAAGTCTACTTGAACTACCTAGTGAAAACTTGTCACACACAAAAAGCAACCCTCTCATAATGTTTAGAGAAGCATACCCTTCCTAATCCCCTTTGTTTGCTTAGGATTCAAATTAAGTTATTAGAAATTGTTAAGTGGAAGTCAGAGTAGAACCTAAAATATTTTATTTATTTCCTACCACTGAGTGCTAAATGGATGTACCTTGAAAACTATAGTGAATAACAGAAATGGAATCCTTACCAAAAACTCAGTTAGAAAGTAGTAAAAGATTTTAATAAAGACTATTTGCAAAGGTATATTGAGAGGCTTCCCTGTTTTCTCGGTCACACTTTGGCCATCAAGTTGACAAGAAAAATGTAAATGTAAGCATCTTGGCCAAGAGGCAAATGGTGCATATGGGAGTCAGGAAACTTGGAATCTAATTTCAGTTCTGCCATTATCAAGCTAATTAAAATTCTTTGCATTTTGCCTCAAATTGTTCCATCTGAGCCAGGCTGCAGGGTGGAATTGGTGTGAGTTCTCTCTGGCAGGCAGGAAACCAATGGTTTTCAATATTGGCTGCATATTAACATGTCCCAAGGAGCATTAAAACTCTTCATGCTCTGGTCATAATCCCACCAGGTAAACCACATTCTGCAGGTGGAACTGTGCAGGCTTCCCAGGTAACTAAATGTGTGGCCCAAATGGAAGGGCACTGGATTGCAGGACTAAAGGGCTGGGAGGGTGTTGTAAAGCTTTGTGTGTGCCAAACAGATGAAGAGGAGAGCACAGTCCTGGGTGATGATATGCTGGTAAGTCAGCTAAGTGGGAGATGGAGAAGAATGTGGCCTGCAGAATCTGTTGGGCTCCCTTGGCTGAACCCAACACCGGAATGAAGATACTGTAGAGCAAGAGAGAGTTCCTTGCCTTGCATTAGTTGAACCAAGTCTCAATTCGAAGCACTGCAGGTTTGCTGTCTCTTGTTCCTTTTTGCGTCTACCTTCCTAAAACTTGTATTTGGTAAAGAACAATTAGATTTCATTTTTTGAAGTGGTCAGTAGGAAGTCATTGTTTTAATTTGACCTTGTCATTTGACTATGTTAGAACATAATGTAAGTACAACATGCTCATGTTTATTTTCTGAGAACTTACAAGTTCATTCTTCTCCACCTACTCATGCTGTATCTATTTTTCAAGTACCAACTTAAGTCTACCTTCCCTGTTTTGGCCTTTATTAATCTTTTCATTTCCAGAGCTCTCCCTACACAGCACTCCCAATCAATACCATACTTAATTCAATGCCATCTTACAGTGTTTGTAATTCCATATTTGTTTGTTTGGGCTTCACAAAACTTATTGGAGACTCTAGTTTGAAATATATGACCCTTCCTGAAGCCCTGCACAATGAAGGGGTCCATTACTGTCTCATCACTTTAGATACCTTACTGCTTATTTTCCTGGGCCCATCTTATTCCTGAAGGGATGTTAGTATTGAGCACTGGGGATTTCTGCTCTGGCTGCAGAATGGTCCTAACAAGGCTTTGTTTGTAATAGCTCTCTTGTCTTGAAGGCACTGTCATACTTTTTGGCAGAAAGATTCTTGAAAACATACATATTCTGCGGGAGGCTATCTGCATGATCCTATTCCAGCTGAAAGGGAGAGGATGAAGTGCAGCTTCAACAAGGACTTAAGCCAAGGCAATTCACAGGGCCTAATAATGTAGCACAGAAAGATTTTTTTTTGGCTATGATGGGTACTGTAATACACTACTTTTCAAGCTTTCTGTCTTAAAGCTACCCACCCACTTATTTTCCTTGTTTGTAATCCATTATGTATTAACAATTTGTAAACTACAAAAAAATGAAATAAAAAGGAATAATAAAACAAAGGTCTCACTTATTATTACTAGTCTATTTGGTGTCTGTAAAATTATAGTGTCAAATTGCTGGAAATCATCCTCTGTTTACATCTAATTTCTCTTCTGTCTAGACCAGTAATGTTCTGAAGCCTAGGACTGGCCTGAGGATTAGCCTTTTGAATAGCACTGTCCTAACTCACTGTGCTTTTTGTCACTGAACCTCCTGCCTGGCATTTCTGAAGGGAAACAGATGCTACCAGCATCAGAGGTGAGACAGTTTTACATTTGTAGAAAGTGAAACCAGGTCATTTCTTAGGTCATCTTAGTGTGCTGATTCTTGACCTGGGTCACTGGAGTCCATGTCTGCTTGTGGCTTCCATTCATCTGCACTGAAAGCAGCTCCTCTGGGCTCATATTGGGCCCCTGGATCTTGAGTTCTTTATTTAACATGGCTCTCCCTAGTTGCCAATATTTAAAGCTTCTTCCTCTTCCTCTTCTTTTGTGTATATGTGTTTTTGGATTTGAGGGGTGCACATGTGTGAGAGTGTGCATATGGAGGTCAGAAGTCAACTTTGGGTGTTGTCCGTGAGGGCACTGTTCATTTTATTTGGGACAGGGTCTCTCACTGGCCTAGAACTCTCCAATTTGGCTAGGCTGGCTTGCTAGCCAGCCTTATGGAGTTTCTGGTCTTAGCTTCCCCGGTATTGGAATTACAAGTGCATACTACTATGCCTAACTTTTTTATATGGATTCTAGGGCCTGAGATCAGGTCCTCATGCTTACCACAGTCAGCTATCTCCTCAGTCTCTTGATTTTTTCTGAGATAGGGCCTTACTATGTAGACCAGTCTGGCCTCTTCAATGCTTGAGTGACAGGCATGCACCACCATGCCTGGCTCAGATGTTTGATATTTACAAATAACTTCCTTCTCTCGAACATTTGGCTTCAATGGGATGGAAATGGAAGAAACATTTATACAATTCAGGGGAAGTCCTATGAGAGAGTCCTAGCAGGTTCTTTGCCGTGGGATGAAGACTTCCATTTTCTGCAATATCTATCAGATATTTAGTCTCAAAATACTATCTCCAGTTATCACTTGCCCATGATTCAGTTGAATACCAACTACATGATTCTTAATGACTTTGAGTATTTCATTATCCATGTGTCATTGTGTAAATACTGATGTACTGATGTAACTCTTGCTTAATATTTTTTGTCCCAATTATCCTAACAAATAATTTTCCTGAGCTCAATAGAAGTATTTTTGCATGTGCCATCAAACAATCTTATTTCTTCAGAGCCTGACATCTAGTTTGTTGTAAAGAGGCAGTAGGCAGTATATAAATTAAGGTTGCTAAGAAAACCACAGGGAATTCTCTACTAGTTTTCCTTTTGCTCCATCTGTTCATTTTTTTTTCTTGATTAATGTAATGATTTGGGTTTCACTTTGGAACTTGTTATCTTTAAAAAAACTGCTAGAAAGCAAGTGTATGGTGATACATGTTGGTATTCTTAGTGTTTGAGATGCACAGACAGGAGGATTAGGTGGTCAAGGTCTTCCTCTGCTACACAGCAAGTATGTTGGTTTGAATGAGAAATGTCTCCCCCATGCTTCAAGTATTTGAATACTTCATCCTAGTTGGTGGCACTGTTTGCAGAGGGTTAGGAGGTGTGTCCTTCCTGGAGGAAGCAAGTCACTGGGGTGGGAGTTTATAGCCTTGTCTGGCTTCCAGCTTGTTCTCTTTGCTTTCTGGGAATGCTTAAAGATGTGACTGCTCAGCTTCCTGATCCAGCTGCTTCTGCCACCATGCCTCCCCACTATGATGGACTTTAATTCTTCTTGAACCCTAGGCCAAATAAAATATTCTTTCTATAAATTGCCTTGATCATTGTGTATTACCACAGCAACAGAAAAGTAACTAATGCAAGTTCATGTGGGACCATGTCTCAAACAATCAAAAAGAAAAACAATAACAAAAAGTGAAATCACTCCACAATGGAAAATTATAATGATTAATGGATAACAATTTGTTACAAAGGTAGATTATTTTTCTTTTTAAGAACTCTAAAATAAGTTGGGTGTGGTGGTGGATGACTTTAATCCCAGCACTTAGGAGGCAGAGTCAGATGGATCTCTGTTCAAGGTCAGCCTGGTCTTCATTGGGAGTTCCAGGTCAGCTGGTGATACAGGGAGACCCCTGATTCAAAAAGACAAAAAAAAAAAAAACAAAAAAAAACAACAACAACAAAAAAAAACAAAACCAGAAAGAAATATAAGATCTCAGTAGTAAGCTGGGGCAGGAGGATTATGATTTGGATGCCAGTCTGGGTTATAAAAAAAAGAGCCTATAATCAGTTAGCCAATCAATCAACCAAAGAAGCTTCATGCTGTGGGTGGAAGCTCAGAGGTAGAATACATTCTTAGCATCTGGATTCCTTCCCCCAAACCCAAAACCAAAACCAAACAAAAAAGAAAACTAAGACTATCACACAATTTTTGTAATTTAAACTTTTAAATAAATCCCTACCTAAGGGTCCCAAGGCACATAAGCAAAATCACTCTGGATAGGTTTTACTTGAAGTCCCATTTTCTTATCTTTTACTGTATAAACACCTAGACTAAATTCTGGGGCAAAAACACGAGCTGACTAAATCAGGGCACAGAAGACATTTCATAAGTGTTCAGGGGCTAACATGAACCACTGCATGCAGACCAGAATAAAACATAGCACCTTTGCTTCAACCAAGCTCCTTCCTAACTAGAACATTTCCCAAAACACAGCTCCCTGTCTTTCGCCTTAGGTACTATCACTACTAGATCACTCCTTAGGTCTCATATCCAATCTAAGCATGTAAGTCATACATAGAGTTTTTCATCAGCTCCCTCTCACAATGCTATAGTTTCTAGGACATAATTATTTCTTGATTACTGTATTGCTATTTTAAATCTATCAAGAACCAATGTTAATAATAAAGGAATTCTTACTTTGAATTTTGTGTTTCTGTGATGTTTCTGACCAAATAGCCATGAGAATTGTATCATGCTAATCATAAGCTAGAAATAAAACTACAATTCATTAGCAGGTGAAGTGATAATTGTATGGCTTATACATCACTTAAAGATCCCCATGGAGACAAAAGTGCTGCATGAAAGTGGACATGGCATTTCTGAGGAATTTCTGAAAATCTACATAGTTCATAAGAGATGGGTTTTTCAAGTTTCTTGTGTTTTTCTTATTCTCTACTGTGCATATCCAACCTATGCATATGTATGTTTGTATATAAAACAAACAAGCAAACATACATACATACATACATACATAAATTTTACCTTTCTTATAACATCAGTGCTATAACTTTCAGACAACAAGAGATATAAAAAATTTGAAACCTTGACAGTCAATTTTATTCATTTTCAAGTTATTTTAGTAGGATAGCTAGAAATAGGCTTACTGAATGTTAAAAATACTTGTCTATACATCTGAAAACAGAAGTATGTCTAGATCAGGTATTGTGTAATCATTAAAGCCTAGATCTCCCCACTACCCCATCTAGGATATGGCAATAATAGAAGATGATTTAGTGATGTTTAAAACATCAGCAACTAGACTACTGTTCCAAGAGTTGCATTGCTGCAGTGGAACCTGTTGTAAACAGGATGAATCATGCCACTGTTTAGAAGCTGGACTACAGACACCCATGAGAGTAGGCTAATTCTCACTTTGCACATTCTTGTTATAAGTACATTACATTCTGGGAATGCAGCATTAAGTTATTTGAGGACAGCTACTTCTCAGAGGCTTCACTGAGGTAGAAACTCAGAAAAGACAAGGAAGGTTAATCATTCTTATTTAGATCTTTAAAAACAAACTTCTAAAGAATTAAAAGCAGGTGCTCAAACAAGTACATGTACATACATGATCAGCAGACTATTTCGAAAGGTTGACACAGCCCAGGAATTTATCAGTCCATTCACTGATGGCTAAATAAATGATGGCATATCCATACAACGGGGTAATATTAGGCCTTTAAAAAGGAGGTAGCCGGGGTGGTGACACATGTCTTTCATTCCAGCACTCAGGAGACAGAAGCAGGTAGATCTTTGGGATTGAGGCCAGCCAGGTCTACATAGTAAGTTCCAGGCCAGCTGGAGCTACAGGGAGACCTTGTCCCAAAAGGATTTTTAAAAACTAATAAAACGTTGGAATACTAACATGCTATGGAGTGAAGAAACCTCAAAAACAATATGCTAAATGAAAGAAGTCAGAAACAAAATGTCATGTTTACATAGCCCATTTATATGAAATATCCAGGATCAGTCCACAGAGACAGAATACAGATTGTGGTTGTCAGGGCCCAGGAGGAGGAGGAAATGGGAAGAAACTATTTACATTGAGTAAGAGGCTTTACTTTGGAATGATAATGTTCATAAGTGAACAGAAATAATAGTTGTATAACATTATGAATTAATGTCATGGAACTTTTAATTTTTTTCTTTTAAATTAATTTTAAGACAGGTCTCATTGTGTAGTCCAGGCTGGTCTTGAACTTACTATGTAGCCTAGGCTGGCCTTATAATCACCCTGCCTTACTTACTCAAGTAGCTAGGATCACAGGCATGTGCCACTATGCCAAGTAAATTGTTCACTTATGACTGGTTAAGGAAGACATAAACAGTGAGCAGATCTTGTCTCTAGACTCCTCTCCCTGTGCTTTATGCTTACCTTGCAGACTATGGCCGTCTTTGCTCCGAGCCTAGCAGCCTGGACACACTGGTTGGCACCTTTTCCTCCAAAGCCGATAAAAAACTTATGTCCATGGATGGTTTCTCCAGTTTTTGGCAATCGGGAAGTAAGACTATTATAATTTAAAAAGAGAAGAAAAAAAAAGCACATTGGTAACTGCAATCAGTTTAGATTCTTTAGATGAGAGGAACAATTATCCAATGGAGTTCTGATTACTCTTAAACAGAACTGTGAGCAGCATGGGGAAGAGTATCTTCCCTTTCAAATGACACGCAGGAGTTGCCACCATGACAGAGAATCTGTCTCCTTGACAGAATTCCTCTTTCTGCAGCCAACTGCTGGAGCTTCACTGCAGATGACAGCTACTGGTGTCTGCCCTGCAACTGGGTTATTCGTGGGTATTTTTGTTTCATAGTTCCCTTCTCAGGCCCCAGATCAGAGCTTTATTCAGAGTGGGACTCAATAGGTGGAAAGAGGTCTAGTGTGTTTCTGTATGGTTTACTTGAATACATTAGTAAGAAGCAGGATTCCAGTAAGTGACCTAGGGAAGACCTAAAAAGAGGGATGCAGCAAACCCTGGTACTAAGACAATTTTCTCTGCTTACTGGATGATGGGGTGGGACCAGGATATTGAGAGAGTGGGATTAGATTTTGGATCAGGTCTATCCTGTATACCATGTCATTTAATGCACTGAGTCAACCCTCTCCCCCCATGTATTTTAAACAATGGATCTTAAAGGCTCAGTTTAGTTTTTATTTTATTTTTGGTCTTTTTTTTGACAGGGTCTCCCTGTAGCTCCGGCTGGCTTGTACCTCACTATGTAGATCAAACTGGCCTTGAACTCACAGAGATCCGCTTGCCTCTGACTCCTGAGGGCTGAGATCAAAGGTGTGCACCACCACACCTGGCTAGTTTTTATTCTTTATCATGGAAAAATATCAATCATATAACAGTAGAAAAAGTAGTATATTAACTTACCTTACCCTATTCACCTATTGTCCAGATTCAATTATTATCAACTCTCAGCTGATCCTGTTTAGGCCTATATCTTCATTGATTTCTCCAAAAGCTAAGTATCTTCACCATAATATTATGGCCAATGGTGATAGTATTACCATTTGTTACATAACAATACATAACATTTGTTCCAAGTAAACATTAACTTTGAAGACAGAATATTCGAGGAACAAATCTTTGAAGGATGGAAAGAAATCACTGACTCTAAATGGAAGGAGTTCTCAACATGGGGACAAGTGAAATGAGGGCTGGCTGCCTAGCCACAAAGGAGGGTCAAGGAGGACCAAAATGGTTAATTATTTAATTTTATATGGGAAAGAAAGAAAGTTCACAATGGTAAACTGACTAAGAATCTATGATATTTTATAGATTATAGGTTTGTATTAATTCAAAGGCTTTGATTATTTGAAACCAGTATTACATTATGTAATTACAATAGAGCAACAGAACAATGTCAATTCCTACAGGTCACTAACAGCTGCTTGCAATGGGATGACATGAACTAATGGCAACAACATATGACTGCTTTAGCAAAGACCAAGCTCAACCTGTGTGCTTCCTCTATGTGGTTCTAAAACTGTCAATAAATTAGACTCAACGGTTCCATTCCCCAGCCCTGCACTGTCAAATATGGTTGAGATTCAAACGAGACTCCTTAATAATTTGAAAACATCCCACTCCTCCCCTTTTCAATTCTATTTTTATCCTGGATTATACATGCATTTATAGTACTCATGGAAAAAATACATCTAAAAGGTTCACTTCTGAAAAAGGTACTCAATCAAGAGAAAAATGGTTTTAATGTAATGTTATTATCCTGTCATTTAATTTAGCAGTGACAGTGATGATGAGATTTTGATTTGCATCAGAAATCTTAAACATTTTAGGGTTCTGTTATGAACAGGAGACGATGAGTAATCTGTGATTGAGTAGCTATGTGAATTCTTGGCTTAATGATTCTACCACAAACAACCTCTGTAAAAACCCTAAAAAGAAAAAGAATCCAACATGGCTAAAATAGGTCTAATAGGTTGATTAAGTAAGACCAACTTAGAGAAACTTATAACCTCCACTATATTTACACTTAGACCTGGGTAATAAATCCTTACTTTGAATCAGGTGTCCCTTTTATTATCAGCTGTGGGCGATCAAAAGAAAATACTACCAGGTTATTATTGGGTGTATATGTATAGAGAGGGGTGAAACCACGGACAGTATGTGTGTATGCCTAATGTAGAAGCAGATGGCTAGGATTTAAACTCATTTTTAAACAAACGCTATGAATATAAACACAGAATTAATTCAGCAATCATTGAAATTCTTCTTGTCTTTGCTATTTTACTATTTTCTTCTCTCTTCTTCCTGGATCTTTCCACTGCTCTCACCTTCCTTCCTCCAATAGTTAACTTCCCTGTTGGAGGACAGAGAACAAATCTATTCTCCATTTTATCCAAAGTACCTGCCACTTAGCATGAGCCTAACAGATACCTGCTGATGGAAAAAAAATCTAACAGTTTCTCTTTGTCTCTCTTCTATATTTCCACTGTACACTATCCATTCCTGCTTTTGAACTGAGGATATGAGGATGTTGTCTATAGGATGGAAGAGAAGACTGGCAGCCATGACTGTATAATTGTCTGGCAGTGACAATTCCATATGTTTTGCCATATTTTGCCTACTACATTCCCAATTTCAGCAGGATTCCTTTTTTCTCTCTTGGAGACACTCTCTTGTGGCCCAGGCTGGTTTGGAACTTATTATGTGGCTGAGGCTGACCTTGAACTTCTGGGCTTCTTGCCTCTATCTCCAAAGTCCTGGAATTATTGGCATGTGCCACCATACCTAGCTTAGGATTCCTCTGTGTTCTTTCTACTATGAGGGTACCAAGAATTCAACTTAGGGAGTCAGGCTTCGCAGCAAGCACCTTTACCTGTTGAGCCATTGCACTGGCCCATCAATATCTTTGCATGGGCTCTTCTTTCTTCCCTGCCTCGATTCCCTTCTCCTTGCTTTTGCTTCCTCCATTACAGCACTGAAATATGCTCTCACCCCTTGTGCTCTATTTCAGTTTAATCCAGGGTAAGACAATTTACTGTTTATTTAATTTTTCTTAAAAAGTAAATTTAGCTGGGTGTAGTAGTACACACTTTTAATCATAGCACTCAAGAGTCAGAGATAGGCAGATCTCTGTGAGATCGAGGGCAGCCTAGTCCACACAGCGAGTTCTGGGCCGGCTGGGGCTACAGGGAGACCTTGTCTCAAAAAACCAAAACAAGCAGACAAAAAATGTGAAAAAGTAAATTTAAAGAGAATGGAGGAAAGAACAACTGAAAAGTTAATTACAAATAGAAGTTTCATGAGTTATAAACCCTACTTTACTTTGAGTTAGGCTCTCCTAACTTTCCTCTTATTCCATCAGGAAATCATGTTCAAGTTTAAGCAAGGAGCTGCACAAAGTACCGGTCTATGGATACAAGCTACTTTAGTTACTTTTCTTGTTAAGACAACATACCTGACAGACAAAACCTAGGGGAAGCAAGATTTATACTGGTTCATGGTTTAATGGTGAGAATTCAGTCTATCATGTCAGAAGACATGGTGGCAGGAGTCTGAGGCTGCTAGCTCACATCTGGGCAGACCAAGAGGCAGATAAAAGGGGAGTTCTAGCAAGTAGCTGGCTCTCTCCCTTTTTTCTTTTTATTCAGTTTAGGACCCTAGTCCATGGATGGTGGTGTAGTCTGCATTCAGGGTGGGTTTTCTTCCTCAGTTAATTCTCTCTGGAAACATCTTCATAAACACAACCAAAGGTGTGAAATGCCAATGCCCTAGGTTTTCCTTAATCCAATCAAGTTGTCAATGAAGATTAACCATCACAGAAGTATTATAAGGATTCTCCTTAATTCAAACATGAGGTTTAACAAAGACAGGCAAATTAAAGTGCTCAAAAGTTAGGAGAAGTAACCAAGAAAAAAGAAGAACAGTATATACAAGGTCGCTACAATCTAAAAGTTAAAATAGTATAGACTTCAGATTGAAGGAGAAAATCTAAACAGAGAAAACCATGTATAAGGCATATTTGAACTGAGAACAAAATTCATAGCTTTCAAAATGTCACATTTTTGAACTGGACAGAAAAGAACATGAAACAGGCTCATAGACAGCCCTGTAGACCTCCCTGCCATGACAGGCCTCATGGTTAGAGTCTGGTGTTTCAAACAGGAGGCCTGACCCACTTAGTGATTTTATTATCTTGACAGCTTTTCCCTCTTTGAACCAGCTTCTTCACTTGAAAAACAGTTTAATAATACTTGTCAACTCCTGAAATGCCTGGGTTTTGTGCTCTGACTTAATTCACTGACAGGTGTTACCAGAACAACTTATCAATTGCTTTTAACTTCTTGACAATGAGGTAGTTATTACAGGCTCTAGGAGATTATTTCTACCAAAGGAAGGAATGACCTGGTGATAGGGAGATGACAAGTCTTTCAACCAAAGGACTTATAAGAAGTCAAGGAACATGTTGCTTTTTGGCTTTTGCATTAACCCTTTCTTCTGGTTGTAAACTTCTGACATATTGTAAGCTTCTATACTAGAAGATTGTACATTAGTTAATACCTAATTAAAATTCATTTTACTAATTATTCCTACTGTCTGTATTTTTCAACAATTTTTGTTCTCCTCAGCATTTGTATATGTCACATTTAAAAGGTTAAAAGTAATTTCAAAATCAAGTTGTCACTTGAAAAAAAAGTAAGTGAACTTAGAGGGCATTATGTTAAGTGAAACAAGCCAGGAATAGAAATAAATACCACACGATCTCATTTGTCAAATCTAATAAGTTGAATTCATAGAAGTGGAGTAAGACTGTAGTTTCCAGAGGCCAGAGGGGAGAGATAGAAGGGAAAAGTGGAGACCTTGGATATAAAGCCACAATTAGATAGGAAGAATGATGACCACTGTTCTAAGTGTAATAGGATGACTGTAGTGAAAAGTAATATATGCATATTCTAAAATAGGTAGATTTTTAATATTCTCATGATAAAAATGATGTTTGGGGTAAAAGATATGCTAATACCTCAGTTTGATGCACTGAGACATCACGTTGTAACCTATAAATATATATTTGGTAATAATAATTTAATAATCAAGTTAGTAAGATCAATTTCTTTCTCTGTAAAAAGATCTTAACTTGCTAGATGAAACTGTATCCAATGGGCATGGGGAGATGGCTCACTCAGTAAAGTGCTTGCCATACAAGCATGAGGACCTGAGTTTCAATCCCCAACACCTACACAAAAAGCCAGGTGAAGCATCACACATCTGTAAACCCAGAACTGGGGAGGCAGAGACAGGGGGATCCCTGGGGCTGGCCAACCATTCTAGATAAGTCTGTGAGCTCCAGGTTCAGTAAGAAAGCCTGTTTCAAAAAAAAAAAAAATTCTAATTTAAACTTGGTCCCTAATCTAAATTTGCAGACAAATATGACTCTTTAAAGAAATAAAACATGAACTATGCTTTAAGTAGCCAACTGATTTTTACAAGAGTCTAACCATTATCTTTTCCAGGCTAAAATGTCATTATGTCTTAAGGTGCAGTTATTCTCAAGCTCATAGAGTAAACAATACTCTAGGCAGAAGAGGTCAGCTTTATACAGTGTCATATATTTGACCTGTATTTAGTTATTTACTGATGTGTTATAAAAGTGTGCTAGGTGATTGGAGAGACAATAAAGGTGGGCATTTTATGATGTTTTATATGTTATTCTCCTATAAAGCTTACTTTATTCACCAATCTCTGATCATGTGTTACCTCCTTAAGGAGGATTTCCTAGTCTACCTTATAGGAACTACCCTTATCCAGTTATAATTTTTTTTAAAGATTTACTTTATTTTTAATTATATGTATGTGTATGTCCTTGTGTGAGTGCAGTGCCCACAGAGGTCAGAAGAGGTGTTGGGTCCCTTGGAGTTGGAGTTACAGGTGGTTGTGAGCCAACCAACATGGGTGCTGGGAATAGAACTCTTGGATCTTTTACAAGGGCAGTACACACTCTGAATCACTGAGCCATCTCTCCAGCTCCATTATAATTTTGTCAAGTATCCACGTATTCATTCTGACAAAACCCACCAAATTTCTGGATCATAGACATTTTTTTGTTGAAATGGGGACTAAGTAGTACTGGCTGGCCTGAAACTCACTATGTAGAACAGTCTTAAATTTGTACAGATCTTCTTGTCTCTGCTTTTCACAGTGCTGGGATTACTGGTGTGTACCTAGTATTATAAGAGGCTCAGAGACACATTTGTACATGGTAGTCCTCCCTGATAAGGAATAAGTTCTTATCTTTAAGATTTACTTTATTTTTTTTCCCTATGAGACAGGGTCTTATTATGTAGGCCTGGAACTCAACATATAGATCAAGCTGGCCTCAAGTTCTCTGTGCCTCTGCCTCCCAAGTGCTGAGATTAAAGGTATGCACCACCATGCCCAGCCCAAGATTTATTTTTAATTATGTGTATGTGTGTATGTCTGTTTTAGGGTATCTGCATGGGAGTGCAGGTGATGAAGAGGCCAAAAGTGTTTGGCTCTCCCCGGAGCTGGAGTTAAAGGTAGTTGTGAGCTGTCCTATGTGGGCACCGGAAACTCAACTTGGGTCCTGCGCATTCTCTTCAGCCCCTGGACTAAGTTCTGAGACTCCCTCTTATATCATGCTTGCAACCAGCACATAATACTATGCTTTTCCTATAATATACAGCTATGATAAAGTCTGATTTATAAATTAGGCACAGTAAGAGACTAACAACTAACAATGCTGAAATAGAATAATTACAACAAAACACTACAATAAAATTGTCATCACTACTACTCTTGCAGTTTGATGCATTATAATAAAGTTAGTTGAACAGAAGCACTGTTCCATGACAGTCAATATGCTAACCAAGAATGATACTAAATGATTAGTGGGCAAGCCACACCCCCCACATATTTATGATGAATACGCTGGACACAGGAATAATTCACATGTATATATATATATGAATATAAGTAATTTTTTTGATTTTTGAGCTATGTAGCTCAAGGTCTGGCTTCAAACTTGCTATGCAGTCTAGGCTGGATTAGAATTTGTGACCATTCCAGCTTCCTGAGTGCTGGGATTATAGCCATGTGCTACAATAACTGGCCTCTGATTCTTAAATATGAAGGATATCAAATTCTATGTCAATAGTTTGTTTTTAAGCATTAAAAGATTTCATTTCAGGGGCTGGGAAATGGATCAGTGGGTAAGAGCACTTGCTCTATATGCATAAGGGCCTGGGTTTAAGTTCTGAGCACCCATGTAAAAAGCCAGGCTGCCTGTGGTTGTAACTCCAGCATGGGGACAGGCAGATCCTGAGAGCTCATTGGTCACTGACCTAGAAAAAGGCAAACTCCTAGTTCAGTTAAAGACCCTATCTCAAGGCAATAAGGTAGAACACAATAGGGGAAGACACCTAATGTCCTACTGTGGGCCCTGATTACCCATGCACAGCACACACACCTGCACATTTGTGCAACACCCCCCTTGCCACCTCCCTCCGCCAAAAGATTTCATGTGTCTTCTAGCTTGCATTGTTTCTGACAAGTCTGCAATTAATATTTGTTCTTCTATATGTCCTATGTATTTTCCCTTCTGGATACTTCTTAACAGTTTCTCTTTATAATGTGTTTGAATTGAGTTTCATTAGAATGTGCTTTGATGTGTCTTACACTGTTTATCCTACTCAGAGTTCACTGAACCGCCTAATGAAATCATTTTAGGGGACTGGAGAGATGGCTCAGTGGTTAAGAGTACTGGCTGCTTTTCCATAGGACTCAGGTTCAATTCTCAGCACCCACACGATGGCTAACAACCATTCATTAACTCCAGTTTCTGGGGATCCCATACCTTTTTCTGGCCTCTGTGGTCTTTGCACAAATGGGTGCACTTACTTACATGTAGGCAATACACTCATACACATAAAAAATAAATCAAAAAATCTTTTTGCTTTACATAAGATCTGAACAGTTTTCAGTCAGTATTTCAATAAATTATTTTGTTTTCCTCACTCTTTTTCACTTTAGACTCAATTACAATTATTTTGGACCATCTGTCCCACAGGTTTTAGAGGCTCTCTGCCTTTTTTCCTGATGATTCAAATTTAGGTGATATCTTCAAGTTCACCTACTCTTCTTTGTAGAATGCTTACTCTATTAGGTCCATCCAGAGAACTTTTAATTTCAGATACTGAGGTTTTCATTTCTTAAGCCTGTATTTGGTTCTTTTTACATATTTTCCATTTACCCAAGTTCAAACTTTTCTTTGAATTATTGAGCATATGTAATGACTCTTTTACAGTCTCAATTAATTACACTCTTCCTATTGTTTTTGTCTTTTGATTGCCCCCTTTTTTTTCTCTCTTGGCTCTGGACCACAGTTCCCAATTCTTCATGTCTAATGACTTTTGATTGGATACTGAACATTGTAAATGTTACACTATTGAGTATTTTTTGTTTCTCCAAATGTCTTACACTGCTTATCCTACTCAGAGTTCGCTGAAATTCTTAGATTTATGTTGCTCTCCTAATTAAAATCTTTTCAGGGGAGGTGTAGAGATGGCTCAGTGGTTAAGAGATCTGGCTGCTCTTCCAGAGGACCTGGATATTAAACTTTAATAATTAAACAAAGCACTAAAATTTGTTTTTGAAGTTAATTGTGGATTAGCATCACCCTTTAAAAAGTTGCTTTTGAGATCTGTTAGGATAGGTTTAGAGCAATCTTTATTGGAATGTACATTTACTCCTTTACTAAATTGTGTTCCCTCTGGGATCTTTACTGATTGTTTCAAAAGGTTCAATAATATCTCTGGCTGGACAGAATTTGACATCTCTCACTCCTGAATAATTTCTGGGAAATGATCAATTTATGCATAATCAGTAGTTGCTGGCTTTGTGGAGTTTCTCTCTATACATGTCCATTTAGTCCCATGGAACTTTTAAGCAGATTTCTAGAAATTTCCTTGATTAGGTTTTTCTTCTCCAGACCACTTTCCCACAAACTGTAGCCTCTATAGTCTCTCTAAGTTATGAACTTTTAATTTAGTAGTTATCCTAGTTTACTTTATATTGCTGTGATAAACACCATGACCAAAGGCAACTTGCAAAGGAAAGGGTTTATTCCATGTCACAGATTATGGTCGATTGTTGATGGAACCCAAAGCAGGAACTCAAGGCAGGAGCCTGAAGCAGAAACCATGGAAGAACAATGCTACCTACTCTCTGGCTTGCTCAGCTACTTAACTTTTAAACAAAATCTCACTTTGTGGGCCCAGATAGCCTCGAACTCAGAGAGATCCATGTGCCTCTGCCTCCTGAGTCAGCTACCTTTTTTACAGTTGAGGCCCACTTACCTAGGGATGGCACTATCCACAGTGGTCTGGGCCTTTCTACATACCACTTAGTAATTAAGAGAATGCCCTATAGACATGTCCAGAGGTCAGTTTGATCACAAAATTCCTCAGTTGAAGTTTCCTCTTCCCAGATGATGTAGAGAGCTGCGGATTGCCACGTCTTAAAGATGGCGCCTGCTCCCGCCTCCCACCATCCCGAGGGTGGGTGCTCTCTGGAGCAAACAGCTCCATAATTGGCTGTGGCTGAGGTCTGGCCCTGCTTCCGCATGTGTGCGCCTATCTGCTTTCACCACGTGGTAGTTTGGGGTTGGCTGGCAGGAGGGGATTTAACTCTGTGGCGGGCTTTTCCCCGGGAAGAAGAAGTTAGAAAGTAAAAAGGCCAGAAGGTTGTTCAAGGTTCCTGAATAAACTGCATTTAAGAAGAGTCCGGGGTCGCGTCTTCCTTGCTGGATGAGAGACAGACGTGACAAGATGACTCTAAGTTGTGTCAAGTAACAATAAAAACTAACCAGTATACTGGTAGTATATTATACATTCTGGGAGTTTCCTAGTCTCTATGCTAGAAAGATGCTTCCAGGACTAACCTGTTTGTTTCTTTTCTGGATAACATTCTTGAGTGTTTTCCCTAGTTGTTCATGGTGAGAAGGTAAATTGGGTAGTAGTTATTGTAAAGAAAATGAGTATTTGGGGATGATAGTTTCGACCTTAAAGTAAAACTTACATAGAAAGCTGGGATGAAGGTGCTTTTGTACATACTAACAGAATGGTGTAAAAGCAGGGCTAAAGTAGGTATTACATTTTCAAGCTGGAACAGTAGTTACGAATTGGGAGCTCTTTTAATCTCAGTTCAGATATTATGATAAGAATAATAGGGACAAGAAGGGGCATATTGCTTTCACTCTTCCAGTGGCATGGAGGATCTGAATGTGCAGTGTGCTAGGAGAGGCATACAGTTCAAAATACTACAAACATATCTAAAAATAAAACTACTACCCAACATTAACACAAATTTAGAGAGAGAGAGAGAGAGAGAGAGAGAGAGAGAGAGAGAGAGAGAGAGAGAATATATGTGTGTGTTGGGACATCATCTCCCTCCCTCCTCCTACCCTTCTCCTTTCTGTCCAACTGAGAACAGTCCTGGAGAAATAATAAAGGATTGAATAGGGAGGTGGGGAATGAACTAAGTTTGGAACTAGAATCTGCAAGGGGAGAGAGCAAGGGAAATATACATTTGGGGTTAGGAACTAAGGGTCTGGCAGCTATAGGATGGCAAAAGGTCTGAATGGGGTACTAGACCACAAAAAAACTGGGATGCAGAAAAAAACACCAGAAAGGAGATTGGCAAGACAAAAACATTTGTCAAAATTACTGAAGAATTACTTAAATTACTAAAGACAAGAAAATTATGAATAATAAAAATGATAGTGACACTCATAGATACCTAGGAGTGTCAAAGTCAGTTTACCATAGAGAATCCTAAATATCCATGTTTACTTCTGCGCTATTTATGAAAACCAAGTGATGATATTAGTTTAGGTGCTCATCAGTAGAAGAATGAGTAAAGATAATGTGGCCCATATACACAATGAAGTTTTGTTCAACCACAAATAATAGTGAAATTATGTTATTTTCAGGAAAATGAATGGAACTGGAGATCATTATGTTAAGTGAAATAAGCCAGTTTGACAAAAACATGCATCCTTTGTTTATCTCTCCTGTGAAGAATGGGGGGAGGGGAGAGGAGATGAAAGTAAAGAGACCATTATGGATGTGGACTGAGACAAAGACAGGGAGGATGAGAAAAGGTAACCGCTGGGATGAAGTCACTTAAGTATGGTATATGCATGTATGGAAATGTCATAATGAAATCTAGTATCATGTACAATTAATAGACACTAAAATATAACCAAAAAGACAGTAATGAGTAACCACATCCAATGCTTTATTTTCTATTTTGCCAATTAATTATAGTAAAATTTTAAATTCCAAAATGACTTCTGTCACCGTATTATAATTATCTGGGCTACATCTTCCTGCCATCTGCTGGTATAGTTTAAAGAAATAAAACTGGATTTCAGTTTCATACTTACCAAAATATAATTAGAAGGATAAAACACATGAGAAAAAAAGAATGTATTCTAGAATCATCACATTTTTATTTATCTACTATTTCTGGTTTTGGGTGATCATGTGTCTCATTATTATAAGTAATTAATAACTGATTATATCTGAACTTAACATTAATGTATTTGTGAGTAGTTTTGGGTAGGCATTATAGATAATCAAGAACCACTTGTACTTGAAATTAACATTAATATACTTGCAAAGAAGACTGGATAGGAATTATTATCACCTCTGTTTCAGGGAGAAAGTAAGAATTCAGAAAACTACTGGATTATCAAGAACCACACAGCTGTTATAAAAGGGCTGTTTTAAATTTAATCCAGATCTTTTGACTAATGCTACAGTCTTTAAATCACACTGTAATTTTTTTGACAATTAACCACCACCACAAAACTCACACACACACACAAAATTAGGGGCTAGAGAGATGGTTCAGCAGTTAAGAGCACTGGCTGCTCTTGCAGAGGACCTGACTTCAATTCTCAGGACTCACATGGCAGCTAACAACCATCTATAACTCCAGTTCCAGGGGATCTGACACACTCTTCTGGCCTCCATGGGCATTCCATGACATGGGTGCACTTTCATTTATGCAGGCAAAACAATCATATACATAAAAGTAAATAAAATATTAAAGTCAAAACAAAACAAAACAAAAGTAAGGCTAGATGTGGTGGCACACATCTTTAATCATAGCACTCAAGAGGCAGAGGTAGGTGGAGATAGCCTGGTCTATTAGTGAGTTCCAGGATAGGACCCTGCCTCTAAAACGAAACAACAAAACAAAAAACCAAACAAACTACTCAAACCCAAACCCAACCAAACCAAAATGCATATAAATATTTAAGTAGCAATTACAGAGAGCATTTAAAGAAACAAATTCAATACTTACAAAGACAAATAGTTTATTCCACCCCAACCATTTCTTTGACTTTCTAAGTTCCTGTTTCAGAAGAGGGGGTTGCTTCCACACCAATCTCATAATAGTGCTCATTCCTAGAATCTTATTTGCATTTCAAATTTTGTGTAACCTACTGCCTATGCCTAAAAGTTCTTTCCTTTGCATCACTCAGCTAATCCATTCACATCCTTTAAAATTTAGCTCATATATGGTCTCTTTCAGGGGTCCTAATGCAAAACTCTGAACTCTAGTAATGTAATAAGTTTCTTTCATAGCATGTGCCATTTTCACTTTCTGCATCATTATGGACTACGTAGGATTGTGCGTATACACATTCCACTTCAATAAACATTTACTGGAACAATGTATTAGTGGCAGATACTATTTTTTGAATGTTTGTCATACAATAAATACTGCACCAAATACTTTATGAACAGTAACTCATTTAATCATTTCAATAACCCCTAAAGCTACTGTTCTTTTTCAGCTTATTTTCCAAATAAGATGAATGAGAATCATAGAGATGGAAACAACATATCCATACTATTTCAGAAGATGGCAGAACCAGGATTTACTTATTTATTTATTTAAAAGTATTTTCATGTGAACGAGTGTTTTGCCTGCATGTGTGCCCAGAAGCAGACGTCAAAGTCCCCTGGTACTGGAGTTACAGATGGTTGTTGCCCCCATGTGGGTGCTGGGAACCAAACTCAGGTCCTCTGTAAGTGCAGCCAGGGCTCTTAACTGCTGAGTCATTTCTCCAGCTCCAATTATTATTATTATTGTTTTTTTGAGACAGGGTCTTCCTATAGCCCCAGCTGGTCTAGAACTTGCTATGTAGACCAGGCTGGCCTTGATTTCAGAGATCTGTCTTTGCCTTCTGAGTGCTGGGATTTAAGCCATGCAGCAACTGTACCTGGCTTATTTAAACATTTCTTTGAGACAGGATCTCATGTAGTCTAGGTGAGCCTCAAACTCACTGTGTACTTGAACTCCTGATCTTCCTGTCTTTACCAAGTGCTGGGATTATAGACATGAGCCACCATGCTCATCTCAGAATCAGGATTTAAACTGAGACTGGCATGAATTAGATATTATCCACAGAAGCATGTAACACCTTGGACCTATTTCTATCCCAAAGTTTTATTATTTTTGAGTAATTGCTGGCTGTTACAGCCTATTTTTTAAAGCACAGCCTTGCTATACAGTCTGGGCTGACTCTAAATTTAGGATCCTCTTGCTTCAGTCTCTTGCATGCTGGGATTATAAATGTGTGCATGATGACTGGTTTCAGTTATACTCATCTCCACCCTCTTTGTAGTTACTGAGCATTGAAAGTAGGGCCTTGCCCATGCTGAGCTGCACCCCCAGTCCTCATTTTACCTTTTGTTTTTATTCTGAGATTGGGTCTCATTAAGTTGCCCAGGCTGACTGGCCTTAAACTCATCCTGTAGCCCAGTCAGGCCTTGAACTTGCAATCTTCCTGCCTCATCCTCCTGAGTAAATGGGATTACAGAACTGAGCCATAAGACACAGCTTGTTACACTTTTGAAGAATCAAGATGCTGAGATGAAAAGGTCAAATTATGTTTCATTTCTAGACTTCAGAAAAAAATGTTAATGGACAGAATAGTCTGAAATATATTTGTTTCTTCTTAAATCCTTGAGTGTGGCATACTTTGTGTGAACTATAATCTACTGGAAGAGCATTTAATTTCCTGTGTACTATGAACACAGTTAACTTAAGCTTAATATTCTACGATATTCCACAAAAAGTGTCATGACTAAGTTGTGCTGTGTAACCTTAATACATTCAACAAATAATATTATAGAGCAGCTTAAATAAAAATGTCTGAAATTAATCCAAGTACACTCGAACTACAATATAATCTGAATTGATTATATTTGCTATTGCAAAGAAAAAAAACTGTTATAAAAAATAAAGATAATCAACAAAAGACTAGACACTGGATATGTGTCATTTATAAGATGTATTTAAGGGTTAAAATAATAAAAAGGTAGGAAAAGATATACCAGGCAAATATCAATTAAAATAACTTGGGATAGGGACTGAAAGAGTTGGCTCAGTGGTTAAGAGCACTGGCTGTTCTTGCAGAGGACCCAGGTTCAGTTCCCAACACCCATGTGGTGTCTAACAACCATCTGTAACTTCAGTTTTGGGGGATCCAATGCCCTCTTCTGCCTCTGAGGGCACTGCATACATGGAAGCACTTACATGCAGGCAAAACATTCACACACATAAAATAAACATAAAAACTGAAAAAAAATAACGAGATAGCTGAACAATAACAAAGAGAATAGCTTAGGGCAAAGCCAGGTTAAATTCATCAGGGGAAGATAAGAATTCCACACTCCATATATTGATGAAATAGCCTTAAATATTTAAAACCCAAATAAACATAACTATAGTTAAAAATGGAAAAATCTATCACTTTCTCTTAGGGAATTTTTTATATAATTCTTTGAGCATATAAAGTATTAAGCACATAAAGTCAGCCTGGACTAGTGAACTTACATAAAACAAGAAAGCTTTATACCCTTCAAATAAGAATTAGGGTGAGAAGGAAGCAGTTATGGTGGAAATTGAAACTGAATGGATGGAAAGGGTATAGGGAGACTCAGACAGGCAAAAACACTGGCAGGGTTGGGTGGTACAGGGATTATAACACCAGAGAATTCTTTCAAAGAGAGGGATGCAATTGCTACAGTGAGAATTCAAGAAATGATTCCCTAGGAGCCTTCTTTTGGTTTCTGCTCTGAGACTTAGCTGTCTGGAAGATTTTAGGCTACCTTATTAAAAAGTACATATTACTTGAGGTAATCCAAATTATTCTCTGCTCATTATAGTCTACCAAACTAAGATATTATACCCTGTTTGCAATTGTTAGTAGGGTTAAAGTTTTGCTGGAACTGCCATCTTCACATGGACATCCTATATAGATATTTTTGTACAACTATGGTATTAAAGTTTAAGTGTGTCCCTCAAAATTCATGTGAGAGAAACTTCATCTCCAGTACCAAAGTTCTGAGTGGTGAGGCTTTTAAGAGGTAAACAGGCCAGACAGACTCAGCCTCACGAATAAAGTCATCACTCTGAGAGCTGGGTGTTATTGAGAATGTGTTTGTTAAAGGGGTGAGTTTAGCTCTCATGTCCCCTCTTTCTGTCTCTTGTTATTTTGTCTTCCTTAGACTATGGCATGATGAAGCATGATAGCCTTCTCTAGATATGAGATCCAGAACTCTTACAAAATCACCCACTTCTTTATAAATTACCAGTATTAGGTATGCTATTATAGCAACACCAAATGAGTAAAGACACGATGTGCAAACATTTCCTTTACTCTATACATGTCCACTAAGCTATCTTGAGAAAGGGACTGTGATATCCTAGATACAAGCAGATATTAAATTTATTATCCTTATTTAAAATAGTATATTGACCATTTTCTTAATGGTTTTAATATAAAACCAAAGAAATGCTTATATTTTTAATCAAGATAGCCAAATGGATTTTTTTATGTTTTTGAGACAGAATCTCATATAGCCCTGGTTGGCCTTGAACTTGTTATGTAGCTGAAACTTTCCTGAACTTCTGATTTTCCTGCCTTCATCTCCTAAGTGCTGGAAAAACATGCATATACCACCAAGCCTGGCCCTAATGGACTTTAAAACTGAGATTTTATCTTTGGTAGAATACTTGGTTGAAAACTTAGATAAGTGAAAATTGTACCTGTATTTTTCACTTCAAAAAGAGAATCAGATGCCATCCTCCTGCCCAATATTATGGCTCTGACCAATGGTAAAAAACCATTGTAAGATATATGTCTGTATATTCATACAAATATATGTATGTAAAATATAATTAGAGCTAGTTGGGAGGTTGAGGAAGGGGTTTACTTGAACCCATGAGTTTGAGACCAGCCTGGGTAACATAGTAAGACCTTATCTCAAAGAAAAAGTACACATACACTCCACACAGAGAAATTTATATAGGGCACTTAAGAAATACATCGTTTTATGCAATATTATAGCAAGTAACTAACATGTGATGTATTTGGGAAACAAACCAAAAATCAAACTAAAACAGAACACTCCAAGCAAACAAAACAAAAACCCCATAGACCAAAAACAAAAAAAACCCTGAAGTCTTAGACAAGTTAACCATATACATACAAAAATAATTTATAGTTAACTTTTGCAACTATACAAGAAATGCTTCAAGTCACACAGGTCATAGAAAAACTGTGAAGTAAATCCATGTACATGGAAATGTTTTAAATGCTCATATGAAGATTGTAAGATTTCAAAGATGTTCCTTCAAATCTGTCATAGAATCTTATATAATTCAAAGAAAGCTTGACTGTAAAAATGGTGTGATGAACTGGGTGTGGTGGTACACATCTTTAATCCCAGCACTCCAGAGGCAGAGGAAGGCTGATTTCTGTGAAACTGAGGCCAGCATAGTCTACAAAGTGAGTTCCAGCACAGATATCTCAAAAAGACAAAAAAACCAAAAACCCAAAAACAAAACCCCAAAACCAAACTGGTCAAGAATGGTGGTACACTCCTGCAATCCCAGCACTTGGGAGGCAAAGGCAGGTGGATCTTTATGAGATTGAGGCTAGCCTGGTCTACACAGCTAGTTTCAAGCCAGCTGGGGCTACAGAGAGATTATGTCTCAAAAAAACAAAAACAATTTATTTTTGGTTAAACTGGTGATTAAAATTATATACAGTGAGGTAAATGTTGATTTAGTATAATTAAATATGGAAGGATTCCACTGGAATGATCTCAGGTCCTCTGGGGATACTCCACCTTCAGTATATATCTCCTTTAGGAAGTTCTCCACACACATTCATAGAACCTGTAGGTACTTGCTTCATCTTCCATGAAGTCTTCCACAGTTAGCCATCTTTCTTGGATTCGAAGTTCTTTCAGAGTAGGGATCATGTTTTACTAACTGAAGTAGCCCTAGTGTCTTACCTATCTGCAATATTTCAATATTATGTACGTCATCAAAGTAGAACAAAATTCACTGCAGTCCACCTTTGTTTTACCAGAACATTGACACAAGAGCCCAGGGCATTGAAAAGCTAGCAAGGGATAATGATTTTTCTTCTCCCACCCCATCCCTTCTCTTCTCCTCTCCTTTTCCTTCCCTTCTTCTCTTTTTTCTTTTAATTTTGAAACAGTGTCTTCATGTAGCTCAGGGAGGCCTTTAACTCCTGATTCTCCTGCTTCTACTTCCCAAGTGCTAGCATTACAGGCATGTACCATCATGCCTAGATTCTTTCTTGACATTTACTTTTTATTTATTTTTTTCTTTTTAGATAGGGTCTCTTTGTAGCCCCAGATGGTCTAGAATTTGCTATGTAAATTCAAAATAAAATGCACATAAAATAAAAATAAATAAAAATATTAAAATATCAATTAAAAATGATTTACAACTTATAAGCAACTAAATCACAAAAGATGGTGGTAGTACCGTCCTCTAATATTAGGAAAATCTGATAATTCTGAACCAACATTCCTTTATACTCTCCTGAAAATGTGATTTAAAAGAAAGTTTCCTGGCCTAAATATAATATACTTCTAGTCTGACACTCGTTATACAGAACTGTATTGTCACACATGTATGTATAATCTTTTCTAGGTATAAAAACAAAATCTGTTATCTTTCTCCCTTTCCCTCTCCAGAAACCTTTCTTTGGGTTTGATGTTACAACACTAGGGAAGGTAGGACAGGAAAGTGCTTCCTAATCAATTTTTAAAAATTATTTTACATTTATGAGTGTTTTGTCTGTATGTGTGTTAAATGCATTGGTGTCATGCAATGCCCTTGGAGTCAGAAGAGGGCCTTGCATTCCCCTGAAACTGGAGTTACGGATGGTTGTTAGCTGCCATGGGGATGCTGGGAATCAAGCCTGGGTTCTCTGCAAGAGCAGCCAGTGCCCATAACTGTTGAGTCATCTCTCAGCCCCTTCAATTTTTAAAAATTTATTTTTATGTGTATGAGTGCTATGCTAGCATGTAAGTACACCAGTATCATGCAGTGCCCAAGGAGGCCAGAAGAGGGTGTCAGATCCTCTGGAAATGGAGTTATAGATGGTTGTTAGCCCCCATGTGGGTGCTGGAATTTGAATCTTGGTCTTTTGCAAGAGCAGTCATTGCTCTTAACCACTGAGCCATCTCTACCTTCCCTTCTGGTCATTTAAAAAAAAAAAGATTTTTTTGGTGCTGGAGAATGGCTGAGTAATTAAGAGCATTTGCTGCTCTTGCAGAGGACGTGGGTTTGGTTCTCAGCAGCCATATGGTGGCTTACAACTTTGATGCCCATGTGCACCAGGTATGCACATGGTACACAGATATACATGCAGGCAAAACACTCATACATATAAAACTTAAATTTTTTTATATCTGCATATGTGTGTGTGTCTATGTGTGGATTTGTGCATTGCTGGTGGAGGCTAGAAAAGGGCAGGACATTGGGTCCTATGGAGCTGGAATTATCATCAGTGGTAAGGTCTGGGATGTGGATGGTGGGAAGCGAATCTGGGTGCTCTTAAGTGCTGAGTCATTCTCCAGCCCCAGTTTTAAAGTAATCTAGGTCTACTGCTTCTTTCACTTTGGGTCTAAAGGCTCATACTTTCATTTATTACACTATTTAGCAATGAAAAATTTTGATTTAAGTCATCATTTCCTGATTTGCTAAGGATCAAATTTAGATGCTTGAATGAATATGAGCCTTATCTGTCACACCATCACTTCATTGGCAGAATGTAAAAAGATAACATAGGGTGTTAGTTGACACCAGTCTATTGGTATGGAAATGAGTATTAAACTTGTTGCAGAGCAAGTTTTAGAGGTGCAGAGAGATGGAAAGGGAAGCAGAAAATAAATGATGTAAAAAATGTATGGTGGAAATATTGAAGTGTCCCTGGAGTTTAGAGCTCAGTGATTTTATGCCTCCCAGTTTAAGTTATCATTTATATACCAATGACTCTGAGTGTTATCTCCAGACTGGTCCTCTCATCTGAACAGCAAACTCACGTATCTGTTCTCTTGATCTCTTCAAGGGGATGTCTAATAGGTATCCCAGCCCTCACATATCCACTTCAAGCTCCCGATACGATACAATCCTGTCTCCATCCAAATTTCTTTGTTCACCATCTCCTGCATCTCTCATCAATGGCCAACTTCCCTTTCCAGTTGCAGAGGCCACAGAAACTGAAGTAATATTCGACCCGTAATCCCTCAGCAAATATTTTTAGTTCCATTCCCCTCAAAAATATTAAAAAAAAAAACAACAAAAAAAACGGGGCTGGAGAGATGGCTCAGCCATTGCAGAGGACTAAGCTTCAGTTTCCAGCAGCTACATGATCGCCAACAACTGTCCCTAACTCCAATTTAAGGGATCTAACACCCTCTTCTGGCCTCCATGGGCACTGTATGACAAAGGTGCACTTACATGCAGGCAAAACACTTTTACATATAAAAATATTTTTAAAAAGCTAAAAAAGTTCACTGCTCCCCACTTACTGTGCTTCTGCTGCCATCAGTTCTTGCTTAGATTACTGAGAACAACTCTGCATTTCTCTCCATTTCTTACCTTTGTCTTCATTCCTTTCCTCAGTCCTCAGTGACCCCATTACAATCTAAGTCAAAGTCTGTCACTTTTCTTATCAAATCCGATGGCTTGTTATTCATCCAGCATATGACCCATTGTGGATCCCACACCCTCAGCAATACTGGACTCCTTGTTGACTGAACAGGGTCTTTGCATATGCTATTCCCATTGCCTGGAGTGTTCTTCCCTCAGGCATATGTATATGGTTCACCTCTTTCCTCCTTTAGGTCTTTATGCAAAACCCATACTTCTCAGTGAGGCTTTCTTTGGCCAAGGATATCCCGTTTTCATAATTTTTCTCTGTAGAATTTATCTAATATACCATGTGATTTACTTATTTCTCCTGTTTCTTATCTTTGCTATTTTCTCCCCCTCCCTTCTTTAAAAGACAGAGTCTCAAACCTCAGCCTGACCTTAAACTCACTTTGTAGCTGAGGATGACACTGAAGTCCTGATCCTTTTGCCTCTACCTCCCAAGTGTTGGGAGTCAGAGGCTTGTGCCATCAGGCCTGGTGCAAAATAAAACTTCAGATTAGTGTTCAAGAAGGAAGAGGAGAATGATAAATACAGATGGGTACTAAATAATGTCTGTCAATTGTTTGCCATGTTGGATGAGTTAATGAGTTTTAAAAAATTATTATTACATAGAGCTTACTATTCATAGGGAACTGAAATTAAAAATGAAAAAAATTGCTCATTGATTGAATTAGCAGTGTCTGGCACACAGTAATATATAAAGTAAGCTGGACTTGGATGTTATCCAAAAAAGCTTAGTTATTGAAGCAGTTTTATTTCTAACATGATTCTACAGTACAGGAATGGTGTCTAGGATGGTTACAGTTAAATTTAGGAATAAAGGAAGAAAAATCAAGATGCTATTTTTAGATCTGAAAATCATTAGTTATTCCTTATCAGCTTTAAGACAATAAATACAGAGACTATAAACTTCCACATCTACTGTACACAAAAAGGCAGTGTTATTAGCTTGTTAGAGGTAGAATGAAAGACTGGAAAGATAAGGTTGGGAAACTGGGGCTCCAGGTTTCATTATACCACTAACTATTGATTAGGGGAGAGCTATAATTTCTCTTAGTCACCTCATCTATAAATGTTGAAGATGGGATAAAAAGATCTAAAGGTACCCTAAGCGATATTACTTAAAAAAAAAAAACAAAAACCTTTTTAAGTTTGTATCACTGTGGTAGGTATATGCTCTTAAAAGATGTTCATATCCTAATCTCTACAACTTGCAAATATATTCAGCAAGGGGGAATTAAGGTTGCTTATAAACTATAAGGAAGGAGATTATCATGACTTATCTGGTTGGGATCAATGTAATCAGAAGCGTTCTTAGACTGCATGGAGAATGAGAGCTGGAATGATGCCACATGAGAAAGACCTGACCAACCATGGCTGGCAATGAAGATGAAGAGGCCCTGACTAAACAGGCAGCCTCCAGGAGCTGCAAAAGGAAAGAAAATAAGTTCTACCCTACAGCCCCTCCAGAAAGGAGTCTGGCCCTACCGACTCCTTTTAGTCACTGAGGGCTGAATCAGACTTATGATCCCCCAGAACTGTAACAATGGTGTTAAATTAATAAAATTTGTGGCAAATTGTTTCAACAGCAATAGGAGACTAATGCAATCATGACACACGTAACCAAAAGAACTGGATCTAGTTTTATCACAGATGCAGGGCTCTAAATAAAAATCCTAAGAAGAAAAATCAAGATGCTATTTTTAGATCTGAAAATCAGGTACCCTGTTCAGCTTTTCAAAAACTAGATGGTGAAACATTTTTAGAAAAGCTGTAGGAATTAGTGGGGTCTATGGGAATAACACTTTTATTAGTAATTTTGTGAAAAACAGAGACTCAGGTATTTAATAAGAGAAAGAAAATGGCAATTCTAGGCCTCAGTTTATAAACAGAGGGGCTGGGATCAATAATCTCTAAAATTTCTCTATCTCTGAAATAAGATTTTAAGATTCTGACATAACAAAATTAGCCTCTCTGCCCCACACCTTAATCTTTCAAGAGTAATTACCTTAGCAAGTATTTAGTTATCTTTAGTATCTGATAGTCAAGCTTCACAAAAAGCTCTAGATTGAGCCTAGGGCCTTGCACATAATAAGCACACACTCTATTAGTTTTTTTTTTGTTTTTTTTGATGGGACTATTTCTAAAGTTGATCTTACTCCCAATTTTTATATAAAATGAATATCATACTTTATCTTTTCTTGAATAATTTCATTGCTAGTACTATTAACACAGGGGTCTTTGTAAGACGTGTGAAGCAGGAATGATTTTTTTCATTTCTAAATGGGGGTTAAAAAATCGAGCTAAAAATAAAATGCGATCTAGACCATGTATGACCTACCAAGCTTGAAATATTTACTATCTGGCCCTTTACAGAAAGATGTGCTAATTTTTCCTCTAGAAAAAGATGCATAAGCCTCCTCACCAAATGTCCACATCTAGATAAAGTTTTATTATCTGTCACCAAAGAAATCACATCTTGGCATAACCCGTAACAAAGTAGCAGGTCAAATATTTGTGGAAAAGCAAGTTTTAAAAAATAAAGAGTCAGATCTGGTGGTTCAGGTCCATAATCCCAGCTACCTGTGAGGCTGAAATAGCACTACTGAATCTTCCTGGGTTACACAATATAAGACCAGCAGCTAGAGGTGTAGTTTAGAGGTAAAGTGCTGGCTTGGCATGTATGGGGCCCCAGGTTCAATTTCCAGTACCACATACAAAACTATGTAAAATTATTTAAAGTTCTTCTATTGTTAAGTATTCTCTTGCTCTCAGGTTTTTGTCAATCACCACACCTGCCCCTAGTAGTCTCTCCTTTCTAATTCTACCTTTCCAGCCTGGGTTTGGTACTTTGATAACATATTTAAAAAATTTATTGTGTTTGAATTTGTGTAGGCTTGCATGTATGTGGAAGTCAGAGGACAACTTGTGGCAGTTGGTTCTTTTCTCACATGATGCTGGGCTCCAGGGGCTGAACTCAAAGTTTGATGGCAAATGTCTTTACCTGATGAACCATGTTGAAGACCCTGATAACATAATTTATATGCATTTTAAGCAAGATTAAATTGGATACATGAAGAACCTGTAGCTATTTTTGGAATAAAGTACAAATAGCTTGGTTCAAGGATTTGGTTATTTTGACTGCCCCAAAGCCTTATTTCTACATTGACTTATTATTTTTTGGAAAAAGGTGGCTTAGGGACAGATGAGACCTTAACTGTAGTAAATAATCATTTTTAAATGATATTAAGTTGCACTGTATCTCAAAAGTGGTCACTAATATATTAAAAACAACCAGAGTGATATGATTTTTTTTGAGTATCTGAGTTGTCTACAATGAACATACATTATTTCTATAATCAGAAAGGTCATCTTCATAGAAAGAAATGACAAATCAGAAGGATCGCCCCTGCAAGCTCTTACTTCTTTTAACGTATTTTTCCTCATTATTTGATCATAGTTTTAAAAAATATTTTTACTTTGTGTCTGTTTTGCTTGCATGTATCTAAGTGCATCCTTGTGTATGCCCTTGTAGAGGCCAGAAGGAGGCAGGTCTGGAACTGGACTTTATAGATGGTTGTTAGCTGCCTTGTGGATACTGGGAACCCAACCTAGGTCCTTAGAACAGCAGGTATTTTAACAGCTGAGTCATCTCTCCACCCCTGATCAGCTTTTTTTTTTTTTTTTTTTATAATTGCAATCTTATATTTATGGGTGTCTGTTTGGACTCACACCTGGGTTTGCCCTAAGGTTAACCTTATGGTTACAGTAATACAAAAAAGGCGTAAATATAAAACACTGCAGGAATGTCAACCATCAATAGGGTAAAAGGTCAGTGTCTTTCCCCTGAATGTATTCTTCCACACATGCTCAGAGGAGTAATACCTAACTTGGTCTGGTTGACAAAACACGTCTTGAGGTACAAGCCTGCGAGGAAGGCACACTCAAGTGACGCGTGTGGCTGGTCACGGGGCAGCCTGGCGAAGAGCGCGCGTGGTTTGGGGGCTCTTTTGGGGCTTCCGTTCAACCCCGCCCTCCATGTCCCTTCCCCGGACGTTCATGGTCACAGGTTCGAATTCAGCCTCTTTCCACAGCACAAGTCCGGCTGTGGAGACCTCACAAGCTGTGTGGTTCGTTCTCCAGACCCGCTGCACTGTGACCCAGGACTAACCTGACCAGGTCGGTCATGCAGGAGCCCACCACCACCACCGCCGCCGCCTCCTCCTGCTGACAGGGCCGCCGCGGCTCCCCAGACGCCGCCATGGCCAAGCCGTGCTTCAGGCCAACCCTGACGCTGCCCTTTGACCTTTGCCTGACCCCGTAACCTGAGACGCCTCTCTTTCCCTCCCCGATGACGCGGGCCTTCACGCTTGTGCGGGGCGCCCACCCGAATGCCGAACCTCTCCGGCCTCGGGCTGCCCGGTCCTCCCGGCCTCGTGTCCCCGCCCCAGGGCCCAGCCCACACTGCGGGGGTCGGCGCTGCTCTCCGGGATCGAGGGGCGACCCGTCAGGCGCGGCCCGGACACCTTCCTCAGCTTCCGGCTGGCCGCGAGGGCGCGCACGCCGCCCGGGTGCGGAGCGGCGCGTCTGGGGGGCGCGCACGCATCGGGCCCGCGGTGCGCGCGCAGGTCGGTGCGTCGGTCGGGGGCGCGCTCGGGGAACCTGTGCCCCACGTAGTCGCCGGTTACCGATCGGACTAAGTTCCAGGTACCTGGACCCGGGCTGGTGCGGGGAGGTGGATCTCGAGTCGCACAAGTGGCGCTGTCAGCCGTGGTTTAAGTATGGCTAGAGAGCTGGCCTCTTTCTCAAGAGAAGGCCCCCGTTCCAGAGATGCCCCGCTCCCCCAGCACGCGGATCCCCCTCCAGAATGAGTCTGAGATCAAAGCTTCTCTTTCTCCACATGGTCCCCTTTGAAGCCCGCCCCTTTTCCGCTTGACAAGGGCATCATACATTTTGGGAGAAGGGAGAGAATCCCTTTTAGCTATTTCTCGGAGTGAGTGGGTGGCCATTCTTTCGATCTGCATCGTTTTATCTTCCTCACCCCTGCCCCCGTCCTACCCTCTTGTGCCCCTTGAAGAAATTGCTCCCCCAGTGTAACTTCCATCGTGCGCCGTATGACGTGAACGTGATGCAGCAGGAGGCCACCCCTTTCCGTTCCATGACGTCAACCGGGCACATGTTTCCGTGTTTGTCATCCTATCCTAATTGCTAGAGCCTGGGTAGTGCTTTGCACGTCTTTGTGTTCCCCAGACAGCCAGCCCACCAGAAGACCTTACGTGACCTTGTGTTGTCGTAGTCGATTTTTATAAAAATTGTATTTTTGCATTTTCCTTCTGCAGTACGTCAAAGTCAGGAAATACAAATTGCTGAACTGTCATTCGAGAGTGCCTAGCCCCCTAGATCTTTTGTAATGGTGTCATATGTAAAAGTTTGTGTGTGTGTGTGTGTGTGTGTGTGTGTGTTTCCAGTTTATATCCTTGTACGTTACAGCAAAGGACCATTACTTTTGACTCTTTAAATTGCTGATTTTGGAGTCAGTGTCGTTTTTCTTCTTTGTTACTGAAGTCACATCTCATGACTGAAACATTTTAACGTTGCACAGAATCTTGCACTGTCCAAAAATAGTATTATGTCTGTTCTGGAAATAAAGACAGAAATCCTTTCCCCTAGGAGTGATCCTAAAGTCTAGACAGATGCTGAAGTAGAAGGGGTTGTCACAGTCTTTATCAAGGTTTGGCTTGGGGAGCAGGTTTGTTTCCTCTGGCATATAACTAGTGAATCACTCTGGTCAGTTTCAACAGAAGACCAGTACTAGCTCAGTTGGTTTCTAGTTTAAAGCAGTCTTTGGTTTAAATTCAGGACTTGGTTTACATTTAACAAAATATATGCTAAAAAAACCACCTTGATGCTTTCTCTGCAGTGACCATTATTAATATTTGAGAGAGACCAGAATCTGAATTCAAGTCCTACCATTTGCTATGTGTGTGGCATTAAATAAGTTACTTTGTCTTGCTGACCTTTACTTTTCTTATTTGTGCAATGGTAACAGTAGTCACTAGGAAAGAGTGGTGGGGGAGTGGATGATTAGTGTGCATAGTGTGGCATTTAGATTGTATCAGTTTTGTTTCTCTTGGAGAAATGTGAGGTAAGATAGTAGGTACTGTGAGGAAAAAAATCCTGGAAGAATTATTTTGTCATATGAAGTCACTTTGCTTGCTTTTTCTCCCAGCTGAATGTTTCTGTGTTTTACATATGATATAAATAAGCTCCCTTCAGGAACTGTGATGTCAGTGGATAGAAATAAAGGTGGAAGTAGGCAGGAATATAAAGAACAGTCTTCAAAATGGTAGTATGAATGAGTGAACTCTTTAGAAACAGTTACCCATATCTTCTGCAAAATGGGAATTAGAAGTCTGCCTTCTACTTGGGTTGTGAAGAGTAGTGCCCATACTACATATGGAAACTCTTTTGAAGGGATGTGATGTCATAAAATGTATGTGATTTTATGCTTGTACAGTGCAGATGTTTACTCTTGCCTTGTGATGACCTATCAGAATAGTAGGGGAAAGTCATCTGCTGAGGAGTCAGGAAAGGGTCATTTGGGGACTAAAGTATATAATAAAGCCTTGAAGGTATTTCTGGGTGCCACCATGGTAGTTTTTATTTATTTTATGTGTATGAGTATATTGCCTGAATGTATGTAAGTACATTGATGTCATGCAATGCCTTCTAGGCCAGAGTAGGAGGTTGGATTCTCTTGGAACTGGAGTTACAGACAGTTCTTAGCTGCCATGTGGGTGCTGGGACTGAACCCAGGTCCTCTGCAAGAGCAGCCAGTGCTTTTAACCACTGAGTCATCTCTCCAGCCCTTGTAAGAGATTTATTTTTATTTATGTATATTGTATCTGTGTGTATATGCCATGTGTGTGTGGTGCCTGTGGAGGCCAGAGAAAAGGATTGAATTCCCTTGAGATGGAGTTACAGGAAGTTGTGAGCTACCCCACATGGGTGCTGGGAACTGAGCTCAGGTCCTTTGGAAGAGCAGCAAGTGCTCTTAGCCGCTGAGATATTTCTCAATCTGGTATTTTTATTTGAAAAATTTCTGTAGTCATTCCTTTATTACTATGTAAATGATAAGTATGGGATTTAGCAGGGACTTGTAAGTCCTTATGTGGCATAATGTATGAAAACGAGAACCAGAAGAGCAATTACTCCTAATTGTAACTGGGCGGAAATTAATTTGTTTTTGATGCGGGATTATCTTTTCAGATCAAGAAAGACAATGATTATTTGAATTGACTTATTCACCCCTGAAACTAGAGGCTTTCATTTAGAAATCTGTTAGGAATTCATGTATTCCTTCCTCCAGTGCAATGAATTTCCAAGTAATGTAGATGTGATTTATTGCTTTTAAATTTGTATTTTCAGATGTAAGGGCTTCCTAATGCCTGAAAAAAAATCAAAAACTGAAAAGACGCTTTGTTGCTTAATATCTGGACAGGTCTGTGTTTTCAGAATTTATGTATTAAATAGATTTTTGCTTCATTTATTCTGCAAATTTGACTATATTTTATTCCCCTATTGTGTGTGTGTGTGTGTGTGTGTGTGTGTAGGTGTGTAGGTGTAGTGTATGTGTATGTGCAGGTGCCCTTGCCCATGTGTGTGCATGTGGCGGCTAGAAGTTAATGCAAGTATCTTCTACCATGCCCTCCCTTAAGTTTTGAAACAGGGTCTGTCACTGAACCTGGAGTTTGCCATTTTGACTAGATTGGCTGGCCAGCCAGCCCTGGGAATATGCCTTTTCTACCCCTCCTCCCCCAGTGCTCGGTTACAGATATGTGCCATTGGGCCTGGCTTTTTACTTGGGTGATGGATTTACAACTTCAGATTCTCATGCTTGTGCAGCAGGCACTTTACCCACTGAACCATCTCTCCAGCCCCTCCTTTATAAAATGTTCAGGGGTTCTATTATATTCTCTCCAGCCTTAAATATTTCTCTAGTTTTGGTCCCCTTATTCATTTATTTAAAATTATTTAGAGATTTATTTTTATTTAATTTATTATTTATCCTTACTAATTACTAGTTATTAAAATGTTATTGAATGCTAAATGTACATTAAATACTTTGTTACACACAAATTTCATGTAGTCTCTGCAGGGGAGAGCTCATATAAGCAGGTAGTTATATTGCACTGTGGAAGGGCTTACCAAGAGAGGAATGTCATCAATAAAGGAGTTCTAGGTTCTAGTAACAACTGCAAGCAGGTTTTGTTTATTTTAGCATTTTTTTTTCTCTAGTCTTTTTGAGATAGGGTCTTCCCTGTAGCCCCAGCTGGCCTTGAACTAACAGAGATCCACCTGCCTCTGCCTCCTGCCTCCTGCCTCCTGCCTCCTGCCTCCTGCCTCCTACCCGCTGATTAAAGGCATGTACCACCACACCCACCCTGTGTTTGTTTCAGTATTTTACATATTATCACTAACCAAGTTCTTAACTCCCCTTGAGGACATGGACAGAGAGATTTCTAGCTCAGTGTTGTGCATTTTGTGAGTTTGGGAGCCACCATTGTTGGCATTGTTAGTGTAGGCCAAAGTCGAGAGCCATTGGTAGCATAGAATGGAACAACTTTCAGGAGACTATGGCCATAGAGAAGTCATCTTTGGAAAAGAGGTTCCTTCCATTCCCAGAAAGGCAGTGGTATAGCCAGTGTCTGAAGTGAGCAGTAGGAAACTGGTTTCTTCTGGAAGATTAATGCGAGAGGTGATGCTGGGATGTAAAGCATTTGTTCATGCAAGAGAAAATTCTGAGCACTGTGCTAGCTATCAGGAAGGTTGACGTATCTTAACTTTTTGTAAGACTGATCATTGTTCTTTGCTTCTGCTTTCAGTGGTGACTCACCAACTAAGTTAAAAATGTCTCCAGAAGTGGCTTTGAACCGAATTTCTCCAATGCTGTCTCCATTCATATCTAGCGTGGTCCGAAATGGAAAGGTGGGACTGGATGCTACAAACTGTTTGAGAATAACAGACTTGAAGTCTGGGTATGTACCAGCACTAACTCAACTTTTCCCTTACAATAAATCTTTCTTACCAGATTCAGGAAAATTATTCACCACAGGAAAATTTTAAGTCATGATCTATCATCTGGTGATTCAGTTAGATTTGTAAAAAAATAATGGATTTATTTGTTTGTGGTGCTGGGGATTGAATTCAGGTCCTCACACTTACTTGACAAGAGCTTGACCACAGAGTTCTACCCCAGCCTTTGATTCATTTGGTTTTGTTTTAATTCTTGGCATTTTATGCTTATTTTGTGAGTGTGTGTGTGTCTGTGTGTGTCTGTGTTTCCTCATGTGCGCAAGTTCACATGTTGTGGGCCATTTATTTCTGAACAGTGTGTTCATGTGTTTTTTTTCCTGGCTGATTTCTTTTGAACAATGTGGCATGTGGGGTTTAGCAAGTATGTTTTTATTTCATTGGCTTGTTTTCTTGTTTACTGCAATCCAGCTTGCACACTAAGAATTGGGTTTTGAGATTCTGCATCTGACATCATTTGATAATCTCTCTTAATATGAAAATTACAATAGCTAGCCAAAATGAGTCATTCTTCTCAATGGAGTTGAAACAGCTAAGTTTCACACCTGGGTATGTTGTATTAAAAAAAGAAACATACAAATAAGAAAACCCCAAACAAAACAAGATCGAAAAAAAGAAAAAAGAAAAAAAAATCCTTACACACATTTTCTTTTGAAATAGATTTACAGAAAAGATTGAAAAATACCATAGGAAATTAACATTGTTTAAATATTATTAATCATTCTACAGATCTTGTTTGAGATTTGCTGTTTTCACCTTTCATGTCTTTTCTTGATCTGGGATCTTATCCAGAATTCAAACTGCATTTAGTTGTTAAGTGTTCTTAGTTTCCCTAGTTCATGGCAATTCCTTAGTCTTTGTTTTGAATGACCTTGAGTCTCTTTAAGGTTACTGGCTGGAATTTGGTAAAACTCCCTCCATATGGGCTTGCTTCAAGCTTTCCTTTTGTTAGAATGAGAAAATTCCCCTTCCAAGGATGCTAAAGATGGGTTTTACTATCCCAGTGCATCAGGTCAGTACTATATGATGTTGATAGGTGTTTCTGTGTGATGCTTCTGCCTCAGCCTCCTGAATAGTTGGGATAACAGATACAAGCTAGCACACCTGTTCAGCCCTGCAGTCCTGAGGGGGAACCGCTGTGCAGTGTTGCTAAGCTGTAGTGTATTCATCACATTTTCATCTTAATATTTCCAAGTTTTAATGTTATTGGGTGTGACCCCTTTGTAAGTCAAAGGGCATCATCAAACTATCCTCATTTATTTTGCTCCATGTTAGTTGCTGGCTTTTGTTTTCTGGAGGTCTGCTGAATGGCTTTATAGCCTTTTGACATGTCTCTATTATTTTTTCTTACTAGAAATATTGTATTCTTTTTTTTTTCTTTTTGAAGGGCAAGTGAGTACAGAAAGTAGAGTGACAGCGCCTTGCCTCAGGGAGCACTCCTGATGATGGGCTGCCCAGAATGCTGCTCTCTTGATTTTCTCTTAGGTGTCCTTATTGGGCTCTTTGCCTTTTCATTAAAAAATATATTTTTTTATTATTTTGTGTGTGTGGTTATGCATGGATACAGTGTGCTCATCAGAGGGCAACTTGGGTGCATTCTCTCCTTCCATCATGTGGGTTCCAGGGGTTGAGCTCTTCTTCCCCTCCCTCTCTCCCTCCCTCCCTCCCTCTTTCCTCCTTCCTTCCTTCTCTTCTCTTTTTTCTTTTTCCTTTTTCTCCTTCCTTCCTTCCTTTCTTCCTTCCTTCCTTCCTTGCACCCATCCTTCCTTGCACCCATCCATCCTTCTTTCCTTCCTTCCCTTTCTTTTCTTTCCTCTCCACCCTCTCCCTTCTGTCCAGTCTTGGTTTGAGCTGTCAGTCTCTTCTGCTCCTTGGTGTGAGGAGGCTGTACCTAACCTACCTACTTTCCCTTCCTTTCCACCCAGCTCTCTGGAACACAGCCTTCCTTGCATTTTACAGCAGTTTCTGTCATGCACGTTAAGGATTTTCTTCCTAGGGAAGGAGGTGAACTTGGAGAATCAAAGGTATCTCAAGTGAGGATGCGGAGTTTTAAGTACATACAGCAGGGGAAGCTCCTATTTTCTTACTGGATGTCATTGTCTTTATCCATAAACCAAGTAACCAAATTAAATGACTTAAATTTTTTTGGTGGCCAAAAAATCTTGAGAAAACAACTCAAATGTTTGTGAATAATGAATGGATAAACAAAATAGTATATCCAGAAATAGATTATTATTCAGCTATAGAAAGGATTGAAGTTCTGATTCATGCTAGAACATGGATAAACCTTGAACATGCTGTGTGAAAGAAGCTTGTGACAGCATGTCGCATACTGTGCAAGTTCATTTATTTGGAATGTCCTGAATAGGCCGGTCTGTAGAGCTGAAAGTCAGTTAGTGGGTGCCCGCCACTGAAGCAGGGAGAACCAACTGAAGTCATGGGTGTGGCATTTTTCTGAGATGACAGAAATGTTCTGAATTTGTAGTGATAGTTACTGAAAATGACCCAATTATGTATTTTAGGGTACATGTTTATCATATGCTGGCCTGCATAGATGGATATGAAATAAGATTTTTTTCCTTAGCTTTTCACAGTGTTTCTTTTCAAAGGGTTAAAGAACTGATAGGGAACTGATGACCAGGGAGCTGTGATTGCTTTATGTCAGATGATATAAACTTGATATAAACTTGAACTTCTTAATTTTTGTACCACCATCCTGCAAGACCAGTTGGGCTTATGAACAGAAGGCCATGTTTCTTTTCTGCCAGCTTTTTTTGGATGTTCCCAAGTTCTTGAACCTGTGTGTGTTTACATGTATAGTGATCTGTTGAAAAAACTGAAATGAATCCATCACTCCTGGTTTATTCAGAAGAAGTACTGTCTTGAAAATGTTTCAAGTGGCATATAATGAAATTTATTAGTGTTAGTGCTCTGTCACTATAATAAAATGCCTGAAACAGTAAATAAAGAGCAAAGTTTATTTGGGTTCATGGTTTTAGAGGTTCATGATTAGGTAGAATCATTCACTGCTTTTAGATCTCTGATGCTGAATGGCAATTGTGGGAAAGCATATGGTAGAGCAAACATGACCAGGAATGAAGGAGGAAAGAGGGTAGGATGGGGCAGGGGAGTCTCACCATGGTCTTTGGGAGCAGAGCCCCCAGGCTAAGGGCCTACACAGCCTCTCTTCTAAAGGTCCATAGCACCTAGCAATGGCACACACACACACACACACACACACACACACACACACACACTAAATGTAAAAAATAGAGAACCCCAAAACCAAAAAATCTAAAACCCAAATCAAATGCCCTTGAAGAACCCAAAATATCTCTTCCTATACTAACCAAGTTTATCTGCAGAACATAATGTGAAAGGCCTCACTTAGACGGTCTTTAATGTCTGTGTTCTGACTGACACATATTAATTGGCACGTGATGGGTTTCACTGTGGTGCTTCCCTGCACAGTGTGCATGCCACCGCTGCTGCCCTGCTTCCTAGGCATTGTTCCAGGCCACAGTGCTCAGTGTTCTGTTTTCAGATTGACTTCCTTTTTTCTTTTCTTAGTTTGCACACGTGAGCTGGAACCTGTGGTACTTTGTGTGTCTGGCTTATTTCACTTAACATTATTCCTTCAGTTCCATCAGTTTTCCCCTAAGTGACATGATCTCACTCTTTTGGTTGCATAATACTCAATTGTGTGTACATATCATATTTTTGTTTTCTGTTTATCTATCAGTAGACACCTAGTTTGCTTCCATAGCTTGGATATTGTCAATACTGTCGCAGTGAAAATGGGCAAAAAGGGTATCTTTTCGGTATGCTGATTTCATTTCCTTTGAATATATGCCCAGGAGTATTTTCTCTAGATAGCTGGATCATATGATAGTTGAATTTTTAGCTTTTTTGTTGTAAAAATACTTTTTATTACATTTATGTATTTATTTTGTGTGTATGAGGGTACATGCATGCTATGGTACGTGTGTGGAAGTCAGAGGACAACTCTTAGGAGTTAGTTCTCTCTTTTTACCAGATGGATCTTAGGGATCCATTGAGCTCAGACTGTAAATCTTAGCGGCAGACATCTTTACTTGCTGAGCAATCTTGCTGGCCCCAGGATTTTTAGTTTTGTTTTAGAAACCTCCATACTGTTTTCCATAGTGCAGTACTAAATTACATTCTCCTTAGAGGTACGCCAGTTTCCTTCTCTCTACATCCTTTCTTGCATTTTTTATTTATTTAAAAAATAGCCATTCTCCTAGATGAGATTGTATTTTCTTGATAGCTAAAGATACTGATTGAACATTTTTTCATGTATTTGCTGACCATTTGTACAACTTCTTTGGAGAAATGTCTATTCAGATTATTTGCCTATTAAAAAAACTGAATTAGCTGAGTGTGGTGGGATATGCCTTTAACTTCAGCATTCAGGAGGCAGAAGCAAGTGGATCTCTGTGAATTTGAGGCCAGCCTGGGCTATAAAATGAGATCTTGTCTCAAAAAGATTTTTTGTTATAAAATTTTGATTTTTAAAATCTATTCTGGATAGATTAACCTTCTATCAGATAGTATCTTCTCCCATTCTATAGATTGTGTCTTCACTACTGATCATCTCCTTTGCCATGTGGAAGGAAGCCTTTTCAGTTTAATGCAGTCTTATTGTTAAGTTTCACTTCTCCTCCCTGTGCTTTGGGAGTCCTGTCCAGAAACCGTGGCCTGCATTGCTCTCTTTGTGCTTTGACATACCTACTCTGTGTTGCTGACTTTGAATTCAGGGGGCTCCCATTTGCTGAGTTGCCAAGTTTATGGCATGTGCCTACTGTGCCTACTCTGTGGGATAGTAAGAGCATTTTTCCTGTGTTTTCTTCTAGTAATTTCAGACAAGTCTTACCTGAAGTTCTTTGTTGCAGTTTGAATTAATTTTTGTGCAAAGTGAGAGTCTGGGGTCAAGCTTCAGTCTTGTTCTTGGATGTCCATGATCCTAGCATCTGCCGTAGAGGCTGTACTTTCTCCAGGGTATGTTTTTGGTATTGTTGTTGTAAACCAGTTGACTGTAGCTTAAACTGGGTTATTGACAGTTTACTTCTGGAGAAGACTTGGGAATGTTCTTTAGAAGCTAATTTATAAGTTTTCTTTAATCTTTTGGTTAGTCAAACTGAATTCTTCATGTTTCCATAACAAACCAATAGCGTCGTCTCTTTGCGATGTGTCACTTTTGGCATTTCTCTTTTTTTCTTTTAAAAACCTTTTATTATAGGGCTGAAGAGATCACTTGGTGGTGAAGAGCACATGTTGCTTGTTCTTCCAGAGGACCAGAGTTCAGTTCCTAGCACCCACTTCAGGTGGCTTACATCTGCCTGTAACTCCAGCTCCAGTGACTCTGTGGTTACTGCACTCACGTTCATAAACACATCCGCATATACACATAATTTAAAAATAATGAAATATTTAAAAACTTTTTATTATATTTATTTATTTTAAAATATTTTATTATTTTTATTTTATGTGTATGAGTATATTGTCTACATGTATCTAAGTGCATTAGTGTCATGCAATGCTTTAGAGGTCAGAAGAGAGCATCGAATTCCCCTGTAACTGAAGTTATTGATGCTTTTAGCCACCGTGTGGATGCTGGGAGTCAAACCCAGATCATCTGCAAGAGCAGCCAGTGCTCTTAACTGCTGAACCATCTTGTCAGCCCCCAAGATTTGTTTTTTTGAATGTGAAAATTTATGCGTATTTTCCATATTGCCCCTTTATCTTTCTGTCTGGTTTAGGATGATGTGTGCTTTTAGGCTTTGTTGCTAGGCTATTTGTTTCTTAAGGACTGGATTCCCATTTAACTTATTTCAATGTCTCTGTATGGTTTGCCATGGTGCCTTTTACATGTAATGTGGTAAGTAGGGGTTGAATGAGTGAGTAGGTGGGTAGGATGTTTTCTAGGATGGGAACTCTTGTGACTTGGAAGGGTGTTTATTGTCTTGATAATATATTGTTTAAATTCTCTTATGCATTATCCTAAAAATGATATTCTTTGAGAAATGAGTTGATATCTTTGAGATGATAGCAAAATACATTACAGCATTGGATGTATTCTTTTAGGTAAATATATATCATGAGATCTAAAGGGGCCAGACTATTAATTCCAGGGAATTAGGCCATGAAGTTACTGAGTGTTTCTTAATTCTCCACTGTGTGTTAATTTGATCACAGTGCTATTTGTGGGATGCCATATTTTGACATTTTTAGAATCTTGACACCGTTTAAGTGTCTCCTTAGCACTCTGAAATGATGCCTGGCACAAGTAACAGGGAGGAAGGCAGAGCAAGCAGGCGGAAAGAAGAGCATGCCCACTGCAACCTGTGGCAGCTGAGCCTTAATTCTTTTTTTGGCATATCACAGTGACTCAATCTTACTGGCACAAGACTTTGTTTAGGGCATCTGCTGTGACATCTCATCCGCACACAACTACCTGTTGCTTTTTTGTTGTTGTTGTTCATGACATAAATTTCATTCCTTAGTTAAAAATACTCACTGTTAGTACTTGATTGTTAAATAGATAAGGCAGTTTTAAAAGGTGAGTGGTTGTGCATCTCTGTGTTAATTTCTATCTACTGCAAGAAGATTCTTTTCTGGTGAGATCTGAAAGATGCACTAATGTATGGGTATAACAATAAGTCTTTAGGAATCAGTTTGTTAATTATGTCCATCTAGCAGAATAATAGCAGTAGGTTCTCCTGTGGCCTGGGACCTATCTAGCCACAGGTTCTTGGCTTTGATAAGTGTCAGGTATAGACTTCATCTTTGAATTTGACCTTAAATGCAAGCAGAAGATGGTTGGTTTCCTCCCATAACATTTGTGCCATTATTGCACCTATGGATATATTTTGCCAAACAAGTTGTTATAGCTTACAAGGTTCACAGCTGGGTAAGGGTGATGATCACCTTTCTCTACCAGTAACATGCCCAGCACCTTCTAGTAGTACTAGAAAGCTAGCCATTAGAGATGACGCTTTGAGACCAGTACTAGCTTGAGTTTTCTTTGTTTTTTCTAAAACTCAGGTATGTAGTACCTTCTGCAATGGGGTCTTACCATCTAGTTCTCATGGGTAACATGGTGCAATGGCAATACCTGGTATTGTTTGAGGATCTATAGGAATTCCCTGGTCAACAATTTCAAAAAACAGAGTCCATTCCTGGCATTGGGCTTTTCATTTTCTAGCCAGTGGTGATCAACAGGCAGAGAATAAGAGACTGCAGAGTGCTCAGCCCTAAGTGAAACACCTACATCAAAGCCTCTCCTCTCAAGGCTAGGGGATCATTGCAGAAGAGGTGGGTGAAAGATTATAAGAGCCAGAGGTGGTAGAAGAATACAAGAAGACTGTTTTGTCTGGACACCGCAGGGAAGTTGCGCATATGAACCCACAGCATTTGTGGCAGTGTACACCAAGCCTGTGCAAACCCAAGCCAGACAAAAACCCAGCGTGGATGGAGGAGGTTGGCAAGAGCCCCAGTCCTTGCCGAATATCTTTTGGCAATTGATAGCTTCTAGGAGAGGGAGAATCAGTTTTCTTTAAGAGTGTGATGCCTGGTAGACTGACCAGACTCCAAGGGATAGACCCACACCCAAGAGCGTTTTGGAAACAAAGATTAGATATGATAGATCTTAACATAAAAGACTAATAATCATCAAGGACATGAAGTTGGGGATGGGTAGTAAGATAGAGGTGGAGGAGGGAAGGGGTCTGGATGATCAAAAATACATTGTATGAAATTCTCGAAACAATTAAAATTATTATTTTTTAAGTTGAATGATATAAACTTTAAAGACAGGGCTCACTTTGGTTGTGAGGCTTGCAGGCTGGACCTTTATTTTATAGTCTTGTGTCTGGAAGGAAGGTGCTGTCCTGGGAGGCAATGATCTAGTTTTGAAGATGGGTTGTTTTAGTACTTCAATATGTAGATGTTCCCTGATTCCTCCATATTGTTTTTTTTTCTCTTTCTTGATATCATTTTCTTTCTCTCTGTGCATGTCTTCATACTTCATATAGTGACTGTACCTAAATAGATCTCTAGGTAATATTGTCCTGGGTAGTTTATATTGTCAACTTGACATACCTAAGAAGAGGGAACCTCAATTGAGGAATTTCCTAAATCAGATTGACCTGTGGACATGTCTATGGGACATTTCCTTGATTGCTAATTGATGTAAGAGGGTCCAGTCCACTCTGGTCAGTGCCATCCCTGGGCAGGTAGGCCTGGATTGTATAAGAAATGTAGCTGAGCATGAGTCTGGAAGCAAAGCAGACAGTAAGTAGCATTGCATGATCTGCATCAGTTTCTGTTTCCAGATTCCTGCCTTGAGTTCTTTCCCTGACTTCCTTCAGTGATGGACTGTCACCTGGAAGTGTAAACTGAAATAGAGCTTTTCTTCCTCAAGTTGCTTTTGGTTAGCATATTTTTATCACAGCAACAGAAAACTAGAAACTAGCAAACTAGAACAGGTAGGTTATTTTATGTGCTTAAAAAGTGTGTGCAAGTGATATCATAGTGTAGAGATTCATGTGAAATTTGTTTGTTTTGTTCCTTTTCTTTATTTTTATATTTAGACACTTGATTTTTATTTATTTTTTATATGTATGAATGTTTTGTGTGTACTTAAGTTCACCATGTGCATACAGTATGGATAGAAGCCAGAAGAGGGCATCAGATCCCCTGGAACTGGAGCTGAGGATGGATGCTAACTGCCATGTGGGTGCTGGGAACCAACCTGGGTCCTCTGCAAAAACAGTTTAACTACCTCTCCAGCCTTTACTTTTATTTATTTATTTTTTTGAGACATGGTTTCACTATATTGTCTAGGCTGGCTTTGAATTCACAGTTCATCTGCCTTAGCATTTCTAATCCTGGGATTATGGGCAGTGTACAACTATACTTGTCTTACTTAGTTTTAGGTTAATAAGTTATTTTTATTAATATTTATGGCTATAATTCTTTCATTTGAACTGGTATTGTATGAATATTTCATTGTATGAATATTCCCTCAATAAAAAATATTTTATTATTTTATTGTATTTATTTTATTTTTGATTTTTTCGAGACAGGGTCTCCCTGTAACCCCAGCTGGCCTGGAAGTCACTATGTAGACCCAACTGGCCTTGAACTCACAGAGATCCGCTTGCCTTTGTCTCCCAAGTGCTAGAATTAAAGGCATGCACAAACACGCTCATCAAAAAATATTTTATTTTATGTGTATGAGTGTATTGCCTTCATGTATATAAGTGCACCTGTGTTGTGCAGAGCCCACAGAGGCCAGAAGAAGGCGTCATTCCCTAGAACTGGAATTACAGACAGTGGTTAACTGCCATCTGAGTGCTGGGAATTGAACCTGGGTCTTCTGGAAGAACAGCAAAATTTCTTAACCACTGAGCCATCTCTCCAGTTTTGCCTTCAATTTTTAAAGAATATCATTTATTATTTGACAATTTCACATATATGTATAATATGTTATCTCAACGTTCAATTTTTGTTTTTACTCCCCACAGAGACCCCCTAATGTCTGCCTCCTTCCTTAAAATGCCCTTGATTTTTAATTAATTCTTAAGAGAAATTTTTGTGTGTGCTACAGTGAACATTCCCTTATGTACACACAAGAAGTTACATTTGAGAACATTTTCTTGGTCAGAATTTCTTGACCTGGTTATATTTATTCATTAATGGTTGCAAAATCAATTGAGTCACCTCAAATTTCAAGAAATGGAAAAGAACAGAATGGAAACTCTTAGAATGTGTCATGCAGAATGAGAATAAACATTATTTTTGTACATTTTCATTTCAATTAAATAAGTACGAGCATATTGAGTGTATTGGGTGGGTCACAGTGAAGAATATGTGTATGAGGTGATCAGCAAAGTCTGATAGCTTCTCCTGATACTAGATCCTAGGATAAAGTGATGTGGTCTTAAATTGTGTGTGACTGTTTTCTGTTGACTGTTTTCAGAGAGTATTAGTTTCCTTCCACCAGAAAGGAAGGAGTGTTCCCTTTATTTGGTGGTCTCATCATTACTTTGTGTATTAGTTTTCTTTCTGTTGTGAAAAAATAACCTGACAAAAAGCAGCTTAGGGGAGAAAGGGTTTATTTTGGTGTACAGTTCCAGAAGGATAGAGTCCATCTTCGTGGGCAGAGAAGGTGTGGTGGGTAGGGCTGGCTGATCACATTTCCTCTGCACTCAAGAAATAGAGAAAAAAAGAGTAGCTTGAGGCTCCGTAACCTCCAACTACTTTAAGTGACACACTTTTTCCAGCAGGGCTCTACCTCCTAAAAGTTCAGAACCTTCCTAAATAGTCCCACTAGCTGGGAACCAAATCTTCAGACACATGAACCTATGAGGATATTTCACATTCAAACCACAATAATATTGTCAGTTTCTTTCAAACCATTTGGTATAAAATGGCATCCCTTGATCACTAGTGTGGTAAGCTTTTTGTATGCTTATTGGCAATTCAGTTTCTACTTTTAGGGATAATCTTTGCTCATTTTTTATTGAATTGTATAGTTGTATACATTTAAAGCATTATCGATATACTTTAAATTTTAGTCTTTGGGTAATTACATGTATTGTGTTATAAATACCTGCATGCAGTCTATGACTCATAGTTTTGCTTTGATGCTAGTGATATCTAGGAATTTTGATTTTAATTCGAATTCATCAATATTTTAATTTTTAGCAGAGGGAGGGAGAGAGGAAGAAGAGGGAGGAAGGAGAGAGAGAAAAGAGAAAAGAGGCAGAGTTTTAAGAAATTCTTTTCTAAGTAAAAGTAATACATCTTTCTTAAGAATTTTAAAGATTTACTTTTTCTTTTTTGATATTTAAATAGAATTTTTTTTTCTATAAAGTACAGAGTGAGATAAGGACATAGGTCTCTCTCTACATGGATAATTGGTTGACCCAGTATCATTCTTTGTCCATGGTCCTACAGTGCTAGATTCAGGTGGATCTCGAGTATCAAGTTTATGTCACACAGAGACCTGTTCCTCAGCATTCTGATTTGCTGTCCCTCTCCTTATCTTCGTATCATTTGTTACTATCTTAACTGTTTCAGCTGTATTGGATGTTATGTTATTTAGTAGAACACATTCTCATTCATTGTTCTAATTCTCTATAAAAATTGTCTTATTTAACCAGATGCTCTAAATACTTTAAGACTAACTTCATTTAATAGTATACTGTTCTGTCAGGAAACCTACATCAGTTCAGTTGACAAAACCCCTTTTTACTTCACCAAGAAAAGGAAATGAAGGAAGAGTGACCTGGTGAGGGATTGAGAATTATGTTCAGGAAAGTGCTCTGTGAGATGACATTTAAATTGAGTCATGAAAGATGAGACTAATTCATTGTGGAGAGTTAGGGGATATGATGTAAAAAAGAACTAATCAAGTGCAAAGGCAGAAGGAAGCTTTGTGTGTTCAAAGAACCTGAAAGACCACTGTGACTGAAATGGAGAGAGAGGCAGTGAGAGGGAAGTTAGATGAGAGTCTAGAGGTGCTCAGGGGTCATATTATGTAGAGCCCGGGGTCCGGATTTGAAGCTGTATTTTATTCTGCAAGAAATGAGAGGCTCCTGAAGGATGTTAAGAAGAGTGACACAATCTTACTATTTTTTAACAATAGAATGACTGAGCATTATATGGAAAACGTCATGTTTGGGGTATGGTGTACCAGTCACTTGGTCATTATATAGACAAGTGGGAGGCGATGAAATCTTAGACTGTAGTGGCAACAGTGAAGATAGAAGGAGATGAGGTTAGTAAGCTGTTTAGAAGAACAGTAGTGAGGGTCTGGAGCTGGGGTTTCAAGGGACTCAAGGATGAATGCCTGTTTCTTAACTTGAGTTCCTGTCATTTTTTGAGATCTGAAAGAACCAGTGAGTAACAGCTGGATTGATTCCTCTCTGGGGCTTTGCCTCTTCCTTGTATGACTCTCATATCTTATTCTCTTATCGTTTGATTTGTTGGACTATATAGCATCCTAAGAAAGGAAGAGGAAGAAATCAAATTTTAGAGTTCTTGAAAAATCTAAAAATGTCTTGTTCTTGTTTTAAACTTGATCAGAATTGTGGGGGCAGGTACAGAAGTCTAAATTGTAAATGGTTGTCCCTTTGAATTTTGGAGACTTTGGTCCATCATGTTGGAGAACCCTAAAACACATTATTGTCAATTTCATGAATGCAGTCCCTTGTCTTATTTCTGTAAGGATATTAATGGTAGTTAAATTCTCCTCAACTATGCATTGTCTCTGTTCTGTTCTCCTTCATATGAATGGTTCTCTTCAAGTTATTGATGACTGCTAGTCCATATTTATTAAAAATTATAACTGAAGTTTGAATTTGAAGCCCTTTGAGGATAGGTGAGCTGGGTGATTCAGCTAACGAGCTTTGCTGCAGTGTCGTCAGGCTACTGTTGGGCCTTTTTATTAGGTGGCTGCCAGATTTGTTATCTGGAGGTCTTTCTCAAGGTTATCAAGTAAAATCCATATGGATGCATTCACTCCTGCTCATCAGCAAATTCCAGCCTGTAGGGTAAACAATATACAGTTTTAAGATTTTTGATATACTTAATATGGTAGTATACTAAATGTTTAAATAGAACACACACACACACACACACACACACACATTTCTTTCTAGATGTGCACTATAAATTTGCTCTCCTAATAGCAGTATGTGAGGGTGCTAGTTCTTATATATTCTTAATATTCATACATACAAGGATAACTTGCTGATTTAATAGATGGAAATGCTACATAATTACTCATTTTGTCTTAATTGTGTGTGTATGAGAGAGAGTGCACTGCCATTTGTTCATTTTTATGGTGTGGTATTTGTCATTTTCTTCTTAATTAGTAAAACTCTTTATATGTTACCACATTTAACACTTTTCATAATGTACTGCCTATGTTCACCCAAACTTTTTGATATCTTTCAATGAAATCTTGGTTATTTAGTATGTGCAGACTTCCCAGTTTTTCCATTTTTGAAGCATTGATAAATGTATCAGAAGAAAGATGCAGGAAGAGTGGTAGTGGACAGTGAGTGTCTGCTCCTTTTCTCCTGGTTCTGTTTTTCTTCTTTGCTCTGATCAGTTCCTTTTATTTCCTTCTGGAGATATTCTTTGTCTATAAGCCCTCTTATTTCTAAAGCACTGGCCATGTTGAGTTATAATTATGGTTCTTGAAAAAACATGCCTTTCTTTATTTATTGTTTTTTGAATGTAAACTTGTCAATAGGTAGTCTGTTTCCTTCCTTTAAAAAAAAAAGATTTATTTTATTTTTATGTGTATGTTTGTGGACCGGAGTGTATGGATGTGCACCATGTGTATATAGGTGCACACAGAGGCCAGAAGAAGGTATCAGAGCCTCTAGAACTAGAGTTATAGGTGTTTGGAACTGCCATGTGGGTGCTGGGAACCAAACTGGGTTCCTCTGCCAGAGCAGCAAGTACTCTGAACCTTGAAGCCATCTCTTTAGCTCATTTCCTTATTTCTTGAGTCTGGGATGCTTTGTAACTTGGTTTTACTAATAGGTATGAGAAAGTGATGTGTGATGTTTGGAGTTTAGATCTTAAGAGCCTTGTAGCTCCATTCTCACCCTTTTGGGATACCACCATTGCTATGTTCAAGGATCTCCTGGCCTAGTCTCCTTGAGAGAGAATGGTCCATGAGTCCCAGCTGCACCCATCCCTACAGCCAACCTTCAGCTGAGTCCTCCTTAGACAATGTTCAGGCTAGAGGTAGGAGTTTCGTCCAAGAATGATGGATGTAAGTGGCGTATAATGGGTGTGGTCATAGATGTTACAAGGAAGAATTTCAGCTAGAGCTCTGGGTACTTAGCTAGGCACCACAAACACCGGACACTCAGTGAAGAGTGTGGTGCTGATAATTAGATGATTTTACTGAGTGCACCTTGTCCTTAAGGAAGTTGTTCCTGGGATGTTCTTACAGGCTCCCCCTCTCCTCATGCTCTTCTTTTAGATCTTCACTTTGGTAATGCTCATCTAGCTTTCTTCTGATTATAATTATATAATATACTGATATAGATAGTTTTATTTAAGCTGTTAATGGAGCTTTTATTATTTAGAGGTGCTGCCGTAGCTGGGAATAATGGTGTATTCTTGGAATCCCATTACTCAGGGAAGCTGGAAGTTCAGGCCTGCCTTGGCTACAGAGAAAGTTCAAGCTCAGCATGGGAAACTTAGTGGGACCCTATCTCAAAAATAAAAAGTAAAAGAGGGATGTGGATATGGGTCAGTATTTCAGAGCTTGCTTAGCATGTACTAGGCCCTGAGTTCAATTCCCAGTATGACAAACAGAGCCTGAAACCCAGCCAAAGATAGACTAAAAATGCTTTGCTACCACATACCATTTTTACATATATTTACGTTTACATTTTATACTTTGTTTTGTATTTTGTTTTTATTATATATGTTAGGATTTTAAATGGTAGTATTGACTTAGTAAACCCTGAAATGACTCACTTGGAAGCTTTTGCTAGGATCCAGAATCTACAATATTCATCCTAGGATAAAGCTGGGTCTAGATTTTAGGTGATATGACTCTCAGGCAGTGACTTCATTTCAGGATGATTTGGTCTGGAAGTTTGGTGGGGAAAGAGATGAAGGTAAATAACTAGTTTAATGTGTGAAGAGAAGAAGGCAGAAGATTCACTGAGTCAAGGCCTTACTCAACTTCTCCTTGTTCAGGGGAAAGACAACAGAATCACTCCTAGTGTTGGCTTATGTTCCTTCTATTCTACACAATTAAAAAGTGATTTACTTGTATTTTATGTGTTTGACTGTTCTACCTGCATGTATGTAAGTGCACCTGTATTCTTCACAATTTTAAATCACTATTCTGTGGCTAGTTTTGTTTTACCAGAATGATAAATTTGAAAATTTATCTTCATTTAAGGATAGGCGAGAATCTTTTGGTACTTGTTTATATGCATATAAATGTGTTTTAGGACCCCAGATGAGTTATTTCTGTGCTATCACTTTATATGTTAAAGGACTTTATGTGTTTATAGAAAGGTAGAGTAATATACACACACTCCCAGTTTTCATATTCATTTATTTATTTTGTGTGTATATGTGTGGGTATGTGTGTCATAGCACGTGTGGAGGTCAGAGGACAACTTGCAGGAGGCGATTTTCTCCTTCCTCCACATTGGTCCTGGGGTCCACATGAGGGCTGTCAGGTTTGGTGGCAAGTGTGTTTACCTGCTGAGTCCTTGCACTGCCTCACAATTGCTCCCCTTTTAGCTTCCATGTTGCTTAAATCATCTTGATTTTTGTGCTAAGTTGCTTGAGAAATGACTTTATAACCTTCCTTCCAGGGCCACGCTTCCTGAGTAATTAGGTTATCTCTCTCATGGCATGTTATGAAAGTCAGTTTATCCCACTGACCTTGCTGCTCTTTACTTTTTGTTTTTTGAAAAGGTTTTTATCTCAACCTTTGCTCCTGCCAGTTTTGGGGCAGCAAGTCTTGAATCAAGTGGAAGTTTTGGAGGACATTTTCATTCTCTTTAAGTAGGAATAATGCTCTCCGTCATTGATTTTTTTTTTTCCAATCTGTGAATTCCCAAGATGTTTTCATTTTATTTGCATTATTATTATTTTTTTTGTGGTTCAGTAAATACAGGTTCAGTCTGAGCTTTGCATATACCTTTTTAAAAATGTGGAGATATATCTCTATCTCTATCTCTATCTATCTTTCTACCTATATACTATGTACAGTTTTTGTAGCATTAAGTACATCAGTGATGTGGCATGTGGAAGTGCTGTATATGCCTAAAACTCTTTTTAAGTCTTGCAAACTAAACTGTACCCATGAACTAGTAGCTTTGTATTCCTTCCTTTACTCAACAACTGGCAACTGCCATTCTACTTTGTCTTTATGAATTTAACTATATTAGGTAGTATGTAAATAGAATTGTGGGGTATTTATTCTTTTGTGAATATATTATTTCATTTAGCATAGTATTTTCAAGGTTCATTCATGTTGTAATATGTATAAGAGTTTTCTTCCTTTTTAAGACTAAGTCTTGCTCCATTGTGTGTGTGTATGTACATGCATGTGTATTTATCACATTATGTTCATCTTTAAACTTTTATTTATTTATTTATTCTTATTTTAGTGTATGAATGCTTTGTCTGCATGTTTGTAAGTGCACTGGTACAAGTGATGCCCGAGGAGGTCAGAAGATGGTGTTGGAACTGGAGTTACAGATGGTTGTGAGCTGCCATGTGGGCGCTGGGAACCAAACCTGGGTCCTCTGCAAGTGCAGCCCATGCTCACGACTGCCAAGCCATCTCTCCATTTCCTCACATTGTGTTTATCTTTTGATGAATGTCTGTTGCATCTGTCTTTTGGCTTTCATGAATAATGCTCCTGTTTTTAAGGATGTATAGGGCAATTCTATATTTAGTTTTGATGACTTACCATATCATTTTCTAACATGGAAGTACCCTTTTACTCTGTCCTTTGATGCTCATAATTGTCATCCTCATGAAGCCCAAGATATTTAATTATATTCTTTCGTTTGACATTTGGCCTCTGAGAGGCTGAAATCATTTCTCTAGCCTGCTCTATGCTTAGTACTTTCTTTCTGTGTCTTTTCTCCTAGAATCGCAGTGCTGTAGGAGGTGGGACTTTGGGGGACAGATGTAGTCAGACCTCTGGAGCTAATTGACCAGCCAATGTAAGCTGAACTGATGAGCTCCAGGGTCAGTGAGAAACCCTGTCTCAGAAAATGAGGAGAGTGATTGCAGATGATACCCAGTGTTGACCTTTAGCCTCCACATGCATGGGTATACATTTGTATGTACACCAGCACACAGGCACACCCACTGGAGCACATGAAGTACACACACACACACATGCACACACACATGCACACACACATACACACACATGCACACACACACACACACACACACACACACACACACAGAGGCAAGGCTATAAAAGCTGAGCTGAAATTGAGCCAGACTTTTATATTACTGGCATCCCCTTCCAGGAGAAGGAAAGCCATTTAGATACACTATCTTCTTCCAGAGTAGAACCCTTTTAACTGAGAGTTAGTATCATGCTGTTGTGTTAGATTAGATTGCTGTGATGATGGTGGTAGGGTATACATCATATCCAGACATTTGTTAACTCAAGCAACTGTAGGTTCAGCAGCAAAGACAATAATGTAGCAGCTGCTGTGAGTATGCTGCCATTGTAATAGAAGCACTTTGTTTCTGTTGTAATCCTACGTAGTACTCCATCACAGTTTCACTTTTCTGTAGTTTTCAGCTGTTTCAGCCATGGTCTCCAAATATTAATATTTCTTTGGATCCCCCCCACCCTTTTTTTGAGACTGGGTCTCCCAGTAGCCCCAGCTGGCCTGGAACTTGCTATGTAGACCAGTCTGGCCTTGATCTCACAGAGATCTGCCTGCTTCTGCCTCTTGAGTGCTGGAATTAAAAGTGTGTGCCGTATGCCTGGATCTTTGAACTCTTAAAGAGAAAGTAACCACATTTATATAGCTTTTATGAAAGTATATTGTTACATTTGTTCCGTCTCATTATTGGTTACTATTAATCTCTTACTATGCCTAATTTATAAGCTAAAGTTTATCATAGATATGTAATTGTAGGAAAAAGCATTATATATAGGGTTCATAGTGTCTAGGATTTTGAATGTCCACTCAGGAGTCTTGGAGTGTATCTTCAGAGAAAAATGGAGGGATACTTTGTTTACTTAATTTCCTTCCTTCCTTCTTGTGGAGGTTTTGAAAGAATTTCACTGTGTAACCCAAGCCACCCTTACTCACTCAGACAGGTTTTCCTGTTTGAGTCTGCTAAGAGATGGGATTACAGGTGTTTGCTACCACATCTGGTATTAATGTTGTTTCTTATAGAGAACTTTCATCTTTTTGAGGGCAATGCCTATTTAAAAATGTTCTACACTGTATACCTGTGTCTGGCACAAAGTAGTCACTCAGTAAATAATTGTTGAAGCTCTAGGAACTATGTTCTGACTAGAATGAGCTCAGCAGCCATCACTTTCATATACTGTCTGGACTTCCAAAGAGTCAAGCTAAAATAGTGTTGATTATGATTGAATGGTAAGAAGGTAGAGCCAGTCTGTAGAATAATAGGTATAGAATAATTGTAGTTATGTAGAAAGTCCTTTTTTTATATAAATGTATGTGTACTTATATATATCTAAATGCATAGAAGATTATGTGCGTCAAAGGGGTTGGTAACTGGGAATTTCATTTCTATATGACTTTAGTTTATTGCAGGGAAAAATTTTAACTTGTATGGTTTGCAGAAAAAAAGTAAATATAGCTTAAGTTTCTGATGTAGGACTCCAAAGACAGTAGAAGAGAAAATCTGTATTGGTATTAGGAAGGTAGACAGTTTTGGAGGAGGACTAGAGTTGAAAGGAAAACATTGTGGCACTCCGTGCTTCTCCTAATATAGGATTATCAGAAGAAACCATGTGAGATCATGTGAATTATGATACAGAAGTGAGGAAATTTCAGTAACATCCCTGGAAAGGATAGAACATTGATTTTTCTGTGAATTGGGTAGTGGATCTGACCAAGGCTTACAGTGGATTCAGAGCTGTAAACAGTCTTATTACTTTTTTTTTTTCATAAAGGAATGAGCAATAAGTGAATTCAGCACTTATGAACAATATAAATCTCTTTTCCATAGGCTGATTTTTTCTGTCAGTAAATCCATGTAGGAGCTTAATCCTACTCTTTAAAAAATTTCAAACATATGAGGACATCAGTCTCCAAGAAGTTACAAAACTCTCAGGGTTGCTTAGCTGATAAGTGGTGGAGAGCTGGAATAGATTCCAGATTTTTTCTACTGAATGCTATGTTTTTCTTTTCATTTTTTCCAAGAAAAGATAGTTCAGGAAACCATTTATTAACGTGGTACACTGTCATATGGGTTCCAGCCACCTCCATTTATGAAGCATCTTTTGGTATGGATATTTAAAGAAAACCCAGTAACTGGTTATAACTCAGATGGAAATTTGTTAGAAGATTAAAATATCAAGATCAACTTACTATTAGAAATGATTTCAGAAATGGCCAAGGAGATGACTCAGTGGGAAAAGGCACTTTCTGCCAAGCCTCTCATCCCTGGAACCCTCCTGGTAGAAGGAAAGGCTCCAACAAGCTGTCCTCTAACCTCTACACTTGAGCGCTTTCCCTTCAAAATAAAATACAATTATATACATATATAAATAATGTGTATTTAGAGAGAGAGATATTATATATATATATTTAGAGAGAGAAAGAGAAAAAAAGAAAAAGAGAAATGAATGAACTGGATATGATAGGGCACACTAATTCCAGCACTAGGGAAGCAGAGGCAGGCAAATCTCTGTGAGATCTAAGCCAATCTGGTCTACATAGCAAGTTCCAGACCAGCTGGGTGTATGTAGGGAGACCCTGTCTTCGAAAACAAAACAAAGAAACACAAAGCAAAACAAAATAAAAAAGAGAATTGACTCAGAAAAAGTAACTGTTTAAAATAAAACTGTTTTTTAGGCAATAATTTACTGCATATGGGGTATATCTCAGCAGTAGGTAATTTGACAAGAATTTGTTGCTGTCTGAATGTTATTCTGTTATGTGAATTATTAAACAGTTGAAAGCATAAAAGATATTGTAAATTTTAACAAAAATATGACAGAGCTATAAGCATTGTGAAATGATTTTTTACAACATGGCATCATCTATTTAAATTTTCCTTACAATAGAGTTCATCATATTTTGTGAAGTAAAAATACTTTTAGGAGTTATCATTGGCAAGTTTTTAGGAATATATTTATTATGTATATTTTTACACATATTTGTGTAAGAAATTAAGGCACTTGTAAGTCAGAAAAAGCTGCTGAGGATCAATACAGCTCAAATGAAAAACTTCAAGTATAGCTAAATTGTCAGAATTAAAAAGGTAACAGGGCTTTGAGGTTCAGGATGTAACAGACCATTACTTTACTATTTCTGTTGTTATCATTGTTAATTTTTATTTGGGGGTCATGTAGATATAGAAGCATTCTTTTTTTATATACATGCTATTTATTTGTTTACCTATTTATTTATTGTAATATCTAGGATTGAGCCCAGGGCTTTGCACATGTCAGGCAAGTACTCTACCACTTCGCTATAGCCCCAGTCATTGCTTTTACTTTTTAAAAATCTGATTTATATGTATGGTGAGTGTATGCCTTGTGTATTCGGGTACCTACAGAGGCCAGAAAAGGTTGTTAGATCCCCTGGAGCTGAAGTTACAGGCAGTTGTGAGCCATCTGATGTGGAGACTGGGAACGGAATGTAGGTCCTCTGCAAGAGCAGCAAGTACTTTTAACCACTGAGCCATCTCTGCAGCCCTGAAACATGGAATTGAAAACTGACATATACTAACTTTGAAATTCCTAAAAAGATCCAAATGACTTGTGAGTTATGCCAGTATTCATACTGTAGGGTTGGATGACTCTTCCAAATAGGGTCACCAAATAAGTTAATTGTTCTTACCGGGAATGAAGGTGAGAATGTGTTGGAGCTACTGCTGGATGAAATGAAGTTGCATTACAGGTTTTGCATACTCAGATAAGCTGGTGATAAATTTCAGGCTATGAACTATTGCTGCCAACTTAGTAGGACTGCCAAAATACTTTTGGAAATACTATTTGTTGCTATTATGAGAAAACCCAGATGAATAGGGAGATTGAGGGACATCAAAGAAAAGCAATTTATCTTGACATCCAGGGACCTTCAGCATCTAAAGAATGTTTAGTGAAATGTTTCTCAAAGGGTCTTTGATGAAAAAACAGAGTTTAAAAAAAACCAGTTTCTTACTGATACTTTTGTAACATATTATAAAGATGAGTTACTGGAAAAATGAAGTACTGGGCTTGTCTTTAAAATAATTATTGAATTCATCAAATGTGGCATTACATTACACATTGCTACAAAAGTTTTAAAATTCTTTCATCCAGTTTCTGTATTTTTCTCATGGATTACTAATATTTATATACCAGAACTGATTGTGGATTCCAATTTGAGTTTTAGAGAGCTTTTGGCATTTTAACAGTCCAGGAGTTGGTCTTTTTAGAATTGTATCTCAGAATGGAGACATTGAATAATACAATTATTTTTATTTTCTTTATTTAATTTTTTTTGAGACAGGGTCTCACAGTGGAACCATGGCTGGCCTAGAACTTGCTGTGTAGACCAGGCTAGCCTCAAATGCACAGAGATCTGCCTGGAGATTAAAGACATGTGCCACCACACCTGTCCCAGATTAAGGCGATTATTTGTAAACAATTTTGGTGGATGATTATAAGAATGAAGACTTCTTAGATTTTCAATTAGTTGGTTAAGTAAAAATTCAGAAAGCACCATTGTTTCATGCATTTGTCCTGAACACTGAAGAAACATGGGTTTTGTTGCTGTTTTTTTTTGTTTTGTTTTTTTTTGTTTTTTTTTTTTTTTTGAGACAGGGTCTTATTGTAGCCCAGATTGTAACCTTGAACTCCTGATCCTCCTGCCCCCATTTCCCAAGGGACCACCTTGGGTCTGTCTCGAAACCAAAATCAAACCAACAAATTAATAAAAAGCATATATTGAGCACCTGGTGTGAGGCACTGTGGGAATAACCAACATAAATAAAGCATGGAGCTTGAAAGCTAATAAGGGAAACAGATCAAAGCTCTGTTAGTTTATTCTCCTGAGAAGTAAGTTCCCATAGCATGCCAAGGTAAATACTCTCCATCAGTAAACACTTTCCCATAAGTGTAGGAATTCAGATAAAGAGTGGGCAGTGATATAACAGATAACATCCCAGAGTTTAAAGGTTAGGGTGAGCATCCACTTAGGACCTATTTTGGGGTAAGAGATGAAAATGATGGCCTAAAAAGGTTACATGAGTATTTTTATTGACAAAATGATTTATTATAGAGAGTTTTATACATTTGTACATTAAGTGTAGACAGATAGTATGTAAGATGACCTGGGCCTTTCTAATATTTGTATCTGTAAGGATTGCCAGCATCCTTGTAGTTGGTTCTTAACATTATGTGGCTTGTTTGAGGTGTTCCTGGAGCAAGTCTGTCCTCTCTACTTCCACCTTGTTCCAGTCTGTCCTCTCTACTTCCACCTTGTTCCAGTGAACTTTTCTGTAGTCCTTGTCAGGTGCCTCCTGTGTGCCAGGATTCACTGCTGGTCAGGGCTTCAGTCTCCCACAGCATCTGTCTCCTAGGTTTTCTTCCTACTGTGGCCACGTGGCCGGGAGCTGTTTCACATTCCCCTCTTTTGGTCAGATTCGTCTCATTCAGAGAGGCCATTTTCTTCAGTAAGCCTTCTTTGATTATACCAGCTAAAAACAGTGCCTCTTTTCTCTTCCATCTAATTATGCTTATATTCTTTAACCACTAATTTGGCAATTAATCATGTTAATTGCTTTGTGACTTGCATCTGTTGTTGCCTTGACTTGTTATTTAAATTGTGTCCTGACTTTCCTGGTGCGATGTTTGTCTTCTGATTATAGTCCAAGATTCTTGAAAATAGAGACTCCTTTCTATAACTCTTAGAACAGTGATCTCCAAACTCTCTCATTTATCCATCCTGTCTTCATCTGTCCAGCTGCTGTACTAAAATAATATACACTGGGCAATTTAATAATAGAAGTTTGTTTTGGAGTTCTACAGGCAGGGAAATCCAAAGTCATAATGCCAACAGATGTAGTCAGTATTTGGTGAAGGTCTATTCTTTGTGGATGGTGCTCTCTGTGTGTCCTCATGTGGTACATGGTAAAGGGGCAAACAGACTCTGCCAGGCCTCTTTGGTAAAGGCACTAGTCTTACTCACAATGACCTAGTTATCTTCTGTTTCTTAATAGCAACAAATTTGGAATTAGACTTCATTATATGCATCTTGAAAGGATATAGGCAGACTATAGCATACCTCAAATAATTTGATGACAAGCTCCAATCCATGCATTTTAATTTAATTATAAAATAATTTACATTATACATCACATGAATTTCAAATTAGAATGGCATAAAGATGAAATAAGCAATACTTATAATTTGTGTTATTTATAATATGGCATTTCCACCTGTCATATCTGAAAAAGAAATGGAGATACTATGGGAGAAATGCGAGGTTGACAGTGGCTGCTGTGCCCTCACACTAGCTTTCAGTTGTGCTAACTAGTGACATGGAAGATTTTGTTGAATATTTGATTGTGCTTGCATTATTAGCTTTATTTTTACTAGTTTATTTTTGAGAGTCAGAGAGAGACACAGACATACACATACACACACAAAGAGACTGAGAGAGAGAGAGAAAGAGAGAGAGAGAGACAGAGACAGAGACAAAGACAGAGACAGACAGAGAAGGCTGGCCTGAACTCACTATGTAGCCCAGGCTGGTCTTTTTTTAAGATTTTATTTTTAATTATATGAAATTTTTGCTTGCATGTGTGTAAATGTATGATGTGTATGCCTGTTGCCCATGGAGGCCCAGAAGATGACATCAGAGCTCCTGGAACTGGAGCTGAGGATGAGTGTCAGTGCCATGTGGGTTCAGGGAACCAAATCTGGGTCCTCTGGAAGAGCAGTAAGTACTCTTTAACTGCTGAGTCATCTTCCCAGCCTCTAGGCTGGCCTTGAGCTCACAATCTTCCCTAGCTCCCCAAAGTGCTAGGATTACTGGCAGTCATGTACTACCATGTCATGCTCTTGATATTATTTTCTAGCCACCTTAAGCCATTTGTCCATTTCTCAAGAGTTTAAGTGTGAACTAGACAATGGAGTCTATCTATGAAGCATGCGGTAGACTTTTAAATAATGGAAAGTGCCGCCATAAACTGTTCAGTATTGTTTATGCCTGTCCTTCCCTCCAAACTCTTGAATGGAAATGTCACTGTCAACCTGTGTTTCGTGTTGGTAAAAATTAATTTCTTTCACATAGAGTACACATATTGAACCTTCTCTGCCTCAGACTTTTTTCCTGTGGGTTTTCTTACATGCTTACTTGAATACAGACCACTCATCTGTAGTTCTTTCTATACTTGTCACACAGTGTTCAACATATATTTTTGAATTTCATTTGGAAAAAAGATAAATGTGTATCTCTGATCAGAAATTTCTGGAAAACTTTCTAGCTCAATAAAAGTTAAAAAATTTTGATATAAAAGACATGAAGCATATGAGAACAGACTGTTTCAAAAATTATTTACCATTATTGGAAAGGAAAACATAAACTTGTGTGTACAGATGGCTGTGCTGATCCAGTGGTCACATATGAATCTGTCTATCTATCTATCTCATATGATCATTGCTAAACTGGCTGTAGTACAATTGTAAATAGTTCTCAAAGTTAAGTATGCATTTGAGTTATCTGGAGGGCTTGCCAAAACACAGATATAGGGCTAGAGAGATAAGTCAGTGGTTAAGAGCACTGACTGCTCTTGGAGAGGACCCTGGTTCAGTTTCCAGCACCTACATGACAGATAACAACTACCCACAGCTCCAGTTTCAGGGGATCTCATGCCCTCTTCTGGCCTCTGTAGGCACTAAATGCATGTAGTGCACTTACTTACATGCAGGCAAAACACTCATGCACATAAAATAAAAATAAATGAATAAAAATGCAACTCCCCACAGATATATAAAATATATTCACACCTAAGAGATATTGAAACATGGCCATCTTGACCAATTAAGTCAAGAAATAAAATGTCAGAGGCTATGGAGATGACTCAGTGGGCAAGAATGTTTGCTGTATAAACTTGAGGACCCGAGTTTGGATCCCAACACCTACATAAAAAGTCTAGTGCTGTTGCACATATGCCTGTAACCCACCCTAGTGCTGTTGGAGGGAGGGTGGAGACAAGAGGATTGCTGGGGTTTGCTGACTTCTAGCCTAATTCCAGTTTCAGGGAGAGGCCTTGTCTCAAAGGAACAAGGCAGAGAGTGAAAGAAGAAGACACCTGAAGCCCCCCTGTGCTTCTGCACTCTCACCCACTGGCACGCTTTCTTGTATACATATGTGCACATAACCCCACCTCTCCAAGAAAGAAAGTGTCAACAACTCAGGAGTCCTCCATGGACTTCTCCCAGTCACCTTCTTCTTTCCCCATAGATAAACCTCTGTTTTGATCTTCATCATGAATACCTTTTTTTGTCACTTAGTAAATAAAATACTTTTTTTCTGATTTTGAACTTTAAATAATGGAATCTTATAGCACATATTCTTGCATTCAGTAATGTTCATTTGTATTGTTGGTATGTAGATGTAATTTATTTCATCACTACACAATATCCAATAATCTCTTTCTTTTCTGGTCTTTTTTTTTTCTCTCTGTAGCCCCAGCTGGTCTGGAACTTGCTATGTAGACCAGATTGGCCTTGGTCTTAACAGAAATCTGCCTACCTCTGCCTCCCTAGTGCTGGGATTAAAGGCCTGTGCCACCACACTCAGCATTATGTTTCATTTTTTTTTAAAAACTTAATTATATCTCTAGCCTTAGCCAGAGTATATTAGGTGTTGAGTTTGAAATTGCATTTTAATTGTTCAGTCTGGGGCTATTTTGAAGAATGCTACTATGTTTTCTTATTATGAGTCTTTTAATCCATAAATGTGGTGCCCCTCTCTGTTTTCTTTATTTTCCTTTTAATACAGTTTCTGCATAAAGATCTTGCATATCTGTTGTGATATTTGTATTTCATCATTTGATGGCACTTAATTTTTTTGCTATGTTAGGGATTGATATGCACATGCTAGACAAACATTCTACTGCTAAGCTATATACCCACTATCTATTATTTTTGATGACATCTTTCTAGAAGTTTCCTTAAAATTTTTTATTGAACTTTTGCAATTTTCATAAGCTATAATTTGATGATATTTAGGTCCCCTCCCTCATCCACACCTTCCTTCCTGTCTCCTACCCAATTCAGTGTACTCTATTATATATATACTATGGCCTATAAAGTCTGATTTGTTTCTCTACATGTCTCTCAGTGTGGGCCCATCCACTGGACCGTCCTCAACCTACCAAGACTCCCATTCCTGTAAGAGTCTGTCTCTGCCTGTCGCAGTAGCCATCAGTTGCCAGAAGACCTTAGGTTGGGTTGATATTTCTTACTTACTCATGTCCATGCTGGGATTTTGTCTGGTTTCAGCTTGCATGGAACTTGTGCATGCTGTTACCACTGCAGTAAATTAATATGTGTAACTGACCAGCTGCCTGGAAAACTGTTTCCTGTGGTTATTCATCACCTCTGGCTCTTAAAATCTTTCTGCCTCCATCTTCCTCAATGATCCCTGAGCCTTGAGAGGCAGAAGTTTGAAAGTATCAGGGATAAGAACTCTGTAGCCTCTTGTTCTCTGCACATTGGCAAGTTGTGAGTTTCTGTGTTAATCACCATCTTCTGCATAAGGAAATCTCTCTGGTGAGGGTTGAGAGAGGCATTTATCTTCTATGTAGAGGTTGCATTGAAGATGTGTTACTTAGGGCTAAGTGTCTCACAGACACTTACTCTGCGTTTGACCAGTTCTGGAACTCTACATTAATCTCTCTCTGTTGCAAAAAAGAGAAGATTCTTTGATATGTGCTGAGAGCTTCAGTTGTTCGTAAATATGAGGATGCATATTTAGAATACAGTAAGAAATTATGTTGGTCTAGGAATGTGGCAAAAGTAGGTTTTCTCTAGGACCTATGGCCTCTACAGTCATGTGTATTTGGCTATGTTTACTGTACCACAAATATGTTCCCTCCCATTGAGTGGGCCTTAATTCCAATTAGACAGCTGTTGATTACCCCCAAGATAAAAATGCATCCATACTACTCTTGCATCAATATTGATAGTTTGCTGGGCCAGTCATTGTTATTTATTAGGCTTTACAGCTGGGAAGGACTGTTGATTGGTTCTTCTCCCTTGGCAGCTTGCTTAGTATCCTCTGATACCACAAGAGCCAATCTTTAGGGAAGAGGCAGTTCTAGCGTGACTGCTTCAAGTTGTGTGTCCGAAGTATGACTTGTCTTCAGTAGTAGGGTCTTACTACCAAATTCTGGGAGGCAGTCAAGGGCTGTGGCAATAACCTGTGTGCCTTTTTTTTTTTTTTTCAATTCTTTTTGCCTACCCTGCCCAACAACTCGAAGGGAGGTCTGTCCTGCCTGGCACCATCACCGTCTCTCGAGCTTCTTCCCCATTTACCTCCATGGTTCTTTTCCATTTTTATGGCTCCTATGGTTGCATCAGCATATATACTCACATCTAAGGATTTGAAACTAAGATCCACAAATGAGAGAGAACATACATTGCTTTTTTTTTTCTGAATCTGTGTTATTTCACTTACTGTAAAAGTTTATAGTTCTGTTCATTTATCTGCAAATTTCATGATTTTGGTTTTCTTTACTGTTGTGTAAAGGTACAACATTTTCATTATTCATTCATCAGTTGAGGGACATTTAGGTTGTTTCCATTTCTTAGCCATTATGAAAAGAGCAGTAACAAACATGGCTGTGCCAGCACCTCTGTAATGGGATGAGTCCTTGGGGTGTATGTCAAGGAGTGATATAACCTGATCATATGGTAGATTTATTTTTAGTTTTTTAAGAGTTCTCCATGCTAATTTCCATAGTGGTTGCACCAGTTTACAATTCCACCAACAGTGGATGAAGGTTCCCCTTCTCTGCAGCCACACCAGCATTTGATGTCACTTGTTCCCTTGATCTTAGCTATTCTGACTGGGGTTAGATGAAATCTTAAAGTAGTTTTGATTTACATTTCCCTAATTACTAAGGATATTGAACATATTTTAAGGTATTTCTTAGCCATCTTTATTTCGTCTTTTGAGACCTCTCTGTTCAGATCTGTAGCCTATTTTTAAACTGGGTCTTTTGTCTTCTTGATTCTTTGTTTTTTGAGTTCTTTGTATATTCTGGGTATTAATCCTCTATCAGATGTATAGCTGGTGAAGATTTTCTCCCTCTCTGTGGGTTTCCTCTTTACCTGATTGCTTGTTTCTTTTGCTGAAGAGATGCTTTTTAATTTAATGAGGTCTCATTTTTGATTATTGACCTTAATTCCCAAATAGTGATGTTTCTTGCACCTATATCATGTAGGGTACTGCTTATGTTTTCTTCTTACATCTTTCATGTTTCAGGTTTCACATTGAGGTCTTTGATGCATTTTGAGTTGACTTTTGTGGAGGGTGATAGGTGTGGGTCTAATTTCTTCCTTCTCTGTGTGGAGATCCAGTTTTGTCTATTTGTACTATTTGTTGAAGATGCTGTCTTTCCTCCATCGTTTGTTCTTAGCATCTTTGTCAAATATCAGGTGACTGTAATTGTGTGCACTCATGTCTGGATCTTCTGTTTTGTACCATTGATCTAAAAGTCTGTTTTTGTGCCAATATCATGCTGTTATTATGACTATAGCTCTGTAACGTAGATTGAGGTCTGGTATATTAATCCCCCTGGTATTATGGTTTGTGCTCAGGATTGCTTTGGTTATCCAGGGTCTTTGTGTTTCCATATGAATTTTAGGGCGGATTTTTTTTCTATTTCTGTGAAGAATGTTATAGGGATTTTGATTGGGATTGCATTGAATCTGTAAATTGCTTTTGGTAGGATGATCATTTTCACAGTATTAATTCTACCAATCTACGATCATGGCAGGTCTTTCTATCTCTGTTTGTCTTCCTCACTGTCTTTCTTCAAGGATTTAAATATGATTGTTGATTGTATAAAGAAATACAATAGATTTTTCTTGTGTTGTTTGCAAATGACTTTGCTAATATACTTCATATATTAATTCCAACATAGCACCTGAAGATTTAAAAATATTCTACATGCACGTATTTTCTGTAATAATAAAAGTTTCTTCATTTTCAGACTTTGTGCTCCCTATTTCCTGATGTTTTTCTAGGGCCTACAACCCCTTAATCCAATGGAAAATGAAATTAGTATGAGCAGACATCCCTTGTTACCTCAAGGGGTTATGATGATATTATGTTATGAATTATGATATTGGTATAGATATTTTATAAGGCCTCTTTATGAAATTAAAAATATTCCTTTTTATTTTAGTTTATGGAGAATTTTGGAAATCATGAGCGGATATTTGATTTTATCATGTATTCAGTACTTACTGAGATTATCACTTTCTCCTGTATTCTGCTAATAGTGAATTAGGTGTACATATTAGAAAAGAAGGATTTACTATCAGTGAGCTTGGCATCAATCTGAAAAAAATTAAAGAACTTTTCCCTTCCCTTTTACCTATTAAAAATAAACATTTGAGCCCATCATTCCTACTGAAATCATATTGCAATTTAAACCACACTTTTGTTATAAGAAAATGAACCAACATTTAAAAATACTCCATTCTCTGGAGTAGAGTTGCACTTTATCATTTATCAATGGAGATATGGCATAGAAGCTGGGAATAACAGTTTTGCCACATGAACTGGCAAACACGTTTTCTTGGATATTTTAATTTTATAATTTGAAAAACATTCTGGGATGAGTCACTTATTTTGATAATCGCAGTTTGGACTTCTGTGCTAGAAATTAAATGCATCATTTTCTTATAGGTTTCTAGAAATAGATTTTAGGCTTTAGTGATACAGAGGAATCCATGTGGCATATTAGGAATATCATACATCATCAAGTATATAGTCCTATTTCCCTGGAGAACATTTTAAGAAATTTACTGTAGTATAATTTGGATTCTTTATTCTCTCTCTCTCTCTCTCTCTTTCTCTTTCTTTCCTTCCCTCTCTTTCCCCCTGCCTCCCTCCCTCCCCTTTCTTTCTTTTATTTCTTCTCCAGGTATAAGTCATGTTTCCTTGGAAGAGGGTATAAGGCTTGAACTTGTGTGGTTTGATTACTAGATGTGCACTTATTGCATTCTAAGGCTGAGTCCTTAAATCAGTTTAAATGCCCTTTGTAGATTATTTAGGTGGATGTTAAGATGTCATTATCTAACTTTGCTGCTGTATCAAGTCTGGGCTACATTTTGAAAATGATTCAGTTTGAGTGAAATTAATGATGTTAGATCTAATCTAGAAAAAAAAGATTTATTCTATAAAAATGTGAATATCAGCTAATGATTATTCACTGCAGCATGTGACAAAAGTTATTTACAAGCAGTTATTGGTCTCAGAGCCCATTTTATTTCAGTCACCTGTTATTTAAGGTTGCCAAAGCTGAGACTTCCTTCTTAGCGGATGTTAAATATTGTTGGTTAAGTACAAACGTCACTATCAAGAAAACAGGAAGCTATGTAGGAGAACATGCCAAATGATAAATTAATAGTCAGGTAAAGGAAGCTGACGTAGGCTCAGGGAAGGAACTTCAAGTTCATCTATTTCTTCTTTTTAGATAGCTTAAAAATCAGAAATGCCCTAAGTCACTACTTTTTCCAGACAGAATCAAATAATAGATTTAACCTTATGCTAGAAAATATGTGTTTTCTTATATTCTGCATTGTCTTAAAAATGTTCATGATATAAAGATTGTGAGGTACCTGCATGGAACTTGGTTAATCAAGATTAATGCTTGGTTGACTGAAGTCCTATAAAGTGAAATTGACAGCTTTCACTTTTTATAATGAAAATCTTAATAATTTGAATTGCAGCTCAGTAACTGGGAATAGGTAATGAGGAATCAAATTCAAATGTATTTTTCACCATTTTCTTTCAGAGTTTACATAAAAATTTTCTAAATGAATCAATAGCATCAGCATTATAGATCCTAAGAGTCAAATTCAAGGACTTTATTCTCTTTTATATCATTGGCATACACATATAATTCTTATACATATTAAGTAATTTTCATTAATACACGTTATAGAACTTCTTTGTCATTAATTTGTTAGCATACAGAGTAATGGATTTTATTGTGATATTTTAATAAATATTATTAAAAAATTTTAAATTATGTGTGTGTGCATGCACATGTGTGTATTTATGTAGGTGCCTGTGCATCACAGCACCTGTGGTAATCAGAGGACAACCTGTGGGAGTTGGCCCTCATGTGGGTCACAGAGATTCAACTCACGTCATAAGGCTTGGTGATAACTCCTTTACCTCCTAAGACATCTTGCCAGCCCTTATATATATTATTATACTTTGTTCACATCCCTCTTTTCTCCTCTCCTCCTCTTGCTGCTCCAAACCTCTTTGGCTGTGTTTCATCAACTTTTGATTTGCATTCCTGTTGGAATTTAATAAAATATTTTTTCAAAATGTGTTCTTTGCATTTTTCATCAGTTCTAGTAGTCTTTAATTGTCTGTAGATGGTTTAGTGTAGTTGTTTGCAAAGTGGGCTCTATAGCCAGGCCTCTTGGGTCTGAACTATAGCTGTGTCTAGCAAATTATTTACATATCATCCATGGGATTCACTCCCTCTTCTGTAAGATGGGAATAATAACAGTGCCCATATTGGAAGGCTACTATAAATGAAAATAGTTTACTTCCAGAACTTAGAACAATACCTGCCTGCCACATAGTAACTCCTGTGAATGTTAGTATAATTTAAAGCATTGACTTAAGTTCTGGGTTCAGTGTATGGCTGTCCAAAGGGAGGGTCTTCCACAAATAATCATATTTTACTTTTCTTAGAGGTGGAGTGAGAGCATCTCCCAGTGCCAGTAAAGCCAGCAGTTTTTTATTTAATTAATTTGTTATTTATTATTATTATTATTTTGTCATGAAAAAACATGGTACTTGCAATTCAGGCTTGCACATTCATCTAGAGAATCTTTATCTGTACACATACTGATTGAAGTATTCATGTGTTGCACAATAAGGGGTAGGTAGATGGTGGAGATTTAAAGGTGACTTAAAGATGTAGCCATGGTGAGCTGGACGTGGATTCCAATCCCAGTATACTTAGTGAATGCCCATGAGACCCCCATGCTTCAGTGTCATCATCTATAAAGTGACAGGTCGAGTTTAGATTGCTAGTATATACTAAGGTTTTTATCAGTGTTGGATGCCTTTTTTTTTTTTTTAGACTGAAACAGTATTAATACCAAAAATCTTATAATTGGATTGAGGAAACAAACTACAATTAGGAAAAAAAGATAACTAATCATAGTAGGAATTCTATGATTAAATGTTAAATAGGAGAGTGTGGGGATGAGAATATGCAAAGCCTGTGCTGTGTTGTAGAAATTGCTAACTGCAATTTCTGTAAAAAGAACTAGTGAACTACCTCTCTAGATATTATCAAGAATTCCCACTCGAGGGCCAGTGAGAGGCTTAGTGTATAAAGGAGCTTGCTTTTAAACCCAACAACCTGAGTTCAGTCCCACATTGTGGAAGGAGAGAACTGACTCTCACAAGTTGTCCTCTGAAGTCCACATGTGTGCTGTGGCATGCCTGTGCACTCATGCACACATGGACACACACACTCATGTGTGTACACACACGTATTCACACTAAATAAATGTAATTTTATTTAAAAAAGTTTTCACTTGATGATACTTGTAGAATTTTTATAGCTTACCTTGGATTCCACTTTAAAATAAAATAAAAAGAAACCTTTAAAAATGTAAAAATATTGCGTTCCCAGTATATTGAAGTAAGTTGAAATGGGTAAAAGATCTATTTTTACAATACAGTGCTTCATCCCCAAATTTTTTTACTTCTAATGCTGATGGAGTTTTTCTTCTTGTTTCTGTTGTATTCCTAGCTTTTAGCCCAGCACCTGACACTTAGTAAGCATTGCAGAGGTATGGTTAAGGGACAAGAGTGAAATTATATTTTAACTGTTAAGTAATTTTTGAATCATGTAAAAGTAATTTGTTAAAAATTGCTCCATTTTGAATATTGACTTTCTAAACCTTGAATTTAAATATGTTTGAGGATAAGTTGCTATTATAAAAAACCAACTTTAAAAATTAATTTTTATTTATTTATTTTATGTGTATGAGTGTTTGCCTGCATGTATTTAAGTGCATCTGTGTCATGCAGTGCCCAAGGAGGACAGAGGAGGGTGTTGGATCCTCTGGAACTGGAATTACAGATGGTTGTTAGCCACCATGTGGGTGCTAGGAACTGGATCCAGGTCCTCAGCAAGAGCAGCCATTGCTCTTGACTACTGAGCCATCTCTTCAGCTCCCAGTGGTATATTCTTAAAAACCATGAGAAATGAAAGTAAGCTATTTCGGTTGCTTAGTACAGTTTTGCTTTTTAAACTAGTATTTTTTGATCCTTGAAAATAAAGAGAAATGATCAACCTAGTGATTGATATAAATATATATCTGAGTTTAACATACTGATTCTGTTTTTATCTTATAGTCGGATAATTTTGGGAGAGAAAAAAAAAGTAAATCTGATATGAGGACTGAGTTTCTTTGAAGTGAATACCTTCCTTCCTTGTCTTTTCCTCCCTCTACATCTCCCTCCCCCTCTCCGTTCCTTGGTTTTTTGAGGCATGGTTTCATCTTATAGCCCAGACTGATTGTGAACTCATAATAATCCTCTTGCCTCTTAGCCTCTCCAGTGCTGGGACTACAGGTATGAGCTACCACTTTTGTCTTTAAAGGAAACATTTTGTGAATTTATTTTCAAGTGACTCTTAACCTTGAAAGAGGCAGTCTAGGAAAGTTAACCATTTGTTCCAACTATGTCTCGATCAGCTAACTGTTTTTTAGGTTCATTTTCAGAATTGCTTCAGAGCCAGTGAAAAAATACTTCCCTGTTTTACTTTATAAATGAACAACTTTACTTTAAAAGAATGAAATGAAGATACCTCACTTCCTCCATTGACTTCCTACTAGCATTTTATTCAGTTGTTAAGCAGTTGAAGTTCTGACTTGTAAGATCCTAAGGTATATTCCAAAATAAATATAAAGAGTAGAGAGCATTGTGAAACTTTGTAAAGTAATAGATATTTAAAATCCCAGAATATTGAGACCTGTGTGACTAACTCATCCCCTTCTTTTACATTTGCATTTTATCTGAAATCAAGTACCATGCTTTGTGCTTTCCTGCAGATGAAAGGTACAGCGTGCCAAATCTAGAGAAAGCATCGTACCTTTGTGGAAAAAAAGCAAACCATCTGCTACCAAAAAAAGGCCAAAAGTGGGCTCTTTTTTGTATGAACAGTGAAAGCTAAGAATCTATGTTTAAAATATGGCCATAAAATTACTCTTCTTTTACAGTTCTTGGCATCAAAGACTAGAAACCTGTTTTGGATGATAGATGTGGTTTTAAAAGTCAGGATACACTTCTTCATGAGAGGTTCTTGAAGTACTGTTGGTATTTGTTGTTAGAAGGCATACAAGTTTTATTGTGAGATAAATGAATTATTTGTCTTAGGTTGCTTACATATTGTCTTGGCCTTCATGACTGGTAAAGGCTATTATTTTTTACCCTATAAGCCAGTGTTTTAACATTTTACATATAAAAATCACATTTTGTTTACTTTATTAAGTATCATCAGTGTGTGGGCTTTTAAATTTTGTTCTTAAAAATCTTTTCTTTTTGTTCTGTTTTTTTGCTTCAGCTGCACATCATTGACTCCTGGACCCAACTGTGACCGTTTCAAACTTCACATACCATATGCTGGAGAGACATTAAAATGTGAGTAAAGAATGACAGTTTTGCTCAGAATGTGGGGTATGGTGTTACTTATTGGAAGTTGTGGTTTAGCTTTTGTTTCCGACTGTTAAGTGTTGTCTTCTGATACTGATCTCTAGCAGTCACCACTTTCGTTATCTCCTACCCAGTCCTGGTCCTACAAAAAGTGAGGCAATTGGCAGGGAATAAGCTGTAGTCAAATAAGCCTGCATGGAAATTCTTAATTTTTAGGCATGCACAATAATTATTATGGATTTTTTTCCTCTGAGGGAGCTCTTATATAAATACCCCAGTAAAGGGACCCATTGCTTTGGGCAGGTAAAGTACTTACCACTGAGCATGATGACCTGAGTTTGATCCCTGGATCCACATATTGGAGGGAGGGAATGGATTTGTGCAGTTTGTCCTCTGACTTACACATATGTGCTGTGATACACCCCTGCTCCCAATAAAATAGGTAAAAATGTTAAAAGACTTGCTACTTTAAAATACCTTTTTTGAAATAGTTTTTAGGTAGGAATGGTTGCTGTCTTCACTGTTGCCAATCCCCCTCAGGAACTACTGCTGTCAAAACCCTTTGTCACTGATGTGTCCTTAGCTGCTACCTGAGCACAATAATTCTTCCTTTAAGACTTTTGGCATGGTCTAGGTAAGTCAATAAGTTATACGTTTTATAGCAAGAGTTAGAAATACAAGTGGCTTACAAGGGCCAGAATGATAACCTAGAGACAAAGGAAGAGATTGAGTTTGGCATCTTGGGATTCCCTGTCTCTAAGGAGATTGCTTCTGTGAACTCGGAAGGCAGAAGTCAGAGATTTTTATTAATGTTACCAGTTTTAGATATTGACTACTTTTTCAAAATTAAATATTATTGAAGCAAAGCCAAATATGTCTGAAGGCTGGCTTGGGTTTCTGTGCTGTAGACTTATGACATCGCCTGGATAGTATACAAGTTATATCACTGGAATTTAGGCCATTATCTACAGCATCTCTCTCTACGTTGTATTAGCCTTTCTCTGTCATCAACACTAACACTGAAGCTTTGCCTTGAGTGTCAGTAATTGCACCTGGCATTTTGTGTCCTAAACCTGTTCTTGTGGATAGGGTATGAAATCTCCCTATTTTTAAAAGAGGAATAAAGAATATGGATATTAAAGATAGGATAGGTGAGCTGGGGAGATGGCTCAGGCTATTAAGTGTTTGTAAGGGAAGAGAATCTGACTTTGATTCCCAGAATCCCCCTTATGAAAAGCTGGGCAAGATGGTACATGCCTATAATTCCTGTGCTGGGGCGGCAGAGACAGGCAGATCCCTGGGGCTCTCTGGCCAACCAGCCTTGCTTATGTAGCAAATTCCAGGCCAGTAAGGAACTTTGTCCAAAAAGAAAATGGACAGTGTCTGAAGAATGACATCTGAAATTGTACTGTGGCCTCTACATACACATGCATATGTGCACCTATATGCACACACTAGGAAGATGGGATGGGTAGGTAAACTGTGCATTTTGGACTACTGACTGTGTATTTTACCACTATGAATTGGGGAGGATGTGTTACAGTATTATCTAGAATTACTTTACCGTATTTATGATATTAATTGTATTAATGTAGCATTAAATGGGAAATTTAGAACATGGTGACTTGTTAACCTTGCATTATTAGGCCATTCTCAGGAAACCATTAAAACACAAAAAGAATTTCACCTGTGTGAAGTAATAACATGATCAGATTGCTGCTATTTTTCAAAAAGAAATTATTAACTAAATTTAAAAGAAATGATCAAAGTAAATCACTCATGTGGATAAAAATGGAAATAACTGTGAAATTGCTTTATGTGAGGAAGCATTCGCCTCATGTACCATATCTCCCCTGTCCCACTCCTGTTTTCTCAAGAAACCACTTATGATGTTGAGAGATGGTTTCAGTTTAGTTCTTCAGAGGATAATCTCCATTTCTCTAGTAATATGCTTTTGCTTGCTTCTTGACTGGCCAGTTTTAGACATTATCTTTTGACTTCCTGCCCTGATATATGAAACATTAGATTATTTTCACTATGTACCTTCTTTACTCTTCCTCTTTAATGTAATTGCATCATCATTATTGGTTTCAGTGTCAGTTACTCTATAGCTTAAAACTTTTAACTTTTTTCTTGTAATGATGGGGCCTTAGACTATACAATAGCTTGACTACTGAACAACATCCTTAGGCCCCTCTCCTGCCCCAATTTTACTTTTTTCTCCCAACAGTCATTTTCAGCACTGCATTGTACAGTTAAAGGAACAGTCTCACAAAAATTCTTAGTAAGTACTGACACATTAGCATTATTATCAGTTAAGGATGATCTCTATGTAATAGTGATGAATACTTTGATTCCCATGACTGTACTGTCTTTTGGCTTCATACTTTATAGGTTATAATCCCTTTTTTCTTTCCCCTTCCTTTACCTTCATTTGTCTTCTATTTTCCCCCTTTGCACTCTCAAGATTAGTCATTTATTGCTTTTTCTAAATCTAAAGTGTCTCCAGTGCCTTCTTCATAAATTGTATGCTTGCTCTGTAGGACTGTTCCTGCATTATCTTGGATTTTACATTGTTTAGTAAAGGCTATGTATTACAGATTCTGTATACTGCTAAATTATTCCTCAGGAAACAGGTCACCTACTTACTTATATTACTGGATCTCAGATAACCTGCTCAGATTTTGTTCTCTCTGCTGCTTCTGCTTTTTTTATAGTTCTGCCCATCAGTTTTTATCACCTCTATTACAATTGGGTATCTTACTCAGAATTCTTTCTTTCTCTCTGTTCCTCTTTCATACCATCTTGTTCTTATTTTATGAACATAACATCCTTCACAGTCTTTCTAAGAATCAAATTTAGAGATTTAAGAAATGCTTTTGGAACTGGTGGGATGGCTCAGAAGATAAAGGTGCTTGCAGCTAAGCCTGGTGACCTGAGTTCATTTCCTCATTCTGGCATGTTAGAAAGAGAGAACAGTTCTACTTTCCTTTCTATTGCTGTGATAAAGTACTCTGACCAAAAACAACTTGTGGAGGAAAGGTTTTATTTGTCTTATACTTCCAGGTCGCAGTACATCATTGAGGGAAGTCAAGACAGGGACCCAAGTAAGAGCTTAAAGCAGAAAACACGGAGAATGCTGCATGCTGGCTTCCTCTCCAACTCACACACAGGCTTATCCTTAGTTAGGTTTCTTATATAGCCCAAGACTACTTACCTAGGGATTATCATTACCACAGTGAGCTGGGCATTCCTCTTGACTTAAAACTTGCCCTAACTCAAATTTGTACACCACTTCTTCAGTATGGAGCCAAGTTATAAACCTCTTTAAGCTTAGAGATAGAAATTGTTCTTTTTCTAGTCTTTAATTTTTAAAAGATTTTTAAATTGTTTTTAATTGTGTGTGTGTGTGTGTGTGTGTGTGTGTGTGTCTGTGTCTGTGTCTGTGTGTGTAGGTATGTGCACATGAGTGCAGGTGCTCACAGAGGTTAGAGGTATAGGATCTCCTGAAGCTGAAATTACAGCTGTCTGCACACCTGCCATGGTGCCCTTATAGAGGTTAGATGATGGACAACCTTTGGGAGTTGGTTTTCTCCTTCTACCGCGTGGGTCCTGGGGACTGAACTGGTTGTCAGGCTTGGTGACAGGCACCTTTACCCAGAAAGCTGTCTTGCCAGCCCATTTGTTTATAATGTTTCACAAACATTTCTAGGAGGTTTGAGTCATGGTGTGGGGTGTGCTAATAATAGTAGTGATGTAGAACAAAACTCGATCATTTATTAACTTCAGTGATTAAGGTAATTTCACTCTATGTATAACTTAAAATTCATGGAAGTAGATTTACTCTGTCAACCAGAATTTATTATAAAGAACAAATCATTCATGACAAATCATGAATTTTTAAAGAATCTTTTTCTCTCAGAGTAAGATTTTGCAGGTTCCTTCCTTCCTTTCATCCCTCCCTTCCTCTTTTCCTTTTATCCCCCCTCCTTCCTCTTTTCCTTTCATTTTAGTCTCTCAATTTTTTTCTTAATTTTCTTTGGGCAAGGTCTCACTCTGTAACCCATACTGTCTTTAACTTACTTTGTGTCCAGACTGGCCTTGAACCCTTGGTGGTCCTCCTGCTTCTGTCTCTTGAGTGCTGGAATTACAGACCTTAGACACCGCTTTCAGCTTCTTTTTTAGCTTTTTAAGTAATTATTTTCTTTTGCTTAGTAGTTTTTTTTTGTAAGGATGAAGACTTAGCATATGTTTTTATTCAATCAATTTTTATAATAGTAAGTATGTTATACCTAAGATTAATAATATCACAGTGGTTAATTATCACAACTGTCTTGATTGAATTCAACTGTCTATAGAAAATGTAATTAACATTAATCTTTAGATGAACAAATACAATTTTCATCAAACATTTTAATAAATATTGTTTGTTCAAATAAACATCAATTGTTGCAAATTTATATAGTTTTATAGTCTTTGGAAGACAGCCATCCTAGCAAACACAGAAGCTCTTTGCTTTTTCAATACAATATTTTTATTCTTTGAGAATTTCATACAGTGCATTTTGATTATATTCACCCCTGAATCCACCCCCTAACTCCTCCCAGGTCTATCCTCAACCTCAACCCCCAACTTTGTGTCCTTGTTTATTTTAAATAACCCAAGTCTTTGATTTTTAAGAAAGAGACCTAAAGTGAAACTTAATTTTTTGACTAAGGACAGATTTAAATTGCACTGTATGATAAATAACAGATAAATCTCTTCATCTTTTGTTTCCTTCTCCTTTTTCTTTCTGAGCAAAGGGTAAGGACTAACTCAGTGCTTTTCCAGTTGTAAAATTTTTACGTAAATAATTTCCTTACCTAAAATTTTTTTATTAAATTTCATTGAAAACTTGTAGTATGTATTTTAAAATATAATTGTAGCCAAGGCTAAATTAAAGTGTTTGGAATTTATAGTAATTTATTTTATAATTCTAAGCTTGGAGGACTTAAACAGAGAGTGCTTTGTTTATTAAAATTGTACCTTTAGATCCTAGCACAGTGGAGATATTCAATTAAATATGGAAGGAGTGGATTGAACACATGCATGGATACATGAATTAATGAATCTTAGTGTTCAGATTGGTGTTAGATAGAGTGTTATAAAGAATATGGCATTCTGTTACTTGTGTCTGCCTTTTGCCAGCAGAAATTCAGTCTTTAGAAGCTATTATACAAGGAATTTATAATTGGAACACTGCTCTTAACAATTCAGAAAACAGGAAAGGACATACAGTACTTTGCAGATTTGGTATCTGAACCAATTTCATATTTATATATTTTACTCTGCCCTAGAAAATTAGATTAATGAAAATAGCATGGAGCTAAAATTTGTATTTCAAAATGTTTTATATATTAGAAAACAGTGCATGTATAAATCTATTTCATCTGTGAATAAAGGGAACTTTGTGCAGTTAATGATAAAGAGAATGAAAGGCAAAGGAGAGGGCAGTTTTCTATCTATGAATTCATGAATTGATTCCTACAGAATTACTCACATTCAAAATTAAATAATTGAAATGAAAGAATACCAGAAGTCCATAGTATATTAGGAATAGCATTGTTATTTCCATGGTTCTTTTAATGTCAAGAAACAACTGCTGGCTAATGAAAGAGTTTCCAGTTTGTGTAAGAAACTATGGAAAATTGTCCAAGGACAGAGATATTAATAAAAGAGAAACCCTTGAATTTGACAGTTGTAGATGACACAAATGATACTTCAACAGAAGTAGAAATGTGGATCTTCAGTGATCAAGATTGATTTGAATACAGTGTAAAAATACCACTCAAGTGGTGAAAATTTATCAGCTACAGTGAAATTCATAGATGGACTCTGAATTTCTTATAAAGATGGATCTGTAGAAAATTGACATCATAGTCATGCTGTATAGCATTTGATTCTAGAAGTAATGATTGGAGGGAGTGAAAGAGGAAGTGTCAAGAAAGAAAGGAAGGGAGGAAGGGAAGGGATGAGAGAATGAATGAATGAATGAATATGAACAAGAACATCTATGTTTATCCCCACCCTGCTTAAACAGGGAAAGGATATGTTTTGCTCATGTATTATTCCGATCTCTAGCTTAGTGTCTGACATTTAGGGAGGCTTAGTGTTGTGGAATGAACCAATCATATTCTTTCTTTGGATCTAGCAATGATGAGATTTGATGAGCAAGTGACAGACCTTAGTTCTGCAGATTCTTTGGATAATATTGTTTATGCAACTATGGAAGAGAAATTATTGAAATATTGTAGGTTATATTGAGAAAGTCTGTGGCCAGTAAATCAGTTTACTAGCATGGGTTTCAAATTTGAAATTATCTTTTGTTTAGAATCTCCATATTTCATTCCAACAATTTATTTTAATCAAGAACTGTTTGGTTGGTTTTAAGAAATCCATTGGAATCAAAATAAATGAAAGAATTTGTTTGTCTTTATAAGGAATAAAGTGAATTTTGTGGTTCCCAAAGACATAGAGGATTGCAAGGCCTCACAGGGACTGAACCCAGGGGATAGCAAGTAGTGGACACCATGGTAGCCTCTAGAGAGGTCACTGAGGCTAAATTCTTGGGAAAGTTGATTTGATTGCAGCTTTGGGCAAGTGTCTAAATGTCCACGAATGATACAGCCATGGCTGGGGGCTCTAGGTCATATATTCTCAACCTGGTTACTAGAAGCCATTTGTGCGTGTGTGTGTGTGTGTGTGTATGTGTGTGTGTGTGTGTACAGGTGTACAGGTGCACAGGCTGCCGTGCTTACAGCCAGAGGAGGACTTAAGACTCTTTGTCACTCTCCACTTTCTTCACTTGAGACAGGGCCTCTCATTGAACCAGAAGCTCAACATTTCAGCTAGGCTGGATGGTCAGCAAACTTGTAGAATCTGCCTGTGTCTGCCCCCAAATTCTGGGGATACACGAATGTACAACCAAACTGAACTTTTTATGTGGATGCTGGGAATTTGAACTCAGGTCTTTATGCTTGCAGAACAAATGTTTTTTACCCACTGAGCCATCTCCCTAGCCTTTAGAAGCCAGTTTTAGTTCCAAGTAAGCATGATCTGGGGTAGGTATCCAGAGAAGTCCATTACTATTTTTGATGAAACTAGACATTTTTCCTTTGTGTTTAACAATGAAACAGTGCCTTTGTTTATCATCTGAGAGGAATGATGAATATTTATTAAAGCCATTTGCAACACAGTGAAGAAGTCATGCCAAAAAATTATCTCCAAAGTGTTTGAAGTTGAAATACTTTTCCTTCATAGGAAAAAGCCTGGAAAAAATATGGATTATGATTTGGATAATACATTCTCTCCCATGTCCTTAGAAGTGCAGTGTAAAATTTCTGTTCATTTCTAAGGACTCAATACTGCATTGCTAAATTTAAATATATGATTTTTGGAGAATCATTACAACAAAGTGAAACCAGCCTGAGAAGTGCTATTTGAATGAAATGTACTCTTTAATTAAACAGTGACCAAACATATACAAAGATTTATAGAGATGCTCCAAATGCTGTTCCAGAAATTCTGCTTTACTGAATTTACTGAAGATTCAACTTCATTTTTGATCCATATTCCCTCATGGTTTGACTGCTGATGTGTGTGTGTGTGTGTGTGTGTGTGTGTGTGTGTGTGTGTTTACATACACTCACATGCCTATATGTATTTTAACACAATGCTTATTTGACAAATCAAATCTATGACATATTAATTTCTTCCAGACAATTAGTGTAGTAAGCTCATAATGCTCATCTTTTCTGGCTCTTTGTTCTCTGAAACCTTGCTTACACAGTACAGTGCAGAAGCATTGAGGCCCATAACTCTGATGGATGCTTTAGAGAAACCAGCACCAGAGGTGATGGGATCTGAAGGAGCCAGTTACCAGTGCTGTGCCAAGTTTGTGTGACAGCTGAAAGGGATGTTAAGACTCCATTGATTTAATGTCATTTATAAGGATTTTGTAGTTTATTATGCTTTTCATTCTTTAAAAAATTAAAAATCAGTTGTGTGTGTGTGTGTGTGTGTGTGTGTGTGTATGTGTATAGGAACTCAAGTACCGCAGTGCATGGGGTAGAGGCTAGAGAACAACTTCATGAAGTTGGGTATCTCTACCTATAAGTGGGTTGAGGGGATTGAACTCAGAGCACCAGGCTTGTGTGTCTAGTGCCTTTGCCTCCTGAGTCATCTTTCTGCCTCTATACTTCTGAGGTTTGGCTAAGTAAGTCCAAAATCTGACTACTGTGGCTATAGATTTTGGTATTGACTTTTTTACTTAAATTTTTTTTTTTTTGAGATGCTGGAAAGGTGGCCCAGTGGTTAAGAACACACATACTATTCTTCCAGAAGACCTGAGTTCAATCCCCAGCACCCATGTCAGGAGGCTTACAACTCCTATAACTGCAGTAGCTTCTGGGGATCCAAGACCTCTGGCATCTGAGAACACCCACACTCATATGCACAGACACCCCCATATACATAATTAAGAGTAAAACAAATCTAAAACAGTTTTTTGAAACAGGTCCTCTCTAAGTTGTTCAGATAGTCTTTAACTCATTCTGTAGCCCAGACAGGCCTTGAACTTGCTATTCTCCTGCCTCAGCCTCCCTAGTACTCTGCCCAACTATTGCTGTTAGTATTTTTGTTGGGATAGCAGTGTTATTTTATGAAAACTTCCTTGTAACTGTTTAAAATCTGTTTAGAAAATGTTAATTGAATAACGTTTCCGCTTTGACCATTGCTCGTTTCTTCTTCAGCATTTAATGGGCAGGGTTCCTTAGGCCAGCGATAGCTTGACATTCCAGCTTTCCATTCCACAGCAGTTGGAGCTCAGCTAACATATCAAGCAGGCAGAACTGATTTGCTCATGTGTATCTCCCCTGCTCCTCTGCATTTCCTGTTTCTGCTTTTTTTTTTTTTTAAGTCCTGTTTTGGACCAATTATGCAATAGTAAATAGTAAACAGCCCATCCTGTGACAGGTGTGTCTTTTTTCCATTTGTATTCACAAATCTGCCTCTGCAATGGATCTGCTTGCTGTTTTGGCTCCAAAATTCTGTGTGAGGATAAGAGGAGTTAACTGTTCTTACCATGACTTGCAACAGTTGAGCTCAGTAAAAAGTTAGGCACTGTTTCTTGGGACTTCGTATTTTGTATTATGCTAAGGGACATTGCAATTTTCCTTGGTTGCATAGTCCATTTTACTTTTATTTTTATCTTTAAAAAAAAGATTCATTTACTTAAAGATTATTATTATCCAGAACTCAAGGTATTTTTAGAGGCTAATTAGGGAGGCAGGTCACCTTTGATTTAGTGAATGTTCTAAAAAAATGCTCACTGGAAAGAAAGTAAGAAGGGCTAATTTTGTGCATTAGACATTCTCTGTCCCTTAGATTTTCAGGATTCTTTTGTCTTGGTGTTTCAGATATTTTCTTAGATTTTATGGAACATTAGAAATATTTTATGAATAGCAGCTGATATTATTGTTTGTAAAATTAGCTTAGTTACATCTAACATATGTATAATCTGGCCTTGCTGCTGATTATAGTGTAATAAAATACAACTGACAGATATCCTAAACTAAAAAATAAATGTTTATTTATAGAAAGTAGGATTATTATATAAGATTTCACTTATCAATACAGTTCTAATGTAGGAATTTACATCCTGCTATTTTAAGTCAGTTTTATTGTGATTCACGTTGAGCGTAAGATTCCATGCATTTTGGCAGTTCTAAGTACCTGTAATGAATACCATAGTCCAGATATGGAGCATTCCATTCCCCACAAGCCAGTCTGCTCCATTCCTATCTTTTAAATTACTGAACTTTTTTTTTCTCTGAAACTGTGAAACCATTTGCCTGTTTTAGAGTTTCATATGTGTTTTTGGTATATGGCTACTTTCTTGCAGTATGATATTTTTGAAATGTATTCATATTATTGCTTGTGTCAGTGCTGGCTGTTGGTTGTTTGTTGTTCTATGCTTGGAGTGACATTGAACTCACAGTCCTTCTTCAGCCTCCTGGTGATGGGATTGCAGGCATGCACTGCCAAATATACCTCACATTGTTTCTTTCATTTCTAAATAGAGCAACAGTGTATGGATGTGAAGCCTTTTAAAAATTCATTCTTTACTGAAGGATATTTGGACCATTTTCAGTTTTTTGACTGTTATGAATTGCATTAGATTGTCATTATATTTTAAAGATAAATTTTTGTGAAAATAAATTATTTTTTATCGGGTAAATAACTACTAATGTTATTACTGTGTTATAAGCTAAGTGTGTGTTTAACTTTATGTGATAAATTGTTTTCCAAAGTAGTTGTACTATTTTACATTCTGGCTAGCAATCGATGGGTTTTCTAATTATTCCATGTTCTGGTGTTATTGATTCATTTTGAACCAATTTTGGTCATATATTTATTATTTAATTACTTAACTGTTCTATTTCTGATTTCCTATTTCATTTTCTTGAGTGAATGCAATGTTCTTTTAATTCCAATAGCTTTGTAGGAAGTCTTTTAAATAAGGTCATGCAAGTCTTATAGTATGTTTCCCAAGGCTGTTTGGGCTATTAGAGGTTATCTGTGTTTCCATAGATGCTTTAGGATTAGCTTATCAAATGTTATCAAAGTTCTGTTGAGATTGCATTGAATCCAGAGATCAAAGCAATTTGTAGAGAATTAGATAGTTTAATAATATCCCTGGCACTTTTTTTTGCATTGTAATAAATGCAAAGGAGCAGAATGGGTTGGAAAGTGAGTACATTATGAATATTTATGAAGAATTTTTATTATTTTTTCTTCAAGTGGTTGGTAGAATTTGATAATGAAACCATCTCAGGTCTGAAATTTTCTTTGTGGGAAAGTTTTAAAGTATAAATTAAATACCCTTAATACATAGACAACTATTAAGCCCTTATTTTGTGTGACTCTTGGTGATTTATGTCTTTAAAAGAAACAATTCATTTAATTTAAGTTGCAGTATTTATTGGCATAAAAATTTGTATACTAGTCCTGTATTTTTGAAAATATCTATAAAATCTGTAGTGATGTCACTTCTGTCTTTCCCGGATTTAGTAATTTATCCCCTCCCCATCTTTATTCCCATCAGTCTTGTTAATGATTTATCAGTTTTATTAATATTCTTAAAGAATCAGCATTTAGTATCATCTGTTTTTTTTTATAATTTTGTTTCCAGTTTTACTGATTTTTTATTCTGGTCTTTAATTTTTCTTCTTGTTTTACTTTGAACTTTGCATTTTTTTTTCTAGTTTATTAAAGTGGAACCTGAGACCATTTGATTTGATAGCTTCCTTTTTTTTCTAATGTTAATATTTAGTGCTATGAATTTCTATTGCAAGTATTGCTTTAGCTACTTTCTGCAACTTTCCTATGTTGTGTTTTCACCTGTTTTCCACCTATTTTCATCTATTACACTTTCTTTGTTGTTCTGACTGAAATCTTTTTTTTAAGTTGAATTTTTGCAGTTTTCATACAATATAGTTTTATGGTGTTTAGATCATCTCCCCTGTCCACACCTCCCTTCACTGGGAGGGAGTAGTGAGGATTATACAGGGGGAGTGAAAGGAGGTATGAATATTGCTTAGATGGTATGAAAACCCAAAGTTCTGAAAAATACACATACAATAACTATACAAGTACATGTGTATAACTGAAGGCTATATAACAACAACAACAAAACCCCCCCACAGTACCAGGCCAGAGAAACCTCCCTTCAAGTTGTTAGTCAGGATAGTCCCAGAGACTCCTCGAATAACACAGGCTATTGTCACAACCCTTGATTACCTTCTGGACTAAAATCAGGCCACACTTTGGACACAGGACTTGGAACAGTTGAGGTGGGACTGACCTGGAAGCCTCCTTCTTGAAGACTAGCTCTCATGGTATCAGAGGGTACTGTGAAAGCTGCCAAAAGAGAAAACCAGTTATTGTTCCTACCCAGCTATAAAGTCTAATAAGCAACAATAACTGGCCCAGCAAACTATCACTGTTGGTACAGTTGTGGCACTTTTATTTTGGGGGTAATTGACAGCTATCTAATTGGAATTAAGGGAACTCATGTGTGGTCCTGTAAACATGGCCAAGTATACATGGCTCTATAGGTTATAGATCCTAAAAAAAACCAACCCTACTTTTGCCACATTCCTAGGCCAACTTTTATATATACAGATAAATGTACCTTTTACTTCTCATCAAAGAAGCTTCTTTTTGCAACAGACTGTTACAGAGTTCCAGAACTAGTCAATGCAGAGAAAAAGTGTCTGTGAGACAATTAACCCTAAATGACACATCTTCGACACAACTTCTACACATAGGATGAATACATCTTTTAACTCTCACCAGAGAAGTTTCCTTATACAGAAGATGGTGATTAACATAGAAACTCACAATTGGTCAGTGTGCAGAGAACAAAAGACTACAGAATGCTTATCCCTGATTAGGACATCTATTTCAAACCTCTGCCTCTCAAGACTAGGGATTCTGGAAGAGGAGGAAAGATTGTAAGAGCCAGAGAAGGTAGATGTCCTCAAGGAAACAGTTTTCCAGACAGCTGATCAATTACACATGTGATTTCATAGCAATGGTGACAGCATTGGCTAGTCCCATGCAAACTCAAACCAGACAAAATCCTAGCATAGACATAGGGAAGTGGGCAAGAAATCACAACCCAGCCTACAGAACTTTTGACAATTGATGTCTGCTGGGAGGAAGAAAGACAGTGTCTTACAGGGATGGAATTCTTGGTGGGCTCAGTGGATGGGCTTAGACTGAAGAACATTTGTGGACACTAACCATTATACTTTCTAATTTTCCTTTAGATTTTTTTCACATATAGGTTATTCAGAAATGGTTCCTAGACTTTTGTGGATTTTTGTTATCTTTTATTGATTTTGAATTTAGTTTTATTGTGACTAGAGAATATATGACTTAACTAGAGAATTTATGACTTAAGTAATTTTAAATCTTTTGAGACTTGTTCTATGGTGCAGGAGCTGAATTATCTTAGTTAAAATTCTGTGTGTGTGTGTGTGTGTGTGTGTATGTGTGTTTAATATTCTCTGTGCACTACAAAGAATGTTGTATGTTCTGTGAGCAACAGCTGAGTCAAACTAGTTGGTAGAGTTGTTGGAAGGTACCACAATTTTTTCTTATTTTCTGCCTACTTGTTATCATAATGGTTTTTTAGAAAGGGATGCTAAAATCTTTTAGTGAAATGGGTTTATATCAAGTGCTATATTTTTATTGAATTTCTATCAATTGTTGAGAGGGATGTGGGAACTGCAGATGATAATTTTAGATCTACTTGTTTTTACTATTCTCTAAATTTTTGCTTCATATGTTTTGAAGCTCTGCTATTAGACACAGAAGCATGTAAGATTATGATTGCCACATACCTTGTCCTTGGGATATTGTTTGTTCTGAAATCTACTTTGATTGTTACTAATGTAGTATGGTACATTTTTTCCACTCTTTTGTTTTTAGCCTATTTGGGGTTTCCATTTAAAATAATTTTTTATAGGCAGCTTTTAATTCTGATAATCTTTGCCTCTTAATTACAATGTTTGAACCATTTGCATTTAATATGATTATTGATGTGTGAGATTGATCATTGTATAAAATATACTTAGCATCTTATGATTGTACATAATTCATATGAATGAATGCTTACATTTCTAGTAATTATCTTTGGATTTCAGGATGATTAGCCTTTTTGCAAGATTATGGCACTGCCAAAAGTGCCTTCAAAAATATCTAAAGGGAAGGAACTTTTCAGATATACTTTTTCAGGGTAGCAAAGTAGAGATTTTAACATTCTAGTTTTCACTTCAGAATGAAGTGTTCAGAAAGAAGTGTTCAGAAAGCTAGGTCCTTACCAAAAGTGTTCACAGGGCCTGAGTATGTTTCTGAATAGTCTTATTATTTTGGCCTTTAAGGGCATTGCAATGTCCTTGTCTGTGGGCTCATCCAAAATAAGTTGGCATAAGACCTTTTGGGACATTTTATGGCCACTCCAGATGGCCCACTTATTCTAGATCAGGTTAGATTTCACAGAAGCCTTTATGTGGCATGATCTGATCACTGTGATTTTTACTGGGTTATTGGTCTGCCCTGGGAATTTTAGTTCATCCTCCTGAAAACTGTATACCACATCTTGTTTTCTAGCATATGACATCTATATTAACTATTATACATTGATACTTATTTGTCTGTCACTATACCTGCATATTTCTATGCCATGTATGACTTTTCTGTGTCTTAAAATTATAAAGCAAGCCTTTTATGTGATATAAACAGTGTGATCTTTCATAGTATAGTTCCTTTAATACTATTCCTAGCCTTCTGTCAAACCTCCAATTTATTGAAATGTTTCTGCACATTCCAGATTTAGGCAAGATAACCATCTTTTGATTTTTTAGACAGTGCTGTATCAGAATATGAAAAAGAAAACCATTAGTGGCTCTAACCCTTCATATTTATCTTTGACACCATTAATATTATAACCTCCTCACCCCCCAAACTCCTTTTCTTCTGTCTTTGGCTATGTGTAGTCTGGAAGAGTTTTGCTAGAATTGCTTTTAGTGGTGGAGAATTACAGCCCTTAAAAAAAATAAACTACTTCATCCAAAATATGTTAAAATCAGAGGATTAGAGAAGTTCCAGGGAATTACAAAGATGTGGAATTTCAGATAAATACCAAGTATATCTAATTGTGAGGGGAATAAAAGATCAGAGTCGAGAGTGTCGGGCAGATATACCTCATTTGAGGAGAAAGAAAATGGAATTTTTTAAAACAGTTTTTATTCAGTCTGAATAAAATCTGTACTTTCTCCTTCCTTGGGCCTTAGAAATCAGAATCTTCCCCTGTCGTTATTTGCTCTCTGGTAAGCCCCTTTTTGATAGTGGTTGTATTTAGTATAAAGAAAAGTTACAAATCATTTCTCATTAGTTCTTCCTTCGGAGTTATGCTTAACCCTCTCCATCTGGAGACATGCCAGCTTGCCACTAAATTTAAATAAATAAGAACATGTCTCATCAATAGGGGTGGCAAATTTAGCCCCTCTTTAGAGCACTGAGCAATTTATGACCATATGTTAAATACCATAAAACAGCTTTAAAGATTTGGTCCCTGGCCACTGCCAGATTGCACCGTAGGAGTACAGCAGCGCTGCGAGGGACTGGGAATGTTCCCTCCGGCCCTCAGAGGCCTCAGCAACTCACTGATGTCACAGCCAAAGGGGCCTGTTTTCAAACATTCCCTTTATAAAGGTGAGATACTAAAAGATTCTACTTTGGCATTTGGGTGCAAAGAAGGCAAGACTTCTTTTTGATTCTTAAGGGTCAAAATTAGCAGGAAAGCGTTGTGTGGGAGAGTGAGGAACTTGGCAACAGTGATTGCAGAAGGCATCTAGAAATAAGTAGTAGATGTCCCACTCATTCTTTCTCTTGGAGCATGAACTGGACTTTTATGTGGCACCAGCCAACCAAATACCACATTTCTCACTCGTTTTCTTTTTGCCAACTTTCATGGAATTCATATTAATGTTAAACAATTTTAAAATTTCATACTAAAGGGCTGTGCATTGTAAGGATTCCTTTTCTTCCAGGGGTATGACTCATTATTTGGCGAACTCCAAATATTAATTTTTCTTTTTACTGTCATCACTGCCTGTGATTCATGTATGGCGTACAGCTCATGACTGAGGGCATGAAGGTGTGTGCAAAGCAAACATGATTTTTGGTCAGATAGTACTGTAGGATCACTGATGGGCTCCTAACATAGTTGGGGAAACCACTGGTAACAGGAAAAGGGCTATCAAATAGAAATAGTCACTGCAAAACTTTGTACAGAGTTTTTCTGACACTCCTCTCCGAAAGATAACTGTTCTTCTGGCAGAGAAGTATAATGAAATTTGATTGTCAAATGTTCAGGAGTCCTAGCCTTCTTGAATGTGTAAGTGCCAGCCTGTGCTAATTTCCTGTCAGTTCCTGTGTGGTTTTTCTATATCCTCTTTGCATAGATCATTGTTATTGGTCATCTATCATAACTGCTCTCCTGTAAATTCTTGGCAATTTGATCTCAGTGTGCAGAAGGCAACTGGCATACTCCTTAGGAAGCACAGTGGGAAGCTACTGTCTCATCTTTCTAGGGCCAGGAAGCACACTATTGTTACTTATTGCTTTCTTCCTTTGAAAGAACAGAAACTTCAAACTTCAGCAGATTTTAAAGGTGCTGGTAGCAGTTTGAAAGTGCTCTTGTCTGTTTTGTTGGTTTAGGGAAAAAATGCAAGTGATCTTCACATCACCTGTGACTCTTCTCTGATTTGTCCATGACACAGATGTACACAGTGGTATAGTAGTGAAAGTCCCAGTGCATATGAAATCTCTAGAGGAGACTCCTCTACAGGAGTTTTTGTTTTGTTTTGTTTGGGCCTTTGATTTTAAACTTCAGTCTAATTAATTAGGCCATGTTGTTGCCAAGTTTAATTATTCTTTTTTCTTTCCCTTAACACTAGGATTTTTCTGTTCCTTTTCCAATGTCTGTTAAGCCTGTGAGTATTTGCATTGGATTTTCAAACTATATGAAACACAGAAATAGTTAAACATGACTTCTTCAATCTTTAATGTTGAAATGAAAGTATCACTTTACTTGTTTCTAGATGTCCTGCCATAGTGGGTAAGAATTAGAAAAAGGGACAGTCATCCTCTTAAGAGCTGGAGGTTGTGTTTCGGAAATTAGATTTTCTTTCTGTAGAGCAGGAATTCCTTTTAGCTCAGTTCATCTAAGATAAGAACCTGTTTAATAAAGAAGATACGAGCTTCCAGATGAGTTCTTTATACTATTTAAAGTCCTACCCTTGACAGTTCCTGATGGCAAATCCTTAGACTTCAGATCTTCATTTCTACAGAAAGCCTGTCTTCATTAGGATGCAGCAGCACCTGAAGTGCAGCTCTCGTTTCACTTCATGGCTCTTCACATAAACAAAGGGAAAGGAAGGATGAATTCTGCTACTTTATAGAAACACAACAAAACAAAAATCTTTCTGAAGGTAGATTTTATGTCTGGTTTATGGATATTAGTCAGCATTGTAGAAGCAGCCCACATCCTGTTAATGTAAGATAGAAGAAATCTGGATTTAAGACTTGGAGGAATGTGATATCCACATTATTTCTATCAAATCTTAGCTGTAGTCTGTGAAATAGTATGTTTTAAGTTTTGGGAGGAAGAATACTCTGTGGTTGCTAAGATCAGGTGATATATGGCATATGTAGCAGATGACCAGAAAATGTTCACTTAGTGAACCAAAAGATTCTGTTTTCATGGAAAGTCTTAATTGCAATGGCACTAATTTTGAGACCTATCAGTGGGCAAGGATTTCAGGTTCTGAGAAGGAACAACATGGTTGTTACATCAGCTATCAAGCTTATGTAATTAATAGATCTGAGGTGGACATGCACAATAGTTAGAAAAATATGGAAAAGTCATCTGCTGGATTAGAATATTCTAGTACTAGCCAATTTTACTTTGTAGAGAGAAGTTCTTTTTTTTTAAAATTATTTTTATTTTATGTATATGAGTATTTTGCCTGCATGTATGTAAGTGCACCTATGTCACATAATGTCCAAAGAGACCAGAAGAGGGCATCAGATATCCTGGAACTATAGTCAGGGACTGTTGTGAGCTGCCATATGGGTGCTAGGACCCAAACCTGGGTCCTCTAGAAGAGCAACTGAGCCATCTCTCTAGCCCCTAGAACAGTTCCTTTTAAAAAATATTTTATATATTTTTATCTTTTTAATGTATATGCCTGCATGTATGCAAGTGTACCCATGTTGTGCATTGCCTATGGAGGTCAGATCTAATCCTCTGGAACTGGAGTTTTGGATGGTTGTTAGCTGCCATGTGGGTGCTGGGAACTGAACCTGGGTCCTCACAAGAATAGCCAATTCTCTTAACTGCTGAGCCATCGCTCTAGCCCCAAGTTCTTAATAAATTAATCTCTTATTCTAAAAGGATATGTCTAGTACATTGGGAAGGGAAGATAGCTGTTTTTTTTAATCTGCCCTTGGAATGGGTCTGATAAGCAGATCATGAAGTGATTAGTTAGGCATTAAGTGTGTTGTTGCTTAGAGTGTTCCTGACATCTGTCATGATTAAAGAATGCATGCTACTTAGTGTTGAAAGTAGTTTGGTCTGAATGTAGAACAAATTGCAACATTATTTTTATTTTTCTTTATTTCCTTTTTTTCTTCCCCCCCCTCATTTTTGTAAGTATACACTCACCACACTTGGTAAGACAAGTTCCAGGCAGTTGCAAGGATGACTATCTTCTGTAGAAGGCAAAGAAAAGAACCCCAAAATCTCAGAACATTTTGACTAATAATTTGTTTACCTAATCGTCCACTTATTACTGAGAAGCTACTCAGGACAACTTTTGAAGCAGTATTTGAGGACCACCAGTGTTTAATGTCCTCATAACCTTTCTGTCATTCTCTCTTCTCTTTAACCCATTTTCTAGGAAGCCTGATTACTTTAACAGTCTGTCCATAAACTTCCTCTTCAGCCCTGTCTGCTCTTCTCCCTTCTGGACATTGTACTCCTGTGACTGCAGTTAACTCACTATTTCTTGGCTATAATTTTATTTCTACTCCTAAATTTTGCTGGTTATTTTCCAACTGCATGTAATTTGTGTCTACTTTCTTAGTCTGTTTTCTGTTGCTATAACAAAAACCTGAGACTAAAAACTATAAGAAAAGAGACTTATTTAATAAGCTCAGAGTTCTGGAGGTTCATAAAAATGGGGTGGCATCTCCTCATCTCTACAATGTGTGCCTCATGGCAGGTGTCACCACAATGCCAGGAGTATGTGCAAGAGTGAAAAGTGGCATGTGTAGAAGAGGGATTCAATGGAGATGCTAGGCTTGAGTATAACAATCTGTACTTTCAGGGATTCAGTCCCATGACACCTACCACCTTCTCTCAACACAACATTAATTCATTCCTGAGGATGGAACCTCCGTGACCTAAGTACCTTCTAGTGCCATTTAACACTGCCACACTGGGACCAACCCATGAACTTTTTTGGGATGGGTAAACTGTTATAATTTGAATATAAATGTTCCCCCACATGCTTGTGAGTTTAAACACTTGTTTCCCAGCTGATAGTGCAATTTTGGGAGATTGTGGAACCTTTAGGAGATTGCTGGGGGCAAGCCTTGATGGTTATAGCCTGGCCTGGTTTCAGCCAAGCTGTGTGCTTCCTAGTGAGCACCACATGAGAACCTGTGCCATAAACTCCTGCTGCCATGAACCTGCCTGTCTCATCTGCCATACATTCCCTATGATGGACTGTATCTTTAAACCAAAAGCCAAAGCAAATCCCTCCCTCCCTCCCTCCCTCCCTCCCTCCCTCCCTCCCTCCCTCCCTCCCTCCCTCCCTCCCTCCCTCCCTCCCTCCCTTCCTTCCTTCCTTCCTTCCTTCCTTCCTTCCTTCCTTCCTTCCTTCCTTCCTTCCTTCCTTCCTTCCTTCCTTCCTTCCTTCCTGTTGCTTGTATCAGATAGTCTGGCACCGTGGTGAGAAATGCAACTAAACACACAAACTATCCAAACTGTAGTACCATCTCCTATGGGTAACACTAACAGAAGATGTTTTAAAACAGAATTGAGCTTGATATTAGATCTAAAAGAAGTCATCAGTGAAGTGAAAAACTGTGTGTTTACTGTCTAGGATGGCTGCATCAGCCTCCTGACCCATGCCTTCTTGTACTGTGCTCTTTCCATTCCTCCTTCAAGGGTTAGAGTGCAATTTCACTCTTCTTAGATCCGGGTGGGCTTGTGACTCTTTTGACTGGTGGAGAATGATGCAGATGGTGCTGTGTAGTTTAGTTATATAAGGCAATGCAACTTTTGTCTTGCTTGCAGAAGTGCTTGTGCTTGAAGCCCTGCACCACTACATAAGAAATCCAACTACTTTGAGGTTGCCAGGCTGTCTTGTAGCCAAACCACATGAAGAGGCCACATGTAGGCACTGTAGTTGGCAGTTACTCTGGTGTTATCCCAGCTCAAGCACCAGACGTGTGAGTGAAATCATGTTGGACCCTTCAGACTAGCTAAATTTCATGATCTGAATACCATTAAGTGATCCTAGACAGTGTGGTGAGGAGCAAACAGATAGCCCATCTATGTCTGGTCTGCATTTCGAACTCATAGAACCTGTGACCATGAGTAAGTGGTGTTTTTAAAGTTTCCGAGCTGTAGGGTAGTTGGTAGATAGGAATAGGAGTTGGAACACAGGCATGAAAGAATGGAATGGGACAAGAGTCTAGAGAGTGAGAGAGATGGAATTGGGAGAAGAGACAAAAAATTTTAGTTTCCTTAAAGAGAGAGAAAGTTAAAGGATTAGGGAAGAAATAAGTGAATTCTGAGTGGAAGTAGGGAGTTCAGACTGACAAGTAGTTACTGTAGATCACACGTTTCCATTTGTTTGGATGAAGTTGAAATTGAGGTCATCTACCAAGAACTGGACTGAGAGCACTAAAGACAGCACAGGTGACTGGCCCTCAGATCTCAAAGTTTGACCTCTTGCAAGGAGTGGCTTGGGATTTTATCATTATATGTAATGTGGTCTGCTTTCTTCAAGTGAAGTTTTGTGTGTCATCTAAAAATAGCGTACTTTGAGTCTCACAGAAAAAGTAGAGTTTTCTAAACAAGTGTCTGCTCGGGTGCTCTGTTGATGAGTACTGAACTCAATATGACATGCATTTTTTTTTTTTTTTAAGATGGGGTTCATTGTGTATTCCAGGCTGGCCTTGAACAGGCACTCTTCCTGCCTCAGAGTTCCTGTATGCTGAGATTGTGGGCATGCACTACTGTCCTCAGCTTGTCAAGATGACCCGAGGTTGTGCATAACCCAGTACCACTTGTGATTTTGTGCAATGGAAGGATCCTACTGATTGTAAGCAGCAGCTCTCTTGAGAGAGGAACACACCTGCAGTTTTAGTTATAAAGCTTCCAAGGGTTTTTGTCTGAAAGCAAGACTCAAGTGTTTTGAGTGGCAGAATTGCTTCTGTACAAGTAAGAATTATTTCTGTAGTATTGTGCGGTCTGGTCACTAGCCGCATGCATGGCCATTTATTGGTCCATGACTAAATGCAATCTTGGGAATCCTCCAAGTTTTAGACAGTTTTCCACTTAGTGAAATGAGATATTGAATTCATTGTTGGAATCTATTAATTTATATTTGACGAAGATAGATGTTATAGAGCCTCATTAAAAAACTATTAGTAAATGAAAGAAGGTTGATTTCATGACAGGATAACCATAATGTATCAAATCTTTCCTTCATCTATTGTAGTCAGAGATAGACTTTGCCCTGTGTTAGGAGTCTACTATATTCCAGCTGTGATATGTATCAAATACCTCTATTTCACCATTTCTCTTTTATTATTGCTTTTTTATTACATTTTTTTCATTGTATATGTTTTTTGAACCTGTGTTATGTAAGGACACTTTCATATAAGTTTATATTTTATGTTGAACACATTTCCTCTAACCCCCTTTCTCCTCACTGCTCCTCATCCTGGTAGTCTTCTTTGTTTCCCTAGATAGTTTCAAATCTACCTTTATGTTATGTATACACATATGACTTAATGTCTCTCTATAAAATCAATGGACCACAAAGCATATAACATCTGTCTTTCAGAGACTGGTTTAATTTGCTCAGTGTGATTATCTTCATTCACATCCATTTGCCTACAACAACATAACTTTGTTCTTTGTGGATTAAAGAAAAAACTATTCTCTCTCTCTCTCTCTCTCTCTCTCTCTCTGCGTATATATATATATATATATATATATATAATATACATGTATATTTGTATATATATCACATTTCCTAATTCCTCTGTTATTGGATACCTAGGTTGGCAGCAGTAAATATTGATGTGTAAAAATCTAAGTGATGTGTTGACTTGGAGTCCTTTGGGGAGATAGTCAGGAAAGTAGGTATAGCTGGATCTATGTGAGATCTATCAGCAGTTTTTGAGGGAGCTCACTGATTTCTGTTGTGGTGGACTGACTAGCCTACAGTCCTGCCAGCAGTGCTTCAGGCTTCAGGTCTACATTTTGTTTCTTGTCACCATTTGTTTCTGTTTTCTTGATGGCTGCCATTCTGATGGGGTTGAGATGAAAGTTCAATATTGTTTTAACTTCCATTTCTCTGATGGTTAGTGAAGTTATTTCCCCATTTCTTTGTGTCTTATTTTTTCTGCTTCATTGGAGTGACTTGTGTTCCACTCCTTTCTCCACCCCTTCCCTGAAAATTGCAGCACATGTGCATAACTTGCTCTTACAGCCCCTGCTTGATTTGTTTCATTCTGACTTGTGTAATTTTCCTGGCAGAAGCATGGCTGTCTTTGTTCTTTGTTATCATCAACTTAAATTTGAATTATCAAAAACATTGCCAGTATAAGGCTCTGCTTTGACAGAGCTGCTTATTTTCTGTTGTCTTTTTTTTTTCTTCCAAACTTTCTGTAAACGTTGGCTAGAGCTTGTGTGACTTTAACTGTTTTTACTTGAGTAGTAGATTTACTCATATTTTTATTACATTCGTTGTTTCTTAAAGGCATTTTCTTATGTCTATTTTAGAAGGACGTTAAGTTTTCATTCCTATTTCTCAACATCCACATTTTTCATTCATTTCAGCTAATTCTTCCCTATGTCAGCTGCTGTGGTCTGAACTTGCTTTTGTTTGTTGTTGGGCACATTGTTTAGATCTGTCACATGGGAATGCAAGGGAGCCTTCATACCATTAAAAAATGTCTTTCTTGTGTTATTGGGCATTTCAGGGTTATTTGACAGTAGAAAGTATTGTTCAGCTCTTGTCATGAATTCCTCAGACTAATGCCCGCTTTTCACAAAGTTGTGAGAGTGCATGGACTTTTACATGGTCTTTCAGGCACCGTTTTGAGGGAACCGAAGCATAAGGCCCAATCCAAAATCATCCTTTGTGTGCAAGTTTGATTCTGCTGCTGGTGCTCTGGTTTGTGCCTGTGTATGTAGTCAGCAAAAGACTCATTGTTAAACAATGAACTCAGAGTTGAAAAAAAATCTGGTGTGGTTTTTTTCCCCCCATCTAGTATTCTGTGGTTATTTCTCCTGATTTTTTTGGCAAGTGTTATTTATCTGTGTCAAAATGTGCCACATCAGCCTTAAATTTCTGCTTTGTGTAATTCAGCTAGGAATTAGAGAGAAGTATTTGTAATCAAATTGCACTCTCTATTTTCCAAAGTGGATTTACGTAACTGATCTCATTTTGATCTCTAACCTTCATAGAGCCAGCTTTCTTGGTTGCCTATGAGGGACTCACAGAGTCTTAAGTGACTAGCCTGAGGTCACATAACTGGGTAGTCAGAAAGCAGTACTCAAATCAGAACTTCGGTATACAGTATTTTCCCCACCATAACATATTTAGAGATAAGTCTCATATTTATTACTACACACTAACAGTCAGCTTCTCTGGAGAAATAGGTAAGAGCAAATTCCTGTGAATAATCAGCTGCTGATAATGAGGATGCTGTGGAGGAAACGAGAGCCTGCCTTGACTTTGGTGAGTGGGAGTACATGGCATTGAGTGCTGGTGGTTTTTGCGATACACTGGCCGGGAAAGTTGGTTGTCAGCTGGCTACCATCTGATTAGGAAGTGTGTCAGTTTTTTTCACTTTAATAAATATTTGAGGAAATTAACTTATAAAGGAAATAGTTTATTTTGGCTCGTGGTGTTGGAGGCTCCAATCCATGGTCAATTGGCCCTGTTGCTGTTTCGGGCTGTGGTGAGGCAACACATCGTTGTGGAAGCATGTGCCAGAGCAGAAACACTCACTTCAGAGTCAGAAAGCAAAAGGGAGAAAAAAGAAAGGGCAGGAGTCTAACCAGTCCCTTAAATGTTATATCCCAGTGACCTGAAAACCTCCCACTAGGCTCCACCCCTGATAAATTTTCACCATCTTTTAATAGTACCAGACTGGGGACTAGGCCTATAAAACATGGGTCTTTGGATGACATCCAGGATCTAAACCATAGTAAGAGGTTAACCAAAAAAGTTCCATTAATGTATAGCCATCTTTATACTCCTGAGGAGTAGAAGCTTGTGGTTGGTGGCTTTTGTTTTGTTCTAAGAATTCAGAAGTTGGTGAAAGCAGAAAGATGAGTTAGTTAGCTCATGGAGATGAAGACTCAGTTTCAGTTTTGAGATGTGAAATTTTTTTGTTTTTCAGTGCTGGGATTGAATCCAGAGCCATCCATGTTGAGTTTGTGTGTGTGTGTGTGTGTTTGTGCTTTTTTGAGGCAGTGTCTGCCTCTAGCCCCAGCCGGCCTTTATCTCATAGAGATCTACCTGCCTCTGCCTCCCAAGTATTGCTGGGATTAAAGGTATGTGCCACCATGCACAGGTTTATCCTCTTTACTTTAAAAATTACATTTTATTTATTTCTTTCGTGTGGTATAGGTGCATATGGGCTTACATGGAGGTTAGAGGATAACCCGTGGGAGTTCGTTCTTGCTTTCACCATGTTGGTACTAGGGGTTGAACTCTTGTCATCAGGCTTGGTGGCAAGTGCTTTTACCAGCTGAGCCATTTTGCTGGCTTTCTTATCTTTTGAGGCAGGTTCTCTCATTGAATCTGGGCTCACTGATTTGACTAGGCTGGTTGGTGGGCAGGTCAAAAATCTGTCTGTCTTTACCTCCAAAGTCCTTGGATTAGAGATGGGCTTTGCAGTGCCTTCCTTTTTACATGGGTGCTGGGGATCTGAACTCAGGTCCTCATGTTACCATAGCAAGCACTTCACTAACCGAGCCATACCCCAAGTCCACCATATGTTTTTAAGGCTATTTAGCATGTAATCTTATTTTCTAGCCTCTGACCCAGTAATATGGATTTATGATTCAGCCCTTATTATCTGGCCTCATATATCTTTACTTTCTTAATTATATTTTTAAATTTGTAAATTAGAAAACAATTTTTAACCATTTTCTAAAATCATTTGGTGGTTTTTGTATAATATGGGAAAGATGAAAGAGGAAAACTTAAAGGTCAAAATAAATTACAACTTAAGTAGATGAGATCTGTGTGACTAAAGTCTGAGCATTTGTGACTGAAAAAATTCATTTTTCATTTAAAAATGTACTTAAAGTTAGGCATGGTAGTACATTCCTCTAATCCCAGTACTCAGGAGGTAGAGGAAGGGTTGCAAGTTTGCAGAAGGCTGGGCTAGCGTGTGAGTTCTAGGTGAATCTGGGATATATATATATATATATATATATATATATATATATATATATATACACACACAAACAAAGAGCCTACTTAAAAAGTTTTTTAGAGATGAAATTATCAAAAGACTTTAGCTTTAGTATATACTTTAAAAAGTACATGAAATTATCAAAAGACTTTAGCTTTAGTATATACTTTAAAAAGTACATGAAATTATCAAAAGACTTTAGCTTTAGTATATACTTTAAAAAGTACATGAAATTATCAAAAGACTTTAGCTTTAGTATATACTTTAAAAAGTACATGAAATTATCAAAAGACTTTAGCTTTAGTATATACTTTAAAAAGTACAGTTTTATTTTATGAAACACAGTAGGTCTGAGGTAAATTAGGTGTCATCAAAAGCAAATTTAATTAAAATAGGATAGTTTTGCTCAGTCTATTGTATTAATCGTCAACACCTCTTGAGAGACATGAATTTGTTAGAAATTACTTGATTCTAACAATTAACTGTATAAAAAATGATATTTTTTAGAACTGAAAACCTTTCGACCTTACTGAAGCAACTCCTTAATAGTGTCCCTGGTAAGTAGACATAAGGCTGCTATGAGGAATAGGAATCTTACCATGGTACAATATGACATTTCTCATTCAAAAATATATTTGTTCCAAGGACAGACCAATTGTATTTCCTCATCTATTTGACAGTTTTATAGTGTTGAAAGCAACATTCATGCCTTCAATCCCAGCATGCTTTTATTCCCAGCACTCGGGAGGCAGGTAGATATCTAGCCAGCCTGGTCGACATAGCAAGTTCCAGGGCAGCTGGGGGCTACAGGGAGATTGTGTCTCAAAAAAGACCAAAAAAAAATTGTTTACTTTTTATTGTATTATATTGTATTTTATTATATATTGATATTAGGTTTACTTAGAATTGAATTCTAGCAAACTCTTTTTTAATTGAATCATTGTGTAGTTCATACATAACATCTCAATCTTAATCATCTTTATACCCCTTCCCCACTGGCATCCCTCCTAGAGTCCCCCAACTAGAATCCGTACATTCTTTCATCTATGTTAAGGTCTATTGTGTCAAGTTAGTGTCAACCGAACTTTTTTTTGTGTGGTAGATTAGCTGTCACAGCAAATCATTTCAGCAGAAAATGTAACAATTATCCAGTGATGTCTTTGGGAATGTTTATGTTATTGTAACAAAAAAATATGCTTAAGTAGATTTTCAGTAAATCAGACATCTATTGGAAAGTTTCTAGTGTCATGGTTTTTATTGTTTTTTCAACATTTTTCTGAATGATATGAATGCATTTGATGCTGAAGTTTAGAGTGACAGTTACTATGATGCACAACATTTAAACTTATCCTAGTGGTTTAGTATGTTATATTAGAAACAATAGAATGTAGTAAGTTCAGTATTTAATTTTTAAAGCTAGTTCTTAGATGAAGAAAAACAGTTAAATTGCAAAGAAGTTCTGGGAGATATAACAAGAACCAATAATGAGATGTGACATAGAAAACAGAACATCATTGTTGTACTATAAAAATTAACATTATTCTTCACTTTGATTAGCAGTACTGAAAATTTTACCGATTGATATGTATAGACATATGCATATACTTAATACATGCACATTTATATATACATATTAAATGTCTCACAGTTTGGTGCCATTTAGGTCCGATGTTTATGGTCAGTTTATCTTTCTTTCTACCTTTTGTTTTCTGTTCTCCATTTCCTCTTCTTCCTTTTCCTTTCTTTTTTCTCCCGAACTCATTCATTCTCTACCCACCCCCCTCAGTCTTTGTTTTTTTGTTCTTTTTCCTCTTTATTTTCAATTTATTTGTTAAAAACCTAGGTCACTTGTCCTATAGTTCCTTATAGACTGAACCTTTAATAATTTTTTCCTGTGCCATCATTTAAACACCTGTCTTTGCTTTTATGTACTCCATGTGAATTGGTGATTTTGTCTAGAGGATTGCTTAAATTCAGGTGTATTCCGCAAGAATATTTCTTAAGATAGCATATTCTCCCCTCAGGAGCTTTATGTCCACTTATCTCTTTTTATTGGTGTTGATGATTAAACTAGGACTTTGTATATGTTAAATGTGCACTGTTCCACTGAGCAAGCCTGGCCTTTCATGTACAGCCCTTAATGGTCTTTGTTCAGACCATTGATTTGTTAGAGTTGAAAAATGAGCTGGACCCTGTGTTACAGGTACTGTTATCCTAGTACTCAGAAGACTGAGGCAAGAGGAGTATGAATTTGAGGCTAACCTAGGTTACCTGGTAAGACCTAGTTTCCAGTCTTAAAAAAAAAAGAAAAGAAAAATTTACAAAATTATATTAATCTACTTTCTCTTTTTAACTTACTTATTGGATACTTCTCTGACCAAGTATTTGATAATCCTGAGTATAATTGCTTTAGGAAGGATAGGATAAATATTTAATATTTTCTTTTACTGATTTTTATAACTGTTAGGTTCCTTTGCATCTTCCAAGAATAAATATTCATTTACAAAAATTTTTTAAAGTTTATGATTTTTATTTTATGTGTATGAATGTTTTGCCTACGTAGATGTAATTGTACCTTGTGTGCAATGCCCTGTAGCTGTCAGAAGAGGATGTTGGATTCTCTGGAATTGGAGTTACTGACAGTTGTTAGTTGCCATGTGGGTGCTGGGTATTGAACCTAGGCTCTCTGGAAGAACAGCAAGTATTCTTAACTGCTAAGTCGTCTCTCCAGCCCCATAAAAACTGATTTTTAAAAAGTGTCCTTTTCTGTCAGATACACTTATTCCTGTTTTTGATACTTAAAGTGACCCACCTTGAGCCAGTGGGAATCTCTTCATGCTTGCTTTTAGAGTCTTGTTCAGATAACCCCTAAAGCTTTTGATTATTTTCTGGCATGACCAGATGTTTCAGACTTACCTTGTACTTTTTAGTCTGGGCCTCAGGCCAACCTTTTCACTCTTCTCCCCATCCTTCACAAGTTTTAACTCTTGTGAGAATTACTGTATTTTGCAAAGATGTGTGACTATCTTTAGTGAATTGCTGAGACAGACTCTCCCAGGGCTCAGGCGGTGTCTGGTTTGATTACGTTGGTATGCCAGGCATGTTTAATAGAATGAACACTTTTTTGTTTGGTCAACTTTTGGTTCCTTTGCTTGCCTTTTGGGCACAGGCATCTACCTTCCTTTACTCTGGAATAGAAACAGAAGTATTGAAGTCCAGTTATATGGGCATTGATCTTTAGACTGTGTACCACCTTCTTATGGCATCATTGATTTTTGAGATGTGATTGTGAAAACTCAGGGAGGGCTATGATGAGATGTTAAACTTTAATTTTTTTCATATATATATATTTATGTATTTCTTTGTCATGCAGCCAGGATTTTTGCTTTAGAGAAGTATTGGGGAAGAGAAAAAAAGGGAAAAAGAAGCCAAAATAGGATGATTTAATGAGGTTATTGCTGTGGGAAGGTGAAGTTAAATTGCATTTGCAACCCTGGTAGCTGTATAGACCTTGCCTGGTATTGTCCCAAGGAGGAGCAAGGAAGTTCTTTTGCTGTCTGTACTCAGAGCTGTTCACTTTGGGCAGTCCATTCTTCTTTTGCACTGGCCAGTGTTGTTCTAAGCTAGAGAATGCCCTTTGGCAGACCTATGTAGTTGAGCTGGTTGATGGCAGGTTTATAGCAGAGGCTCTTTATTAAGTGAAGGGTGGAGTTCCAGAGAGAGAAGGAGGTGGTTTTGCTCTCAAGGGATCATTGGCAATGGCTAGAGACAGTTTTGGTTATTACAAGCAGGGGATGAGAGGAGTGCTCTTGGCCAGCATCTCATGGGTGGAGGCCAGGAATGCTGCGAAACGAATCACAATTTGTAGAACAACCTTCTACAACAAAGAAGTATTCATCCCCTCATTGTCAGTAGTGGTGAGGTTGAGAACTTTGGTGATACACCTGGAGAGCTTCAGGTGACGTCTGGGGTAGAGTGGGAGGGCAGCAGATCCAAGGCATATGCTGTTATACCAGTGACACCTGCTATACTCCCCTACATGTGTCCTGCCTCCTGGTTTTGCTCATGAAATTCCTTCATATATCCTTTTCAAATCTTTTTTATTCTGTGCCTTTTTGAGTATACAGTATTTATATTGTACCTTGTTTCACTCTTTCTATAGGAGGATAGTATATTTTGTGCCTTTTTTTTTGGAGTCATTTTTGTTGTCTTAACACTCATCTCAAGTGCCACTTCTTGGTGAAGCTGTCAGCTGTGTTCCTTACCAGTTCTTCTATTTCCATACCTGTGGCATGCTGTTTGTCCATTTTTGTGATACCAATCAATTTTTACCTCGTATTTTATTTTTTTGGCTAAACTTGTTTTTTAGAATGGTGTTTTAAATTTATTTTTGTTTGGCAAAGAAATGGCCTTCATTATAATTTTATGTACTTTGCTCTTGTTTGCTCCCCACTACTCTCCCTGTCACTCCTCCCTTTTGCTGTTCCCCCTCCTCCCTCAATAGTTCCCCTTCCACTTTGATGACCTGTATTTTACCACCTTCTTGTTCCCCTTCACTCTCCTTCACATGTCCTCCTCTTCTCTCACAGTCCCTTTTACACTTTCATGTCCTACACACATAGTCATACGCATCCGTATTTATAAATTTAAACCTTGGACTCCGCATCTGAGAGAAGATATGATAGTTGTGACTCTAGCTTATTTTGCTTAGCAAAATGATCTGTAGTTCTATCCATATGTCTGTGAATGTCATAATTATACTCTTCTTTACAGCTGAATAAATTTCATTGTTCATGTGTTTCGTGTTTTCTTTACGGGTTCATCTGTTGCTGGACATCTAGATCGTATCTATGTCTTGACTGTTATGAATAGTGTAGCAGTAAACATGGGTGCACAAGTATCTTTGTGGTATGCTGACTTAGAATTCTTCATGTATGTGTATCCCCAGGTGTGGTATAGCTGTGTAGTACAGTGGTTATGTTGGTTTGTTGAGGACCTTGGACTCTGATTTCCACAGTGACTGCCCCACAGTGCTGCTCTCCTACCAGCAGTTCTGCGGGCTCTTCTCTCCCCATATTTCCCTCAGCACTTCTTGTTGGTTCCTTGGTGACATCCATTCTGACTGAGGTGAGATGGAATCTCAAAGCAATTTGAATTTTCATTTCCCTGTTTTTAAAATGAAGTCTACCTGTAAAAATTTGGAACAATTATACAATGATAATCTATGAATCTTTTACTATTTTTTGCCATTACAAATCTCTCTGCTCACAGTATATATTTTTATGCATATATGAATATACTGTTATATCTGTTTTTGTGAAACCATTTAAAAAGTAATTTGCAAGTATGTTCATATTTTACCCTTAAATACTTTAGCATATATCTTCCAAGGAAAGTACAGATTTCTTCTATAAAATCTCAGTGCCAGCCAGGTGTGGTGGCACATACCTTTAATCCCAGCACTTGGGAGGCAGAGGCAAGCAGATTTCTGTTGAGTTCAAGGCCAACTTAGTCTACATAGTGAGTTTTAGGCCAGCCAGGACTGCATAGTGAGACTCTGTCACAACAAACAACCCCCACCTCCCAAACCACGCTCTCCCCCACAATGCAACACAAAATAAAAAAAATTCTCAGTGCCAGTATCACAATAGAGAAATTAAAAATTGTTACACTCATCTTTTCTTCTTTTAATTTTATTATTTTATTGAGATGGGGTCTCACTATGAAATCCAAATTGGCATTAAATTCCTGATGTTCTTGCCTCAGCTTTCTGGATGTTGAGATTACTCGTATGTGCAATTGCTTGGCATGGTGGTCTTACATGTGATCCATATTTGTATTTCTCCATTTGTTCCTTTATATCCTTTTTTGCTCCTCCATCTATGGTCTAGTGAAGGGTCATGTATAGCATCTGCTGCTCATATCTCATTATATTCTTCAATCTACAGCAGTTCTCAGACCTTTTAAATTTATGTTTCATTTTTCATGACTCTCACAGTCTTAGAGAGTCCAGGCTAATTTTAAGTTTTCTAGACCATCCTTCATTTTGGTTTGTGGGATTTGCAAGGTTTTATTTAGGTGATCCATTTGGCTAACCTTTCTAAGCAGGTGATGAGGCATCCTTCTCAGTGCAGCCATTAAGAGGTCCACGACTAGACTTTCCCATTGTTGGTGCTGCTGTTAGATTATGTGGTTCAATTAGGATGGCTTCCAAATTTTTCCACTGCAACTTTGTCTCCATTATAGTTAATTAGTGTATAAAGTAACTTTGAGACTATATACTATTTCTTAACAACATTCTGTTGCAAGGTTTTAGTGTGCATTGATGATCTTATCCTGAATAATTTACTTATGCTTGGTATAGCTATTTTTGTAAGTATTTTATCTCATATTTATTTATTTATTTAAATTTTATGTGCATGAATATTTAGCCTGCATGTATGTAAGTTCACCCATGTTTTACAAGGTTCATGGAAGCCAGAAGAGGGCGTTAGATTCCCTGAAACTAAAGTTACAGACAGTTGTTAGTTTCCATGTGGGTCCTGAGAATTGAACCCAGGTCCTCTGCAAGAGCAGCCAGTGTTCTTAACTGCTAAGCCATTTCTCCAGCTCCAAATGTTTTGTTTCTTAGGAGTTCCTTTTCTAAATTGCAGGGTTTATTAGAATGGTGTGGGTATGAAGTGTTCCCTAGAACGTTCATATCTTGAAAGCTTGGTCTTTAACTGTGGTACTGTTGATAGATGATTTGATCATAAGTCATCAATGGGTTAATGCATCAATCAAGTCCATAGTTGTATGGGCTATTAGGAGGTAAGGCCTACCTGGAGGAAGTGAATCACTGAGACTTTGAAAGGTATATCTGTCCTTGAACTTTTTCTTCTGGTTCAATTTCCTGGCTACCATGACGTAAGTAGCTCCTCCACCATGTCTTTCTCCCATGAGTCTACTTTCCACAGTTCTAGAAGCTGTGGATGCTGTTGACCATGGACCAAAACCTCTGAAAGCATGAGCCAAAAATAAATCTATGCTTCCATAAGTAAATCTGTGCTTCTATATGTTGATTTTCTTAGGTGTTTTGCCACAGGAATACAAGGACAGAATTGCTGCCACTGTCACTGCTTAGCATAGTATATTTGTTTCATGTTTTTGAGGATTTGAACGGACTGATAAATGAAGACTGTGTATTTAGAGATGAGAGGAAAAAAAGCCTTTTATCCTGTCCACTTAAACGAACTCTTGATATATACATGTTGTTTTTCTTCAACTTCCTCAAGTATGGAGTACTTGAAATATTATTTTTTTCTTATTTCTTTCAATATCAAGATTTTTTTCCATAAAGTCCACTGAATGGCAGTGTCTTCCACATTGAAAAGCAAAGCTAGTTAGTATATATGTTGAAGGAAACCTTTTAATCTTTCACTTTGATATTTAGCTTATAGAAAGTGAAATGTAAGTGTCTAGTAGTCTAGAAGTTACACTCAAGTCGAGGGTCTTTGAGGTATTCTTGTGTCCATCCATCAAGCAAGTTGCTCCAGTCCATCAAGTACACACAAGGTCCTAGCTTTGATCCCTAGCACTGCATAAAGAAGATAACAGCAACAAAATCACATTTGGCTGCTAAATTTTCCTTTTTGTTTTCCCAGCTTCTTACTATTACATGACAGTGATCATTACTGATTTGTTTTAAAATTATATTTAATTCCTAACTGATTTTAAAAAGCTACAACTGTCAAAGAAAGATTGAAAAAGTTTCTTTTATTTTTTTAATGAGGTCAGATGTATTACAGTCATTAAAAAGAATTGATAATAAATTGCACTAATGAAACAGCTTGTGAATATGCATTAAGAGATTACTAAGAGTAAAATTTTCTGCAGTAGAATATTCATTACTTAATAAAGTAATGCTAATTTATAGCAGTTGGCTTAAAATACTGTTTTTTTATGCCTTAAAATAAATATACAAAAATATGGGTTAAAAGTTCATTTAAAACTTACTATATTATCTGAAGATGAGTCCTCATGCTCCTTTCTTAATTAGGCGGAGTTTCTAAAAGTCAGCAGCATTGTAGAATTGCTCAAATATGTTTAACTATCACATAGCTTAATTTTCTGAAACCTTTTTTTTTCCCCCCTCCTCCTGTACTGGGGTTAGATGTTGGTCCCAGACACATGATAGACATGTACTTTACCACTGAGTTGCATTCTTAGTTCTTTTTCTCTTTCTTTTGAGACAGGATCTTGCTGGGTTGCCAAGGCTAGCCTTGAACTTGTGATCTTCCTTCTTCTGCCTCTTAGCTAATTGGGATTGCTAGCATATACCTCCATACTTGACTCTGTAAACTCTCTTACTACAAACTACGGAGAGATCTTGTGTTTAAACTAAATGAAGATGTGATAGGTATTGTCAAATAATTTAAGAGCTAACATGTAGAATATTGCTTTTAGTATATTTAACATCAGTGAAAGAAAATTAGTGAGGAAAACTGATTTGTGAGTATATTTCTCTTTGTTGCTCTGTCTCTGTTTGTCTGTCTCTGTTCCCTTGCCCAGAGGTGCTGATATTACATACATGTAGCATCATGTCTGACTTTCTTTATTAATAATAAATAACCTAATTAAATAATAATTAACCTTCCCCTGCCACTAATAACTGTCTAGGAACAGAATGTACTGGCTAAGGGAGTGAGTACGTTTTCCCTGGAAGTGGTCATAGAAAAGTGGCTGGCTTTCTTTTGTGCCTTCTGTTCATTCCCTGGTCAGTGTTTGGTCTTGGTCTGATCTGTGTTGTCCAGACAGCCACTACTGGCCAAGTAGCAATGGAGTCTGCAACTTGACTAATCTGAATTGAAATGTGATGTGGGAACTATGCATCAGATTCTGAAGTGTTATATTAAAAACAATGTCAAGTATCTCAATAATAACTTTTGTATTGATTACATGTGGAAATGGTTTCATTTTGTCTATTGACTAAATAAAATACATTAGTTAATTTTAATTACAAGTTTAACTATTAAGGTTAATTATCAGTTCAAGATAGGGAGGAGTAAACACTTTCCCCTTTGTCTTTCTCATTGTTCACAGTTAAAACCCTCCAAATACATAATGTATGTACAGCAACCGGCTGAGGACCCTGAAAACGAAAAGGCTGTTGGCACATGCAAAAAATTGGCTCCTTCTCAAATGTCTTATGCTAAGTGAAAGAAACCAGTTTGAAAAGGTTATATTCATTTGTTTGATTTTTCTAGAAAAGTAACATTAAAGGGACAAAGAGCAGGGCAGAGGCCTGCTGCCGTGGATGAGGGAAGGTGGTAGAATTCATTTACAAAGTGATAGAATAAGGAGATTTTGGAGGTTGGTAGGATTATTTTGTACCCTAATGAAGGTGATATTGTATACAGATCTGTCTGTGAAATGTAACTTGTATAACTATGGACAAAAGTGAATTTTAACTATATCTAAAAATTTTTAAAGTTAAAAATTTTTAATTTTGCTTGTTTTCATTTTACTCTTTGATGTGGCTGATGATATATTTAAAATGACTGTGTGGCTTGTGTAAATTATTGTGTGGTAGGGTTCAGATGTTAGAAATGCAAAGTGGAGGGAAGTAGTTGGTAGGAAGAAGTCTTGTAAAGAAAGGAAAGACACTGAAATGGCCAAGGTCTAGTTGCCCCAACTTTTGTTATTCTAGAAATACCTTCAAATAATTGAAAGATTATGATATTAAAGAAAAATTTGTTCCATAAACTCCATAGAATCATTGGATAGAGCTTTTTTAGAGGTGGGTGGGATGGGATCTAAATTTCAGTGTAAGGAAACATTATCTAGGAGTTGGAGCTGATTCTTAGAAATGAGTCAACTCCCTAAAGCATTTTAAAAATCTCTGTTGTTTAAGCCCACTTTCCTTTTTGAGAATTTCCTTCATGCTGACATTTCCTGGTGTGACTCTCATTTCTTATGCTTTAGAAGTTCAGTAAATAATCATTAAATAGGGCTACTTATAAGATGATTTGATTTGTTTATTTAAATGTTTTCCTACAGTCATTTCAACTTGGAAAGACAAAAATGATAACATTTATTGGGTTAGAAGGAATGGAACCTGTGGATAGGCTGTGTTTCTTCTGTAATGTTTTGGGGTAGGAGTAGAATGTAGGGTCTGCTCTATACCTCCCTAAAGATGTAGCCAGTGCCTTTTGGAGAGTGTCAGGTGTCAAGGCACAAACACAAAAAAACTGCCTTGTACCAGGATTTCTGTGGGTTCACAGATGTGTTGCATTGGAAACAGTTTAGATGCACATTTGTAAAGAAACTTTTGCTTCATTTAGTCCTACTAATAGAGTAGCAAGTTTTACAGAATAATGAAAAAATAAGGCTTGAAGGTACTTTGTTGTTAGGTGGCTGTAACGCTTCTAAATTCTAAGTGTTTTATTGCTCCTGTTTTTTAACCTCACCTTATATCACCTCAGTTCCTATTTTTATTTCTTTGTTCTCCTGCCTACTCTTCCTTTTTATGAAAAGTTGAAGTAAGCAGTATCCAAGCAATCTGTACTCAGTGTTCACATCATCTTCTCCAGGGTGAAATAAAGGAAATGCAGTGTTATTGCTCTTCCCTATGATTTGTGTAGGTCTCTAAGTCTCTACCTTGTCTGCCTTGAGGTCAGGTGCTTTTTCTACTTCCTCTATAACTCCCCAGGTGTCCAATGTGTGCATCTGTGCATGGTGGGGTTTTAATAAATGTTCTTGACTGATTTACTGATTGTTCTCTATCACAGGAAAACAATGCCACCGTTTACTTCTCAAAGAGCCTATTGAGCATTGAATTAAAATGTTCCAGGAGTTCTTTGAGACTGAAGGTAAAAGTCTGAGAAATTCTGAAAGTTAAGAATAGTGTGAAATCTCAAAAAAATTTGAATTTTTTTCTTGTGTAAAATATTCATATAATATAGCACATATTTTTTATATATAATATAGTAAGTAGAATTTCTCTATTTCATCTTTCTCAAAAGATCTTTTCAGTTAGAGTATGATAATTTGGTACACAACATTCATTTTTTTTGGAAAAAAAACTACTGTGAATTCAGATGCTTTTGGCTGCATTGAATAAAAAAAATAAAAAAAACTAACTTTAATGGCACATATTTAACATTCCTTAATGCTGTCTTTTAAAGGGACACATTTAAGAAAATTCTTAAACAGTGGAGATATTTGTAAGCATTCATATTTTTACTTTCAAAAGAGGACCATTGCAGAGTTATTTAAGTGTAGAACTCTCCAAACTGCATTTTCAAGATGATTTTATTTGTAAAAAGTAGATTTGCCCACAACCACTCAGTAAACACTTTGTAATTCATTTGTATTTAAGATCATATTTCTTGAAATTGGGGCAAATTTTTGCATCAGATTAAAAAAACAGCTTTATTGCATATAATTCACATACCGTGCAATCCATTCTTTAAAGTATATGATCCAGTGGTTTTTAGAGTAGTGACAAAGTTCTGCAGCCATCAACACTAATTTCAGAACATTCCCTTCACTACAAAAAGGAAACTCATGTGTAGGGATTCACTTTCTCTTTCTCCTGTTGTTACAAAGTCATTCAGCTATTTTCTGTCTCTAGAATTAAATATTCTGAACATTTCATATATATGCATTCACATTGTAATAATGCTGTAAGTGATCCTTTATTTCTGACTTCTTAGGCTTAGTATTAATATTTTCAAAGTTCATCCATAGGATAGCGTCTATCAGTCCTTTTTTTCCCTTATTTATAGTCAAGTATCTCTCTCTCTCTCTTTCTCAGTACTTTTTTTTCCATTTTCTTTATCCAGTTTTCAGTTGATGGACATTATTTATTTATCCATGCAGAACTCTTGGGATACACTATAGAGGAATTGCAGAGTCAAATGAGTAACCCTATGTTTAACTTTCTGAGGATCTGCCAGACTATTCAGATGCATCATTTTGCACCCCACTATCAGTGTTACAAGGGTACCAGTTCTTCTGCATCCTCTCCAAAACTTGCTATTGTCTGTCTTTTAAAATTATGGCTATCCTAGTGAGTTGTAAAGTGGTATCTCATTGTGATTTTTAAATTTTATTTTAAAAATATTTTATTTACTTTTATGTTCTATGTATGAGTGTTTTGCCAGGATGTATGTGTGGTGTGGTGCCCATGGAGGTCAGAAGAGGGCATTTGACCTCCTGGAACTGGAGTTATGGAGGGTTGTGAGCCATCATGTAGGTGTAAATGCTGGGAACTGAATCTGAGTTCTCTGGAAGAGCAGTATGTGCTCTTAACCACTGAGTCAGCTCTCCAGAATCCAAGATATATTTACCGTCTTACCCAAGTTTCTCTTCTCTTCTTCTTCCTCTTCCTCTCTTTGCCTCTCCTCTCCCTCCCCCCTTCCTTTGCTACTCCCTCCCTTCTCTCTGCTCCCTTCCTTCCTTTCTTTTTTCCTTTGCTTGGAATAAAATCCAGGGCCTCACACATGCTAGACAAGTGACAGGCACTCTACTATTGAGCCATGCTCCCAGCTCCTAAATACATATTTTCTTTTGGGAGCATAGGGATGGGTCAGGGTCTCACTATGTAGCTCATGCTAGCCTAGAATTTGCCACATAGCCCAGGCTTACCTCAGATTCTTGATCTTTTTGCCTCAGCAATTACAGGCTTATTGTGCCCTACACCTATTTTAACTAGATTTTTAAAATTGTGGTTTCTGAGCAGGATCTTGCTGTGTAACCCAAGAAGGCCTCAGATGTGTAGCTCAGACTGGCCTTCTGCTTCAGCTTCTGAAGAGCTGGGATTACAGGCATGTGCCATTATGCCTACCTTAACCAATTCTAAGTGTTCATTTTAGTATTGTTAGATCGTTACCTAACTCTTTTCACCTATAAAATTGAGACTTGATACCGGTAAACAAAAACTCCTGATCGCCCCTCTCCCCAGCCACTGGCAACTACTATTCTACTTTCTATCTGCAAAAATTTGACTGCTTACGCTTGCTTTATTCTTTAAGTGGAAAGATACAGTGTTTGTCTTTTAACTTATTTCACTTACCACATGTCTTCAGGGTTCACCCATGTCATAGTATGTGTCAGAATTCAGTTTCTTTGCTCTTTTTCTTTTCTTTTGAGTCAAGATCTCATTATGTAGCTTTGGCTCATAATGTTTTCTACTCATTATATAGACCAGACTGGCCTCAAATTCACAGAGATCTGTCTACCTCTACCCCCTGAATGCTAGGGTTAAAGATGTAAAGTACTCAAGACCCATGCCGACTTAATCAGAGTGAAGTGAGGGAAATGGGCGGTGGGTGGGCCCAGCCTGAGATCTGTTGGAGACTACTTCCTGCTGGTGAGTTAGAGTGGGCCTTCCTTCAGATCTCTGGATAGACTGACCGGACTCCAGTGGATGAACTTGCACCAAGGGACATCTGGATTCAAATGCCTGACTAGATAGAACTTAACATGTATGGTGGAATGCATGGGGTCCAGTAGGAGGGGGTAGAGTTTTGGTATGAGTGGGGAGGTCTAGATTTGATTAAGAAATATTGTATGAAATGTACAAAAACTTGATAAAAAGTATTGGGAAAAAAAAGGATGTGTGCTACCTTGCCCAATTCAGGATTTACTTTCAAGGCTTAATCACTTCCCATGGTATGACATCTATTTTTATCCATTCGTCTGTTGGTGGACACCAGAGTTGTTACTTCAAGTTTTGTGAATCATGCTGCTATGAACAAATATGTCTTTAAGACCTTACTTAAGTTTTTTTATTAATTTAATGTGTGTGAGTGTATTACCTACGTGTATGCAAGTGTATTTGTGTCATATGGTGCCTGAAGATGTAGAAGAGGGTGTCAGATCCCCTGGAACTGAAGTTATAGAAAGTTGCTAGCCACCATGTGGATGCTGGAATTGAACCTGGATCCTTTGCAAGAGCAGCCAGTGCTCTTAACTGGTGAGCCATCTCTTTAGCCTCCTGAGACCTTACTCTTTAGTTTTAAGGGTATGTGCCTACGTGGACTTGTTGGATTATATGGTAATCTGTTTTATGTTTTAATAAGCCACCATGCTGTTTTCCGTAGTAGCTATATCATCTTTATACTCCAATCATTGCTGCCTAAGGGTTCTGATTTTTCTGCATCTTCACCCACACTTGTTGCTTTTTTTTTTTGTTTTATTTTATTTTCTAAATAGTAGCTATCCTAATGGATGCAAGGAAGTGAAGAGGTTCCTTTTTTGGAATTCAGTTGCCTTCCAAACTCTGTCAAGAATGAATTGACAATAAGAGTGAAGGAGTCTTACTGTTTTTTAGACATGGTCTCATGTAGCCCAGACTAGCTTAGAATTTGTTTTGCCGCCAACATTGCCTTGAACTCCTAATCTTCCTATTCCATGTCCTAGGTTCTGGTACACAGGCATGTGCCACCATGGCTGCCCCAGAACTGATAGTCTATTTGTGGAGTCTGAACTCTGTTCCACTGATGTCTCTCCTGATGCCACTGATACATCTTGCCAGTTGCTATATCTTGGTAGCAACTTCTGAAATTGAGAAGTATGAATCCTTGAATTTTGTTCTCTGTGTTCTCCTTTGTCGTCTAAGATTTGTTCTGCTATTTGGATGTCTTGCATTTCTGTATGTCTTTTAGGACTGCTCTTTGAATTTCTGCAGAGAATCTCTTGGGGAATTTGTTTGAGTTGTGTGAAATCTATAGATCAGCTTGGGTAGTACTGCCGTGTAGCAACATGATGTGTTCTGATATGTGAAGATATCTTTCCATTTATTTAGACCTTCTGTAATTTCTTTCAGTAATGTTTTGTGGTTTCCAGTGTATAAACCTTCTATTTCCTTTCATAAATTAATTCCTAAGCACTTTGATCTTTTTTATGCTATTGGAATTGTTTTCTTAATGTAATTCTTGGTTGTTGCTTCCTAGTATACAGAAATGCGGTTGCTCTTTATTTTTCTTGCATATGTAAACCTGGCTGAGAGTGCTTGTTAGTTCTTACAGTATTCTCATGGGTTAATTGACCCTATGCAGGGCTATATCATCTAAGAAAAGAAGTCTTTTTTACCTTTTCTTTCTAACATACATGCCATTTTTTCCTCTTTCTTGCCTTGGCTAAAGTCTCTAGTATAATACTGAATAGAATCAGCAAAACTGAATATTTTTGAATTGGTGTTTTAGTGTTTAATGGTTTGGAAATAGTTACTGCTGAGAACTTGAAAATTCAGATTTTTGTCTTCCCAAGGCAATGAAATTTCCTCTATTGGAATTGATTAACTGACTGCAGCACTGTGGACTGAATCTAGGGCCTTGTGTATTTTAGGCAAGTGCTTTACCACTGAGCTATATATCCTCAGCCTTTCTGTTGGAATTTGTAATGTTAGTTTTGAATATCAATGCCCAATACATTCTAGCATGTTTTTCCCCCCAAACTCCTGATGCCTATGCTTTATTTACTTAATGAAAAAATTTCTGAACGTAATTAAAATAATCAAACTGAAATGCTCATGTTTTGAGCATTTCTGAAATATATTCTTTGTGAGCTGCACATGCCCTGTAAGAAGCATGAAGTGAGCATAAAAACACTTTTGTTCTCTGGATGCTTGCTGTGTATTTAGGAAGATCAAGTACCTGTGCTTACTTTATAATGTATATTGGTGGTTCCATGAATTGTGTCTTACTTATCTCCCACACTAAACATAAACTCCTTGAAGATGAATATGTGTATATTATTGGCAGTGTGCATCACAGTACCTCTATATAGTGCCTTCTTATTATGATTTTTAAAATTAATACAGCCATGAAACAGTATAAGACTTTAATCAAATATTCAAGAGAATGGCATAGCCAAATGGTATTGTTGAATTTCAGAAGTAACACTGATGAGTGTTTTCCAGATTTATGAGGGGAGGCATTGGCAAGAGAAGGTAAAAAGAGGGGGCCCATGGTAAGAATGAGCAAGGGGAGAGTTCGTTGTAATCGGATGTCATAGTGTTTGGAGGACATTGGGGGATCTTATTGACCAAAATAGAAGATTTGTGTTGGCTTTAAGCATGAGAGAAGAGTGATTGGAAAGGAACATCATGCTTTTGAGGTCTTGAGGATCACTTTGTAAGATTTGCCTTTACTCTATTTACCTCAAAAGATCATTAAAATTTTCTAAGTTGCAAGTTTTGGGGCAAAATAGTACTTTAAGAAGATTTATTTGGTGATTAGTGTATATTATGGACTGGAGGGCAGCTGGTACTAGGCTACTTTTTAGTATTTCATTTTCAATGGCAGAATACTTATGTCTTTAGTGCCTAGGCAAAGTTCAATTCTTTATTCAAAATTCAATGAATTATGCACTGGGTGCTCTAAGCCTTGGAATAACTGCGAGCAGTAATGACATCCAAATTAAGGCCACATTGGAGAAAATATTGAGATGACACATTTTCTATGAAGAACAGGGGTTGTTAAAGAATTATAGTGCTGTCCGTGGAAACAGATTATCCAAAGGAAGAGGGGTGTGAGAGTCAGCATTGTAGTGGTCACATTTTTATGTTTGCTGAACCTGACATTGAAGTGCTAGTGCTTAGAGATTAAAGGGATCAATTTAGAACTGAAGCCTGAATGTTTAAATTTGGACATCATTATGTAGATTTCATCCTCTGAGCAGTAAAAATGAATGGATTGACAACTGTATTCTGTGCATGTGTTGTAGAGGTTGTGTATATGTTCACAAACATACCCACCATTAAATACTTAAGAGTCCAGTATGTGTTAGATTGTGGGCAAACTAATGTGCTTATTAGTATTAGAAGATTGATGAGGACTGGATCTTTGGGTAAGTACAGGGGGAAAAGGATTTGAAGAAGGAGAAAAAAGAAACAGAGGTAGAACTTAACAGTCCAGGTTTGCTTTTGAGACTTTGACCCTTGTGCTATTGAGAATACCACCACAGCCACCACCAGCAGTGCCATTTTTGTATCACTTGTGGAGTGCTTAGTGAAGGCAGACTGACTCCTTTTCTACTCACAATATATTATAGCATCGGTATCACTGTATCTCTCTCATTGACTGATGAAGAAACTGAAGGTAAGTAGTCATAAGCCCTCCTAGGATCTCAAGTTAATAATAACAGGAGGTGTTGACTGGAAGGATGGTTCAGCAGTTAATGGCTCTGGCTGCTCTTGCATAGGACCCAGGTTCAAGTCCCAGCAGCAACATAGTGACTAAAAAGTGTCCATAACTCCAGTTCCATAGGAATCTGACATCCTCTTCTGGCCTCTGTGGGCACTGCACAATATGAGTGCACTTGTGTACAAGTAGACTATAAACTCATACACATAAAATAAAAACAGTAACTAAAATATTAAAAAATAACAGTGGGGACCTTTAATGTATCTCAGGCTTTTTTTCTTTTTACTTCAAAATGTTCTTTCTATCTATTGTACCAAAGGTATGTATGTTTAGTTTTTGTAATGCAAGGACTGTGTTTGTATAGAATCAGTCTTCAGTGAAGCCTTCTTAATTAGCAGGCAGTGATTGGACAGTTATGTTTCCTATAAAGACAATCAGCATGTGCATTGCAAGGGGCTGCCTCTGCTTTCCTGCTGGGGTTTTTATATTCACAGTGTATTGCACTTTTTGATTGCTTATTGTGGATGGTAATTTAAAAGAGGATATCAGTTCTTTTTTTCCAAATAATTAATCATTCAGAAAGTACTTTTTAAATTTGCTTCTTAAACTAAATATATACTTCTTTAAGTTTTTCTGATGCATTCTTCAGAATGTCCATATATTTGCAGGAAAATAAAAAGAGCCTGTGATTTTCTTGTATTTCAGGGGATATCATTTTCAATGCTCAATACCCAGAGCTGCCCCCCGATTTTATCTTTGGAGAGGATGCCGAATTTCTGCCAGACCCCTCAGCTCTGCATGTGAGTACTGCTGGCTTGCTCTGATAGTCTTCATTGTTGAAAAGAAAACAAAATTGGAACTTGATTATTGCTTTGTCAAATGTGAATTTTTTCTACCCCCTCTTTCTTTGTCCTATGAAATAAATACAATTCTTCATGTGCCAAAATAGTTAGAGAGGTTTTTTCATTGTAGTTTTATTTTCAAACTATCTCAAATTAACTTAAGTCTTTAGTATTGGTTGAAGTAGTCGTCCATAAATTTAAGGACACATGTTGAAAACATGTTCTTTGTTTTAACTTGTTAGTTCATGCCTGAAGTCAGTTTTCTAGTGTCTGCCAACACTTCGTCACTGCACTGGAAAAGTGTTTCTTGGCTTTTTAAGATGCATTACAAAAAACAGAAGTGATAGAGGCTAGAGAGATGGCTCAGCAGTTAAGACCCTATTTTGAATCCCAGCCCCCACATGGTGGCTAACAACCATCCTTAGCTCCAGTTCCAGGGGATCTGATGCCCTCTTCTATCCTCTGTGGCATTGCACAATATGGGTGCATTTACATACATGCAGTCATAACACTCATACACATATACTAAAAATAAATTTAAAAAAAGAAGTGAAAGCAGGATATTTGTACTTGTACCTATGTCATTTTATTGTCCAAATCAGAAGGGGAAAGAGCCTATTAAGTGTTCTTTATTAAACAAGACCAAAACCTTGTAATTGAAATGAAACGTCTCTGGGATTAAATCAGGAATACTTACCATCAAGGAAAAGAGGTCATGGTACTTGCTAGAGCAAATACAGTTTAAACAGCTGTCTTAAGAATTTTTTTTCTCAGTGAAGTGCTGTGTTTGGCCCCATCTCGCTAGGTCCAGAACGACTAAGTGAATGAAGCATGATTTCCAGTTAGGGAAAGCAGAGTTTATTGGAGTTACTTACAAAAGGAATTACTGGGGGAAAGGTGCAGCATTCTTGTATGGAGGTCAGGCTGTAGTTTTCTGCATTTTCATCAGAACCCCACCTCTGCTCCACCAAGATGGCAACCCTATGCAGATGGTCTCTTTCCCAGGACTCTCTGCTATCCTCGTAGGCCCTCCCCTTCAAGTCACTAGTTGGTTGAGAAGTAGTTGACTCTATTGGCTTTTTTCTCTGTCAATCAAGTTCCTTGCTGTGCTGCTGCTTGTGGATGATTGCCTACCTCCATGGGCGTTTCCATTGAACCAAAGGGAAACTTTATGTAAACTTATGCTACAATAGTAGTTGGGTGCTTTGTAAGGCTGATGCTAAAACACATACACCATTTTGTTTTAAGTGTTTCTTTCTCTTCCAAAATTCAAATTTTCTGTAATATCTATAATCTTCTAAGAGGTTTGAATGTTTATTAAAATCATTTCCTAGTTTTGTTTTCTGGAGTTTGTTCTGTGCATTAAAACTGTGTAATGGAAAGTTTGATGACTTATTTTGGATGTCCCCCACTCTTTCACCTCCCATTTAAAGATAAAATATTAACTGAAAAATCTAAAGAATTTTGCTAAATTTTAGAAATTTACACAAACTTGACTTGATAGGTCTTAACATATATGACAGAATGCATGAAATCTGGTGGGGGGCGGGGGTCCTAAACGTGATTAAGATGTGTGTATGAAATGCACAAAAATTCAATAAAAATATACATTGAGAAAATATTAGAACATGACTGTAAAAATACTCTTAACAAGAGTGGGATATGTTTGTTGTAAGGTTTTTAATACTTTTATATGACCTACTATGTTATTTGATTTTTAAAAATTTTGCTAGTTAAATGTGACCTCTTTAAAAGAGGTGTTTACCTTGCTTTAAAATCAAGAAGCTCACCTACAGTAGACAAAGCAGAGGTGTTACTGTAGACCTCTCTTCAAAGAGACGTTATAGCCTGAGTGCCCCAAGAATTTCAAGAAGATAGTCCCAGAGAAAGCTTTGTAGTAGAGGTAAGTTTGTTCTCATATCTCAAGAATGAAAAAGTAGAAAGTGGAGGAGAGTATTTGAAGTAGGAGAATGAGTGGAGCAACTTGAAGAAGCTGTGGTTTGTTTGATGTGTTGCTGAAAAGAGGAACTGATTTGCTGAAGTCTAAGTTCATATCAGAAAGGGCTACAAAAGGTGAGAGGTTCATTAGGTACATTGTAAAGTACATTGAATGCTGGGCCAAGAACTGCTGAAAGAAATGGCAGAATAAAAATTACCTGATGACACTGTGTTTAATATTATGGATTAAAGAGAAGTTGAAGTCCAGAACTGAAGATGGTTGAACAAATCTAGGACAGAGAAGAGTTTGAATGATGCATGAGGGAACACCATGAAAGGCTAAGGAATGTTTACAACCCCTGTTTTTAGAACGGCTGTACAATTTGCAGTGCATATTTTCAGCGTTGGCAGTCTTATGAGTGTAGAATTTAAGCACTGGAACAGGCCTTAACATTCATCTTATTTCTCTCTTCTATTTTAGTACTGAAGAAATTGTAGTAGATTTCTATATTTCTGTATCAGAACTGATACTATAATTCCACTCTTGTGATATTTCATCCCTGGATAATGTTATCATAAATACTTTTGAGAAGTAAACTGAAAAAGAACAGCCAGGGGGGGAAAAAAAACCCAAAACAAAAAATAAGTCAGTGTTCTATATGTAATAGGAAGACTGTGAATGTGGCTGCACGATCTCCTTAATGATAATTAATTGGGGGAGTCAGGAAGGCTTGCAGAAGCCTTCTTCATGGACCAATGGGCTGGTGAAGCCCACCTAGGTAATCAGAATACACACTTGGAGGTGTATATTTGATGTCTGTCTTATTGAAACATTAGGACAGGATAAACTATAAGGCTTGATCCCCAGCAGCCATTTCCCTAAGCACAGGTTGCCTCTGAGGACTTGTCACTCAATGTTAACAGGTTAGAGTGTAGTTGTAAATTCAATTCATACTTTCCCTCTCTTTTTTGAAGTGTTCAGAGTACTAATAAGCTGACCAGTCTACATGCTGAATGAAAGGGAATTGCATTTTGTTGCCCATGGAGTGAGAAAGAGAATGAATGTCTAGACTTCTCAAACTTTTCTGTTAGAAGTACCAGTTACAGAAGGAGATTGTATGCACCTTTAGAATCTGGGAGCATAGTTCAAAATACTTCCTGTGGCAAATAGGAAATAAATTTCTTTTAAGTATTTGGGCTTTATCTTAAAAATTCATGAATAATTTCATTTGGTTCTACAGTTTACCTGCATTTTTAATATAAAATCTGTTAAATTACAATATTTAAGGAAAAATGAACTTGTCAGTATAGTCCAGTTTTAGGATTTCTCTAAACCTGCTCTTCTCCAAAAAGGGAAGGTTGCTTTAGTAAGTGACATGTATAAGATTACAAGAAGTATGTGAAGGCTTTGGACCATTGAAAGCCTCCTTTTTCTAAACTCAGATTCTTCATTTAGGGAGGTGTGATCTGTGAAGAAACCTGAGATTTTCAGTTTTGTATAAAATACTAGGATGTATACTTGATGTGGAGGCATCTGAGCTGGATGGTCGTAGAGGAACATCTCCAACGAGCTCATTTGCCTTTGCCTGACATTATTTCCACTGAGCTGCTATTTTATATTCGGTGGACTATAGACATGTTCTCTCTCTCTCTCTCTCTCTCTCTCTCTCAAAAAAAAAACCCAACATCTTTATTGAGAGATAATTTGTGTGCCATACAATTTACCTATTTGAAGTATTAATTTAGTGGCTTTTAGTATATTCCTTGAATTGTGCAACTGTCACCACAAACTAAGACAAGAAATTCTAGACCCATCAGTGGTACTTTCATATCCTTCCCACCCTAGACAACTAATTTGTCTTCTTATTCTATTAATTTACCTATTCTAGGCTTTTGATATACATGGAATTCATTTTATATATACATATGTATGGTCCTTTATGATTATTTTCACTCAGCCTACTGTTTTTAATATATGTGCCACTTTACTTTTTATTGCCAAATATACATTATATGTGTATAACATATTTTATTTATCCTTTTATCAGTTGATGGACATTTGGCTTGTTTCCATGATTTGGTTGTTGCAGCTACTGCTATTGTTTGGGTATCTTTTTTCTCTTGACTATATCCTTAGGAGTAGAATTACAAGACCAAATGGTAACTCTATATTTAACTTTTTGAATGATTTCAGAGGCTGTTTTCAAAAGGGGTTGTATCATTTTGTATTCTTATTGAAATACATAAGTGTTCCAGTTTCTTTGTGTCCTTAGAAACACTTATTCTTATCTCTCTTTTTAATTAGCTATCACTGGTGTATATGAATTAAGTAACATCTCATTGTGGCTTTGACTTGTGCTGCTCATGATAATATTTATCATCTTTTCATATTTTTACTGACATATCTTCCTTGAAGGAGTGTCTATTCAGTTCCTTCACCTATTTTGACACTGAGTTTGTCTTTTTATTACTGAGTTATAAGAATTCTTAATATATTCTGGATACAAGTTCTTTATCACATGCATGATTTACCAGATTTTCTCCCATTTTGTGGATTGTCTTTTTGCTTTCTAGGTGTCTCCTGTGTGTGTTCATGGGTGCCTGCATGTGTGCGTGAGAGCGTGTGCATGCGCTTGCCTCTGTGTGCATGTGTAGAGACCAGAGGTCTTTCTCTGTCACTCTCTACCTTACTTTTTCGAGAAAGAATTTCTCATAGAACCTATAACTCACCATTTGGGCTAGACTGGCCTGCCACCCAGACTGGGATCCAATCATCTCCATTGTACCAGTGCTTGAATTCCGGGCAGAATCTGCCAGACCTGACTTTTATGTGGGTGCTGGGGATCTGAACTCAGATCCTCATCTTTGAATGGCAAGCACTTTACCCAGTGAGCCATTTCTATAGCTTATAGTTAGTGTCCTTTAAAGGAAAGTCTTAAATTTTGATGAAGGCCAATTTATCTATTTTTTTCTTTTGTTTCCTGTTTTTTTTGATTTTTGTAACCAAGAAACCATTGCCTAATCCAAGATTATAAAGATTTAATATTATATTTTCCTTGAAAAGTTTCACTACCTTTGCTCTCATATTTGGGTATTTGATCCATTTTTAGTTCATTTTTGTAAATGGTGTGAGGTTGATGCCCAACCTCATTTTGGGAGTGGATATCAGATGTACAGGCACAATTTATTAATAAGGTTATTTCTCCCTCATTGAATTTTCTGGAAATTTTTGTTTTACCTCAGTTGATTATAGATAAGATGATTTTGGGGTTCTTAGTTCTATTCCATTGATATATGTATTTATGTTAGTACCACATTGTCTTAATTGCTGTGATTCTACGTTCAGCCTCAAAATTGGCAAGTATCACTTTTCTATCACTTTTCTTTGCAAGATTACCTTGAATGTTATAGGTACCCGGCATATCTCTATGAATTTTATAATAAGACTGTGAATGTCTCCTTGGAATCCAGCTGGGGTTTTGATAGATAGTGTATTGAATCTTTAGGTAATCTAGAAGTTAATTCCATCTTAATGGTATCAAATTTTCATAATCAGGAGCAAGATAAAATATCTTTCCATTTACTTATTCTTTGTAAAATCCTTTTCAACAGTGTTTGATAATTTTCTAGGTTACATTATATTCTTGTCTTACATTTATTCTTCAGTATGTTATTCTTGGTGCTAATACAAATGGAATTCTTTCACTGGGTGTGGTGGTGCACACCTTTAATTCCAGCACTAGGGAGTCAGAGGCAAGCGGATCTCTGTGAGTTTGAGGCTAACCTGGTCTATATACGGAGTTCCAGGCCATCTGGGGCTACAGGGAGACACTGTCTCAAAAAGCCAAAAACAAAGGATTTCTCTCGTATTTAGAATTTTCAGTTTTGCCTATTGCCGTGTAGAAACACAATGGACTTTTTAATGTTGCTTAAGTACTTGCAACCTTATAGTTCAGAGCTTTAATGCAGGATTTCTTTTCTACTGAGCAAAGATTCTTTTTACCCATGTTTAAATTTTTTTTTTTTTTGCCCTTTTGAGGCAGATCAATATGCTAGTGGGGCTGGATCACTACATATTTTGAAGCTGAGATGTGATTATAAAATGGTGACATTGCTTTTCCTTTCAGTTCAGACTCAGCTTAAAGCATTTCCCAACATGCAAATGCAAATCGCATTGTAATAAATTCAAGAGTATACTGGAAAGTTGTAGTTAGAATTAATACTCATAAATTCTAGCAGAATTGCCTTATGCTTTATATTGTATAAGCTAATCATTCATTTATCAAACCATTTAATAAACATTAGTTGAAAATTATGACATATAGCCCTAGGTGATAGACATGAGACTTGAGCTCTAGGTGTGTTCCCTGGATAGTGGGGAAGATAGAGCCAAACTTAATGTTACTGTTTGAGAAGATTATGTTAAGTAAAACAGATAGTACCTAGTAGAAGGAAAAGTTCATTTGGGGGTGGTCTTGGAAAGTTTTTCATGACAAGAAAATCATCCAGATAATCTCTGTTTAGAAATATCTTTTTCAGGGGCATTTAGTGTTGATTTCTTTTTTACTTACTTTTTAAAGTATATGAATGTTTGCCTGCATATATGTATGTGTATTATGTGTGTACCTGTGGAGCCAGAGAGGGCATTTGATCCCCGGGAACTAGAGTTATGGACAGTTTTGAGCCACCATGTGAGTGCTGGGAATTGAACTCAAGTCTACTGCAAGAGCAGCCAGTGCTCTTAACTGCTGAGTTATCTCTCTAGCTCCTTAGTGTTGATTCTTGATTTGAGAGACTTGTATTTGAAGAGCCTTTTCCTGTTACTCTGAGCCTTACATCCTAAGCCTTTGTCAATTACAGAGCCGTTTCTGCCCTTTAGGTTAATTTGCCAGTGGATCTTCTCCTATATTTTGTATTACCTGTCCTGTTTATGTGTCACATTATGCCTAAGGTATTGCCTTTTTGGTGTCCTTTTCTACTAAAGAAAAAAAACATACAAAGCAGCAAAAGACAAATTAAGGAAAATCCTATCTATTGGTATTTTTCATTGTGCATTATGTTCAGTGCTATGTAACAGGGAACTTGACCTCAAATAGGCCACATTTTTGGAAAGTAAGATGTAGATACATGAAAACAAGTAGAGTTAGGTATAACATAATTAAAAGTTAGAGTAACTGTTACAAAGGAATTCAACAAGTTAGTTTAGGTTTTCACATATATAATGTGTAAAGAAAAGATGTCCAATAAATAAGGCAGAGACTCCATAAAATTAAGAAGGAAAATTCTTAGGGTTGGAAGAATGTGGAATGTGTGCTGAGACTAAACAATGTGTAATGATTACTAGTTGCCTCTCTAATTCACTTCTTCCCATGCTGTCCCTTGCTGATGCCCCTCTGGCTTCACAGGCCTCCTAACATGCTAAGTTCACCGCCACCTGAGCACCTTTGTTGTTGCTGCACATCATTTCCTTTCATTCTGCCTAGAACTCTTCTCCTAGTTGCCTTCCTTCCTTCAAATGTCTTACCAGACAGGCTTTCCTGACATCCCTACAGCATGTGTGAGTCCTTCTTTTCTCTCTGGCCTTAACTATATTAGCTTTTCTTTGCTCCACTTACCACCATATAATAATTTTTAGTTGCTATCTGTTTTTCCTAGGGTGACCAGTTGTTCTGATTGATCTGGGACTGAGAGTGTTGTATAATGTAAGACATTTATTGTTAAAACAGGACAGTCCTTAGTCAGCTGGAATGGCAGTCACCCTTGTTCTTTCCCTGGAGTGGAAGAAAACTTCAATAGAGAATGGACTGGTTTGCTCACTACTAGAGATGCATAGTACATGGAATGGGTTTCCTTTGATGTTTTCTAGTCATTAAGGGATTTGCTAGGAAGTACACTTTTGATTCAAAATTTAAAATATTAGGAAAAAGTTTTAGTGTTAGAAAAATTTGGAGGACAGACATCAGTTAACAGAACCTTTAAAGCCATGATTTTCAGCCTAGTTTTGCAACACTCTGTGGTATGCCTAGCTGTCTCAAAGGGTGTTTTAAAATTCTTTCTCCAGAAGTAATAGTGATAATTCACTTCAGTTCAAAATAAAGTTGCATAAAGGAGGAAGGGTGGATCATAAATTTAAATGAAAAGAACATGTTGCAATTGTAGGAAGATGGGAAAACAGTGCTATCTGACTTCCTGGTTTGTAGGAAGTGAGGATGATTTAGTGCTTGGAGAAACTCTTCAGGGTCAGGAACTTAATGTCACTGAATTGCCCACTGGCTGATCTTTATTGCTTACTCTGCTTGCATTGAGCATGAGTGTGTTTACACTATCTTGCTTTTCCTCCTTTGCTTCTCATAGATCTATAGAAAGATACTCTTTGAATGGGCCCTTGTAAAGTACTTGACATTCCCTGTGTACCTGAAATATGTGCCACACATACTCTGTTCTGAAATGGACTGAGTGTCACACAATGCCCCTCAGATGTGTGGTGTTCCTGTTCCTAGACACTTCAAGTGCCTGGGACTACAGCATATTTTAACTTGGAATACTCTTGAAGTTTTCAGATCTTTTATTTCATATCATTGCATGCCTCAGTAAGGAATCGTCTTTTACCTTTAAACTGGACATGGTGCTCGAGACAGATAAGACAACAGGATGGCAAGTGTGGGAATGAAAGTATAAACACAGGTACTGTGGGAATAAAGGGAGGGACACATTACAGATCTCTGCATGTATGGTCAGCCTCAGGGCCTTAGAAACATATCCTCTGAGTATTTATTTTTATTTTAGTTTTTTCAGTGCGGGGGAATAGGACCCAGAGCCTTGTACTTATTAGGCAAGTGTTCTACCCCGAGCTAAATCCCCAGTCCCTTACCTAAGTATTTATAAGGGTATGTTTTAATGTAGCCATGTGACAAATAACACTAGAGAAGGGAGTTTAAGTCCAAAGTATACAGTTGGGTAAATTTCTAGATAGAACACACCCATGTAACTAAGGCCTAGATGAAGAAACAGAACATCCCCTAATCCAGAAGCTCTACTGATGTGCCTTCCATCTCTGTGATACTTGCCTAAGAATAAACACAGTGCTGTGCCGACTTATGTCGTCATTGTGTTTACCCTTTTCATCTTCACACAAATGGACTCGATCTGTTACATTCTGTCCGGCTTCTTTCTGTCAGCTTTTACTTGTGTGCTTCTCCTGTGCAGCTGTTGTTGTTGATGCTCGCTGATAATAGTCTTTCCTTTTATTAGCATGCCACAGTTTGATTCATTCTGTTGATTGGCATTTGGGTTATTGTCAGGGTATTTATGTGTGTGTGTATATGTGTGTGTATAGTGCTGCTCTACCTGTATCAGTGAATATTCATGCACATTCCTGATGGGTGTATATAGAGTGGACTTGCTTGGCTGCATAGTATGAGGATAGTTCAGTTTGCAGTTTCTCAGCTTTACTAGTTTATCAGAGTCCAGTCAGGTGATAAAATCACTCCAATTTGAGTAGGAAACATCTAATAGGCAGAACCATTACTTAAAAGGATAAGAGAACTGTAAAGAATGCAGGACTAGTAGTTGAGAGCAGATACTTAAGGCTAACAGAGAGTACTCCAAAAGAAACAAACTTAGAACATCCGCTTTTCTATTCCTCTATTGTGTCTCATGCCCCTAAGTTTTCTATCTCCTTGTTGAACAAGGTGTGGCTGCAGCCTTTTAGAAGATGGAAACCTTTACTGGGAGTGCTGTGAGCCAGAACTGTTGTTGGTACCTACTGGGTCTGTTAGGGGTTTATAGCAGAAATGGACTCGGGGCAGTAGAGTACATTGGGTTCCACAGTGGGCACCACAGGGTCTGTTTTGAGACTCCGACAGCAGTAGCATCGGAGCAAAGAGAAAAGTCAGTCAGATCCAGATCCAGGGTACAGAGCTCCCCCTCTGCTATGCCTTGGAGAAACTCCTATATTATTCTGCTGACAGATTGGCCATTATCTGAACTGGCAAAGGAAAGCTGTTTACAGAGTCCAGCCTCAGTTTCCAGAAAAGGGTAAAAAGAGTAGATGGAAGAGATGGGAGGGGAGAAATGAGAAAGTAGCACATTTAGATAGTGTACAATGTAGCTTCCAATTTATTATTATTTTTTCTTAAACTCATGCGATGAATTCTCTTACTTTTGAGTAATATATTCTTTAATCTGCAATTCCATTTGAGCCTTTTTTTTTTTTTTAAAGAGGGAGAATACGTCAGTTTGATTCTAGGCATAGATGTAAAAAGAATCCAATAAGCAAACATGACAGCTCTCCCCTCATTCCTCATCTTGGACCCCTCACTGCAGGTACAAAGCCAGGAGAATTAAGTGTATTCCCTGAGACTCTGAGGAGATGCTGCTGTCAGCCCTTAGTGTTCCTGGAAGTTCTTTTCATGCCATGAGTCACAGTTTGACTTCAGTTCTCTTATTTGAGCCTTAATTTCCAGTCCTCTGATGAGTTTATCTGTTCATTTGTGTTCTACATAATTTTCTTGAACCTGTTCCTCATCTTTGTTTTCCATCCTTGTGAGCTAATTCTAATATCTGGACTATCCTTGAGTATTTATTTTGCCTCCTTTTTTCTTTGTTTATCAGTCACATGGTTTTGTATTTGGTAGTTCTTGTATAAGTAAACATCAGATAGTCCAGTTAAAAGACGACAGTAACTCCAGGAGATGCCATTTTCTTCTGAAGCAAAAGAGAATTCCTTGTCCTCTCTGATCTGCCAGTAATCCAGACAGAGACATTTCTGAACTGAGGTTTGTTTATGGCTTTGGTAAGACTGCTCTTGTTTGTGAAGTAACTATTTTGGTTGTTTCTGGGAGCCTGGGGTCATCAGTGTTCTCAGATAATTATTTCTAAATACCTTGCTCTATATGTAGATTTATTAAATATGTTAAATGTTTAAATACACAATCAGTATAGATCTTCACCCCCAGGGAACCCACACTCTAAATTTTCTTTTGCAAAACTCTTCTGCTTCTCAGAAGAGTTTTCTTACATTTTAACTTGAACTGCTCCAGAATTCGTCCAAGTTTTGAGGGGAACTGAATGCATACTTGAGGTTTCTTAACATTCTGCCAAAAGTTGCTCTGGTTTTCTTGAGCCTGTGCAGCAGCCCGGTGTCTGGTCAACCTTGGATCCCAGGCGCCCCCCAGTCCCCCCCACCCCCCGGCAAGTTTGCAAAGGTCCCTGGGTGAAGCAGCTGCTGCTGTCAGCTCTTCTTCAAGGCTCTCTGTCTTGTCAGTTCTTATTTCTACAGAGAACAAATGGCTTCAGATAAAAGTCTTTTTTATCTAGCCTTCAGGTTGTTCGTATTGAGAGAGTGCTGGTCTGTGGAAAACTGCAGCATCCCACATGGAAGCTTATCAGTTATATTTTGAGAATATGTCATTTTACCCTTTACTTTGAAAGTAAAAGTATAACATATCTTTAGTGGACCATAAATGCCACATACCTTGTTCATACGAATACAGAATTAGATCCAGGGAGATGGTTCAGTCTGTAAATATGTGCCTTGAAAATCAAGGACCTAAGTTCAGGTCCCCAGAACCCATGTAAAAAGCCTGGTCAAGTGGTGTGCACTTCTTATCTCAGAGATGATAAGATGGGAAACAGAGAGAGGCAGATCCCTAGAGCTCCCTGGTCAGCTAGCCTAGCCTGCAATGAGATCCTGCTTCAAATAAATAATCAAAGGTGCCTGAAGAAAAGATACCAGAGGTTGTCCTCTGATCTTTACATGCATGCAAGCACACACTTGTACTTGCACTCAAATATGAATCATCATTCTAACCTGAACACAGACACATATTTATGTAGACACATAGCCAAAACATACAGAATTAATTAGAATTAATTATTGATAATATGTTAATAAAATGTTGACTAAAAAATTAAAAATAATTAAATGTTCAATAACGGTATACTTCCTTTAGGAAAATCAAGATTTAAGTTCTAGTAGATTTTCCTAGTGTAGAGTAAGAACATCATTTAGAGAGAGGGCATTTCTAGTTCTCCTGAGTTGAAAATGTAGCTCATAAGAAAGGATGCATTAGTAAATGGCCAAAATTAATGTGAAAAAAACTGACTAGACATGTTGATGAGAAATTGGTCTATATGCTTTTGAGACAGAAGTTCTACTGTACTCCCATCTCTCATCACCTGCTTTGACTTAGGTGTGGAAATCCTTTATGAGGTGGGGAGAAAGTTGATGTTCTCTCTCTCTCTCTCTCTCTTCTCTCTCTCTCTCTCTCTCTCTCTCTCTTTCTCTCTCTCTTATCTTTCTCTCTATCAAGTTTTCCTTAAAGAAGAATAGTAGAGAGGCTAGAGAAATGGCTCAGAGTTAAGAGCATTGCATGTTTCTTTCAGAGGACGTGGCTTTGATTCCCAGCACCTACATGGTGACCAACAACCATCCATGACTCCAGTTCCAGGGGATCAAATGCCCCTTTCTGGCACTTACACACATGCAGGCACACTCATACACCTAAAAAATAATAAATGAAGTATTTTAAAAAGGAGGATGGTAGAGTGCTCTTGACTTAAAGAACTATGGTTCTATTTTTCCAAAATTGTGTCTGTTACAGCAAATTGTGGATAAAAGGAATATTAATATGCATACATACACAACTTTAAAAGCATGTGTTGTAAACAAGACTTTTAAAGCATAGCTGTAGAAAAACAGAACATCTTGAAAGTGTAAACAAGGTGCCTTGGAAATGTGTACTCCTATAAGACAAATGGAAAAAAAAGGCAAATGAAGTTTTTTTTTATTTTGAAATCCAATGGCAGATATAACATTTAGCAGATGTTGTCAGTTATGATTTACTTGATTGAATTTGTAAAAATGCTTTTGGGAAAATGAGGTACTGAGTTGAGAATAAATAACTGCAGATCAAGAATATGCTTTCCCAGAGGAGTTATAATGAACAGTTCCGAAGATTACTCATGTCCTTGCTTGGCTGCATCTTTATCACCCCCTGTCCTCTCCACAACGCCTCTCAAAGAGTTTGATGTTTGTTTTAGAATGATGTATTTATATTATTAACAACATGTAAAATACAGATAAGTATCAGGAAGCACAAATAATTTAGAGATGGGTCTCAACATTTTAGGATGTATTTTTTTCTGTGTCTATGCCACATGCTCACATATGTCCTTTATGTTTAACTGTATCTTTAAAAAATATTTATTTGTATTTTACGTGTATGAGTGTTTCCCTCACATATGTAAGTGCAACCATGTTGTGCAGTACCTGCATAGGGCAGAAGAGGGCATCAGATCCTCTGGAACTGGAGTTATGGATGGTTGTTAGCCATCATGTGGGTGCTGGGAACTGAACCAGGTCCTCTGCAAGAGTAGTCAGTGTTCTTAACCACCAAGTCATTGCTCTAACCCTGGTATTTTTAAAATTAGTTTTTTATTGAAATTTTTTCAAATTTCATACAATATATTCTGATCATATTTAGATCACCAGGAGGTAAGTACATCCCCCACCAAATTTCTCTATATATGTATATACATCACACACACACATACAAATTATATGTATAAAACATACTAAGGCCTACACAGTCAGGTTTACGTCCCTACATGACCTTTGTTATGAGTTCATCTATAGGAACCTGGTTAGCCTACTAAGAGTCTCACCCTTCAGTGAGATTGAATCTCCCCTTTCAGCACTCATCAGTTGCTAATAGTTCCTCGGGTAGGTTTGGAGTTTCTTATCTACTTCTCCACCTCTATGCTTTTGTGGAACTTATACATGCTGTCACCATTGATGTGAGTTCATATGGGTAGCTGACAGTTGTATGGAAAACTCTGTTTCCTTGTGATCATCTATCTCCTCTGGCTCTTAGTCTTTCCACCTCTCTTCCACAATGATCCCTGAGTTTTGGGAGGCAGAAGTTTGATATAGGTGCCCTTTTTAAGAATAAGCAGCCACTTATTCTCTGCATGGTTGCCAGTCCTGGTTCTCTATTTAATCACCATCTGTTACATAAGGGTATTTCTCTGCTGAGAGTTGAAAGGTGCATTAATCTATGAGTATAACAATAAGCCATTAGAAACAATTTAATACTATATCTATTTAGCAGAATAGTTGTATTAGACTTTCTCCCATGGTCTTTGGGCTGTCTAATCTCAGGTTCTTAGGCCTGTTATCGGTGTCAGTTATGGGCCCCATCCTATGAAATGGACCTTAAATCCAATTAGAAAGTAATCAGTTACTCCTGTAATATTCATGCCACTATTGCACTAGTGGACATATTTTGGCAGATGAGTTGTAGCTCCAAAGGTTCACAGCTGGGTAAAGTTCATGCTAAATTTTCTTTCAGATAGCTTGCATAGTACCTTCTAGACTATGAAAGCTAGACAGTAGAGATGAGGCTTTGAAGTTTGCATCAGGTTGATTTCTCCTTGATTGTTATATAGTTCATGCATGTAGTATATTCAGCAGTATGGTCTTGCCTTAAAGTTCTGGTGGGCAACCAAGAGCAGGGGTAATGGCCAGTATTGTTTGAGGGTCTGCGGAACCCCTGGTCAACAACTTCAAATGAGGGAGTTCATTCTTGATATTGGGCTTTTACTTTGCAAGTCTGTAGTGTCTAGTAGGGATAATGTGCCCCTGTTATAAAGCAACTCCTTTTATTCTCTTTTTATAATGTATATGTGTATGCTTTAAGTAGTTTCTATAGTGGTAGTTTTCCATATGGCTTTTTCTAAAGGCCTTTATGGTTAGTTATCCCTCTGTAAAGTCCCTCCTTTGCCCTCTTCTTTCCTTCTCACTTCCTTTAATCCTTCCTACTCTGTTATTTCTCTTTTTATATTATTGTCTTTTACATTCCCTCCCAAAAAGCTCCCCCTTCATGGATGTTTATTAGTTTTTTGGCTTCTCTGGGTTATCAAATTGAAACATGAATATCTAAGATTTTAAAGCTAGTATTGTGACTTTTGCCTTTCTGGGTCTGGGTTACCTCACTCAGGATGATTGTTTCTGTTTCCATCTATTTACCTGACAATTTCATATTTTTTTTTCTAAAGAGCTGAATAGTATTCCATTGTGCATATGATCCATACCTTTATCAACCATCAGTTGACAGACATCTAGGTTGTTTCCAATTCCTGCCTTATTATGAAAAAGGCAGCAATGAACATGAATGAACAGGTATTTCTGTAGTAGGGTATAGAGTCTTTTGGTATATACCCAAGAGTGGTATGGCTAGATCAAATGGCAGATTAATTTCTAGCTTTTTAAGGAATCTCCACAGTGGCTGTACAGTTTGCACTCCCACCAGCTGTGGATAAGAGTTCCCCTTTTCTATATCCTCACCGGCATTTGTCATTGTTTGAATTTTTGAATCTTAGACATTCTGACTGGGGTAAGAAGAAATATCAAAGTGTTTTTTTATTTGCAAGTCCCTGATGACTAAAGATGTTAAACATTTATTTAAGTATTTCGCAGCCATTTGCATTTCATCTTTAGTGAACTCCCTGTTCCTCTTCTTGCTCCGATTTTCAATTGAGTTTTTTTTTTTTTTAATGCTTCACTGTTTGAGTTCTTTGTATATTATAATACTAACCCTCTGTCAGAGTTATTAGGTGGTAAAGATCTTTTCCCTTTCTGCAGGTTTCCTTTTCCCTCAAATGGTAGCTTTTTAGTTTCATGAAGTCCTATTTGTCAGTTGTTAGAGTTAATATTTGCACTAAAGAAGTCTAGTTCAGAAAGTCCTTTCCTGTGCCTGTAAGTTCCAATGTAGTCCCTATTTTCTCCCCTATCTGATTCAAGGTTGAATCAGTCTTATGTTGAGGTTCTTAATCCATTTTGGATTGAATTTTGTGTATGATGGGTCCTTTCTTTCATTCTTTTCTTTCAGTTAATTTGGCTAAAGTTTTGTCAATATTGTTAATCATTTCAAAGAGCCAGTTCTTTATTTTACTGAGTCTTTGTTTTTTTCTTTGTTTCTAGTTCATTAACTCTATTTTATTTACTACTTCCCATGTATTCTTTTTAGGTATTTGTTCTTTGATTTTCAAGGTTTTCAGAGGGATCATTTGTTTATATGAGATGTTTTTAATCTTGTGTAGGCACTTAATACTAAATACATTTTCCCCTTAGAACTGCTTTCATTAGTCTCATATATTTTGGTATATTGTATTTTCATTTTCATTCAGTCCTATGACTTTAAAACTTTTCTTTTTGATTTCTTTCTTTATCTAAACTTCATTCAGTAGTTTTTTTTTAAGTCCATGAGTTTGTATATTTTTTCCCATTTTTATTGTTGTTAATATCTAGTTTTATTACTATGTGGTCAGATAGAATACAGAATGATATTTCAGTTTTTCTACATTTGTGGAGATTTATTTTGTGTTCTAATATGTGGGCAGTTTTGGAGAAAGTTCCATAGACTGTTGAGAAGAACATTCTTTGGTGTTTTGGTTGAATGTTCTGTAGATGTCTTTTAGGTCCATTTGATTTATGATGTCATTTAATTCCAGTGTTTTTCTATTTAGTTTTTGTTTAGTTGTCCTGTCTGTTGTGACAGTGGAATATTGAATCCAACCTCCACCACAGTGCTGGAGTCAGTTTGTGATTTTTGCATCTAATAAAGTTTCTTTTATGAAATTGGGTGCTCTTTTTGTGTGGTGCATATATGTTTAGGATTGTAGTATCTTCCCGGGTATACTTTTCCTTGAATGGGTATGAAGTGACCTTTCTTGTCTCTTCTGACCAGTTTTAGTTTGAAGTCTAATTTTTCAGATATTAGAATAGCTACACCTGTTTGTTTCTTAGTTCTATTTGCTTGGAATTTCTTTTTCCAGCCTTTTACATTAAGATGGTGTCAGTCTTTGTCAGTGAGGTTTTTTTGAGGCAGCAAATCGATCGATTCTGTTTTCTAATCCAATCAGGGTTTTTTTTTTTTTTTGGTGGGAGTCTTCTCTTTGAGACAAGGTCTTCCTGTAGCTACAGCTATTCTGGAACTCACTATGTAGATCAGGCTGACCATGATCTCACAGAGATCTACCTGCCTCTCCCTCTCAAGTGCTGGGATTAAAGGCATGCACCATCACATCTGGGTGGTTAGTATTTTTTTTTTTTAACTGTGGAGTTTTGACCATTAATATTGATAGTTATTATTGACTAATGTTTATTTTTGGTATGTTGGTGCTGTAGTACTCTTTTCTTAGGCCTCTTTTGGTTGACTGTTCTGGAATAATTTGTTTATTCTTTATGCCCTCTTGAGAATGTTTAATCTTTTCTTCAGACTGAAGTATTCTATTTCCTTGAGTATTCTCTGTAGAGCTGGTTTTTGTGGACATAAATTCCTTAAATCTATTGTTATCATTGAAAGTTTCTCTTTTTCCTTCAATTACAGTTGATAGTTTTGCTGGGTATAGCAGTCTGGCCTCGAGTCTGTGTTCTTTCATGACTTGTTGGTTTAAGCCCTTCTGGTTTCATCATCTCCACTGAAAAGTCAGCTGTGATCCCAGTGGGCCTGTCTTTATATGTGGCTTGTTCTTTCTCTCTCATAGCTTTTAATGTCTTTTCTTTGTTCTGTACATTTAGAGTTTTGACTGTTATATGATATGGGGAATTTCTTCTCTGGTCCTATCTCTAGTACCATGATAGTTATCTCTTTCTGTAGATGTGGAAGTTTTCCTATGATTTTATTAAAACTATTTTCTGTGCTTTTGACCTGCATTTCTTCTCCTTTTTTGATACCTATGATTCATAGTTTTTGTGTTTTTGCAGTATCCCAGAGGTCTTTCATATTCTGTTCCTGGATATTTTAGACTGGACTTTTTTTTTTGATTGAGCCATCCATTTTTCCAAGCTTTTCCTCAAGATCTGATATTTTCTGTTCTAATTCCTCCACTTCCGTTTTGCTTCTTTCCTAGCTTTTTGTTTGACTTCCTGAGTTTTTTATTTCAAGTTTTATTTCTGTTTGGCTTTTCTTCAGAGATTCTATCTCTTTATTGAATTCTAATTTTATGCTTTGAATTGTTTTAGTTATTTCATTCAACTGTGTTTTCACAGTCTTCACTGTCTTTTATTCATATTCTCTTTGAGATCCTTGAACATATTTATAATATTTATATTTTGAAATCATTGTCTTGTGCATTCGCTGGGTTGTCATTCTTGGGAAACAGTACAGGTAGGGTGCCAATTTCTGTAGTAGCCATATTATCTTTGGTTATTCATGTTTGTGTTTTTTTTTCAATGAGACCTGGGCATCTGGACTTGTGTTGGTGGTGGTGTTTCTTGGTATGGGTAGGTGATCTCATCTTTGTTTGTTTTTTCCCCAACTTGTCAGGTGGTGTACAGTTTTGGGGCCATTTTATGTTGGTGTGCAAATGGAGTATAAGAAGTATTCTCAGTTATGCTAAGGATAGAGTACAACTTTTTGAGGGTTCAAGGTTGACTCCTTACTATTTTGGAACAGTAGGGTAGGCTGGATAGGTTGTTAGACGAGCAGACTGGCTGATAGGCCAGGCTGGGAGAGCTCACAGGTCTTTGGATACAAAGCTCTTATTAACCCAGGCAGGTCTTGGAAAGCTCCCAGCGGCACACAAGGGTTCTTACAGAGCTCAGATGGTAATGTTTGAATGTAGGGAGGTGGAGAAAAGAGGGCTTACCAAGGCACGTTTGAGGAAGCTCCTGGATCTGGGGATCCACAAGAATCCTAACAGAGTAGAGATGTTAGGCCCAAGGAGGTATGGGAAAGGGTGCTCACCAAGGTGAGTCTACCAAAACTCCTCAGCATCAAAGGCTCCTGACTGAGTGGAAATAATGGAGCACAAGGAGGTAGGGGAAAGAGACTTATGAAGGCAGGTCTGGGAAAGCTTCCAAGTCTGGGAGTCCACAGGAGTCCTAACAGAGTCCTAACAGGGCAAAGAGGGTGCAGGGAGGGGTGGAAAAGGGGGAACACCAAGGTGGGTCTGGAAAACCCCCAAGAGAGTTAAGCTGAGATCTAGGCACAGGGAGGTGAGGGAAAGGAGACTAGCCCAGGTAGATCTAGGAAACTCCCAGCTCTGGGGTTCCACAAGGGTCCTAACAGAACAGACTTTCTGTGTCCTTGTTGCAAACTTCATTAACAAGCATTTCTCCTAGTCCAGTTTAAATTCATCCGAAGTATTTTGACCTGCTCCTGGTTGTTAGTAGCTCCCCAGGAAAACAAAAGACACACCTTAAACTAGTAACTTTTGTTTTTTCTTAATTTTTTCTTCCTCTCCCTTTCCAGCAGTGGACTCAAACTGGAGCCTCTGGCTCCATCTCCCAAGCACTGAGATTACAGTATGTACCACCACACAGTTTCTTTTTTCAAAAGACAGGTTTTTGTACTCTCCTCCTTTCCTCCCACACAACACCAGGAGTTGAACTTAGGACCTGCAGCACTTTAGTACTGAAGTACACCTACAGCCCTCTTTTCTTTAACTTTGTTACTCAAAGAAAACAATGGTTATTTGCAAGTTTTTGATTCAATTTTTTTTTATCAGAAATAGCTGATAGTTGATTATGGTTAATAGTTTACTAAAAAGTTATGCATTAATTCATCATTTTAAATCTCATGTCTGTGGACAGGGTTTTGTATACACAATTCTATGCAAGCTCAAACCATACAAAATTCCAACATAGACATGGGGAAGTGGGTAAGAAATCCCAACCCACCTTAAGGAACTTTTGTCAATGGATGGTTGCTGGGAGGGGGAGAGATGGTGTCTTATAGGGATGGTACTCTTGATGGGCTCAGTGAATGAATCTACACTGAAGGACATTTAGGGATATAAATCAGACTGCATAGGCTGTATTATATGTGTGAAAGTACATTAAATTGGGTGGAGGGAAATGGGAGGAGGTACAGATAGGGGAAAGGACCTAAATACCACCAAACTATATTGTATGAAAATTGCAAAAACTCAATAAAAAATAAAATTAAAATTAAAAGATTACCCCCTCCCCCATACTGGAGAAACAGAAAAAGAAAAAAGAATCCTGGAGGAAAAAAAAAAAAAAAACAACTAAGAATACTGGGGAGAAGTTTTAGTAGAACAACATTGGAGTTGGTTTTGGTTAACATATATAGAATAACTTGAGAAGAGGAATCTGCTTTTTGATAGGACTTTATTAGATGGGAAAAACTTGACTTAAATATTCAAAGAGAACTGTTATAGCAAGTTACAGTGCAGTGTATTGCCACAGCTGAGTATATTCTCCTGGGTAGCATTAATCTTTCTCTAGTGGCTGTTTACCTGGTTGTCTTCTCTATACCTCCAAGAGCACTGGGAAGCAGAGGCTAATGTCTTATTCATCCTGACTTTCCTAACACTTATTTAAACCTAGTGAGTGTTCACTAGAGTGTTTTGTTTTTAATGGTTGAATACCACATTAGTGGTACAAGAATTCTGTTAAAGTAATGATAACTGAGCCAAGACTGACTGATGCTCTGTGGGAGAGGAAAGATTTTAAGCTGAGTTTTCAAGCAAAGGTAGGATTTAGAAGAATAAGAGAAAGGGATGATAGCTCTATGGGCAGGGGTACAAAGCTCCAGAGCAGTATCACATTGCAGATATGACATATGAGAAGCACTGGTCAAACCAGTTTACTATAGATAGAGTTTTCAGAGACAGACAGTAGTTACAGAGGTAGATTGAGGCAAAAAAGGTAAGATATTTAGACCTCAGCTTTTTAAACTGTGGGTCACACTCATAATCAAATGCATGAATGTGAAGTGTTTCTGGAAGAACTTACGCATGTTACTTTGCCTGACTCCACTGCAGCCTTGGTTCCAAATCTACAAGTATGCTTTGCCCTGCAATGCCATGTAATGCCAGTGAACACTGTGTGAAACACTTCGGTGCAGATTCTAGACTATTTTATGTTATCAGTTGCAGTAGTTTTACAATACAGCCTAAGTTTTTTGCTTTTATAGAAACAGTGGTTAAATAACAGATAACAAAGACTATTAATGTTTTCCTTATACCATTTTTCATCATGTAGATATCAAAGTAGTATATCTTTGTATTGTGTTAAAATATTTGATTTTAAAAACTGTTATTTGAGTTGCTAACTTGAATTTTTCCAGAAGTAATTAAATAAATCTTGGCTAAGAATTAGAACAGAATTTTTAAGTTTCTGAAATGGCCCTAAACATACTTCTGCCATTTTGTGCAATTATTTATGTGATGTGGCATTCTTAGCATTGATAACTAAAAATTAGCATGTCTATCAACTCTGAAAAAACACTGAAGATATAACATCCTGCAGCATTAAGTATTTAGTTTATGGAAAAATAAACATGCACATATCATTAGCATCAAATTTGTTTTCATCTTTAATAAATGGTAAAATTTTTATAAATTTCATAAAATCACATATATACATACTAAAGAATTGTTTTTAAACATTTTCTTTATGAACTATTATCAGTAGAAGCTTGATTTGTATACATAGTTTCTATATCTGTGTACTGGGGACCACATAAAAATTTCTCAGGCCAAAAAAAGAGAAATTTTTGGAGAACAGTTTAAGAAGTCCTTGTTTAGATTAAAATTGAGACAAGGATTATTCCTTGTTAGCTTATGGTGTGATTAAAAAAGAGGTGTGTGTGTGTGTGTGTGTGTGTGTGTGTGCATGCATGTATGTATATTCCATGGCACATGTGTGGAGGCCAGAGAGCAGCTTTGTGGTGTGAATCTCACCTTCTACCTTTATGTGGATTGTAGGAATCAAACTCAGGTTCCCAGGCTTATGCACTAAATGCCTTTACCTGCTGAGCCATCTCACCAGCCCAGTTTATGCTATAATTTTAAGAAATTATCATAGATTTGAGTTTTTCATTCCAGTGTGGTTTATTCACACATTGAAAAGTTGGTGAGATGTTCCGTTCTGAGGATCTTACTTTTTCCAAAATGGTATTGAAAATTCCTGATTTTTTGATGCCTTTACTTTTTAGCCACTTATTAAATATACTTCTAAAAATAGTTATGAGCATTATGTGAATTCATTAATTTTTCAGAGGATTCAGATTTTTATTATGTATTTTAAAGAAAAATGTGCAGTTGGTTGATGATCATATTCCCTCAGTATTTTGCAGATACTAAGGTTGTTCTTACAACCAGTTTGCTTTGTATGCTTAAGGCATGTAGGGTCTTATGAGACAAAGATTCTTTTTTAAAAAATAGACTTTTAGCTGGGCCTGGTGGCCACACCTTTAATCTCATCAATTGGAGAGGCAGAGGAAGGTGGATCTCTGTGAGATGGAAGCCAGTCTGCTCTATGTAGTGAGTTCCAGGCCAGCTGGGGCTATAGGGAAACTCTGTCTCAAAAAGACAAACAAATAAATAAACAGGAAAATAAACAGAAACTTTTGATTGGGCATGGTAGCTCATACCTTTAATCCCAGCAGTAAGGAGGCAGAGGCAGGTGGACCTTCCTGAGATGGAGGCCAGGAAGTTCCAGGCCAAATGGAGCTACAGGGAGAAATCTGTCTTAAACAAACAAACAAACAAACAAACAAACAAACAAACAAAAACCTATAACAAGATCAAAACAACAATAATAATAAACTTTTGGTTTTAAATTTATAAAATTATTGCAAAGATACTACTGAAAGTTCCCTTGTACCTCAAATTGTTTCTTTTTTCTGATATCCAACATTGCTATGATACATCTATGATAATGAATCAATGTTCGTAGATTCTTATTAACTCAAGGCCACACGATATTCTTTTGCCTTCCCCAATGTTTATTCTTAGTGCCAGAATTCCATACAACCTAGAACATTCCATTTAGTTCTCATGTCTGTTTAGGCTCCTCCTGGTTGTGACAGTTTCTTATGCTTGTTTTTGATGACCTAGATAGTTTTGAGGGGTGACCCGGTCAGATATTTAACCAGCCTTCCTTCATTTGGGATGTATCTGGTGTCTTTTAATGGTTAGGATGTGGTTGTGGACTTTTGGCTTGAAATCCTCAATGGATCAGTGGCATTTTCATGACATGATATCAAGAGTATACACTTTGGATATGACGTTTGTTGCTAATATTAACTTTGGTCACTTGATTTCTCATTTGTAAAGTTACATTACTGCAAAGTATTTTGTGAAGGACTCAGTGTATGCAAATCATACTGAAGTAGAGAGTTAGGCTTTTTATCTTCTAGGACAGAGGCTCTCTCTCTTCCAGGACAGAGTATCTATAAAAATTATTCAGGATCCTTCCTTCTATGTGGGATATTTGTTTGTACTCCCCTATTTGTTTACTCATTTTTATCAGTATGGAATTATAGATTTTTATAATCCATTACTATGCTATTTTGTTATTCAAATTGATCCAGATTTGACCTTTGGAAATTCTTTTGTGTATCTCCTATATTACATTGGCATGCCTCCATTACTGGACATGTCTTGGTTTTTTGAGAACTTTCTTACTTTCTGGCCCCCCATATATTTTCTTCTTTGGCTCTGGAATCAACTGTTTCTCCAAAGAGTCTTGATTGTTTTTATTGAGGAAGGATATTATAAACTAAGATCTGAGTTCTTAATTCACTTGTTGCTATTGGGATATCATTGCTTTGAGGTCCTGTCAACTTACTGTGCAAGGTAATCTGTATATCTGCAAATATGCGTGAGTAACATCCATATCTATATGAAGCAAAAACAATTTCGTGCTGATTTCTCATCTACTGTATAGATCATTTAAGATTATTTTATGATCCCATTCATGTCTATCCTGATCTATTTTACGATATTGTTTCTGTCTCTTTATTTCCTACTGAATCTGTATAGAACTTAAGCCTTGTACGAGGTGCTGGACATATAAAGATGCCCGAGTGATTCAACAATATAATCAGTACCTTCAGTAACTGTTTACCTAATATTGCTCATAGTGTATGTACTGGGTTCATTGTTCATAGTTCAGTAGTGGAGGAAATCTGGTTATTGACAATTATAAGAGAGACTGAAGCACTGGACTGAAAAGTAGGGAGGAAGGGCAATGACAAAATTGAGATGAAGGAGAAATTACTTCCAAAGAGAAAATTATGTTATAAACTATAAAAGAATCTAGTGTCCTGCAAGTGACAGAAGACGCCATAAAACTGTCTAAAATAAAAACAACTGGTTTCCATGTAGAACAGGGTTAGAACTAGCTTGGAGCATGGTCAGTTTTAGCGTTCAAACAACGTCATGTGTGTTCTGCTCCGTCCTCTGCTTTCAGTACTTGCAGGCTCTTCCTGGCATTTCTCTGTATCTCTAGACTAACATCACAACGTGAAGTCACGAAGAAGAGAAAGTGTTAGAGCTGAGAGCACTTGGGTCATTGTATACATGAATATTCTTGCTCTGGGGCTTATAATGTGTGAAGTAGCTTACCTTTATATGTGTGCTCCATTCTTTCCATACTTACTGGCTTTGTGATTATTAACTGAGTTATGCAACTTTGTTTTGTCAAAATGTTTGTTTGGTTGTATTTTATGATAAGGAGTTTTTTATTAAAGAACCGAATATTCAGTGCCTTAAAATTAGTGTAATTCTTTAGAGTCAAGCCTAAGCAGGCTACCTACAAAGTAAACTGCTCTTGCACATATCGTGGCAAAATTATAGAAAACCAAAGACAACAAGAAAAAATTAAAAACAATCAGAGAAAACAAAAGAGCAGTGTTTAGACTTGTTTATTGACTTCTTTATAGGAGAAATCGAGGTTAAAAGCCACTTTAAGTGAATTTTTTTTTTTACTGGTGTGTGTGTGTGTGTGTGTGTGTGATATGTGTGTGCACATATATGAGTGTGCTTGCCCTTGCAGATACTGAGGAGGACAGAGATTGATGTTGGAATGTTTTCCTCAATGAGTTTCCTACTTTATTTATTTATTTATTTTTGAGGCAGGGTTTGTTAGGAACCTGGAACTCACCATTTTGGCTAGGCTAATAAGCCAGTGAGTCCCTGGGAGGATGGATCTTTCTGTCTCTGTCCTATAGCACTGGAGTTAGAAGTGTGCATCGCTCTACTTGTCATTTTATTTTTAATGCGGGTACTGGGAATCTGAACATAAGTGCTGCTTGCACAGCAAGCACTTTACCTACTGAGCCATCTTCTCAGCCACTAATGATAACTTTGATGCAATAAAATACACAACTCCCATTTAAAATTCCTTATCTAGCAAAAATATCTTCCAAGAATTGAAGTGAAATATACTTTTCAGGAGTGTGTGTGTGTGTGTGTGAGAGAGAGAGAGAGAGAAAGAGAGAGTGAGAGAGAGAGAGACAGACTAATACTAATTTTTTAATATTTATTTATTTATATTTTAATAAAATTTTTATTTATTTATTTATTATTATTTATTTTATTATTTTATGTGTATGAGTGTATTACTTGCATGTATGTAAGTGCACCTGTCTTGTACTATGGAAGTCAGAAGAAGGTGTTAGATTTTTTTGAACAGGAGTTACAGATGGTTGTTAGCTGCCATGTAGGTTCTGGGATTTGAACCTGGGTCTTCTGTAAGAGCAGCCGGTGCTCTTAACTGCTGAGCCATCTCCCTAGCTCCTTACTAATTCTTTAGTTAAAAAAAATATAGGGAAAACCCTCTCAGTTGGAAGGTCAAAGATACAGAAAAGAATGAAGAGCAAGAGGGCTTAATCCAGGGAGGTGGCAGTAGACAGGGCAGGAAAATGTAACTCTCCCTCAGGGCAGTTAATCTGGATTGTTGATTTGATATGCATGCAATATACTCTCAGTATAGTTCTAGGAGGCAGATATTAAAATGCAGCAACCTTTTCTTAATATTTTCTGATTTGGAAGTAAGAACTGGGTAATTGCACGTTGAAAAAAAGATAATGACATTAAAGTTTGACTTTACAAGTGGAAAACTGAACACTTTGTCTGCTGTCTTCCTTGTTCTCTCCTCTTTCACTGTTCATAGAGTCCTATTATACTTCCGTGGAGACGTTTGAAATGTATTGATGGCGGGTCTCTCACAGATTTGAATTTAGTCATTTAATCTGGGGAAGAGCCTCTTGTATTAGGCAGGGTTTTCTATAGGAGCAGAACCATTAGTGTGCGTGCGTGTGTGTGTGTGTGTGTGTGTGTGTGTGTGTGTGTGATAAAGAGGGGTTGTTAGATTGGCTTACATGATGGCGGCTGGTTAGTCTAACAATGACTGCCTACGTGCTGGAGAGGCAGAGAACTTGGCTGTTTGTCACTCAGTCCGTGAAGCTTGAGGTCTCAGAAGTCCCAGTCTGGTACTAAAAGACTGGAAGTTCTCTGGAAAGTTGTTGGTATTGGCTATATTTTGAAAGGCAGAAGAAATACAAATCTGATGCAATGACAGACACACCTGAAAGATGCAAAAGGGCAGGCACATGCATGCTGCTTCTTCTTATGTCCTTTTTATAATTGGATCATCTGCTAATGTCTGGAAACAGCCCATAAGCATACAAAGAGGTATAACTCCTAGGAGACTCTAAAACCAGTAGGTTGACAGTCAGCACCAGAGATCACAGCTGGACCCAGTGGTTTAAGAATGTCAGTTCTAATACCAGAATTGAGAACTGCAAGTAGTAAAATGGATATTGGATGAGATGGACCTGTTGATTACTAGGCACATTGTGCTGGCTATGGTACTTAGAATCTATGCTTTTTTTTTTCTTATTGGTAAAACCAATAGTATTAGTGCCTATCTCACACAGATGTGGTGAGGCATGAAGGAAGCATCAATTTGAATGTAAAAAGGGAAACAAGATGGGGCAATGGAGGCCAGAATGACCAGGGCAGCTTGGAGTCCTAAGTGCAGAGAGCTTAGCAGATAGAAGTGTTTTCAAAAAAGTCTTGTACCTCTTTGTCATAATTGAAGCTTGAGTTTTGATCTTATACCCAAACTATTGATAGAAATGAGATTTTAAAAATACTGAAAGTCTTTAGGTTTGTGATCACCTTGCTGTACTTGGGTTAACTACAGGGATGAACACATTAAAAAGGGAAAAAAAGTATTATACAATTTGAACCTGGATATAATGTATGCTTTCTCTAACATTTTTAAAAGCAAAAAAAAAAAAAAAACCCTTAGCTATTATGAAAACATTTTTCAGAGGAGTTATCTGCATCCGGCTGAGAATTTTATGCCAAATTACAGCCCCCACACAAGCTTTGGAAAGCCAAGATATTTAAACCTGCGAAGTAAAGTTCCAACTCAACCCTTACACTGGTCTGATGTAATCCTTTAACCACAGAATGGTTTGTAGCCTAGCGTTGACAATGACTCAGTAGACCTTGTATATGTTTTTTAGAAATTATTTTTAAGTTTTTGCAGTTATGAAAATACCAAAGAAGTATAATATTATTGTAAGAAAACATTCAACACATTTAATACATATTCTTGAATATGTTTCAAGAACATTTATGAAGAAACCAGATTGAAAAGTAAAAGTCTAGATTATTATAGAATTTTTAAAGGAGGGACAGTTAATTGCTTAGATTATTTAAAATAGTTTAACAGGCCTGTAATCTCAGCTACTTAGGAGACTGAGGCAGGAGGCTCATAGTTCAAGGTTTGTTTGGGCTATAGACTGAGTTCAGAGCAGGCCTGAGAAACTTAATAAGAGCCTATTTCTTGTTCCTAAGGAAAAAAGTTTATTAAATACCTTTAGTCAATTTCTAAAATCAAAGGCATTCTTTGGGAGATTAGAAATTATTCATTCATATTATGTATCCATAAATGGGCCTTTTTTTTTTTTTTTTTGGTTCTTTTTTTGAGAACGGGTCTCCTTGTAGCCCCAGCTGGCCTGAAACTCACTATGCAGATCCTGACTCCCAAGTGCTGGGATAGGCCTCTGACTCCCAAGTGCTGGGATTAAAGGAGTGCACCACCGTACCCAGCAGGCAGATGGGACATTTTTATCACAACCCTTCCCAAAGCTCAGGGACCATCCCAGAAAAGAGGTTGCAAAACTTTTAAGAGCCAGAAGTCAGGGGAAACTGTAGTGAAGCAGTATTTTCTGAACATGACTTTATCTGCTGCACTTATAAACTCACAGTTGCTGTGGCTGTCTAAACATGACCTTTACAAGATCAAGCCAGTCAGCATTCTAGCATGGAGTGGGGAGGGGCTCATGAGCTCCCCACCCCTAGCCAAGCAGTTATTGATAGTTGATGACTTCCGGTAGTGAGAAAGTCAATTTTCTTTAAGGGTATGGCGCCTAGTAGGTTGACTGTGCTCTTGTGAATGGCCCTACACCCTTGAGTATATGGGCAGCACAAATTGGGCTCCATGAGTTATTAAAAAAAAAAAAATAAAGAAAAGAAAAAAGAAAAGACACAGTTGAGCAAGGTGGAGGTTTGGAGGCTCTTGGAGGAGTTGAGGGGGCAAATATAGTGAAAATATATTGTATGCATGTATGAAATTCTTAAAGAATTAATTGAAATATTATATTTAAGTAGAATAATCTATAAGAGTAGTGATTGTTATAACACATAATTTGTATGCATATGTATGAATGTGTATGACTTATGTGTATGGGTGCCTACAGAGGCCAGTGAAAGGTGTTAAGTCCCCCGGAATTATAACTGGAGTTATAGCTGATTGTGAGCTGCCTGACCTTGGTGAGGGGAATCAAACTCTGGATTGAAAGAGTAATACATGCTCTTAACTGCTGAGCCATCTCTCTAGCCCTAAAACCAATATATTATTAAAACTGTAAGTTAGCTATTCATTTTGTCTTCCGTCCCTCTTGAGATACTACTCCTAACCCCCAGACTTCCCCAAATCTGCTTAGATTAAATTAAAAACATTTTACAATAAGTAAAAACTAAAGTCACTATTTCAAACATTTGATTTTGTATATTTGGATTGACACATATCTGTTCTGGCTCAGAATGAGTAACTCATAGTTAACCTTACTAATACTTTACTATATCAAAATTGTAATTTTTAAGCCTTTAAACTAAAATTGAATAATTTTAACAAATATTGTGATACACACCTGTAATTTCATCATGTGATCCCATACTTAGAGTGCTGAGATAGGAGATCCAAAGTTCAAACCCAGACTAGGCTATATAGCAAGACCTTGTCTAAAAAGGTGAAGCAGGTTGTGTGTACTTGTGTGTGTGTGTGTGTGTTGCACACCTATAATCTCACCATTAGGAAAGACTAGAGGATTAAGAGTTGGAAAGAGCAAGATAATGACACCTTGTCTCAAAAAATTATAAGTAAAGTTTTGGTCTATAAAACAAAGGACAAATACTCCCCTTCTCCAAACTGAGATATTAGCCAGTAGCTTATGACTGACTTCTAAAGCAAGCCTAGGGAACATCTCCCTCTCTCCCTTCTTCCTTCTTTCATTTTTTTTCTGTCATCAACCTTTTGGCCTTTAGCTACTAAAATTCAAATCTAAGCTCTCAGGCTCTTTTGCATCATGTTCTATGAAAATTTTGGTTTTCTAAGGAAATAATGCCCTGTAAGATATTTGTGACATTTAGAATTAAGGATTAATAATGTTTGGAAAATTAAGAATATTTTTTATTTAGTCAGATTAAAGAGTTAAGATTAGTTTAGTAACTTAGCTTCTTTAACTTTTTAGCTTTACATCATGTTTGTAAATTTGTACCTAGTCATTTTTAGAAACCAAAGCATAGTACTTAGAAACTCAAACAAAACAAAAACTAATTTTAGCTATCAGATTTCTTCATATGAGTGGACTTTCTCTTTTGGAGATTTTAAGTATATATATAAAGGTAGAAAGCATTGTTTTGTGACACCCTGCGAATCTGTCATCTGGCTCAGGTCATTGTCAAGTCTTCTTGTTTCATCTCTTCTTCCATCCACTTGCTGCCTAGCAGATTGTTGTGAATCAAATCTCAAACATTATGCCATTTCATGTATAAATATTTCAGTATGGTACTTAAAAAAGGGTGTCTTCATGAAGCGTACCCAAAATTATCATTATCTTGTCTATAAAAGAATTAACCTTAGTTCCTTTGTATCCTTAAATAACCAATCTTGGTTCAGATTTTGTTTGAATTCAGAGATGAACCTTGTGATGATTATTTTTTCATTACCTTTTTTGTGGGGGAGGGTTTGAGACATGCTCTTCTTGTAGCCTTAGCTAGCCTTGTACACACCAGACTGGCCTCTCACAGAGATCCACCTGCCTCTGCCTCCTGAGTCTTTTTAGTATCTTTTAACTTATGTTTTTATTTTTCTTTGCAATTTATGACATATAGGATCATCCACCCTATAAAATTCCTGTAGAATAGATTTTGCTAGTTGTATCTTCTGTGGTATGAATTTTAATACATTCCGTGTTCCTCTGAATGTTGTATAAATTGTTTGGTGCATTCATGTCTGGGATTTTCTTGTGTTTCATTCTTGTAGTTCAGAGTCACAAAGAATAAATAACCCTCTTCTTATAGACATTTGAATTATGTGAAATAGTTGTTAAAAGTATGTGCAATCATTTATAAGATATAGAAGCATCTTTAGTTTTAAGAAATTGTGTATAATGTAGGACTAAGATTAGAATTTTCAATGATACTTCCTTTAGCTAAGTGAGATGTGTGTGTTTAGGTGGGTAGGTAAGTTTTAGGAAAGCATTCTCAGAAGCAATAGAAGGGTTATAGCAATTAAGTATCCTGAGTCATTTATTATAACAACTCTATGTAGTTACCCTATGACCACAGTATTTTAAAATGTCCATCAGTATCATTTGATCTAATAATAATGTCCTTAGTACATCAAGAGAGATGGATTGTATTAAATACTGTTTATATTGAACAATAACAGTAACTAAAGAACCAACAGTTTAGCATTTAAAGAACTGAACAATTAGATACTGTGATGAAAAAAATATGTTGTGCTTAATCTGCAGTCCCTGTCAATAATATATGTTTATATATATATATATATATATATATATATAATGTGTGTGTTTATATAGGCATTTATAAAAGTTACAGGTTCTGTTTTACCAAGAATAAATAGAAAGAAATAAGGTAGGCTAATTAATAAAATAGACATAAAAATTTACTATATAAGCTACATATGGATCACCATGTTTTAAAACATAATTGAATTTTGATAAAATACTCCTTACTCTAAAATTAGAACTCAATTTGATTTTTCTTTGATGATTCAGAAGCATTTAAGGGATTATGTATGGCATTAGAATTATTGCTACTAACTTGTCACTAATTGTATCTTTAACAGAGTTGGCTTATGCAGAATAGCAAAGTAATGTTAGATACCAGAGAATTTTGTCCTAATTAAGAAAGTCTGAATGGCAGTCACAGAAAGTCACATCAATAGACATACAGGAACAGTTTGGGATCCATATATTTGTATGTGACTGCATATATTGATGTATGTTTACCTGTATGCCCTGGTATACATATTACAGTTAAATATATAATGTATATTGTTAAACACATGTACATATATATTGACTTGTGACATGTGCAGCCATTACCACTAACTACAGAAGCTGCAAATGGAAGGAATTTGATTAAAATTTACCAAGAGGAAATTGGCTCCAAGACATAATGATTTTGGCTGGAGAAGATAGTGATCCTGGCACAGTATACTCTCTATTTCCTTGTGAGAGCTCCAAGATTAAAAGAATTAGCTGCATAGAGGCAGATGCTTGGTAGTTTTCTGGAAGCACAATTATAAGGTTTATGAAAAACAGGAAGACCAACATCTCATGCAGGTTTTTTGAACTGGAAAATAGTTTAATGTGCTGTTTTGTACCCATCAGGCCTTGTTTATTGAGCCATGATATTTCATTTTGTTTTTTAAATTTTTTTTGCATTTTTATTTTATGCGTACTAGCCTTTGAAAAGAAACCATATCGTTGAATGCTTGTTAGCTACTGTTTTTTAGATAGCTCAAATTTTTAATGATTGATGACTACAATTAGTCATATTGCAGTACTGTAGTTTCAGAATTGCTGTCCAGTTTTCTTTTGTCTACTTCTGCTCATAACCACCAGATAAATTTGGCTCAAAGTAGCCGGTACCTGGAAAATTCTAGAATCTTTTAAATACCTAATTTAGTTACAATGAATCATGGTGATCATTCACGTTCAAAAGAATTTAAGTGTCCAGGTTGAAAAGCCCATAATGTTCGACACAGTGCTTACACAGAGATGAATAAAATACTGTCTCTATTTTCAGGTACTTTTAAAATAGTCTCTTTCAAGGAAAGTGATACGAAAAATCTATTACCTAGACAATCAGTCATTCATTGTGAATATTACTGAGTGCATTGAATAGGAAAACTTTCCTTTTGTCTTTGTCAATGACAAAGAAACTCTATTCTTCTCTCTTATATTTTGTTAACATAAAACTAATAAATAATCTGATGCCTGTAACATAAACAAAGGAGCTAAATTAAATCTTTAGGAAATACTCTAAAATCTTAAATGCAGGGATTATAAACTCAGATATCTGAAAGAGCCAATTAAATAACACCAGTGAGTCAAAAAAGGTAGATCTAGAGCAGTAGGAATTAGTGGAGACTGTGACCTGCTGAAGTGTGTATGCTTTGTCTAAAGATCTTCAAATAAAAATTCTGTGTGGGTTAAAGAAAGCATGTCTGCAGGCCAAGGCTGCCAATTTGCAAATGTTCTATAATTCCTTAATATTATTTGAGCCATCACCAAAACACTTGAGTAAAAGATGATGATTTAAAATTAAATGCAAATAAATAAGACCAATTTAAGAATGATCACACTGTATTTGGTACTTTTATTTCTGGGGGCATAGATGACATTAAATCAGAAATGATGGAGTCCTAGTAGGAATCTGGAAGGTATTCAAAATCCCGTTAGAAGAGGGGAAGAGGTGTCAAATTCAGCAAAATAAAGTGCTATTGGAGAAGCAGAAACCAGCAAGAGTCTATTCTCTGCCCCAGGGAGTATCTCTCATAGACCAGAGGCTGCCTTTGAATTCATTGTATAGCTGAGGCTGACCTTGAGCTGATTTCCTGCCTTTCCTTCCCAAGTGCTAGGATGTAGGTATTTGCCACCATGCCTGGCTTCTCTGTTGTTGAAATATCTTCATCACCAACCTTGCCTCAGCTTTGGGCAGCCCTGGATTCCGGGTGCTAATCATCTTTTTGAGAACTGTGGGACAACTGGTGGAAAACTCTAGTAGAGGATTTTAGCCATTATGGCATTGGTGGATCTTATATGAAGGCCTAATGAATTCATGTGAAATATTTGAGCCCTTAATGACAATAAGAAAATTTGTCAGAAAGATGCTTAAATTTTCTACCTTGCTAGTAAAATGCCTGGCTATGATTCAGAAATCACAGAACAGATTTCTCTAAGCCAAAAGGTAAATGTCACTCTGGACTCATTGAATCCACATCTCAGAGGGTAGGATCTTGCCTTTTAAAGATACTTCCACATTGTTCTGATGACAGTCAAGGCTGTAAATAGGAAAGACTCACACTTGCAAGAGATCAGGATCCCTTGATCAGTGAAGACTGTGAACTGACAGCCTTCTGTTGAGAGATTGTTCCCCATACCCGATTTCCTAGTACCTGTGGTACATGCTAGTTGAGCTAAATAGCTTGTCATTGAACTATATCCCATGCTCCATGGTATTTTGAGACAGGGTTATGGTGTGTAGCTATGGCTAGCCTTGAACTTTGAGTCTTTCTGCCTCCACTTTGCTAGTTGGGATTACTAGCATGAACTACCATGCTTGTCAGAGATTTTTTTTTAAAATGATGTTTATTGAGAAAAAGAACCTTTTTCTGTTTGATTGGTAGTGAGTTGATGCCTGTTGACATTGGTAGCTTGGAATGGGAGAGCCTTGGTAAGGTTTCTGAAGTGCTTCATTGGACTAGGTGAGTCCTTCTAATTATTTGCAATAGCATTGGAACAAATGTTTTTCTTTTGATGACTGTTTTGAAACAGCTAGTAAGGTATGGGTGTGGGAACTAGAGAGACATGGTTAGTCTGAAGATATGAAATTTGATTAGTCTTTACTATATATTGCTAAGTTGATTTATGGTTTGGATGCAGTCACTGTGGCTGCTTTGTGGGGCCCATTTTAAGTCTGGAGAGAGACTGCTTGCAGAAGATGTAAAGGTTTTCTGCTGCAAGGCACACATTCCAATCCTGGCATGTAGCCAGCATTCATATGATACCACCAGACAGCTTGTACGTGCTGAATATGTTCCTGTCAAGTAGAGCAAAGGTAAAAATATCTCCTGGGTAAGGGACCATGAAGTCAGTGAAGACTTTCTCTCCAAGTTTAGTGCTGATGAAAGACTATGGTACAAATTGTTATATATGATTCCAAGACACACGCCCGTAATCAAAGTGTCTTAACTGGTCTGGATCAGCCATTCATTCTTCTTCGCATTCTCCAATGGATCTACTGTCTTCTTTGGAAATCTTGAGTTATTACCCATTGCAGCAAACACCTTATTGGTGTTTGAAAAGCTCTAGGATGGGGGACATCTTAGATGCCTATCCTAGATATATTTTAATTTAAATTCATTGAATGAATTATATTGTACAAAAGTATAGTCTTCTATATATTTTCCTTTTTGCTTATTTTTTTTTCTTAACAGAAGTGATTGTAATCATTGTTTTGTTAATGAAAATGTATTCATCCTTTATGTAGGTTTTCCTGCACATAATGTGTAAGAAGATCCTCAACTTTTGTCACTTGCAGAAAACTTAAGTACCCAAACTCAATCTGTAAAGTGTTTATGTAGTTACATGGCTTAGTAAGCATTTAAATGCCTCTTCTTCCTTTTTTTTTTTCCCCTAGAGAAGGCAAGTATAGTAACATCTGTTTCAGTGTACCAGCTCCTTCTTTTCCTCCTCTTCTTTCTCCTCTTCCTCCTTTTCTTACTTCTCTTTCCCTTCTTCCTTTTTAAAGTAATAGAAATCTGTTTCAAAGTGGCTTAAAACAGTAAAGGGTGTTTATTGGCTTATAGAACTTAAAAAGTCTACAGTTGGACTTAAGATGATATTGGCCTTATGGCTGAAATAATGTCATTTAAAGACCTGTTTCCATTTTATTTCTTCTCTGCTCTGCTTTAGATTTTGTTGGCTTTAATTTCCTCTAACCAAATGTCCTTTCTTCTGCTAATACAAAATAGTTACTCCATTTTGGACTACATTCTCCTACCGTGGGAAGAAGGCAAGCCTTTAGCTCTTAGTAGTCCATTCATATCTCCATTTATCTCATTTAGTTTGGTTGAATATGTGCCCATAGTTGAATCAGTCATTGAGGATAGGTGCATAGGAAATGCTGGGGTTTCGCAGTCAGCACCTATAGATTTTTATCTGGTAGTTTTTACTCCAGACCCATGGCTGAGAATGGGAAGAGTGGTTTCTCAAGAGAATTTGGGTTGGTGTTTGTGGAAGGAGGGAGGTTAGATGTTGGACATCAAACCATGGATAGGCTCTAACTGTAGGTTTTGGCTCAACATTATGCAGACTGTAGTCTAAAGGCCAGAGTTTTAAGGCAAAAAAATAAAGACAATGAAATCTCTTACTGTCGAGTATAGCATTTATGTCTTTTCCTTTAGTTAATTATCTATTCTGTATTGCTTTCTTTTCCTGGCTTTTGTATCTGCATGCTCCTGTTGTAACAAGAAGAGACTGGGGTAGCTTGTTTCTCCATGGTTCTCCCTGTTCATGTACACAAATTATGCTACTAGGTCATTGGTGGCTTTAAGACCTTTCAGTAGGAAGGTCTGTAACTGGGATTTTGACTAAGAGGAAAGAGTCTGGACTTAAGTCCGAGGTACTCAGCTAAGATGAAAAGAAACAGCTAGAATAAATTATTCTAGCCCAGGGGCCTTGTCTAGCCAGGGATATTATCTAGTACAGAGGTTAGGAACCAGGTGTCAGAGCCTGCAGACGTTTCTCTAGTTATAAATAACAACCTGGTTGAAGTAGTTGTTTTCTGTCTTGTTCTGTGCTGCCCATTCCTGTGGGTTTCTGTCATTTTCGTAGAAGGAAATGAGGATTTATCATGAGTATAGTCTGAGAGAGGTGAAAACTAACTATCCCCTATGGCTAGGAGAGTCCTATGATGTCCCAACTCACCCATTAAATATTCAGTGCCAGTGGAGGATCACTAGGCTTGAATGATCTTTCATTGTGATTGAAATAATTTGCTTTAAGTTGGAAATCAGTAGTTGAAATCGGGATTCTAAGTTTGCTAAGTTTGAAAAGATCCTGAAGACATTTTCTAATGAAAAGTGAAACACAAAGTGTTTGCTTTAACAAAATGATTGCAGTTAATTTCTTGTAAAGAAACACAGAAGCACACATTAATTTAAAATAAGCTCACACTGTTGTTTCTTGTAGTACAGCCAGGAAAAACAGTAACAAGCTGTCTTCTTCAAAAAAATCACATCCCTGGATGAAATTCGAGCAACCTGGAAAATTTAAATACATCCCCAGGAAAAACATTTTGAATTTAGCTGCAATCATATTTGCTATTTCTCTTTCTGCCCTTACAGGGTTGTCATTCAAGGCCTCAGTAGCATGGGTTGGGAGGTGTGTGACATCGTCAGCCAGGTGAACAGTAACACCCCTGTCAAAGCCACAGCCAGTCTCTGCTGCAAAATTTTTGTTTTCGTGTCTGGGATTTGTTAATCAAAATTTATACTAGTGTTTTGTTTGATATTGAACCTAATATTGATATTAATTCATGTTTCTCTTGAAAAACAGTACATATAAAATGAACATTTTGGCCTCAAATAGATCTGCTACTTAGAACATGTCACCTTAAAATTGTGTGGAAATAGGTAACAGAAGAAACAGACTATTCAGTCTGTTACTGCAAGATACTTATATAATAACACTCTGGGATTTTAGTGTTTCTATTGCCAGCTCTCTTCTCTTACACATATTGTAGAGGGATGCATGTATTCTCAGGTGATTATATTGAGAGATAATTGGGTGCTAATAAAGATGCTTTTATTAGGGGGGTATCCTTTTCCTTTCATTTCATCCCTGTCCTATTTGAGAGAGCTTCCATACGGGAAAGGAACCTGCTTACTTTCTTCCTCTTGATAAACAAAGAAGGCTGGATGGATCAAGAGATGTGCTTTGTGATTTCTTCCTTCTGTTTTCTCTCTCTTCCCCCATTTCCTCCTATTTATATATTAATTATGAAGAAAGAAACATAATTTAGAAATGAGCTGTGTGATCCTAGAGACCCAGTTGAATTGGGGATTCAACATGGAATGGAGCTGTATCTTTATTTTTAATTTTTATTGATTGATTGATTTTTATTTTATGTGTATGAGTGTTTTTCCTGTATATATGTAAGTGCATCCATATCATGCAAATCCTGTGGAGGCCAGAAGAGGGTGTCTGATTCCTTGGAACTGGAGATACAGAGAGTTGTTAGCTGCCGTGTGGGTGCTGGGAATGGAACCTGGGTTTTCTGGAAGAGCAGCCAGGGCTTTTAACCACTGAACTATCTCTCCAGCCTCCTTGTCCCCTCCTTTTAAGAGCAACTGAGAGGTGGTCTATACAGTAACATCTGATGGGGAAGAGGAACATTATAGGTTGGAATTTCCTAAGTGGAGCCCCAGGTATAATTTTGGGGCACTTTTGCGTATTTTAGATTTAAGGCATGATTGCCTGTAGAAGAAATAAAAATGGTGTTTCAGCACCAACTATTCTGATACCCTAGACCAAAACTGAGATGATAGAGAAACTCTGATGTGATGTACCAGTAGGCATCTCAAGGTAGGTATCTGAAGACATTTCAGAAACCCCTGGTAGCTGTAAGTTTTGTTCACTTAGATAGCTGAGAATCTGCTAAAGAACAGCATTTCAAGAAGTTCAGTCTTATGTTTTCTTTTATGAGCTTTGTTAACACTCTCACAAAAACTTATGGAAAAGTTACTTTTCACTACTAAGGTATTTATGTATTTTGCCTAAGACCATTGCCTTTGTCTTCTAGGATATTTAACTGTCACAGTCCTTGTTGACATGGAGTCAAACTCACATTACTACTAGCATCAGGAAGATTTCACTAGCCACTCTTTTACTGTAAGGCCAGCAAATGGGTTGATGGGTGCTATCTTGTAAGTCATTTAAAAAAATATCTGTTTTAGGAGGACCCTAGACGTCTACCCTGGGAAATTGTTTGTTGGTTGAGAAGATGATGAGAACCTTGGAGAGCTCTGGATTCTCTGTTTTAGAAGGTCTACCATGTCTTCTTGTTCTGATCCTGGCCCTACCACTGAATACAGGTCCCAAGTCACCTCCTTTCACCAATGTATGCTCCATTTCCCAGTGGTTATACTTCTTAAGTAGGTGTTGGAAATCAGTTCACCTGTATTCTAAGACTTTTTTTTACTAGTGCATGTTAATCCCACAAATGTCTTTCCATTGGTGTCTACTTAACTATTCATTTACATCTTAGAGATTTACATTTTTTTCTAATTAGTTCCACCTGGGTTTTGAAGAATATAATGAACAACTTCATACATCACAGCACCAGTCTCAAATCTCAGACTCAATAGGTGCTGTCTTCCAGAGTTCTTAGAACATTTGAAAATAAAGCCTCAAGCATCACAGAACTAATGTTTAATTTTTTTTGACTTACCAGTATTTGTCTCTCTGAGTGTACTACAAAAGTACATCATCTTCTCTTCTCTTGGTGCTCCGTTTTGTTCTTAGTGGCTGAATCTTCTCAAGAGTAGAAGCCCCAGATATTAGCTACCAGTTAAAACAGTAACTGTGGAAGGGATGTGATCAGAATGCTGTATTGTCTTTTTTGATTAGACAATGACTATCTAAATATTTGGAGAGAAGTTAGATGGAATAGAGAGTAGACTTGTTCCATGTAGTCCTAAAGCTCATTCCTCTTAACTAATTCCCTTGTCACCCACTCCCATATTCATGTGGTACTAACTTAAAAAAATTAGTAAGTTGCTATATTTGAGGAAATTATGAAAAACTATCTAAAATAATTTTATTTAAAATATTTAAAATATATCAAAGTAGACATATCCTGATGTAGCATAGAGATTTTCATTGCTGACATGAACCCATTACAAATAAATCAATAGCAGTTTTTTGTTGTTGTTATCCTCTGATTTTCCATAAAACAACATTTAAAGAACTCATGCTTGTTCAGTTACTATCCTATTAGGAATAAAAGTGTCATTGGTTGTTTCCTAAGACTTCTCATTCAGATGAATGTAACATAAAAGAATTTCTATTGAAAAATATAATAAACTACTACCAGTATGACCACAGCATTCAAGCCTACTGCATTAGCCTTCAGGAAGTGTTCTGTGACCCTTGGAACTTAAACAATAATAAGTTCAAGATTTCTGGAAGCATGTATGTTTAGAATTAAATGATACAAAATTTGTTTTTCTCCTGCAGTCTATATAAGCCAGCTAAGTTGCAGTTGGTTAGAAGAGACAACTGAAATCTGATTTCATAAATTTCTACTAATGGCAAATAGAATGAGTTCCTAAATGCTGAAATTTACAACAGTTTGATGCATGACATGGTTAAGGCCTGGGTTCAGCCCCCAGCAACACATGCACACACACACACACACACACACACACACACACACACACACACACAATTCAAAATGAAATGTGTGAAGCATGCTATTCTGTTTTTTAAAAATTCATATTTTTCCATCATGAAAGTATACACATGTATTAAATACACACACATGCAAAAGCATAAATATATATATGGAAATCATAAAAAATCTTTAAAATGGCTTTTGAAGTAGTAAAGAATAGCTTTTTTCCTAATATTTTTTCTGTGTGTGGATGATATTTTTTGTGGATTTATACTTCCACATGAAGAGGTGGCTATTGAATAATACTCTTACCAGTATTGGCTGATTTGCTAGTTTAAGATGTAAGCTTTGTTTTTCATAATTTTGGCTCAACTTCCCTATCTGGAGTGCTTCACAAGGGACAAGACAAACCAGTGGATGTTATGGGAATAAGAACTAATTTATGGACTTGTACTCCTGTCCTCAGGTAAATGTTGTAGTAATGAGTTCCATCAGATCCTGGTCATGGACTAGTTATACCCTAACAACAGGAAACTCAGAGGAAAAGGCTGGGGAACACCAGGGATGCCCAAGAAGAACCAGACTTAGGTGTCATGTGAAGTCCCTCTGTGGATGAGGGTATTGTCTTCCAGAGGGTGCTTGTGACTATTAAGATAGGGAGGGAGACATGCTGCTGCTCTATACTTTTATGATATTTCAAAAAAAATTTCTCTTACCATATGCATGCATTATTCTTTCAGTGAAAAACTGGTTTATGAAAAAGGAAAAAGGAAAGTTCTATTTTTTTTGAGTAGAAATAAATTGCATGTTTTTCATATTGCTCCCTCTTTTATGTTTCCTTTTATCTAACTAATATGCTAGAAATTTTATAGTAAGTTTTAGTTAATTTTATAGTATTTTTGTTAATTTCTTGTTATATTTCTATACTATATGTGTCTACTAACTGACATTTTTCAGTATGTATATATTTTTATTGAATTATTGTGTATTTCATACAATGTATTTTAATCATATTTAGACCCCCTCTTTCAAACTGTCAATTTTTTTTGTTCTTTTTGAGACAGGGTCTTCCTGTAGTCCCAGATGACCTGGAACTTGCTATGTAGACCAAGCTGGCCTTGAACTCACAAAGATCTGCCTGCCTCTGCCTTCTGAGTGCTGGGACTAAATGTATGCGCCACCTTGCCTGACTCTTTTGACAAATTTTACTGTAATATTTTAATTGATTCTTTGAGAAACTCATGCATGGATACAGTGTATTTTAATGTGTTCACCATTCACCCCCCAACTTCCCTTCACTGACAATTTTATCATAAGATTACTTCTGTAGAAGAGAAAACTTCCTTTTAGACATCATTCCCTTTATTATTAGACAGGGATGATTGTGCATCTTATTTATTCATTTTCTCATTTTCTTCTTTAATTTCCCCAAAGATGTGAACTAGTGGTACATTATTTCCCATTAATGATGTCCTTTTGCATGTCTGAATTTATTTTAGTGTGGTTGAATATTGTGACTCTGAGTAACACATAAATTGAGGCTGAGCTTAATCAACCTTTCTTATAGAAGGAAGAGCTGAGGATTGACTGGGTCTGTTCACATCTGTAGGATAACTGATTTGGGTTTAGTGTATATAAAAGAGCAACATGGGAAGTTGAGTCACTTGAGCTGGGGGAGAGGAGCCAGAGAAGGGAAAAAATTACCATTCCCATGAAGGAGCTCATGACAGCTAAGACACACACTGACTGGTTAGAAGCTAATATTTTAGTGGCCTAAACTGGGGGAAGGTAGGCACATTCACATTCTACACAGTCTTGTTCTCTAAACATCAATCAGCAGTTATTCAGTGTCACTAGTTAACCTGACTCAAAAACACCTTCTTCTCTGAGCTGCTTCACATGTTATTTTAGTGAGAACAAGTGAACTCTGTTATGAACCACTGGTTAAATTTTTGGTTATTTTCTTTGGTTGTATTTGATAACTTCCTTTCATGGTGATTTTGATTTCTCATTCTGGAATCCCTTTCCTTCTGCCATTGCTTTGGTAGTGTATTGTGTCCTGTGCATCCTGTTGATGGCCATTCTCATTTCACATGTCTTTCTTCATGCATCAGCAAAAATAGAGTAAGAGCCTTGTAAATGGAGATAGATTTATCTTTTCCCTTCTTTATAAAGAGTCATTTATGCTGCTGCCTGTTGGGGTCCCTCTGCTTGGGGCCAGCCTGAGGGGGATCCAGGGTCTCTGCCGAGAGGGGATGAAAGGTAGTGAGAGGCGAGGAGTCAGAACACAGACACCGGGAGCTGGGTGGAAGCATGTGGAGGATGAGCTGCAGCAAACTCAGTTTATTCAAAGAAGTGCAAAGGGTTTTATGATTTTGGTTAGCCAATTGCCCTATGGGGTGGTTCCCAACTGCGACCACTAGTGTTCCATCTCTTACCCACGTCATCCAGGCAGAGAGGAAGCTGGTGTTATGCCTGGCCAGAGTGGAACACCACATCTACAGAAGCCATTCCCTTATTCCTCATGGCAGGTGGCCTGGCTAAGGCCCACACTGCATTATGCCATACATATCCTCCTTTTTGTTTTTATTAATTGAACGGCCCTGGGAGGCATGATTCTTGGTCAAGCCATTGTTGACCCCAAGCCCCTAGGGATCACCTCAGTCAATGGTGCCTGTCTTAGGTTGCCCCATTTGTCCGGGTCTTACCTGTCATTGACTACCTGCCATCCTGGTGAAAGAACCCAAAGGGTGATGCTTGTCCCTTAGGAGGGTTATCAAGATTGGCATGGAAGGTTCATGCAGGAAGGCTCCTGTGGCATGTGTGAGGGTCCTTGTTGAAGAATGCTTTTGTGCCCTCAGGAAGAAGCGAGAATAGTTAAGTATCGCTGGGGAGGTGGTGTTATTAAATAGAGTTAAATGGGATTGTCCTGTATTGCTGATATCCAGGTTTGAAGGGACTATTTGGTATTTGGCGGGGAGATCTGAGGCCTGGATGGAGGCCTGGAGAATTTGAAACGTCAATGTCTGAGAAGTTCTGCTTTGATACAGTGCTTTCCAAAGGCAATGAAAGGTCAGCAGTGCTATCAAGAAGGCCACAGCAAAAATGCCCAAGGTTACCAGGTTGAGGAGTAAAAGAAAGGTTGAGATCCTATTAAGCAGTTGTTGCCCAAAGCAACAGAGGGCAGGTGGTTGGTGGGGTGTGCCCAGGGAGGGGCAAGAGGAGCAGGTGGTAGGGCACGCTCAGGGCAGGGCGGGTGGCCCAGTTGAAGCTCCTGTCCAAGGGTTAAGAAAAGCCTGAACCTTTAACCAGCCCACATTGGGGGAGGTGTGGGTGTTGTTTTATCATTTTGTTTCACTTTCAAGCCATCCTGCAGGAGAAGAGCCTTAAGAGCCTGCAATTGTGACGCTTCCTGGTGGGGGCGGAGATTGCTCATTATGGTGGAGTGATGGCCAGTGAAATGGAAACTCAAAGCCACAATGATCACTACACAAACCAAAATGCCTAATATTGGGGCCAACTGAGACATACAGACAGAATGTTTAGGACCCAAATGTCGCATGCTTAGCTTCCGTGGGTCATTACACCATGGCCGTTTGCCCACATGGTATCTCCAGAAAGGCTTGGCTGATAGCCTTGCCAAGGTTCTGAAATTGGAGGGGTGGGGGGTGGGGAGGATGAGGTGGGGGGGACAGGTCCTCATGTGATTTCGCTGGGATGAACCAAGAGGGGAGGGGCCAGCATGAGCTTCCTACCATGTGGAACAGTGTGCTTTCCTATGGGGGTAGGGAGACAAACACAGAAAAGGGGAGAAAGAGGAGGTCACCCGCTGACCCTTGGGCAACCATCTGCACCCAGAACACAAAGGGGCCTACTCACTGACAACCAGGGTGGGGGCATCTCACCAATGTGGAGGGGGGGATGGAGGGTCCCTGTTCAGGTGCCATATGTTGGGCTTCCTATGCTTGGGGCTGGCCCAAGTGGCACGCAGGGTCTCTGCCGAGAGGGGGTGAGAGGCGCGGAATCAGAACACAGACCCCGGAGCTGGGTGGAAGCATGTGGAGGGCGAGCCACATCCACAGAAGCCATTCCCTTATTCATCATGGCAGGTGGCCTGGCTAAGGCCCACACTGCACTACGCCATACAGCTGCCTTCTTCCCTGAAGAAACTTTCGGCATTTTCCTGCATTTCCTATTCAAGAGAATAGAAAGTCCAGTGTTCTGTATTCTACTTATTTTTTAAAATATGTCTTAGTCATCAGGAAGCTTATTCTTAAAGAGTGACTAAGATATTTTCTATTTTCTGTATTACGCTTCTAGATAAAGTGATTCAAGCAACAAATCACTTAATAAAAGTGGTTATGTAGCCTTAGGAAAGGAAGGTTTAAAATTTTTTATTTTTTTAATGTATGTATATGTGTGCATGCCTGTGTGAGTTTACACATACCATATGAATGCAGGAATCTATAGAGGCCAGAAGAGGGTATCACATCCCCTGGAGCTGGAGTTGCCAGCATGTGGGTGTTGGAAACTGAACCTGAGTCCTCTGCAAGAACATTAAATGCTCTTAACTGCTTAGCCATCTGCCTAGCCCGAGGAGAAGAATTTTTATCTTGTTTAGTGTATCTAAACTTGCCTTGTTGGAAGTTTTTTCCAGCAGGGTGTGCTTGAATGGCCAAAAAGGTCATAGGCATTTCCAGGTATTGGGATGCTCTGTTTTAATAGAAAAGAGCATGTCTATACTGTTCATTTAGCAATTAGGTTAAATCACTTGAATTGAATTTAAGTTGGTAAGAGATGCTTGCCAGATTATATTTTTGTGATTTTTAAAAAAGTTGTTCATATACACTTGAAAGCTTGCTAAGCACCAAAGAGAAAGGGTAGGATTTTAAAAATATAACTTAAGGTAACTAAAAGCTTTTTCTGTTTGCTCTAGTTGTACAGGAAGGGCTGGGAAGGAATAGTTGACTAAGAAGTAGACTATCATCTTTCCTATTTATAAATGTTTAATGATCTCTGAAGGAAACATCTAACAAGCTATATAATGATCCATTTTCAGTTTTGTCCTATGTTCCTACATCCTGATAATATTTTGAAGGAGGTTTTGGATAACTCAGAAGAAATTTCAGTCTGTGAAGGTCAAGAGATTTGCTGAGGAGGACTTTGTACTCCTCTGACCAAATCATTTTTAGATCAAAATTCCTCATTATCCAGTGTATGATGATGAAGTGCTTGCTCTTTCTTCATTTACCAAGTATTTATTTGAACATTTGTTTAGGCCTGTCCTTCCAATCAATGAAGGAATGCCTAGTACCTTTCCCACTGTCATTTAGCCTTTGTAAATCACCATACTCAGTAGATCAGAGTACCCTTGCCCCTGGGTATCTGTGGGGAATTGCTTCCAAGAGATGCCATGGATAGCAAAATCTGCAGATGCTCAACCCTTTTTATAAAACAGTACAGCGTTTGTAGTAATCTGTGCAATCTTGGATTGCTTAGAATGCCTAACATAATATGAATATTATATAAATAATTATATTCTATTGTTTAGAGAATAATGAACAAGGAAAACTACCAGATTGGTACAGATGTAATCTGTCCCCCCCCCCAGTGTTTTGAATCTGCAGTTGGTTAAATCTGAAGTTGTTGAAACCATGGGTGTGATAGGCATTGGTCTCCTTTTTAAAAAATATTTTATTTATTTTTATTTTATGTGTATGAATGTAAAACCTATATGTATATAAGTGCAGTATATAAGTGCGCCTGTGTTGTACAATGTCCGTGGAGATCAGAAGAGGGTGTCAGATCTCTTGAAACTGGAGTTACAGAGAGTTGTTAGCTGCCATGAGAGTGCTGGGAATTGAACCCAGGTCCTCTGCAAGAGCAACCTGTGCTTTTAACCATTGAGCCATCTCTCCAGGCACAAAGTCTCCTTTTAATGAATGCATTCCTTTATTTTTTTTTGTTTACTTTCTTTAGATAAAGGTCATGCTTAGTTTGTCTTTAAGGGAATACAGTAGTGTGGCTGAAGTGGGTCTGTAGATCTCTGGGAATACTTCAAAAATCTGTGAAGTCAGATTGCTTCCAGAATCATATTAAGATGTTATCCCCATCTCCTTTTATTGTGCTGATGTTTACTTATACTGTAGTAGCATTGGTGGGCAGCACTGACACCTTGGCATTAGTCAAGGAAGACAGTGGCATCTATACTATCTGTTATTATATTTTTCACTACTTAAGTCTCAGTGTGAAAAAGAAGGGTTGTCTTGTTTTCTTCAGTCTAGGCCAGTGGCTGATACATGGCAGGTATCAAAGTCAGCACATATTTCAGAAAGGAAGAAAAATAAATGTGAGCCTAGCCCAATGTGTACACTTAGCAGATCTCTCATTTCCTTCTTTGTTTTCTTTTCCAAACCTTGCATTTTCTAGTTGTATTTCCCCTCGTGTCTACTCCATTCCAGATTGAAGCATTGTCATCATGTTTATATTTCTGTGAAGTTCTGTTGTTTGTAGAGCATTTATTTATATCTGGTCTTACAGATGCAGATGGTCTCTGGATATCAAATTAAATTATTTTTACACATAATGCTGAACTTAGGTGGTTGTTACAAAAAATAAAATTATGAAAGAAGAAGAAGCCAATCCAGGATTCCAGGGCTAAAATTCTAGTCTTTTAGGTGATTTAGATCTCCTATTTTTCTACTCCTTTGTTTCACTGTTAATATTCTGCCTGTCTCTGTTCATAGCCCATCCGGAATAGTCTGGTGCTTAAATTTTTATTGCTCCTTTCCTTTGCTTTGATGTGTGGTTGTGACGAGGGATTTGTGTGAAAATTATTTCTCACAGATCCTTATTTATGGCTTTGCAGAACCTTGCCTCCTGGAACCCTTCAAACCCTGAGTGCCTGTTACTTGTGGTGAGGGAACTTGTGCAACAGTATCACCAGTTTCAATGCAGCCGCCTCCGTGAGAGCTCACGCCTCATGTTTGAGTACCAGACGCTCCTGGAAGAGCCTCAGTATGGAGAGAACATGGAAATTTATGCTGGGAAGAAAAACAACTGGGTAAGTGTTTAGAAATGGGGAAAAGTTACTTCATCTGTAATGAAATTCTAAAGAAAACAAGATGTCCATTTATGAAGCTGTAGTCAGGTTTTAGATAGCCTGTGTACTTGTTCGCAGTTTAGAGGTTGAAGGACCTTAATGAGTATGTAGTTTAGTTTCTAAAAGATATCATCTGGGAAGTGTCAAATTGTGTCCCATCCTCAGTCTCCTACATTCAGACATCAGGAAGAAAGCCTGAGAGCCTGTGGGCTTGGATGCAGATGCCTGATGTGCCAGTTTGGGGTACTGACAAATTCCACCTTCCTTTTAGGGAGTGACTTCTCCAGAGCCTTACTCAGACAGAGAAGTCAGCTGCTCTAGATGCAACTGATTATATGGAAACTTTATCTACCCTCTTCCCATTATTTAAAGACAGGGTTACAAAGCCCAGTGTAGGCTAGAACATGTTGCATAGCCCAGGTTGGCCCTAAATTCACAATCCATTCATCTCTACTTCCAGAGTGCTGGAATGACAGGTATGGCCACCACGCCTGGCTATACCTGCCTTTTTATATTTCCTTACATTATATAAATAAGCCTTTTAAAATGCAAATCAAATTATAACCCTCCTCTTCCCAGAAAGTTCATGTGCCAGCATTAAAAAAAAAATTTCCTCTCACAGTAAAAGCCTAAATCTTTCCAGTGATATCATAAACTCTGTGGTTACTGTTATGCCACCCTCAATCCTTCAATATATGCATACTTCCTCTCCTGCTTTCTGTCGTACCAGGCTTCAGCCACAGGAATCCTTGCTGTGATGCAGCACACCAGGCATGCCCTTGCACTGGGCTCTTTGCTTAAATTTCTGTTGCCAGGTTGTTTCCCCAGAGAGTCACATAGCTAACACCCCTAATATGCTTTCAACTAATGTGCTTTCTATGATGTCCTATGAACTGCCCCAATTTTTAAAAAGACCAACTTTTTTGGAATATATGTTAAATAAATTTACCTGTTTTTAAAAATATTTTATTTTATGAAGATGAGTGTTTTGCCTACATGTATGTAAGTGCACCACATGCTTGCAATGTCCCCAGAGGCTAAAAGAGGGCATCAGATTCCCTGGAACTAGAGTTACAGGTAGTTGTGAACTACCATGTAGGTACTGGAAATTGAACCCAAGTCTTCTGCAAGAGCAGTTAGTGCTCTTAACTGCTGAGCCATCTCTTCAGCCTCAGTTTACCAGTTTCAATTGTACAATTATATGATTCTCAGAAAATTGACTAATTTGAGCTACGATTGTGATCTTGTTTAGAATTGTTTAGCCACTCCAGTAAGAGTCTTGATGCCTAGTTATCATCAGTCCTTTTCCTGCCTATAGCCCTAGGTTACCATGAAGCTGTATTCTGTAGATTTTCTTTCCTAACATTTCGGATGTTTATGAGACATGGCTGCTGTTTGTGACTGGGTGCTCTCATTTAGCATGATATATTTGTTATCCATCCATGTTGTAACATGTGCCAATACTCTGTTTATTTTTATGGCTAAATAATATTCCAGTGGACAGACAGCACTTTTTGTCTAGTCACTAATTAATGACTTTTCAGTTTTTTTTTTACTTTTCCACTTTTATGAATAATGCTCTTGTAAGCATTCATAAATAAGCCTATGTTATATTGTTCTTCAAATTAAAATTTGCTTCTGTATTCTTTTCCCCAAACTTTACTCTGCTTTTCATTTTTAAAAAGGGAATCTCTTTTATATATTATTTATGTTAGTGTTTAAAATGTTCATTTCAACCCTTGGTCTCTTAAAATAATAATGTTTACTTACTTAGTTTTTGATTGCCAGGAATCTGGGCAAAACCACTAACTCATGGTCCCTCCTAGACTTCTCCGAGGTGTTGTTCAGTGCTTTGGTCACCTCAGGAATCTACTGGAGAGAGACTCATTATATGTCCATTTGTGTGGGTGCTGGCATGGCAGTTGTTCCTGGGCTGTTGTACTGAGGGCCTTGGTTGGTGCTAGTTGGTACCTGGAAGCTGCCTTCAGTTCCTTACATCTTCCTCTATATGGACTTTCCACAAGGCTCCTAATAAACTGGCAATTTACTTAGCCGAAGCAAGCAGAAGAGATATGTGAGGAGGAAATCAGCCTTCCACAACCTGATCTCCTGCAAATGGCATCCCATCACTTCTGCTGTAGGCTGTCTGTTAGATGCAGCCTGCACACTAGGGAGGAGTTATACATGTAAGAGTGAGTGCAGCAATGGCTGTGCACACTTATTTCCCTGTTGGAATGTAAAATTTCATACCCTCTTCGTTGACATACCTGGAACAGTGCCTACTACATCATTGGTGCTCTGCAAGCGTTTGTTGAATGAGTGAATGAATGAATGAACTCTATTTAAACCTAGAATAAACTTAGGTATTCTTCTCATGTTAATTCTCTTAGGTTTTACATAGTCTTTTATTAAATATGTCAGCATTTTCTTAAGGGATATAACTTCTTAATTCTTATAGGTGATTAATACTCTTAAATTTGGCTTACTAAATTTTTTTTGTTACAAATCTTCCTGTTTGAATATACTGAACAATTCATGAATTTTTCTGTTTCTGTTTTGCATTTCCATTGATTGAATTTACTTAGTGCATGTGTGTGGATGATTGTGTGCCATGGTGTGCATGTGCAGGTCAGAAGGAAACTTGCAGGAGTTTGTTCTTTCCTTCCACCATGTGGGACCCAGGAATTGAACTTAGATCGTCAGACTTGGAGTCTAGCACCTTTACCTACTGAGTCATCTTGCTGGCCCTTTAAAAAATTAAAACATTTACATTAATTAATTAATTTGTGTATGTATGTATGTACCATGTGTACATGTGGAGGTCATACAATAACCCATAGGAGGGGTTGTTTCTCTTCTTCCACTGTGTGGGTTCTGGGGATCAAACGCAGGTCTTAGACTTGGCAGCAGGTACCTTTACTTTCAGAACCATTTTGCCAGCCTGGCTTTTTTTTTTTGTAAAGTTATTTATATTGCAATATATACATGTAACACTGAATCTGCCATCTTTGCCATTTTAAGCATGTAGTTGAGTAGTATTGTGTCATAACATTGTTATGTTTAGATCTGGAGAACCTTTTCATCCTGCAAACCTCAAACTGTATACCTATTAATCACTTCATCTTTCCACTTAGCCCTCAGCAATCACCTTTCTACTTTCTGTTTCTGTGATTTTGATTACTTCAGATGCTTTGTATGAGTGGAATTGGACAGTATCTCTGACAAGCTCATTTCATAAATTCATCCACATTGTAGTATGTAACAGAATTTCCTTTTTTATTAAGGCTGTCTAGTATTCCACTACATGTGCACACCTCATTTTGTCAATCTCTTGGGGGACTTCATCATTGATCTACAACCTTTAGCTATTAAGATTAATGCTACAGCGAACATCTCAACATCATTGAGCTCTTGTTTTGAATTAGTGTGTGTGTGTATGTGTATAAAATTTGGTTGTCAGACCATATGGTTATTCTGTTTTTTAATTTGTCAAGGAAGTTACTTTTGTCAATGACAGGTACAACATTTTACATCTCCACCAATAAGCATTTGGTTCAAAGTTTTAGATTATTGAGCATTGATTCATATGGCTAGTAAGATAAATTTAGTTTATCTTCTATACATAGAACATTTCTTATTAAATGATCTATTTAATTGTCCTCACAGGAAAGGATGTGAGGTTAATTTGTCGTGCTTCTTGGTAAGCCTGTGTTATCTTTAGTGCTGGAATGGTAACGATTATTCAATTATTGTTTTGGATTTTCCTTTCCATTTCATTCTTCTTTGTACGTGTGTGTGTGTGGGGGGTGGGTACGTATGCATGCATGTGCATATGCATATGGAGGCCAGAGGACAAACTTGGGTGCTGTCCAGATATTTTATTTTTCTTGAGACAGGGTCTCTCACTGGCTTGGAATTCACCAAATAGGGTAGGCTGACTGGCCAGTGAGCCCCAAGTGATATGCTTGTCTCTGCTTCCTGAGCACTGAGATTATGAACACACCTTACCCCTGGCTTTATTTACTTTTTTATGTTGGTTCTGGGGATTGATTTGCAAGTATTCTGGCCACTGAACTATCTCTCCTACCCCTCTTTTAATATCAAGTCTGAATTTAAGTATAATTCAGTTGTATGGCACGTTTTATAACTGAAAAATTTTTACAATTTTTTTGAGTTATACTTCATTTAAATGTTGAAGTTCAAATCCATTTAAAGATCATTTGTGTTGATAGTGTTTCTAAAGGTTTTTGTTTAATGGTACTACTGACTTTGAGGGCCTGGAGAGATGACTCAGAGGTTAAGAACACTCACTGTTCTTATACAGGACCTGTGTTCTGTTCTCAGCACCCACATGGTGGTTAACAGCCATTGTTAACTCTAGTTCCAGGGGATCCAACACCTTCTTCTGACCTTCTTGGACATTGCACAACATGGGTGCAGTTACATACATGCAGGCAATACACTCATACACATAAAAAATAAAAATAATGAAATATTTTTAAAAATGTTACTGACTTTCTTTTATTGGTAAGACACACTACTGCTATACATATCCTAATTTATTTCAATTTTTGAGTAATTTTGATATTTCAATACTGAGTACTTTGTAAATATTAAGTTAAGTAAAAAAAAAAAAAAGACCCTGAGGATCTTACAAGGCTAGGTAGATAGTCGGATTAACAGCAGATGAGATCTCATGACTTATGGAATTGGGAACTGAAATTAAAGAAATAAAAAAAAAATAGGCACATAAGTTAGAATGAGTAAGTGAGGGAAGAGCTGGCTTACAAAGGTGAATCCTAAGGGACAAACAAATGAGAGCTTGGTACCAACATCTTAGGACTATATTAAAGGACAACCTGCTAGGAATCAACTCCAGATCAGGAATCTGGAGATCTACACAGAACCTTACAAAATAGAAAGGGCCTTGATTTTGATCCAAAATGACATAAATCAAGAACTGTATTACTTTACTATTGCTGCTGTAAAATTACTATGATCTAGGTAGCTTGAGACAACCCAGAAGTTTTAGCTCACAGTTGTAGAGGTCAGCAGTACAGAATGGGGCTCTCTGGCTAAGATCAGGATACTGGTAAGGCTGCGTGCTTTGAGGAGGCATGTGGGGAGGAACTGGCAGAGTGCTCCGAGACATGCTCTTCGAGAGGTCATGGAGAAGCAGAAACATCCTAGATGTCTAGTAAGTCAGACATCCTAGAGGTTTTATATTGCACTCATATCTTTGAATAGATGTTTTCAGCCTTTTAAATAGGAATGCCATAGTCAGTAACATCATAAATTAATTTTACTCTTTTTCCTTTTTTCCTCTTCCCTATCTTTTCCTTTTTGCATCTGTGTGTGTGTATGTGTGTGTGTGTGTGTGTGTGTGTGTGTGTGTGTGTGTGATGCATATATGAGCATATGTATTCACATACATGTGGAGGACTGAGGTTGATGTGGGTTGTTTTCCTCAGTTGCTCTCTACTTTGTATATTGAAGCAGGGCGTGTGTGTGTGTGTGTGTGTGTGTGTGTGTGTGTGTGAGAGAGAGAGAGAGAGAGAGAGAGAGAGAGAGAGAGAGAGAGAGAGAGAGAGAAAGTCATGAAACTAGAATGGGGATCATAGAGAGGAAGAAGAAACTCTTAGAAGGTCGGAGATAGAAAGGGTAATTCAATGTATGTGATAAGAAAGCAGAGGAGGCTACTAACTAAGGGAAGCAAAAGAACCAGCTGGAAGTGCGCAGCTGGAGGACACAGGGGAGGGCAGACAGTAGGAGGGGAGATAGATTAGGACTGAGGATAATGGCACTTGTGAATGAAGATGCCATCATGGAGCCCATTTCTTTGTATGCTAAACTAAAACATGAGTAAAAATAAAAGTTTCTAGAACTTTGCTATACACCACACAAGCCCCCAGCCATACCTGTGACTACTGATCATTCTACATGTGGCTAGGCCTGTGTGCACATGTAAAGTATATATGGGCCTTGAAGAATTGGGACACAAAACAAAAAAGCACCAACCTGAATAAATTTTTTATTTTGATTCCAAGTAGAAATTCTAGTATTTTAGACACTCCGGGGTATGTTATTACCACTTATTTTACCTCTTTCCTTTTACTGTGTTGAGTATGGTTATAAGAAATTATATATGTGGCTTGCATTTGTGCTCTTTGGACAGAGTAGTTGGAGATTAAAAATCAGAGTGCTGAGAAGAAGCAAAATACCTGAAGGATTTGGGACTGCATGGCCTTGCCCTGCGAGGCCAGGGATGCTAGGTGCTCTGCTGATACCAGCAAACTCCATGTAGCAGGGCCCCTTTCGTTGAGCTGTTCAGGTGGTTCGCCCTGTTGGCATTTGGCTTGGGCTCACACATTGACTTGGGGATGTAATCCTTTAATAAGGGTTAGTATCAGGGGGAGGGTCAGTAAGTATACTTCCAGGAGTTGCCCAGATTTGTTTGTTTTTTAGCTACATGGAACTCTTGAGAGTTGAATGTTATTTAAGATAAATAAACCTGTGATAGAGGCTCTTGTTTTTCTTGTTTTCTAAAAAAGCATTTACTCTCATTGTGTGTCTGTATGATGTGTGTGGGTATAGGTGGATGTGTGCCATGGTGTATATGTGAAGAGGGCAACTTTGTGTGGAGTCAGTTCTCTCCTTCCTGCTTTATGTGGGTCCCAGGGATCAAATTCAGGTTGCCAGGCTTATGTGGCAAGTACCTTCAACTCCACTTCACCTACCAGCCATCTTGCCTGGCACGAGCTCTTTTTAAGAATTTATTTTGAGATAAAGTCTTGAAATCTATCTATCTATCTATCTATCTATCTATCTATCTCTCTCTCTCTCTCTCTATCTATCTATCTATCTATCTATCTAACTATCTATCTATCTATCTATCTATCTATCTATCATCTATCTATCTATCTATCTATCGTCTGTCTATGTATGTATGTATGTATGTATGTATGTATGTATGTATGTATACAGGAGTGTTTACCTGCATGTATGTGTGTGTGCACTACATGAGTGCTTGATGTCCATGAAAGTCAGAAGAGGGCATAGGATATCCCTCTGGAACTGGAGTTAGAGATGAATTAGAGGTTGTGAGCTGCTGTGAGTGCTGGGAACAGAACCCAGGTCCTCTGCAAGAGTACCCTGTGCTCTTAACTGCTGAGTCATCTCTCCAGGTCCATGCTGATCCATTTTAGAGTGGTAATTCACAGTCATGAGTATATGATGCATCTTGAGTCGTGAGCTTGAGCTCTTCCATGACTCTTCATTACTTGGTAACAGGATTCTTGATGCTTTCGGCTTCTATTTTTATCAGTTTAAAAACAGATATAAAAGAGTTATATGTATAGAACATTATTATTATTTTGGTCTTTTTGAGACTGGGTCTCCCTGTCTCTTCAGCTAGCCTAGAACTCATCATGTAGACCAGGCTGGCCTTAAATTCACAGAGATCTGCCTGCCTCTGCTTCCAAAGAGCTGGGATTAAAGGCATGTACTACCATGCCCAGATAATTGAACATAATTTTGAGGATAAATAATATATCTTAAGACATTTTTTAGAATATATATTCTAATTAGACTAACTTTGGCTTTTTTACATGAATTATATATTTATACACTTGCCAAGGAACAATCCACGTTAGGCTTATTGATTGTCATTTTGAAGAGTCACCCTTACTAGATTGTCATCCAGATGAAGTTAGAGTCACCCTTTGCAGTTTCCTAGCTTTTATCTGATCTGAGTGGGAGCAGTCAATTTCAGATGAAAGCTTATTTGTTGATAAGAGAAATAAGAAAGGAAGGAGGATCAGAACAGCACAAGATTTCTACCTGTAGTTACTTCCAGAAGAAGAAGAAAACTGTGCCCAGCTGAAAAGCCCAGGCCTAGATTTTGTCAGTTGAAGTTGCTTGCCAACACACTCTAACTGAAAGAGAGAAGGACGCACATATTTATGGTTAATGTTGGGGAGACTGCCATTAAAACAATTGGCAGAAAGGCTGATATTTTCATAGTCATAGGTCAAGTAATTTTCTGTATCTATCCAAAAGATTTGACCAAGGACTGACAAAAAAATTCAAATGATTCTGTTTACTTGGCTGCATCTAAATGTCTCATTTTCAGCTTATGGGAAAGATTGCTGTAGAGGTAATCTTTGACTATACAACAAAGTGACTGTAAATTGCTTGAATAACTGTTGGAAATTCAAATATAAAAACAGTCGTTGTCTAAGATAGAACAGGGCTTTCTTTTGACTTGTACTTTTCTCCTCTGAGTGTTGGTAATGTCAGTTGTACCTGAAGATGTGTTTTTAAACTGCCATTTGGTGAATCTGACAAAGGAAGATTAGTTTACAGATCATAAGGAGAGTTAGTGACAGCTAAAAACTCAATTCTTGAGCCTTAGTTCCCAGCATTTCCAGTGCTTTAGAGATAAGTACTGGGTTTTCTTTATCCTTTTCTGTCTCTAATGTTTTTGTGATTCTGGGAGTTGAACCCAGGGTCTTATACATTCTAGGCAAACCCTTTGCCTCTGAACTACAGAGAGTACAGTAGATGATGGATCTGGCAGCATATGTAGTGAAACTGGAACTGCTGAAAAGATTAGCATGGCTCCTGCACAAGGATGGCATGTGGATTCATGAAGCAGTCCATATTTTTAAATGTCACAATGAAACCCATTAGTTTGTATAATTAATATGTGCTGATAAAATATTTTTCAGAAAAGGAGGTATGGTAGGCTTGGAAGTTGGAGATCATAAATAACTTTTTCTGTTTCCTAGTAGAACAAACTTCTTAATCTTAAGTTACTTTTATTTTGACTTTAGTTTTTTAATTAGACCATTACTGATAAACACAAATTTATATTGGTACTGGGACCAGCATTTCTTTTATTATGACTTTAGTCCTGTGATTCAATCCCTTGCCAACAGAACAAATTTATATTAGTTACAAGATTAACATTTTGAGAAAGGATAAAGTAAGACTCATTGGAGGTTTTTTTTTTTTAATGTTTGGTCTAAAATAGCTGGTAGAATAAAAACATATTGTATAAACTAAAACAGGGCAAAAGAGCTAAAATGTAGTGGTGGACTAAAATAACTAGCAGTTCAAACGAGTCCAAGTGCTAAATATGTAATAATAATTTTTTTCCACTACCTTATATGGACAAGAGTTCTTAAAAAATTTTAAATAGCATATTTCCCTTTTTTGTTGTTTTTTCAATTATGTATATGTGTGTATACATATGTATATATAGATATATATGTGTGTGTGTGTGTGCACAAGCCATCTGGTTTAACAAACGGAAAGTTTTGAAGTTACCATTTTAATCTGCAGATTAACATTTTGCACTACTAGGTAGAAATGGCTATTTGTTGACTTGTGGGTAACTTGGTAAATTTCTCATTGAAAATGAAGAAATAAGTTACATTTAATTTATCACTTCTCTGATTCTCTTCCCCAATTTCTTGGAATCCCTGCCTTGTCATCCCCTAGATGATGGTAACAGATGTTCTATATACTTGTAGTAGCCATGCTACTGTTCATTAATTTTAGGGAGCATTGTATACCCCACTGGAGTTTAGAAATTGTTGGCCCCTTGGAAGAGAGTTTCTGGGGCCCTTTGATCACTGTGGATGCTTATTTGCTCCAGTAACTGAACTTCTTGCTCTGCCCTGAGCACATAGGCAGGGTCCTGCATCAACCCTACCATGCTTGCTGTTGTAGACATTTTGCTTCCATATCTCTATTACATCTTTGCTCAATTATTGTTCCTTTGTTCTCTTACTGTGTACAGGACCTAAATTTCTACAGTATGAGGATTTTAAGCAATGAACATTATGATCTGACCAGTGTGTTGAGAGAATCACCTTGTCTGTTGGGAGGAAATAAACCCAGCCAAAAAGCTGGGAAGTAGTCAAGGAAACTGTAGTTATCTAGCTTAAAGACAATGGTAGCTCTGGTCATGTGATCATGGAGATGAGAAGTGGTTGGACTCGGGACTTGTTTTGCAGGTCGAATCAACAGTATTTGTTTCTACTTTGATTGTAGCGTGACACAGGTGGAAGGGGATGATCGTGGAGTGTTTGGTCTAACAGAACGATAGACTAGAATTTCCCTATACTTCAGTGAAGAATAAATATTGAGGAAAAGAGCACACTAGACTTTTTATTGTATTGGATAAATGAACTTTGAATTATGAAAGCATTTGGGATAGGGACTGAACATTTGAGAGCCGTTGGCATATAAATATTATTTAAAGTCATGAGGGTCTATGAGATCTGCTGGAGAATGTACTAAAGAAAAGAGGTCTTAGAGTTGAACCCAGTTGAATCCAGTACACTTCAGTGTTTCAAAATTGAGGAGAGAAGGTGGGGGCAGGGTAAAAGTAGATTGGAGAAGACCCTGGAAATGGGGATTCTGGAAGCCAAGTGAATTATGTTCCAGGAAACAAAAGCATCAGCCCTGCCAAAGTGCTGCTGACACAACACTAAGGTGGAGACAGAAAGACCACTGGGTTTGGGAATAGGGAGGGCCTTGATGACCTTGTTGAGAGCCGTTTTGGTGCAGTGGTGGGGAAGAAAGGATGACTAGAAAGAACAACGGAAGGGGAAATGCAGACCTCAAGAATGGATGATTTTGTAATGTGGAGCAGAAATGAGATGAGAGCTAAAGAAAGAAGAGAAATCAAAGAAGACTCGTGTTAAAATGATGCTTGCATACTGATGGGAAGCAAAACTGATCTTACAGGAGAAAGAGAAGAGGACCAGCTGATGGGAACATGAATTCTTTGTTGAGCACTATACACAATGTCCAGGGAAGACTTTTCTGTTTTGTTTCTGCACTTGCAACTCACAGCAGGTTTCTTATAAACTTCCATTTAACACCATACAGTTAGATGTTAGCACCATATTACTTCTTTCAATGTATGATCCCCCTGCCTCCAAGAGTCCCAGCTATTCCTTGATCCAAAGAACCATACTTAAATAGGGTATATTAAATTTAGAGTCTTCTGGGAGCTATATGTAACAGTAGAAGCACACCATGTCTCCTGGAAATCTTAGATTATAATAGAAGGGAAGAGTTCTGCTAGGAGCTTACCTGCCTTCTTTCAGCAGCCTTAATAAATTGTACTTTGTTTTGTGATGCTTTAATATTTCCTCCAGTGTTGGGTTGTGAGTGGCTGCTCAGCTTTGAGAATCAGGCCTGTGTCTCACCGTAGGCATTCCTGGTATACAGCACTTCAGTCTGTCTTCAGGCTCATTTCTCCCTTTTCTATCACAAGGTTAGGCTTGTGGTGATGGTGAAATATTTTATCTGTAGCCAGAGGTTGATGCAAGTTAAAAGATGTTGTAAGTGGCAAAACAAACACAGTTCAGCAGAGACCAGTTGTTATTTTCTGAGCTCAGTGTTTCTTTCTGTTTCCATTTTCAAGATTTAAAGCCAGAGTATTATAATGAAGTCCAGAACCCTGAGCCAGTTGCTTGTGTGTCTGTAGAAGGGAGTGGTGACCTGTGGAATTATCTGTAAAAGGTGTGCATGGTTTGTGTGTTTCTCATCTGCTTATCCCTACAAATTATTTGGGAATGTTTTATTATGCTTAAAGCTGTGATTTGTAAGTTTATGTGGTTGAATTTGTAAAGGGTTGGAAGGTAGAAAAGAAACTGGGAGCTCTGAGGTAATCACAGTGTGAAAGGATAGAGAGCCATTCTTTAGTTTTGGGTCATCTCTGTGTTCTTTAGACAAGCATGTCAGAATGACCATGTCATAATCTCTAGCTGAGCTACATACTTGCAGTGAGAGCAGGTAGACGACCTAGGAGCCTACCAGCTCAACACAGATTTGCAGCCTTTGAAAGGGGGTCTTTGTAATTCCTAGGTCAGTACATAATCTGTTTACCAAAACTGCCCGCCCCCCCAGTGGGGGTGAGGGGAGGCTATAATTCTTTAATTCCAGCATTCAGGCAGGTCTCTGTGAATTCAAGGTCAGCCTGGTCTATATAGTGAGTTCTAGGCCAGCTAGAGTTATGTAGTGAAGGACATTGTTTGAAAATAAATAAGTAGGGTTGGAGAAATGGCTCAGTGGTTAAGAGTACTGGTTGCTCTTGCAGAGGACCCGGGTTTGGTTCTCAGCACCTACATGGCAGGTAACAACCATCTGTGACTCCAATTTTGGGGGATATGATATGCCCTCTTCTGGCCTCTGACCTCCATTTACATACATGCAGGCAAAACAAACAATAAAATAAAAATAAATAAATATAAACTACGATATATAAGTTGTGTTTTTAAATCTTCAAACCTTTCTTTCTTGCATAGATTATGGGTAGAATTATTGAAAAATATTACTTGATGATAATGATATTAATGAATGTTCAAGAGATTAGAAACCTGTCTGGGTATATATTAATGTATTGCTTTACTTGGGTGGAAGTTTGTTCTTCATAAGTACTTCCAGACATACTATAATGAATGAAAACATATGTCATGCTAAGTTATAGAATGACTTAAGTGGCCTGAATACTTAGTAAAAGCAGATGAGTCTAAGGGGTAGTTTTCTTATTGTTTGAATTTTTAAAAAATTCATGTATTTGGGGGACTGTAGAGGTGGCTCAGTGGTTAAGTACACTCGTTGCTCTTGCAGAAGACCCAGGTTCAACTCCTAGCACCCACATGGTGTTTCATAACTGTCTGTAACTCCAGTTCCAGGGGATCTGACACCTTCTTCTGACCTCCATGGGCACTGCATGGTACAGGTGCACTTAGACACCTGAAAGCAATATACATGTACACATAAAATAAAAATAATTAAAAAAACATTTTCTTAAAATGCATGTATTTTTATACTTTAAAGAAACAAAAATGTAATACTATAGTATTTTATGTATCAAAATGAAAATTTTTGAAATTACAATTTTGTTCTTTGATAGTTTAAGAATTTTGGTCCTCTTTGACTTTTCCAACTTTATTTTCTTGCTTTATTGTAGAAAACCCAAATTGAATTGCTACATCTTGAAAAGGTTGAATTTACTTCCTTGGTCATGTGGTTACTTCTCACTCTATTTTATATTTTAATTTTATATTTTATCTTTATTTTTTTTTTCCTATAGACTGGTGAGTTTTCAGCTCGTTTCCTGTTGAAGTTGCCGGTGGATTTCAGTAATATTCCTACATACCTTCTCAAGGTAAAAATGTGTGATTATTAGTAAGAAAATATAAATAAAATTTTAAAGTAGTTATTTGACTCAATATTTGTGTAACTGGTTTGTCTACATTTTGTTCAGATGATAAATTCTATTGACAGTAATTACACATGAAAAGTCATTGAGTTATTTTGTTCCCTTTAGCTAAGGTACTAACTTTAAAATTCATTTAGACATGAGTTTTTCATGCCAGGTGAAATTAGTAGCACAGTTACCAGGGAAGTCACTTTTATTTGATAATCTTATTGGGATGAAAGACTAATAGAAGTTATCTACTGCATTATGTCTTTAAGTAGGAATGCATACTAACCATGCCTACTGAGTGACATTTTTCTTTTTTATGTCAGTAGTTTAACTCAAGCACTTTCAAAGTTGGGCTGCCCCAGAGATTCATAATCTAGTTAAATCTGTATATGTGGCAGGCTTTAAAATGGGATGGAGGCCTGGGGATCAGCTCTTTGGGGAGAAATATGTAAATGCTTTGTAAAGAAGAGGTAGGCTCCAGAAAACTGGGCTGTGGTTAGTGAGGAAGCCCAAGTAGACCAAAGAGTGCATTCTGGAAGGGAACTCCTGAGGGAGAAGCCCATGTTCATCACAGATAAGGACTTTGGTTATGATTTAGCATTTGGTTAGCTGCCCTGAACCCTTGTTTCAACCTGTGGTTATTTAATTTTAGTCTAACCTTAGAAAATTTGTGCCTTCCTAATTTGATGTTGGTCAGAGAGCTGATTGTATTTATAACTGTTGAGATAAGACAGAATCCATGTACAAGTTACTCTGAACACTATAGAAACTGGTAATGTTAGATATGATCTTGATAATGGTTGGAAGTATGTTTTGGTAGAATATAGATGGAAACCATAGGGAAGACTAGGTAAGCTTTAAAAAATTACTTAGTTTTTTTTTTTTTTTTTTCTGGTTGTTTGTTTTTTGGAGACAGGTTTCACTAATCAGCCCTTGCTGGCCTGAAACTCACCATGTAAACCAGGCTGATGTCACACAGATACCTGCCTGCCTCTGCCCCCTAAGTACTGGGATTATTTTGTGTATTTCCAATACCTACCTATTCATTCCTATTAAGAGAAAAATTATTTTCTTTTCCTCTAAATAAAAATGAGTTTTGGGGAGGCTTATTAAATTTTATTTTTAGTTTCCACTGGACTAGTTTTCTACACTGTATTCAATTGTTGTGATGTTCAAGAGAGACTAAGAGGCCAGCATTGTCAGCAGTTTCTCTACAACCTTGTGGTGGGGAATAAACCCATCAGATCCATGATCACCATGTATAATTAACTTGTTTTCAGTAATCATTGTGTTCTGTTTTTACAGCAGATAATTGCCTTAAAAGCTCCTCAAACACTTGCTTCTGTGGCCTCCTTCGTCTACTCCAGTTAAATCTCTCCTTTAGCTCAGTTTAAACCAAATTCAATAGTACATATGATACACTATTCATAAAATCACATTTAACCAATTCTAGTTAACTAAATTTGTTTAGATTTGCTAGACCTTGTCCTTTGAGTAGCTTTTCTACTAGATATTGATCTTGTCTGTGTTCATGCCCTTGTAGGTGAAAGATTATAAACTGGTATTTTTCCTCTTTGTTACTACATTCTCATATTTTCTGTTTTAAAAATTCTTACTTTGTTATGCTTCTGGTTTCCTCTCCAGTCAGATAAAAGAACAATGGACCATATTAGCCAAAATTGTGAGGTTTTCTATTTCTTCCCCAAATTACTACAAAGTAATCTGTTTCCTATAGATAAAATGCCTGCATGCCTTTTTGAATCTTCAATTCATGCAAAGAAGGTAAAACAACCAGGACAAAAAAGGAAAAGCTTGTGTGACACAAAATACTGACAAAACAAATGAATGAAGGCCACAGAGATAACAAACAAAGCAATATAACCCCACAACATACCACACACAGTGCAGGGTATATGTCTCAGATCTATTGTGTAAGAACATTGGAACATTTGCCTTTGTTTTTTAGAGAAAGCTTGCAGTAGGAACTCCTTGGCATGTTACTTGGTTTTGGATGCTGCCCACCATTTAATTGGTAGGCCTACAATTTTTGGTGTAAGTACAAAAATAAAGTTAACCTATCCAGTTCTTAGGGTTAGGGTACTCTTTGTTAAAATCAAAGCAGTTTACTTACTTTGTCTACCAATTGAATGGTAAAGTAGAACTTTTAAATACTGAGAGGTCATGACAACAAGTGACTACAACACCTTTTGATTTGCTGCAGTGGAATGTTATTGTACCATAGTGATTCATCATCTGTTCCTAAGTTCATTATACCAGTTTTACTTACTGATGGGATTCTTTGATGTTAGAATAAAAAATGTAGCAAACATTCAGTGATATGGTTTTGTTTCATGAATATGTATTGTTCTTACACAGGCTAAAATAAATTTAAAGTGATTTACCCTGAAAATGAAGCCTACCTTATGATTCTAAATTTTATTCTTGGTTGAGCTAAGTTCAAGACTTAGATAGATAAATCACTTATGTGAAAACTCAGTAGAAAAACAATTCTGGATTCATTAATCTTTATTGCAAGTGATCGAAATTCAGCACAAACTTGTATAAACAAAATGGGACATGTAAAAATCTTCTGTTCCCATTGTTTATGTAGCAGGAAACAGACCCTATGGTTTATAGTCTTCTTATATGTCAGGCAGACTGAGCTTCCCAAGTCTGTTCCTTTTGGGCTCAGTTACACATTCCAACTGATGCGTTTGTAGGGAGAAGTTGGTTCAGAGTGTAAGGGAGGTTACTGAAATGATGTAGGTGCAAATATTCACTATGATCTTTTGCCAAAGAAAGATTATTTTGTAATTGTATACAGTTGGCCCTCCAGATCCTCAGGTTCTGTCCTGAGGTTCTGAATTCATTAATTTAGCCATCTACAGATGGAAAATATTTGGAAAAAATTAGATCTCTACTGAATGTTTACAGATTTTTGTTGTCCTTTTTATTATTCTCTAAATAATATGGTATAATAATTATGTAACATTTACTAGATATTTAAAGTATATCAGAGGATTTTCATAGATTATATGCAAATACTTTATGTCATTTTATGTAAAGAACTTAAGGATTATACAGATTTTGGCACCCATGGGAAGTTCTGGAACCAATCTCCCATGGATACCTAAAGGTGACTGCACTTTCTCATAAGGAAGAGTTAATAATTAGAAAATGCTGCTTTTAATTTTGTTGAAGTGAAAACTGGCTTATCTGTTCCCATCTTTATTTTTTGTTCTGCAAATTACCCAAGCTAACAATATAACAAAGCATTGTCTTTTTTTCTTTTCTTTTGTTTTCCTAAAAGCCATATTCCATAGTGAAAGAAAAAAAGATTCTAATGCTAACATTTTTATCATTTGAATAAGAAATACTCAGAAACTGCAAATATGTTAGAAGGGAGGAAAGAAACTTATAGCCATGATATATATTGGAATCAGTTTTTAAAATAATGAACCAATTTTATACAGGCTATAGTGAAGTTAAGATGCTAGTATTAGGAATCTGGTTAATAGTGTTGTATAAAATGTATAGAGAAATTGCTGGATCTCACTGTACTGGAAAGGTAAGCAGCATTATTTCCTGTTGGTAGTACATAAACTTCTTTGGGGGCTAAGAAAATATCATATTGTCTATGCTGCTATGTAGTTCTGGAGTGTCTCTTAACTAGGTAGGATCAGGCTTTGGTCCAGGCCAGACCAGAAGCAGGGCCATAACAATTTACTTTGACTCAAGTACTTGGACTTCTGGTTTCTGCAGTAATCTTACTGGCATTGTTTTACATGACACAATGAGACCATTCATTCTTCCTAATGGAATGCTTGCTGAAATTTAGTTCCCCTGTGGAATCCAAATCATGACACTATATGAAAATGAATTGTGGGTGAAAAAGCTAAATCTTTCATCTGTCAGGAGATGAAGCAGGCATTTTTCTTCTGAAGCCACCCACTGTGGCTGTCTGATAGATAAGTCAGGGCATACAGTGAAAAACACAGTTCACTCTGTCAGAAAGCAGAAATGAAGGTCAGCTTATCACGACATGTTCAGGAGCTCTAGGACAGGCAGAGAGTTGTAGTAAATATCCAAATTGTTGACATAAGATGGTGCAACCAGTCACTAATAGGGTGGAGAGCATTTCAGGGTCCCTGTGTGCTGAGATTATCTGATTGATACAGGAGCAACTTCCTCAGCCTGACCTTGGTTAGTAGGTTTGCTTTCATTCAAACTTAGATTAGCAAATGCTCTGGGGGCCAGCAGGTACTTAGAAGGATGATGTCATATAGAAGGATATGGTGAAAACAATGAACAAGCAAATATGTGCTTCATCTAGAGTAGTAACTGCTGTATAGCTAATGTTGTTTTCCATGTGAGAATAGGGGTCTGCTGTGTCAAATATGCAGATGCTTGTGTAAGGAGCCCAGAACTTCTAGATTTTGGTGTTTTGAATTTGAAAAATGCCTGTCTTGTAAGTGATGGCAATAATAAATATTATGTTTTTTCTTTTTTTTTTTATGTGTTTGTGTGTGTGTTTCATGACAGAGCACACCTGTGGAAGTCAGAGGAGAGCTTTCATGAGTCATTAATTTCCTTCTACCATTTAGGTCTCTGGGACTGAACTCAGGTCATCTGGCTTATTGATGAGCACCTTTACCCACTGAGCCATTTTGCTGGCCTGATAAATACTTTTATAAAGCACTGTGCAGGCCAAATGGAGTATCTCTTCATGTTGGTCATGGCCTATAAATTGCTCTAAAGCCTTGCAGTCTATGACCAAATGGGCAGTAGAAGGATGTTCTTCCTTTTCCTTCATTTACATGCTCAATTTGATATTAAGGGTAACTGTACTGTGATGCAGTGGACCAAAGAGGACCTTGAAGTAGGTTTCAATAGGTGTCCTGAGTCCCACAGCATCCTGTGCTGCTGTAACATCTGCAGTAGAGACTCCCAGATAGGCAGAGTTTTACTTTGGTGTACAGTACTATGCAGGATACCTCAGTATTGGTTTTGACTCAAAATGGTTCTAGGATTATACACCACCACCCAAAAAAAATTCAAGCACAATCATTGTCCCCAAATACCATATAATATAACTGATAAGACAAAGTTAATAAAAACTAATTGGAAAAAGTTAAGTACTAACTCGAATGCTGCATGTACAATAGAGTTAAAAGAATGTAATGATTATATGGGACATACCATGGAGAAACCCATATTCTGTAGATTAATATCTGATAATTATAATAAAAACAGAAAAAAATCTATGAAAAGAAAGGGGTTAGGGTTGGAGAAACAGCTCATCTGTTAACAGCAAGTATTGCTCTTCTAGAGGACCAGAGTGTGGTTCCTAGTACCAATGTCAGGAGGCTCACAACTGCCTACAACTCCAGTTTCAGGGGATCTGATCCTCCCTTCTGGCCTCCATGGTCACCTGTACTCATTTGTACATACACATTATTAAAAAAATTTTTTTTAAATCTTAAGAAATAAGGGTTGTTTTCATTGGAATGGTTAGGGAGACTTATGATCAAAAGCTGGAAAGGGGGGTAAAGGACAGGTATGTGCACATGAGTTTATGTAGTTGATGGTAGAGTTGTAGGGACATATTTAGTTTAGGGAATAAGTAGTAATCCAAACTGCAAGAGAAATTTCTCATGAAGGTCTGACTAATGGGAGACAAACCTGGAAAGATGGATTTTAGATATCTGGATGTTAGATAATTAGTTCAATCTCATTAAAAAGGTGGTTTTCATCCCCTTATCCCTTGGTCATGATGGTAGTAGTTTCTGCTCTTTCTTCTTTGATCCCATTCCCTCCCAAGTCTCATCTCTCTTCAGTGTCATTGCTAGCACCATGTATTTTAACCTCTGCTTGAGAACAGTGAGTTTCTTGTTGGATGCCCCTTCTAGGACCTACCCTTTTGCACAGTGCTATTTTGTATGGCTTCCTAATGCAAGCTTTTAATCTGAAACAGGCTGCTTTCCTCACCATCCTGCCAGGGCTGTGAGAATTTTCTGTGGTGCTACCTTATTTATGTTCTCCTCCCAGCCCAGAAGCCTGAACTCTTTCAACTTTTTTCCTGAAGATCCACTTAATTAATCTAAGAATAAAGAGAAGCTCAGGGTAGTTCGAGTTGGCAGTAAGAAGAGAGGCACTAAGAGGTCAACATGCAGAAGAGGAATAATGAAACCAAAAGAAGCAGTTTGTAGGAGCATGATCAGCATATGAGAGTAGGGAAGTGAAGGCCTCAACTTGGGAGGCTCAGTGGGAAAGACTGTCATATAGGTAGAAGGGCAGTAGGGGCCCAGAGCTGTATAAGGTAAGCTTTCAAGATGCTACTAAATGAACAGCAGTGGAATAAAAAGAAAAGACCCACCTCATGTAGCTGGGAGATCAAACACGTGAATACAGTGGTCAGGACAGAGGCAGGACTGTTGGTGTTCAAGAGCAGGTGATTGATTAGGAGCTAGTCAGCATTTTAACAAAGGGAATTGTAGAAATGAGATAGAAACTAGATAAACTGAAGAGGTCAAGCGAAGCAACTGGTGACAGACTCCTGTCCAAAATAATCACATAGAGGGTTTGGGTTTGGGGTCCGAAGGGGGCAGTTTCTTTGTTGTTTTTAACATCCTTGTTTGAGAGACTTTAGAAAAAACAGATATTATCTCTTTGCAGTTTTGCTTTATCAGTTGTGTTGAAGTTTCTTGATCAAGAGCTCTTTCCCTACTTGTGCCCCTTAACTGTTTCCTTTGTTTCTGTCCTGCCTCAATTTTCTCTTCTGAGACCTCACGTTCTTAATCTCTTTTTAAAACTATAATATAAAGTCACACTTAATAAGCAGCTTTTAGAAAGAAAGCTTTAGCTCACTCTTGTGCAATCTGACTTTAAAACAAAGTAGTTGTCTGGTGATTGAAAGAGAATAAAGAATTTGTAGGGAGCCCTCATCCTCTTATCTCAAAGGAAATAGTTTTGTCTAATCAAATAGGAGGGTACATACTTTTTATAAAAGTAGGAATGTGTACCTAGAAGAAAGTGCCATAAAAGAAAGGTGATGTTTATTCCAGTAATAAACCCGATTTATTCTCACTAACTTTGAGCCAAACTTTGCATTTGCTACTTAATCACATAGAACTGTGAGACAGTCTGAACATTTACTCTGCTGGGAAATGCTGGCTATTTCTTCATTAGGTATAGGACTGGGGAACTGTGACTTTGAGTTCATTGTCCTTGTCCCACCTCCCTTCTCTAGAGAGGGAAATGAGGCTTGGAGAACAGTTCTCTCTAGATGAGGGCCAGCAATCTTCTCTAAAGGGCATAGTAGTGAAATTTTAGGCTGATGTGCCATATGGTTTCTGTCACAACTACTCAACTCTGCTGTCATAGTATGAAAGCTATTGCATATAATATGTAAATGAGTGAGTGTGGCTGAGGTCCAATAAAACTTTATTTTCAAAAGTAGGTCTTGGACTGGATTTTGCCCATGGGCAGTAGTTTGCTGATCCTTCTTCTAGATTATGGAAGGGAGCATTTCTTTACAAAGATTCTTGGTATATCATGGTTAGAAAGATAAAGGGATCTGACTCAATGAGTGTAAGTAGTTTAGGTACTAGTCTATCAAAAAGAGACCCCAGAGAGCTAGCTAGATTGTAGCAAGAAGTTATCATGCATGAACCAAAAATGGGCTTTTACCAGATACCAGATCTACTGTGGCCTTGATTATGGATTTCTCAGCCACTAGGACTATGAGAAATAACCTTTCTTTTTCTTTTTTTTTTAAATAAGTATTTTGTTTTGGCAATCAGATTTGACTAAGAAATAAGATACCTTTAACATTTTTTTATTGCAATTTTCATCTTGAATATCTCCCAAAGGTCCACTTGTTTAGTTTTTAAAAATATTTTATTATCTTAATTTTATGTGCATAGGTGTATTGCTTGCATGTATATAAGTGTATCCATGTCATGTAATGCTGGAGGAAGTCAGAAGAGGGTGTTGGATTCCCTGGAACTGGAATTAGGGGTAGTTGTCAGCTGCCGTATGGGTGCTGGTATTCATGTCAGTATAATGCAGAAGTTATGGTTTAGAGTTGATTTTTTAGCACAGTAGTATTTTGACCAGTAGATAGCCACAGCTGAATGTGAAAGCTGATGTGAATGCCATATGAGCAAGCTGTTGAAATGCAGTTCATTGTGTACACTGTCCCTGCAACTCATAGCCTTCTGCTTGACTCACTCTTCTATCTGAGTATTTATTGTCTGCTTTCCTCCAATCTGTGTGGAAAAGAAAGGGTCATAGGACAGTGAGCCAGAGCTGTCGTTAAATTCTGTCTAAACCTGATTCTCTACTATAATTTCTGATGGTCATTTCGCTCAACTCCTCCTCATAACTCAGCAATTTCAATGTTTCTTTCTAGTCTCTTCTAGCAATTTACCTTTATATTGATCACTGTGAAACATTGTTGGGAAAAACTGAAGTGAGCTAAATTAATAGCTTTGCCATATCTATATTTCTGAAGACTCAGTATTTTAAAATATAAATTCTCCCTAAATCATATAGATCTAACACAATCCTAGCAAACCAAAATTTTAGCAGATTTTTTTTGGTAGACATTGTCTGATCCTGAATTGTACTTTACAATGCCATGTACCTAGAATAATAAAACAACTTTTAAAAGGAAGAGTAAGGATGGCGCACTCTCACTTTGATTTTAAGCCTTTCTGTAATACATAGGAGATGGAAGCAGAAAGGGAGACTGTTTAGGGGAGAAAGGGAACCAGCAAGAGGTGGCAAGGAGGATGGAGAAGGATTTTGGGACAAATGAGAACAAAATATAATGATGTACATGTATGAAGATGCCACAGCGAGACCCACTAGTTTATATGCTAATTTAAAATTAATTTAAAAAAGACAGAGAACATTAAACCATTGATAAACAAACAAATATCCCAGCCTGTGGTATTCTGTTATAAGAGTAAAAAGTGAACTAAGGAAGTATGTTAATCCTCTAGATAGAGTCACTGAAGTCCCAACAACAAAATATAGGGGGACAGTGACACTCATCTGTTGATACAGATTAAGACTTTTCAATACACATATTGTCTTGTACCATATATTGACCTTGTGGTCATATAGCATTTATTTGCTATCATTCATTCATTTTGTGTGTGTGTGTGTGTGTGTATGTGTACATTTTTTATGTTGGGAGTTGAATTCTAGGTTGGTTTTTCAGTTTTTCCCTTTAATATCATAACACATAGATTTGATAAGCAGATTTTTGCCATCTCTATCCCAAGTGATTAATTACATGTTTCAGTGGGGACTTGCAGCACACAGCAGGTAACATCTGATCATTTCTTTGGTAGCCTTGTTACACCATCAGCTGTTCCATGCCCTCCTGGCTATTGCCAGTACTCACTGCACTTTCTTGTCTTAAGCATAAGGATATTTTCGTGGACTTTCTGAAATGCTTGACTGCAGTGATGATACCCTCATTATGTTCCCAGGATTTAATTACTTACTAAGAGTATATTTGGTGTGAATAAAAAAGGATTTACTGTATAAAGCTGTAATAATTCAGATAACATGGTAATGGTTTAAAAATCAACAATAAAAAATGAGCAGTCTAGAGCAATGGAACAGAATAGAATATCCATAATATACCCCCACCTTTTTGGGCAACTGATTCTTGACAAAACAAAGTTAAAAGGCTAATCTTTTCAATAAAATGATGCTGGAGCAATCCAATACTTAAACAAAAACCAAAGTTAAAGAAAGTTAATCTAAAACTATAAATCTTCCAGAAGAAAACAAGATGAAACTCCAATAAGGCTGTTATTTTCTGTTGTGCTGTTTAAAATTTGAATATAGTAACTATCAACAGAGATGATGTATAAATTAAAGTTCTTTGGGGTTTTCCGTTTTTGTGAAAATAAGTTCTGAACTGTTTGAGAAACATTGCTGTAGACTGTCATCACCTGTATATTTAGTTGATTCAGTGCAAAATCTAAATATTTCTAGAATAACAATTCTAATAACATGCTTAATAATAAATAATAGTAATTATGTTAAAAAATTTCAGTGTTGCCAGCTTATACAAATCTAGAATAAAGCTGATATCTTCATGAATTGTTCTTTGAAATCAGTCCTATTCATGAACTGCCAGCTTCTAAGGTTTTGCAAAAGTTCTTGGTTTAGGGACATTTGATGTGTAGAAATCTGAAGTGCTTGTTTGGGTTTTCTAGTGTCTGTTGTTTTGAGTTATGACTCACAGCAACCTCTTATTCAAGGAGTGTGTGGTTTAATGTGACTGCTAGCATTTAGAGAGGGACTTTGGTCAGAATCTTACCACTGTTAGACAAAGCCGTGCTGCATATTCCTAAAATGGCATGGTGGATGTTTGTTGTTTTTATCTGCCAGCATCTGTCTACCTTTCTTCTTATGATAGCACCTCTCAGTGAAAGCGTAATTACCTTGCATGTGTGAGGCCATGGGTTGACTTTCCAGTCCTGGAAAACAAACAAACGAAGTGTTGCTTATAGTATATCATGCTTACACTCTTTCTCGTCCATTCATACCATCCTGATAGGGCTGCCCATCACAGTGTCCCTTCAGCCTAGCATAGGAACCACATCAGGTGGTCCAAACTTGATCAGAGTCCTTCCTAGTACATTTGGAAACTAAAGGAAGAAGGGCAAAATCTTTTTCTTCACTGTGATTTTTTTTTTTTAACGCTAAAAGAATTAGGTCTAGGACTACACACAGTGATGTTCTTCATGTAGGAAAAGACTTCTAGACACATGATCCAGTAGAATAAAAGACAAGCCACTTAATGTAATTTAGTACTTTGTAGTTGCCACATTAACAGATCTACAGAGAAACAAGTGAATTAATTTTATGTTTTATTTAATATATATTTTCAAAATATCACAATATGTAATACAAATTAAAATGATATACATGTATAATCTTTATACTAAGGTCTTGAAATTTTGTGTGTATTTTACTCTCATTTCAGGGTAGTCACATTCCAAGTACTCAGTAACCATAATTGCTTAGTGGCTTCCCTATGGGAAGCGTAATGCTATGACTGGGACAAAAGCAGCCCACATGGATGAGAAGTGAAAGTGCGAGGTGGAGATTGAGAGGGAGACAGTGCTGTTGGTCCTGAGGCTGTGGGTCTCAGTTTAACACTGAGGGGCTGTTCTGGACCTCACTCCTAACCGAGCTCTGCTTTGGAGTCATTGAATGCCCTTCGGAGTTTTCTCATCAGTCATCTTTTCGTTTTACTTGACAGTGAGTTGGGATCAAAAGAAGCTTGACTCATATAGTCAAGCATTGTTATTCCTGTGTTTTTTAAGATAAGAAAACATAAGCTAATAGATAGGTGAATCAGGTTGATCACCCAGGATTATCCTGTATATGGTATCGCATGGGTTCCAACCCAAGTTAGTCTTGTTCAGCCTATATTTTTCCTACCATAGTCTTTGTGTAGGACAAACATTGCCTCTTTGCAGGAAACACTGGGATGTCAGTTCCTGGCATCATTACATAGTCATTGCCTAAAAAAGTTCCTTCAGCTTCTGTACAATGGAGTTATAGAAATATTTATTTCATGAGAGGAATCTTTTGGTGGAGGCCCAGTAGCAGTGCCATCAACATATTTTACTCCCTGCTCATTCTAAATGACTTCCGAGTCACTTGACAAGTGGAACCAAGTTCCGTACTTCAAGTCTTGTGGTTACGTGCTTCTGGTGTCTTGTAGACAAGGTGGAGTAATCCGATTCACTTGAAATATATTATTGCCTTCCCAAGAAACTTTACTAGCACTTATTAACAATTATATCATGAAAGAGCAAGACTTATGAGCCTTGTTAAGGACACATAAGATCTGTTTTCCAACCTGAGTAGAATTAAACAAGTACTTACCATAGTTTTAGAATGATTCAGTCTTCTCTTTACCATAACTGGTGTTGCAAAAACTGGATATCAACTCGAGGCTACTGTTTCCCATTTTTTAGAATCATCCTGTTGAATTATTCTAGTGCGCTAATGTTGATCTGGTGGTTGATCCATTTTAGATCATAGACCCATATGTTTGAGAGTTATAGTAAATGAGGCTGGTGCCAATCTATAATTTCAGTACAGCAATTGATGTTTGATGACATCACAGGTAAAAACTGAACTTTACATCCTTAGCACACTTGCAAAAGTTTCATTGTTGGACAATAACAAAACAAATTAAGGCAATTTTAATTTCTGTAGGTAGTGTAACATGAAGCTATGTAAAATTAGAAGCCTATAAAGCAGTAACGCTGCCTTGTTGATAACTGTGTGATAGGAACCTGCTACCACTCTCACAGTTTCCCATCCAGAAATTGCATTACTGTTTTTTAATGCCATATCTTTAAAGTTTTAAAAAGATATTAGGTTCTCACTGAGGATCTTCTTCTATTCATGATGCTGTGTCCTGCTCTGGCTTCACCCACAGGTATTAACAGCTGGCAGGCACATCTCAGTGCCATAGTCTACTCATAGATTCTGCTCATGACAAGAACTCCCCAGGTCTTGTTCACCTTTATGCCTCCCCCTCTATTCTATTAAATCTAAATAATCTGGCTCTTTCATTTTTTTGGCAAGGAACTTCAAACTACATCTGTATACCACACATAGCCAGAAGGATCTGGCCTACGTGACCAAAATTCTCTTCATTCACTTGGCTGGTTATTTCCAAGGATATTTGTCCTTTATTAACTCACTAAGCTGTTTTAAAAATAATTTTATGTGTTTGTGTTTTATTTTGTTCTAAAATGATAAAACAACTTTAAAAAAAAAAAAAGCAGTATAGAGCTGGAGAGATGGTTCAGCAATTAAGAGCACTGGCTACTCTTGCAGAAGACCCAGGTTCAGTAAGCGGCATCCATATGGTAGCTAACAACTGTGTGTAATTTCTGTTCCAGGGGATCTGATACCCTCTTCTGGCTTTCATGACCATTCATGACCATTCATGGGTGCACTTACATACATGCAGGCAAAACACTCATACACATAAAATAAAAATAAACTTAAAATAAAAAAAATACTGTCTTTAAAAAAACAATACAACATTGAATATGAAAGATTTTAAAGAGCTTTATATTATCTCCATTTGCCCTGCCTAATTTTGCCTGAGAAACTCGGGTTCATAAAATCTATATTATTGCAAGAAAATCTGTTTCAGAGGCATTCTTGGAAAGGAATTCACCAATGGATCTAATAACTAATCTTTTAGTTGGGTTAGGAATTGTATTTGAGGCTGAATATATATGCCCTGATAAAGTAATATGATCTGTGTCTTCATTGTGATTATTAATCATATCAGTAATTCTACAACTTAAAAATCTATGTATTCTTTTGTATATATTTAGGAATATTATTGCAGAGATATATATATCTGAACCCATTAATACTCTTCTTGGTAAACATTTATTAGTAGATAGTATAATAGTTATTTATTGCTGCACACTAATTTACTCCGTGACTTACTGATTTAAAGCTGTAGGAATTCATTACTGCCTAGTTTTTCTGGATTAACTGGCAGGTTCATGTGGGTCTCTAATGTGGTTTCAGTCAGGTTAATAGCAAGGACTTTAGGTACTGCAAGGTTTTTATGGTGAGAGGACCTTTCTTAGATGTTTCATGGACGTTGACACAAAACCCAACCATGTGAGACTTTCTACAGGCTTGCTTGAGTATTGTCACAACATGGCATCTGAATGTCTCCAGAACAGGCACCGGGAGAGAGAGGACCTTTAGTCAGCCCATGCTTGAGATTGTACACTGTTATCTCTTTCTGTTAATTCATTAGAAGTTCAGTCTAACCCACACTTAAGAGAAATGGAAATTGTTTCCACATAATTTAGAAGAAAATGTCAAAGACTCCATGGACATATTTTAAAATGATGTAAGTATTAAGTTGGTAGGGAGAGTGATAAATATTAGGATCTAGACACACATGAGCATTACTGTGTCCCCATAATTACTTAAGTCAGTTTTATATTCCAGTCAAATACAACAGTAAGCCTGGATGTATCCTTTATACTTTCTTCATTTTGTGTATCCCTCAATCTGGAATAGCCCACTTTAGTGTCTACCTGTTCAAATCTTCCTATCAGATGTGATTGACTTTATATAACTGTCAATTCCAGGAAGAAGGAAGTTTGAGAAAGTTTGTGAGATAGTTGAACTTGAATTTTGTTTAAGGAAAAACAAGATTGTTGAGTGTGAAAGCGGCAGATTAAAGGGTTTGGGCTTGATTACAACACCTTAAAAGATTGTTTATAGTTTATTTTGTTTTATTTATTTTGTATATAAATGTTTTTGCCTGTGTGTATGTCAGGGGACCACATGTATATAATGCCTGCAGAGACCAGAAGAGGGTATCAGATCCCCTGGAACTGGAGTTAAGGATAGTGTTAGTTTCCATATGGGTTCTGGGAACTGAGCCTGGATTCTCTGCAAGAACAGTCAATGCTCTTAACCACTCAACCATCTCTCTAGCCCCTGTTTAAAGTTATAAAATAGAGGCAAGGTACAATCAAAGTGGAGCCTTGAGATTTCAATGAGAAGGCTTCATAAAGTGAAGCATAGATAAAGGACACTGCAAGGCCAGAAGGGAAGTGATACACTATTGACTGTATACCTAGGAAGTGAAGGCTCGTGTTCATAAGGGTTTAAGCTCTTTGTGGGAGAATTGGCTGAATTTACCTTTGCATTTCCTAGCATTCTAGCATAGAACCCCGAATACAACACAACCATCCCTTGATAACCACAGGGGATTGGTTCCAGCTTCCCTGTAGCTACAAAATATCTTCCTGCTCAAGTCCTTCATGTGAAATGATGTATCAGTTGCATGTAACCTAAGCACATTCTTCTCTATATAAATCATTTTTTGATTACTTATAATTGCTACTGCTACTACATAGATATTATATAAATCATTGTGTAGAATTGCTTAAGGAATATTGGCATGAAAAATCTATGTATTCAGTTCAGATTCAGTTTTGTAAAAGGTATTTTCAATTCTCAGTTAGTTGGGTTGGTTTGAATCATGAGATTCAGAACCCTCAGAAACAGAGGGCTGATTGCATATATTTAGTATACATTTAAAAAGTAAATGTATATCTGTGTATTTATATATGTATATATTTATATATAAATGACTTAATGATAAATAGATGGATTCTTGTATTATTTGAATAGACCCTACTTTTATGCTTTCTTTTTTAAAGAAAAATTATGATCCACAATTATAGCAATTAAAGTCTTAAATGTAAAGAAAACATAAAAATAATCTGGAACTCATTTTATTTTTACTTAGTACATATATTTTGCTTAGTAGGATGAGACTAGCCTAATAAAGAATAGAAACAGACTTCTGATTATGTAATACCCTGCAATTATTTTTATGGTTTTTGCATTCCAGTCTTCTTATGCAATATTTACAGTGTGCATGTGTAGCAAGGGCACAAAATACAAGTTCTAACAATCTCAACCATAAATCAGAACCAAGTCACGCAATGTAACATTTGTGAACTCCTTTGGCTGATGCAAACAACCTTTGTTAAGAATACATAAAATTCTGAGTTTACAACTTGGTGGTAGATTTTGGATTTTAAGTTCTAAAACCTAATTACCTCCACCCTATAATTAAAGATTTTGCTAAGATAATTTGATATTGATCTAATTGTGAACATGGTGAAAAACTCTTACATTTTGAAAAAAATGCTTTAAATATTGTACAAGTATGATGAGAATTTTAGCAGATTATAACTACAAAAGATATGATTCAGCCTGAAAACATAACCTATGGAAAATCATCAGCTCTGCAGTATGAGCTCTGCCAGATGACAGATCTTACAAGGAAAACCTGCCAATGAAAGAGAGAATGCTAGAAGAAAAAGAATCCTGTTGACTTTCAACATATGGCCCCGACACTGACATATCTTATAGCTTTTAGTGAATAGCAGCTCAAAATAACTAGGTTGATAAAAAACTAGAAACATGAATTTAAAATATTCTGCTTTGATTTTTTTTTTCACTTCAGAGGATGCTTTAATGGAGAGTAAGTGTGTCTATGTCTACTTTAAAAACAACAAAACTCCACTCTTAGATGTTGGGAATCAAACCCAGGGCCTTTTGCATGCTAAGCAAAACTCTACCACTGAGCCACACCTCCAGCCAGAGAAGGTCCATATTTACTTTCTCACTGTTGAGGATAATAGAGATGCCTAGAAAACTGAAAGAAAAGACAGCTATCCATTTGAATTCATGAGCATGAAGGATCTCACATCATCTGTTGTCTCTTACTGATTCTCTTGGTTACATACTCCATGCTTTGGTTCTTCAATTCTCTGTTCTCCCCAGGCTTCTTGATATTATGCAGATCATTTCAATTTCACACCATAAATCCTGAGCACCGGCTTTGTACTATGCTGTGTCAAGAGTCTATAGTGTACAAGCTAGTTCCTGTCTATGGATTTCCAGATGTCTTAGGAATGTCATGGGTCAAAGGGTTACAGGATAGAGGTCCATGCTGAAAAGGAAGGGATTAAGAAAGGCCTTCTCTCTAGAGAGCTTGGGATTCTGTTAAGATTGTTCAACCACCATGAGAATTATGGTTCTGATTCAGAGCAGGATTGGTCAACAGAAAGACTGACTACCAGGTAATTGAAGGTAAATGCTGACACCCAGTGAACCAACATTGTAGCTATGCTGTGCTTAGTTGTGTGTCTTAGTTTCTGCGTCTATAACTATAGAGGCCTATAACTACCAATTTCTGAGGGTGACTGTGAAGATTAACCGATTTAGCACATTTAACTGGTTAACTCAGTAGCTGTCATAGAGCCTTTAATAGGTGCTTTCCTGCTGCTATGATTATTATAAAATGAATTAAGATATGATACTTGTTAATTACTATTTCAAATGACTATGTGTTACACAGCAAACCCAAGCTTAGATGTTCCATGAAATAAATCTAGACTACTCTTAGACCCAGTACCAAGTAGTTTCATTTAATAATGAAACTATAATCGAATAATCAAATTAATTTTTTCACTCTAGTTTTTCTTACTGTTCTTAAAAATTGTTTAACTTGCCCAACATTCTGGCATCTATTTTTGCCTGCTTTTGGTGCAATGGGGGCTCACTTCTGAGTCAGCTAACCCCACAAGAACACTCTATCTATGGACATTCCCATTTTATGTGCCATGCATGTCTTTCTTTCTTTGGAGAGAAGATAACTTTGTCATCTTCTGCTTTCAATGGCTATATACCTTAGCTGTCTTCCAAAGACAGAAAGACAGGGAAGTTTCTATTTTGTCCAGGGGAGAAGGGGGAAGCATCATTCCAGCCTGGCCTATTTCCAGCTCCAGAAACAGGCCCTTCACTATGAAGGCCTTCCTTATCTTAGCCCCAGCTATGCTGGGACTTGCAGTGTAGACCAGGCTTGCCTTCAACTCATAGAGATCCATCTGCCTCTGCTTCCTGAGTGCTGGGATTAAAAGCGTATACTCTCAGGCCCAACCATTATCAGTCTTACCTTGTCAGCATCTAGGCCTTAGACTGAAAGATTTTCCTAATATGATTATGCATAAAAACCATCAGGACAAAATACTATTTCATATATAATGTTTATTGAACTTTGTTCTCAAGTAAAGTTACATTTAAGAGTTTTATGTACCATAGCTTTTGGCTAAACTATTCTTTAAAAGATTTTTTTTCATTTACAAGCCCTGAGTAAGAACTCAGATTTATAGAGGTGTAACTGTGCTGAATTGCACCCACACCAGTTGCTATATAATCTTAGCAAGTCACTCCAACTTTGTAAACCTGAATTTCCTTAATTATAAAATGAGAACAATAATATTTCTTCTAAATGTTACCTTACTACAGAGGTCTCTTCCTGACTCTGTGTCCCCATTTTAATCACTACCATCTTGCTTTCCCACAAAGTAACCACTCTCTGTTAGGAGGAAAACTATGGAATTGGTTTCATCACTCAAATGTGTATCCCTCAATGCTGAAGTCTATGCTGAAGTCTAACCTATTGTTTTAAATTGATAAATTTCTTCTGTTTGTTCTGGTTTCAAGATAATGAATTGATCTATCATGCTTTAGATTAGGCTGGCTAATTTTTTATATATTTAAATTTATTATGTTTTTTGGACTTTATATTGACTATATTGCATTTATGGCTTTATGTTGAATATATGACTAAGTATATTTGGTCAATTCCAGTTATTGTTGTGCCTAACCTTAATTGAAATTCAGATAGCTTTATGAAGTTGACTCCTAAGTCTTTTTTTCCATTCTTATTTTTGCATATGTGCATGTATGTGATATTCATATATGTTTGCATGTATGTGAATGCACTGTGTTTGCAAGTGTGTGGGACTTTGGATTTCATTTGAAGAATACGTCATAATTTTAAGTAATGAGCCCTAGTGCTAGATGTTAAGATTGGCCCCTTTCTGACTCTCCATTCTCTTTTCTTTCCTGATCTCTGTTTATGTACTAACAGAAAAAGGAAGGCAAAATGTGAAGTACTCATTCAATGAAATAGCAAGCAGAGACAGACCATTGACAGGTGCCTGTTCCCTCTGCAGATGCTCCTTGAAAATGGTAACTTTACTTCTACTTTAAGTGTACATTTAACTTAGAAGTCCAAACTTCTGCCAACATTTTGACAAGGAAGAATGGAGGGTTTGAAAAAAGGATAATTTTGAATGAACTTCCCTAGGGTGTCTATTGGAATCAGATTTTTTCAGTTCAAGGACTTTAGGGAATACATCTAGGTTGAATTGTGATATCCCAGCCTCCTGAATCTTAAATCAGTTGTTTTCCCACATACATAGTTATATATACAAATAATATACATATTGTGTGTGTGTGTGTGTGTGTGTGTGTGTGTGTGTTTACTGGGCCTCAAATCTCAGCCTTTGTGCATGCTAAGCCTTCAACTGAACTGTACCCTGATTTTTAATACAAAGTAAACCAATATAGTCAATGTAGGTCCTAATAAGCAAGACTTTATCCTTGTTCACAACAAAAACTGGGTCCAGTAGAATATGCTAGGACACACAGTTGTATAGTTGGGACTGCAGCTCTGTTTTAAAGTTTAGAGAAAATCCTTTTATTTTGTTTTGTTAAAATGCAGATTAGCTAGTCCTCCACGCGCCTAACAAGGTAATAATAGAGCTGTGCAACTTTGGGGCCCCACCCCTAGAGTAAACAGTGGTTCCTCAGTGCAGTATGGCATTCCCTTCTAGGCAAGGAAAATTTGTACTTAGGTAAGAAAGTTAAAATTCAAATTATAGCCACTATAGAAACAAAATATTTCTCTGTGTGTAAGTATAATATTGTGTGTTTTTTTAGAGGCTATGATCTGCTTTTATACAAGTTTTGCACTTTGCTTTTATATAGATATGGAAAATCATCTTATCTAACTTTTTAAACATTGTATACAACATTTGCTATATATATTTCAGACATCATTGTAGTAGGCAAGCAATTCAAATGGAATGCTTTTAAGAATTCATGATTCCCAAAACTATAACAGAATTATTTTCACTTTATTTGAATAATATAAATATTAACTCTTAAACTTGCACATTGTTTCATATATTTTCCTTTCCATTATATAGTTTTCTTTATATTTCATATACCATATATTGTAGATGATTAGGTATATTTATACTCTTTTAAGTGGAAAATTTTATCCCTCTTTTGGTAAATAATAGTCTGCTCAGTAATTTGACATGCAGTTTGACTGAGATCATTTATGTTCTATAGACCACTTACATTTTTATTTTTAAAAATTTAAAAATATTAATTGGTTTAGTTATTTGAGCAAAATGGACATAAGTTTATGAAGGAAAAGTGAGAAAGAACTCTCAAGGGTCGGAAGGATTCCAAATGTTTTTATTAGAAAGTTTGCCAGTTCCTTTTGTGTTATCACTTTATATGAAGGTATGTTCTTCCCATGCACTCTCCAAGGACAGATTCCAGGCCTTGTTCATCTGTGTGTTGTCAGTACCTAATGTGGGTAATCAGCAAGCTTTTACCAGCTTGACATATTCGTTCATTAATTGGAAATTGGCAGTAGAAGTAAATGACTTACAAATCTGCAAATATTTCCCCTGATGGCATTCTCTTTCATTTTGAGACTAAATAGATCTTTCAAATATCTGAGAAGTGATAAAGAGAAACAGACAGGCAAGAATGGTTAATAAGAAAGCACCAGTGAAGGTATCAGCACCATATATCCAACAGCACTGATATTACAGAAGACATCTTAGAGAAAAACACTGAAATCACACATAGCTTTGCTTACTTATCGGCAATAGAATTAAGTTTAATAATTAATGGGGAAAGAGAGATTAGTGATGAATTGAATGAATGATTGTTAGAGCAGAATATCACCTGCCAAATTTGAGTATTGTTTACAGAGTAAGATACGCTTTTCCTCTTTAAGAACTAAAGTCTTAAGAGGACTGTTGATCTTTGTCTATGTTTTATGAATTTAGAATATTTTCACAGAGTATATAAAATGGTACTAAAATTATATTAACTTTTGGATTTTATTCTATAGTGTAATTGTTCTTGATTACAGGTTTCAGAGAGGCAGTATACAAGTATATGAGGGGTTGTTTATTGCACACAAAAAATTAATGTAACATTTGAGAACTTACATGTGCATGTGTGTGTGTGTGCACACATTCCCACTGAGGCAAGAAGAGGGTGTTGGATCCCTGGAACTGGAGTTATGGACTATTGTTAGCTACCATGTGGAAACCCCCCCTCCTTTGAGACAGCATCTCCCTGTAGCCCCAGCAGGCCTGGAACTCACTGTAGAGACCAGATGGCCTTGATCTCACAGAGATCTACCTGCTTCTGCCTCCCTAATACTGGGATTAAAGGCATGCACCACCATGGCCAACTTTAACTTCTTTTTTTATGTCAAACAGAAATGTGTTTTCAAATAAATTGGGGAATATTGGTGTCATTTCCTCTAGCAACTTATATTCTATATTTAATATAGTGAAATTTGAGGAGAAGAAATGTCATCAAGAGTGACTTTTTAAAAAACAGCATCAAATGTTCCTGTTTCTTCAAAACAAAAATTTCGGGGCAATGGGTGCTTGGAAATGGTGACAGGGAAGGGGAGATGAAGGGCCCACACAGGCATGTCACAGATATGTAGTGTTGCATGGTGCGTAAATTAGTATTCACGTCAGTGACAGGACTGTTTTGTCTAGGGAAGAATAAAGAACAAAATCTGGCGAGTTTTTCCAGAGAAAGTCTTTGTAATTTGATGACTCCAAGGATGATTTCTTTATTTTGCTTTAATATGATACAGGTGAGGCAGGAAGTTAGAGAGGTAAAATGAAAGCACTTTGCTTCCTTCATTCAGAAATGTAGCTTGCCATAGGAAAAAAAAAACACCTTGTAGTTGCATTATTGTTAATTGATCTAAATGTTATTCTGTATAGTAAAAAAGAATTGTTATTATACTGATGAAATGTGACCATCAAGTACTTTAAAATAAAACTTTGATCCTAAGGCCTTTGGTCAGGTATCCTTCCTTCATCATTAGTTTTTTTTGTGTGTGTGTGCACATCTATGAGTGTGTATATGTGCATGCATGTGTGTGTCAAGGCCAGAGACTGACATCGTGTTCATTCCTTAATTGCTCTTTACTTAATTTTTTGAGACAGGATCTCTCATTGTATCTGGAGCTCACTAATTTGACTAGATTGGCAGTCTATCAAGCCCCAGGGATCCCTCCTGTGTCTCCCCAGTGTTGACATTACAGGCACACATTGCCACACCTGGCTTCTCTGTAGATACTGGGGAACTGAACTCAGGTCCTCAAACCTGTGAACAAGGGCTTTACCAACTGTGACATCTCTCCAGCCCCCTTCATAATTCTTTTCCTGGGAGATTCAGAGTCTAATTACATTGTTTGTAGTTACAGTGCTTATTAAGGAATATAATTCTCTGTAAATGTAAGCATTACCTTTAATTTGAAGTAAGTGTGGGTGGATTCCATTTTATCGATTGAAACAGTGTTACTGACATGAGAAGGTAAACTGTCCACTTTGTGTTTTCACATGAACCTCTTTTGAAGAAGGCAGAATTATCTTAGTTTTATTAATAGCATTTGTAATTAAAATTATTTTATGTGACATATGTTATCTAAAACTCTGTTATAGATTTTGATTTGTAGTTATAGATATTTTTCTATGTATTTAATATACATTATTTTACATAGTGAATTTTTAAATTGATTGGCTCATTATTTGAGAAACCCTTTGGGCCCAATCCCCTCCCTCAGGTGAGGGGAGGAGCAAAGAAAAATCCTTTCATCCAATTCTTACATATAATGGATAATCTCTTGCAAATTCAGATTTGTAGATTGGATTTTTCTAAGTAGTTAAACTGGATAGCTTTTATCACATTTGTCTTTAGTTAATTGTGCAACATGGGGAAATTAAGATGCATTTCTGAGCTTGAGTCTTGTCTTTAATTTCAGAATTGAACTAGTTATAATGTTTGAGATTCGGCCTTAAAATTTTGTAATGCTTGCTTTAAAAATAATGGTATCACTCAACATTTTAGGAAAAGCATTAAGGACATGTGTGCCTTTAAATGATAACATTCATCAGAGCATTAGTTTGTGTACTGGACAGACTCCTTTCATGAGGTGAAAGGAATCCATAGACTGCCTGTTTTAAAGGGAAAAAGATCTCCAGATATAATGAGGGTGATGAAAGACACTGTCTTAGATGAGATTTCAGTCAGATGACTTTTGGTGGTAATGATTATTGAATAACATGTAAATTCTATAAATAATAGTGTTATAAGAAGCTAGCTCATGCCATAGGTTTTCAGTGCTTTGTGGACCACATTGTTAAAAGCATGGCTTAAATATTTGAAAAAGAAGATAAAATTGTTTTTAAAAACCAGTTAACCATACCTTAGCGTTCTCATTTTAAGTAGCCATCTGCAAGCATATTAGTTTTATTATTCCCGTGAACTCCTGATTTGATTAATCAGTGACCTGATTCAGTAAACATTTGTTAGGCTCTGTTTTCCCTGGAGATATAAGCTTAGAACATATAAGGCATTTTTCTGCTTTGAACAGTGTTCAGTTAGGAAAGTGTTGTGCTAATATTGTGAGCACGGTTGTCTGAGAACATGAAGAACCTTCATCTGGATCTTTTATAACCATAAAAGGCAATGTGTCATGCTTTCCTGTTTTGCATGGATGAGAAGGGAGTAAAAAACACCAAAAGAATTTTTATTGCATAGAAATATTTCCTCCCTTGCTTTTGGTGAAGCAACAATGAGGCTACAAAGCAGTCTTCCTATAGCAGGGAAATGCAGTTGAAAGTCACACAGACTCAGGCTGATCACAAAGCTCCTGTTTCCTGTGGGGTTCTTTCTGCAGCTCTGTCTAATCCAGGGAATAGTACCTAATTGAGCTTCTCACAGCCAACCAGGACAGGCAAACAAATCTACCTCTCCTCTACATGAGGAGCTTGTTCAGGAGTATGGTACAGAGTCTGGAGACTGGTACAGAGAGGCTGGAGTCAGCCCTCACCTGATTCCCTATCTATACCTGCGAACAGGCAAGGGTCTGCTGAATGGAGGAGGTGGTTATTGTGAGGAAAATGCCTCACCAGAGAAACAACTGTCTTAGTGTATCTTAGGGTGACTTAACTTTGGAGACCATTACGGTCATGTAAGAAAATTGGTATATCTGAACTGTGGATTGGAGAATAGCTAAATGTGGTTATTCCATTTCAACACATTTTAAGTGCCTCCCTTCCCACCAGCATGTTTAACATTGGGTATTGAGCCCCTCTCACAGTTTTATTGTTCTATCTATCTATCTATCTATCTATCTATCTATCTATCTATCTATCTATCATCTATCTATCTATCATCTATCATCTATCTAATCTATCATGTGTATGTGCACGTAAGTGCACCCATGCATACAGTGCCTGCAGAGGCTAGGAGAGGGCATCAGATACCTTGGATCTGGAGTTACAGATGTTGTCAGCTGCCATGTGGGTGCTGAGAACTGAACCTGGGTCCTCTGGAAGAGCAGCCAGGATTCTTAGGCACTAAGCTGTCTCTGCAGCCCCCTCCTCCCATTCTTAATGCTTTACTAGTCACCATCCTTCAGCTGCTTCTCTCTTTTAGCCCTAAAAGAATTTAGGTTGAGCCTGCTGTGGTGATAGGCTCTGTAAACCCAGCACTTGCAAGACAGAGGCACAAGTTGAAGACCAGTCTGGACTACATGATACTTTGTAAAAACTTTGTTTGTTTAGGTTGAACAGAAATGACTGAGAATCCCCTTTTCATCTGGACTAGAAGAGATTCTTGATTTCTTTAATTTGTTTCAGACCCATCATTACTTTCTCAAAGACGAAACATAGTTCATTGTCTAGATATGGAACTGACTCAGCAACCTAAAAAGCACAGGAATGTTTTATCAAATATTTTACAGATGTTTTATGTACTATTTTTTAAAAGTGTGATATACTATTTATAAGAATGAAGGTAATCATATATAATGCATTTTGTCCTTGTAATAATCACTGGTAACAAAGCAGAGTCAACCTGCAATTGTTTGTATTCTTAGGCAGCGGGGAAACCTTGAGACTAAATAATAGATGCCTAAAATGTCATGATCTGATCATGCATATTGCTGTGCAGAAAAACAGCACCAAAAAAAAAATTCACCAAGTTATCAGTAATTTGAAAGTGAAGAGCAGTTGTTCTTTTAGTGTATTTTTCACCTTGAATTTACAAATGTGGCAATTCCAGGAAGACACAGCTGTGTATTCTCAGTATAATGCAAATAAATGTGGGATGGGAGTTCTCTGCTGTGGTTGATATTTGCTATCACATAGCTTTAAAAGAAATGATTTAAGATAAAAAATTTTAAAAAGCAGAAATAGTGGAAGAAGGAACAGTTTTGATGTCATCCAAATTCTGTTGGTGGTTAAGAACACAAAAGAAAGCAAATTACCCTTGGGTTCCAGTCCCAGCTTGTTACGAATCCTGACCTTGGACAAGTTACTTATTTATGCTTGTATGTAATCCCTTTGTCATAGTGTAGCTGTAAGGATGAATGGTATAATGCATGTAAAGCACTTTATATAGTACTTGGCATGTAATAGCTTTCTAAATGATAGCAGTTGAGGTGTTTGGTTGTTGTATTTATGTAGCACTTTAAGGATGAAGTGGGTACTTTTAGAGTATTTTATTGGTTAATTCTGTGTTAGAATAATCCAGTCAACTTAATAGTAACTAGAAATAAACTATATGTTCTTTCATCTGGAGACATTCTCAAACTCTTCCTTTCCCCCTCTTCTTTACGTAGATCTGCAGTCTTGTCCTAGGTAGAAAGTGATTCTTCTTACTACTATGACGGCCTTACCTTTTCTCATTTTTCCTGGCTTGTTGTGAAAATCTGAAAATGTCATTGTTTGTTTACCCCTATCACTCTGTTTCAGTACTCATTGCTGGGTCTTTTAATGCTAGGACCTGCTTCCATTTTGCATGTGACCTCAGGACCTGGGTCACAATTTCTGATCAAGCTCACTAATTTTGGCATATGTGGTGCTGGCCCGTGCATGACTCTAGTTCCTTTCCACCTCCCTCTCTGTCCCCTGCCTTCTCATTTCTACTGTACCTTGTACTTCGTCATCACCCTCTGTTTCTGAAATCCTAGCACTCTTGTCTTCTGCTTACCAAGGCCTAACTTGCTGCGTCTTCTACTCCTCCATGTTTTCAGCTGGTTCAAGGCCTGTAGCCTAGTCACTGCTGATTCTCTGTCCAGCCTCTACACAAGAATCTACTACCTCAGCCCCGCTTCCATAACCCTTCTCACTGAACTCTTTGCCTGCTATGATTGTTGGTATATGCTTTTCCCCTTTCTGCAGTCTGTTAGTACAATACTTTAGAAGAAATCCTCAGAACCATACTGATTTGGCCTACTACAAGTTTGTGATTCTGATTTTATTTGTGATTCATTATGGCTGGATATATTTTTTAAGTCAATTCTTTAGCACAATTTCTTCAATGACTATTAAATATTTTCCATTCCTCCTGTATTTTTAGTTCTAATTGAAACTAGCTCTCTCTTCCTCTTGAGAGATGCTGTTCACTCCTACTCTGCTGAGATGACTGATGCTTTTTGATGATGCTGTCTAGGTGCTTTCATCGTCCACAGGAGGTTCACGAACACAGTGTTACATACCTGCATTGTGTCTCTGAAGTCTGATTGTCACTCCTGAGTAACAGGATTCCTAATGCTTGTCTCTCCCATCTTTAGAAAGTGTATATAGCCCTGACTGGTCTGGGGTTTGCAGTGTAAATCAAGCTAACTTTAAACTCAGATATCCCTGCCTCTGTCTCCTGAATGCTGGGATTAAAGGTTTGTGCCACCACACCCAGCCTGAAAGTGGCTATCTTTGAAATAAGTGCTATCTGTCTCTTCTTTTGTATGCCTGCATTTGATCATTCAGTGATCTGTATTTATTGTCTATGGAATATTAGGTAGTAAGGAAAATTAGAAAAACGCATAGCAAGAAAGCCCACATAGCCTATGCCCTGAACTAATAATGAGGGCAATATAAGTACCTAATTTTAGTAAAATTTTTTTTTGTTTTTGTTGTTGTTTTATATAGGGTTTTACTATGTAGATACAACTAGCATAGAACTCACCATGTGAACCCATACTGGCCCCTAACTTGGAACAGTCTTCCTGCTTCTACCTCCCAAGTGCTAGGATTGCAGGCATGTGACATGCTTGACATCAGACTTCATTCTTCTGCACTTGTAACCAGATTCATGTAATCATGCAGTTTGGGTATGTTAAAAGTCCCCTGTAGTCTCTTATGATGCAGGAGTAAGATGTGACATGATGGATAGCATGACTTTGTTTCCAGGCTGTTATCACTGTTTATGCACCTGGAGATCAGACACAACACAGCAACTGTGCAGAATTTTTACACTTGCACGAAAGATACAGAAAGGCTCTAAGGGTAGAAAAGAACTAGAGCAGTCATTTTAAGAGGGCAATCAGAGTCAGGCTTTTGTCATTAAGGCCTATTGCTGGGAAGGCAATTCAAGAGGTTTGATCTGTTGGAGGAATGCAGGGAGCTATTCTGTAGACAGATCTGGGACAGTGATTTAGAGGTGGTGGTCCATGAAACTTTGGCTAGAGGAGCTCTTCATCCTTTCGTAGTCTGTTAGGAAACCATACAAAGAGGAACTTAAGGCAACATCAAGTGTCCCTGTTGTTGACACTTCCTCAGTCCCGTGTGAGTAACTCATTTTAAAAGACAGCACGTGTATTCAGGCACCCTCCACTTCATTTTACATAGTGTACTATTAGCAGCAAATGAAACTAATTTCTTCTTTATTGGGGCATTTTAAAAAAATGGAAGGAAGATAACTCTTGCAAAGTGAAGGGTGAAAGCACAGAAACAATAAAAGGAAAGCATTAACAATCTAATTATATAACTTTACACTTTTCACCTTTTCTGTTTGTGCATTTCCTAACTTAAATGCTACTCTAAAGTGCCATTTTTATATCGGACTTGCCATGGGTAATGTCTCAAATCCCATATTTCATTTTGGAATGAACAGTACATTGCTTGTATTTTGTTAACAAATACATAAATGTAAATTGTTTTAAGGTGCATATTAAGCTTTATTAGGTAAAGAGATAAATATTTTGTCTCTGTTAATGTTTAACACCAGTAATAGTAGATCTCTTAAGTCCACAAAAGCATGAAGTCATTGCACAGTGAATGGTACATTATAAATGTATTCTCCTGAAGTGATTTATGCATCTGACTTTTATGGCACTGAATTTCAAAACCTCATAAAAGAAGTCATTTTAGAGAAATGTCATGCTGACCTCTGTTGCCAGAGAGGTAAAATTGGCCTGTGTGATCCCTCTCATACCAACCTGAGTTAGAGATATATTTGAATACTTGAACATTGCAAATAATAAGTCCTTGTTAAATTAATGAATATTTAGCATACAGCTTGACTTGTATATTAATTACTTGTCTAAAATTTGACATTTTTTGGCCCCATGTGACAGTTTATTTCTGATGTCGTGTTGTTGATTCTTCTTATGTGTTACCACACAAACTTTAGTGTTTCCAGGGCATTGTCCCACAATCATCAGACCATCACAAACTCTCATATTTATTTAAGAAACTCATACCAAAGCATCTTGACTGTATGGCAGTTTTAATATTTTGGCATCTCCTACACATTGACTTATCACAGAAGATTTTTGTCTTTATTTTACTTTAAATGAAGTACTGTTTTCAGAGATGATTTCCTTAAATCCATCTGCACTGAAAAAATGTAATTAATCTGACATTTTGTAAAGGTTTCATTGAATTATATTCTTGTCTTATGCTGTACAGGGGTAAGTACTTATAAGTGTTCAGCTAAGATTAGCTTTAGGATGTGTTAAGAAAAAAAGATAACAGTACATATTTTATGATCAATATATTTTAATTAGTCAATTTTCAGATGAACTTGTCCATCTGTAAATTATAGTCAGGATATGCCCAAGTATGGAAAAATATGATTTAGAACTTAGACAAACAGGAGAAAGAACTTTGAATATATCTGAAAGTTCCTAGCTGGGAATATGCTGGTTTGCATATGACCTAGTGTATTGTCATACACCAGAGCCCCCAAGGACAGAGGAAGCCCAACTTGGACTTTAGTACCTCTTTGAGTTCATACATTAAGTTTTTTCTCTCTAATTAATTTGTTTATTAGCCAGAGTAAGTTAATTTAGACCCCAGAGTAAACATGTCTTCTTCTTGGGAGAATTTACAATGTTAATTTTTACAGATGGCCAAGTTCATGTATAAATACTTGTTTGGGACATGTGGACACCTGTTTCAAGGCTTAAAAAACTTATTAAGTCTACCAAGGCATGTAGTTATTTTTGTGGGCTGATTGAAGTTTTCATTGGCCCAAAGGAAGGAATATGTTGAAATATGCTTTCAAGGGCCTTTATCTCCTCTCCTAGCCCTATGATTCTGTTATTTAACTGCTATAAAATTTTACTTAGACAGAAATAACAATAGAAGAACTTGCTTAAGATGCATTTTTCCTCCCTTCAAGTTAATAATTTCAAAGGTTCTTAAGACAAGCATGAAAATGCCCCTACCCTACCCCCAACTCTCTAGTGCCCCTTCCTGATTTCAGTGCATTTTCTTGACTGGTTTCTCATAGTGTCATGCCCCTTCAGAATGTCTGAGAGTTAAATCATTTGCTTTCTAACACAGGATAAAAGGAAATGTTTATCTTTGTTTAGTTTTCCACCAGTTTGTCACCATACTTTGGCAACTTCCTGATGTCTTTTGTTGCCAAGAAAGCAAAAATAATTGTTTAAAAATATTTTTTTATGTACGATATGTGTGTGAACATTTGTAATGTGAGTGCAGGAGCACATGTAGCACAGTAGCGACATGAGGATCAGAGTCATGTCCTAGTCTTTTTTTGTTGTTGTTCGCCTCTGCATACACCAGGCTAGCTGCCTCATGAGCTTCTGGGAATTCTCCTGTCTCTGCCTCCCATCTCAGTGTAGGAACACTAGGATTACAAGTGTGGGCCTCTGTGCCCTGCTCTACATGAGTTCTTGGGATTTGAACTTAGTTCCTCACATTTGTGTGGAAAGCACTTTGCCCACTCAGCCATCTGTGCAACCTGCAAAAATCATTTTAATACCAGAGTAAGTAATAGTAATTAGCAGGGAAGTGCTTTATTAGTGGAGAGCTTAACTGTGAGAAGACTAGGTAGGGTGCTGCCTTCTTCCCTGGGAAGACCTCAGATGTCAGACTTCAGGAGAATTTTCCGTAAGTTTTTCAGAAAATAAACTTCTGCTGTGATGCCTGTGATTGGAGGTGGGGTATGAGAAGGTGGAGGCCTGGCTGCTAGCCCCCTAGGAATGAATTTCTGGTTTCAGATCCATGATAAATGGAGCCAGAACAGCTTAAGTTCAATCTTTAACACATATATACACACACACACGAGAGAGAGAGAGATAGAGAGAGAGAGAGAGAGAGAGAGAGAGAGGAGAGAGAGAGATTTTTATGAACGCATAAAGGGACTAAGTTCACAGAACAAGAAGTCATCCCAAAATCTGAACAGAGACAGGGACTTTCCATGAGACACCAAGCAAGCATTTGCTCACCTGAAGCAGAAACTGCTGGATGCTTATAGGAGGACTAAACTAGAGATTTTGGTGACTTGCTGGAAGCAGAGGGTGATGAGAATGAAGTTTCTGGGACATGCCTCTGCCTGGCACAGGAACCACTTCTACCCTTTTGCAAGCTTATAGGAGACCAAACCAGTATCCCTCTTCTTAGCCTCACCTCTGACTTCAACTCCCACACAATCCGGTGCCTCTATTCTTGCCTTTACGGGGAATTCTCATTGTGAGGTGTTGCTTCTCATCAGTCAGGCTTCCTGAAGTTTAATATGTTATCTTAACTAGAAGACTCCATTGCAATATATTGTTAATTGAAAATAACCTATGTCAAGAAAGAATGTGCAGTATAAATCTATGCATTTTGTTTATGTGTACAGACAGTGGAAGAAAGTAGGACTCACATTTAAACCATAGGTTGTGAGCAATGTTTTCTCTTTATCTTTTCAAAATTTTTTTTACAATGCTGAGAAAAAAGAATTTAGGAGAATTCTCAGAAACCAGAACTGTATGCTTGTAATTAGTCATCAGAAAGCAAAAAGGTTTTCACTCTTTTTTCTTAGCTTGTTCTTATGCATGTTTAGGATCTTAAATGACTAGAATCCTAAATATTCTGACACTTGTCACAGTTCTTTATAGCAGGATTCCAGGGCTGGACTCCCCTTGAGGATGCCCTGCTAACCTCAGGGGTCAGCAAGGAACTTCTCTGTGGCTGCAGGTGTGGTTAAACCTGGCCCTTGGGTTTTAGCAAGGTGAGGGGACTTTTGTGGGGGGACAGATTGGTAATTTAATTCCCAGGAAATTCTGAGGTACTCTTAAACCCGTGGTACTCAATTGTAGTCCCACTTGGAGAACTTGAAAAACTTCAGACATGGTGCTGCACCCAGACCAATTCAGTCATAGCCTCTGGAGACAGGACCCAACAGCTATTATTTTTAAAGGTATCTAAGTAAGTTTTATATACTGTTAAGGCTATAAAACTTTGCTTTAGAGGAAACACATATTTTCGTTCCTAAGGAGCACTTTGGCTTTTCAGAGCCAACCTGGATAAGTAATGTCTATACCACACTGTTATCTCAGTACCTGTCTTGTAGGGATTTGGGAATAAAGGCCTTGCTCACCTTAAGTGCAGGTGTACATACATCTACAGGCGTACATGCATCTACAAATGCACACACACATACTTGGCTTAATTAGACAGTTTTTGAACCCACCCTAAAGGGACAGACAACCTCTCTTGTTTTAGATAGTATTCCAGTGTCTATAACAGTGCCTGGACTAGTAACTTATAAAGATATAAAAGTATGGGTGCATTTTTTTTTTTTTTGGATTTTACTGAAAATGGAATCCTCATTGCTTGCGTGGGTCTTTTGTTTCTAGAAATACAAGCATTCCCCGAAGTGCAATTCACTGTGAACCAGATTGCTTCTTCCATTGAATGAGTGTGGCTTGGCTCCTTTCTGTGTACGATTCACTTTTCTCGATGCTTGGGGTCTTTGAGGAACTTTAACAAATCCTCTGATATTGACATGTGGTTTTAAACTTTAGGGCCTGGCTTTCATTCTTTTCTACACAATTATATTTTGAGCTAGCATTCAAATGATGGATTTCTAGGTATTATAATAGATGATGAAAGCTATAATTACCTTTGAAGTTCTGATAACCTGATGAGGAAAAATATGGATTTTTTTTTTATTATCCTCATTTTGTGGATGCAGAAACACTTTTAATGCACTTTTAGTAACTTGTTCAGGCTCATAAAGTACAACTAACCCAGCTGGGACTTCAATCAAGGTCCTCCTTAAATCCCTTGAGCAAGAAGGCTTAATACTATGTTCATTACCTAATGGCAGAGTGGATCTGATTTTGTACTTAGTGTAGTAAAGGTAAATACCATTTAAAATTTAGTCACCATGAATTACCTTCAGTGATGTTAATGTACATTTTGAAATTACCTGACAGTCATCATTGTTAAACTCTTTGCTGTTTCCCTTGTAGGGAGAGAAGGAGGAAAGAAAGAAGGGGAAAGAGAGAGAAAGAGAGAGGGAGAAGAAGAGGGAGGGAGGAAGGGAGGGAGACCTGTTAATAGTATTTGTGGAAAGATTTGGGAATTTGGAATTGATAGTGTACTCGTGTCCTCAGATGAGTTGGCAAGGCCACAGCTGTGGTACATTAGGCAAGATTTTAGGTCTGGGATTCAGAAAATTTTAGAATATTTTTTACCTGTCTTAGCTAACAGGCATTACAGTTTCTTAACTCTTAACACATGAGTAAAAGGTAGCGCTCAGGAGATGGCCAAATGACAGAATGCTTGTATCTGGCACAGAACATGCAGGTCTTTGAGGAAAGAGAAATAACTCTTGTAGTTCTGTTTTAGCTGTTGTCTTGTCATCTATCAGAATATTTAATTTTGGACTAGAAATGGATAGTATGCTTCTAACTCAGGGTCTCTCCAAATGTAGTTCTTTAAGATTTCTGTGTGGCCTATCATGGGACAGATTCATGTGTGATCAACAACAAAAGGCCTATAGCCAGGTAGAGTTATTTTGCTGTCCTGATTAGAGGACAAGGATTCTGGTCCCAAATTTACCATTTGCTGTTAGTGTAAATTTGAACAAGCTACATAACTTTCTGAGCTTGTTATCTTAACATGAAAAGAATGATCATACTATTTATCTTTCTGTTTTCCTGGGTTTGGGAAGAATCATATGAAATATTTGAATATAATTTTCTAACTACAAAGCATTATATACTAGGAGTTATCACTGCTTTCATTTACCATGACAATAATTCCATTTTCCTAATTCCCAAGACGTGGTAATGTATTTTCATTTTTGTCATACTTTCCTTAAAAATTGAATTTTTAATTTCAGATACAAAATAAAGATAGGAAAATTACTTTTTCACATTAGCTTTCATACTCATCAGATCCTCTTGTTTTCCAGTCCTAAAACAATTAAAATGGGGCCTTATGCTAATTGAAACCCTGCCTTGATTTAAAATGATATAAAAATAATGTTGGCTACTTTAAAAGCCTTAACCAAATGGATAGGTGATATTTAGACGTATTGACTCAGGCTTCAAAATGTTTTCTGATGCACTTGCATAGGAAATAACAGGAAAAATTAGGGATTGAGGAGGGTAGAGCAGAAAAGAAAATTACAAACCACTGCCCTGCATGAATGAACTTAGATATAAAAACCTTTAACAAAATATTAGCAGCAAAGTGAAGGTTATTTTAAAAAGATAGTATCACATCATCTCCAAGTGAATTTTTTCTAAGACTGTGAGTTAATACTCACTGTACTTAATTAGCTGTATTAATAAATTAAGAGAAAAAGTCGTATGACCGTTTCCATAGAACTAGGAAAAAACATTTGGCTAAAATTTGATACTCCTTTAAAATTAAAAATTTTCAGCAAATTATGAGTAGAAGGGAACACCCTCACTCAGTATGATTAAAGATACCATGCTTAATTATGAAACTCTGAGCATGTTCTCCCCAAGGTCAGAGAGGTCAATGTCATTGAACATGAGAATGATCTGACTGTGACGTTTGTTATCCAATCAGAGCTGATTACACTGAGCTGATGAACTAGAGAGTGTCCCCTTCCCTCACGATTCCCTGTGTAATCTTCCCGAAGCTTTGTGCTCAGGGAAGACAGCCTTCCCAATAGATGAGGACTGTTCTTGGGTCCAGAGTATATGAGTAGATGTGTTGCCCAACTAAAACCTTTCAAGCTCTTTAGGTCTATACAGTATTGTACTAGACCAGTGCAACAAGGCAAGAAAAACAAATAAAAGCTATATGCTTGGAAAGGAAAAAGCAAAACCGCCTTTGTTTCTAGAGATTATAACTGTATATAGAAAATCTAATGAACTTACTAAAAGTTTATCAGAACAAAGAATGAATTTAGCAAAAGCATAGAATACAAGATTAGCATTAAAATTATTTAATGTATTTCTGTGTATGAACAGGAAAGGTGAAAAGTTTTCAGTATACTGTCAGAGAAAGAATACCATTTAAAATTGCATAAATGCACAAACTATTTAGAAATGAATTGCAAATGTAGAGAATCTCTATACTAAAATGTACAAAATAATCTCCAAGAAAAATATGGATGACCTAAATAAATAGAGAGACGTACCATGAGGTGGGGCCTGGGAATCATCAAAGCATACTAAGAATGTTTTGGCAGAGACCTGAAGAATAGGGTAGAATGGGTTCTTGATTGTCTCACAGGTTGTGAATAGTTTTGGTGCTGGAGACTGAATCCAAGGTTTATGCATGCTACACAAGGCCTCTACCACTGAACCATACTCCTAGTCCATGTGTATATATGTCCATGTGGGGGGTGGTGTGAGCATGTAGTATGTGTACATGTGAATGTGTGTGCACATATATGCATCTGCCTATGGAGTCCAGAAGTTCATGTCAGGAGTCTTCCACTGCCCCCCTCCACATTATCTTTTTCAGCATCTTTCACTGAACCTAGAACTCACTGATTGGCTAGACTGGCTAGCCAGTGAGCTGCAGGAATATGCTTTCTCCACTCTTGTTAGTGCTAGCCTCACAGATATGTGCTGCTACTGCGAGGCAGACACTTTACCCAATGAGCCATCTCTGCAGCTCCATAGTCCTATTTTTAATCTTGATATTTCTATCTCACTCTTTCTTTTTCCTCTTCCCTCCCTCCCTCCTTCTTTCTGTCCCTATATGGTGTGCTCTCTCTCTCACACACACACACAGAGAAAGAGAGAGAGAAGCAGGACTTGCTCAGAATTCCATAGCTAACAATGAAGCAGGGCTAGACTTACCTCTGTTTGAAATTTGCCTTTTCTTTACTGCACCACACCACTTTCTACTGTGTGGTTTTGGATACTTTCCCCACTTGTGAAGAAGACAGCATGTTGGTGTATTGTATGTCAGCATTCTGCTACCTTTATTCCCTGCTTGGCTATACCCTGGCTTTGGGGTAGGGAGTCAGAACGCATGTATACTATTATGCAAACCAATATAGACTATCAGTTTCCTGGTTTTTGTTTTTGTTCTTTTCTTCAGAAAATGAGCTTTGTTAGGAGAAAGCACCTCGTGTACCCTGTGCTACATTAGACCTTGACTCAACCAAAAATTAAATGGGAAGCCAGCTTTGACTGCTGTAGGAAGTTTGAAGCCAGCCTGAACTACACAGTGAGCCCCTATCTCAAAAAAAAATTCCATGCTAAAATTTTGTGCTTAATTCTCAGAATCGGTAGCAACATTCCAGAACAACTTTTAATTTACCTGAATTTAGTTTTGTTGTGATATGATTTGCCCACTTGTTCATTATTTTATCTGTCTAGCAGATGTTTATTATCTGTGTATTTAAGGGAGACTGGGGCTGAACTTGCACTTGTTCACAGTTAGTAGGGGAGACAGATAACAAATCAATTATTTCAACAATTAGGATAAAACACAGCTTGAGCTCATTACAACAATCAAGCATTGTTGAGAGAGATTGGGGACAGTTTGTGAAATGATGAGTCAGATTCTTATTGGTTCTGAGCCAGTTGAGAGATACATTGAAATAACCAGGAGTGCTTTTTTACCCTGTTCAAGGAAGGTCCAGGTTGAACTGTCAGAATAATGGCTTGGCTCTTGCACCAATTGAAATGAAATATTTAAATCTGATTTGAGAGTTGTCTATAAAAATTTTTAACCACAAACATATATAGACAGGTGATTATGTTTAAATTCAATATTAATGGTTATAAAAATTATTTATGGGATAGTAAGACGGCTCAGTGGGTAAAGGTGCCTTTGTCCCACAGCCTAACAGACAATCATAGTTCAGTTCCTGGAACAGACTTTACAAAGTTGTCCTCTGACCTCCACATGTATGCCATGATACACACACCCACACCCATGGCATGCAGTCCCCCTCCCACATACACACTGAGTAAAAATAAATGATTTATGGTCACTACAATAAATGATTTATTAATTCAGAGACCTATTTGGTCTTGTTTTTGAATTGCCTGGTCCAGAATTTAAAGGAATTTAAGATATTAAAAATAAATAGTAAAAGCAGCATTAGCCGTGGAATAGTGTTTTAAAATATTTTTGTTCTGACTTAAGTATACTATTTCATAAAATTCAAAAACTTATCCTCACAAATAAATGAAGAATTTGATGAGTGTTGACTGTATTATTACAAGTTAAATGTGAGTTAAGTCTTAACATCAAATAGAAGCCAGACATGCCAAAAATTCTAGCACTAAGGAGACTGAGGCAGGTGGTTCATGAGTTTGAGACCAGATTAGGTTGTATAGCAAGACTTTCTATCAAAAAACAAACAAAATAAGAATAGTGTTTTACAAATTACATATTCCAATCTAAAAATTATGGAAATAAATAGGTAACTTAATTATGCAAATGAGTAGATGGCACAAAAATGAAAGTATATACAGAAGTGTACATTGAAAAAATTCGACTCCTACCTCATTTTCATCTACTCCTTGTTCCTTTCAGTCTTGTCTGTATTGGTTGCTTTTTTTGTTGCTGTGATAAAGTATCATGACCAAAAGCAACTTAAGGAAGAAAGGTTTATTTTGGCTTGAGATTCCTGAGAGAGTCCATCATGGCAGGGAAGGCTTGGCAGCAGCATAGTGGAAGGAACAGAAGGAAGCAGGTGGATCACATTTTAATCCGCAAAGAGGTGAAAGAGAGAGAGAGAATGAGAAAATGAGAATGAGAACAGAAAATGGAACCAGGCTATAAAACCTCAACATTGTCTCTCAGTGACATACTTCCTCTGGCAAGCCTCTACCTTCTGAAAGGTCTATAATCTCCCCAAACACCACCACCAACTGGGGATTAAGTATTTAAAATACGAGCCAATGAGGGGGCATTTCTTATTCAGACAACTATAATAGCTAATCACTTTTACTACTTTCTTATATATCCTCCCAAGATTTCTTAAAATGCATGTATATATTCTCTTCCTTATATAGATGATGGCATTGTATATTTCCTACATTGTGTCTTGGTGTTTTTGCTTAATACCACTCATGCCACCATATAGCTCCCTCTTTATTTTTCCTCCCTCCCTCTCTCCCGATGCCTGGTAGTCTACTGTGTGACCATTAGCTTCTTCACTCATAGTCTGTATGCACGAATTGTTTCTAATCTTTGGTTATTATAAGTGGTGCTCCAAGTCAATGGCTCAGGTGCTTTTTTCCCTATGTGTGTTGATATATTTGTAGGTTATATTTTGGGTAGTAAAATTGCCAGGTTCAAATTTTTTAAGTTTCTTCCAGTATAGTCCCACCACTTTACAGATGAGGGAACTGAGGCATCGAATATAAAGGCCAATCATTAGGAAAAGCAGAGCCAGGACATGCCACTAAGAGGCATTTCCAGATCAAGTCTGGGTCAGGTGCTTTTCTTCCATGCTCTCATACTAGCTTACAGCCCCAACAAAACCTTTATCACATGTGTTGTAGCTGTTGGTTTGTTTGCTGTCTTCTTGATGGACTATAAGTTCTACATGTTGAGGGTGAGATCATGTTTGCATTGTTGCTCTGATACTAGCATGGGGTGTGATACAGAGTTAGTGCTCAACTAATATTTGTGGAATGAGTGAATGGAGACAAGTTAGGTCTTCTGATTTATAGTACAATGCACACTATATTCTCTTTCATACCTTTACTTAAGAAAACATAAGCCTTACAAATAAACACAAGGATGAGGAGCTTTCTGTTTAAAACTGTTCACATGAAAAACATGTAGAGTATTTATGGTTCATATGAAAAGATTTGTGATCAATTTAAAAAATATCATGTAATACCAGTTATCATTAATGGAAATGCTGTTTCTTGAATAAAGGAGATTATTGTTCTGATCACGATTTGTGAGGCTTTAATGATCAAGAGCAATGTGTCCTAAAAGGTATGTAGGTGAGGACTAACAATGGGAGGTCATTAGGCTAGTTAGCCATCTTAGTTTATAGAACCTTTCAGCACATTTAAAAATCCTGTTTATGTAGACAACTTCAAACATTCTGGTTTTAGATATAATGAAAAACTTCTTTCAGAAGAGTTTTATTTCCTGTTGTTCCAAGTTGATGATGGGGTAGGACAGATAATAAGAGATTTTAACTCACTGTAATTGAGTTTAAAAGTGGATACCCTGCATTGTGAATTGCCATAAATCATTTGGCCCTTCAGATTCCCTTCTTAGGGAGGACAAAGCAAGCCAAAACCTGTCAAGAGTGGGAACCAACCTAGAAAACAGGCCAGTTGCCCTTTTAGAGAGAAGTCATAAGCATGCTGGTGTTGGTTTCCCTGGAATACATTTTAAGCAGCAGCAGTGAATAGAGCATTTCTGAGGAAATGGAGGAGATATTGGAAGCAGGATTGAGTTTTTTGAGTGAGGAGTTCAGCACTCCAGTCAAGTGACCTTAGATTCAGAATTGAACTTCAATTTTAGTAGGTAACTGGCATGAGACTGAACCATGAAATTGGTCACATATGCTAAAGGCTGCATAAGTGAGTATAGTCTAATGATAATGCACATAAGTTCAAGGGCTAAATCTGTATTGTATACTGGATGCCAAAAAAAGAAGGAAGTAAGGAAAGAAAGAAAGAAAGAAAGGAAGGAAGGAAGAAAGAAAGAGCAAATGTGGTGGTGCATGCCTTTAATCCCAGCACTCAGGAGGTAAAAGCAGGGGGATCTCTGTGAGATCATGGCCAATTTGGAAGACAAAGCAAGTACCAGGCAACCCATCTCAAAAAAAGGGGGGGCGGCAGGAGGAAGACTAAGCATTTACTGTGTACTAGACATCTAATGTTTTTAATGCTCTAAATAACTAGATATTAATGTCCTCATTTTATAGATGAGAAATCTGAGGATTCTGTTCATTCTCTCTCATTGCCTTTCCCTACATGGTTCACTAGTGAGAAAGGGATTTCTAAAGAGGCCATGGCAGGCACCTTTTGGTTCAGACTGGACTGGCTTGAACTTAATGGTAGTTCACACAGCAGGGCAAATGGGGATTGGTGGGCCTTACAGGAGAGAGTTGGAGTATAGCAAAGGTCAAACAGCTGACACTTGTCGAAAATGCCATTATTTTAAAACAGAATTGTCTCTTGAGTTGCATAAAACTTAGATACTTATTGACATACATTTAGACTCCCATTTAGAAATAGGGAAATTGTAATAATTTTAAACATTGTTGATTTAGAAAAGAAAAGCTGTTGTGTGAAAAATGAAGGACAGTTTTCTTTGGTAGAATCTATTAGTCACTTGTTTGTTACTGTGATAAAACACCATGACCAAGGCAACTTCTAGAAGGAAGAGTTTATTTGAGTTTATGGTTCCAGTTTATGGGTTAGAGTCCAAACTAGCAAGGAGGCATGGCAGCAGAGGTGGCTGGACAGAAAGTCGAGAAATCACACCTTCAAGCAGGCACAGAAAGCAGAGAGCGACTGGAAATCTGGCAAGGCTTAAGAGTTCTCAAAGCCCTCAGACTGGAGAGATGACTCAGTGTTTAAGAACATTTGCCTTTCTTCCAGAGGACCTAGGTTCTGTTGCCAACACCCATAAGGTGGCTAACAACTATTCATAACTCCAGTTTCAGGGGATCTGACACCCTCTTCTGATCTCTGTGGGCATTGCATGCCTGTGGTACACTTACATACACACAGGGAAAATATTCATATAAATAAAATTTTTAAAAATTAAAAAAAAAGAATCTCAAAGCCTGCCCACAATGACTTGGGGCCACATCTCCTAAAATCTCCTGAAACAATGCCATCATATGGGGACAAAATATTCAAATATTTGGACTCTGGGAGACATTCTCATTCAAACCACCACATGGAGATAGGGTTGGGGAAGCTACTGAAAGGTTAGTTATTCTGGGTTTGAGGGTGGACATGAAGGTTGAATAAAGTAGTTATCAAATCCTTTCACTTCTATCTTTTACCCATCTTCCAGTATTCTTCATAACCATTTCCATATGTAGTAGTTACTTTTATCATTGTTGTTTCCAAAAACCAGACTAGAAGCTCCTTAAAGGAGAGATTTATTTTGGCTCACAGTTTCAAGAGAGAGCCTATCATGGTCACAAAGGCATGACAGTGGATGGCTTTATGGTGACAGGAGTGTGAAGCAGTGCTTACTCACAGCTCAGCAGAGTTGGAAGCAGTGACAGGGCAGGAAGTAGGGCTAGATTATAAACTTCAAATCTCATCTCCCAGCAATCCACTTCCTCTAGTGAGACTGTCACTTCCCCAAGGTTTCATAACTTCCCAAGACTGTTTTTAACTGGGGACCAACTAGCTATTGAAACATATGAGCCTGCAAGGGACATTTCATGTCTAAACCATAATATTCTACCTTGGCCCCCATACATTTATGACTGTTTCATGATGCAAAGTGTATTCAATCCAGGAGTTTTCATCATCTTAATAGTCTTTTTTTAATGTTTTATTTTTATTTTATGTGTATTAGTGTTTTCACTGTATGTTATAGGTACATGACATGTGTGCTGTGCCTATGGAGGTCAGAAGAAGATTGGATCCCCTGGAACCGGAGTTATAGGCAGTTGTTAGTTGTCATGTGGGTGCTAGGATCGAAACCCTGGACCTCTGAAAGAACAGCCAGTGCTCTTAACTGCTGAGCCATTTCTCTAGTCCCTGTCTTAATAGTTTCAACACTGTTCAAAAGTCCAAAGTCTCTTCTCAGATTCAAGGCAAATCTTTTTAACCATGAGCCCTTATAAAATCAGAAAGCAAGTCACATACTTCCGATATACAATGGTACAGAGTAAACATTCCCATTCCAAACGCGTAGAATGGAGGTAACAACAAGGAAAAATTGAACCAGTAGCAAGACTGAAACCTAGCAGAACAAACACTAAATCTTATAACACCATAGCCAACATCTGGACTTTATAATGGCATCATCTGAGGTCCAAGGGCCTTGAATACCCCTGCCTTTCTAGCTCTGCTTCCTGAAGCATATGTGTGCTCTCTTAGTCTGGCTCCACTCAGTTCCTGTCTTCCTTTGTATCTGAAATATCCTGGCATTTTCTGTACAACTTAGGCTTTACTTTCACAACTTCATGTCCAGCCTAAGAACTCCATACAGCAATTCTAACCCTGTTAGCCCATTGTCTGCTCTCAGCAGCTTTCTGGAACCTTGGTGGCAACCTCCATGACCACCTCATTCTTGAGTTATGCTTATCACAATAGTACCACATGGATAACACCAAATTTTGCTCCATAACTACAGCAGCTTCTGTGTGCCTTTGTGTCTGAACCTTGGGAAAATACTCCCATCAAAATACTCCCATCAGTGTGCCCTGAAGACTATCTTTTCGAGGATTTCAACTAAATTTGCATTGTTGCATCTTGGAGCTCTTGATTGCTAGGATCTTTCCTCCAAGGTGCCTTTCCTAATATCCCCATATGAAGCCTGATGTTTCTCCTTAATGGTATTAATTTCTCACAACAGTTTGTCTACATCTTCCCTATACTGCAGCTTTAACTTGGTTCAAGAGCCTTTCCTTGCCAAAGTTCACAAATTCTATCTGAGATTTTAAACAGGCTCATGTTCCTTGCCTCACCACAATGTGCATTTTCACTTTTCTGCTCTCTTTTACTATAAATATAGGTAAATAGTGTAAGCGATAACTATGCCATAGCTTGACCTCTATCTTATCTTGAAATTTTGTCCATGAAACTGCTTAGCTCATTGGTTTTGAATTCAGCCTCTCATCACTTCATAGTTCATTTGTGTTGAATTCAGCCTCTCATCGTTTCAAGACATAGACAGAATAGTCAGGTTCTTTGCCAGAATGTAATATGAATATTCAATATAGTCTAGTTTCTGACGTAGTCTTTTTCTCTTCTGAAACCTCATGAGCCCAGCCTTCCACTGTCTACATTTCTCTTGACATTTTGACCTTCCAAACTCTCACGAGAACGACGCATTAAGTTTTGCTTGCAGCATTCTAGAGCTCCAATTTTAAATATATTTCTTCTACAAACCACTTTCAAAGGCCTAACAGACAAATTTATCACATCAATGACCCCACTTTTTGGTACTAATTTTCTGTATTAGTTTTCTCATCACTGTGCCCAAAGAAATGACAAGATAAAACTTAAGGCAAAAGAGGTTTATTTGGCTCATGTTTTTTGATAAGGTCTGTCATAGCAGGAAGTAATGGTGGCAGGTAGCTCCAAGTTAGTAGTAGGGTGAGACAGTTGCTTACATCTCAGCAGACCAGGAAGCAGAGACAGGACAGGAAGCAATATGTACTGTAAACCTCACTGAGATCTACTCTAGTGAGGCCCCACTTCCCAAAGCTTCCACAGTCTTCATAAACAGCACCACCATCTAGGGATAAAGTGTTTAAACTTAGTAGTCTGTGGAGGATATTGTACATCCAAATCCTAATGCCGCAAACCTGTGTTTTCATGGTTGCCATTTTCAGCAGTGATGGAACACTCAGTTATGATAATATGTCATAGTTTTATAACATTCTTTATTTAACTCCCCTCCTTTGCTCCTTTGCCTTCCCTCTCTCCCTTCTATTGCTCTTCTTCCTCATTTTCTCATTTTTCATAGTGGTACTTTAAATGTCTTGTACAAATTTTGAATTATTTATTTGGAATGATTCTTAAAAATAGAATGCTTGCATCAAAGAATAACTTAGTTTATATATTATCACATTTATTTATTTCTGGACAGTTTTCATGAAAGATTAGGCCAATTTACAGGATTTTCAACAATGTGAATATCTTTCTCTCTGTGTAACTCATATTCTTGTTTTCTGTGAGATGGTCAGGCAAAAACAAAAAACCTCTGCCTTGGAACATAAGCTGACATCCAGGAAAGTAACGGTACCAGATATTGGCAAGGGATTTAAGCTAGCCAAAGAGAGACTGGTTACAGTAATTGAGCAAGAACATGGAAGAGCCAGGTGAGATTGTAATTGTGGGGGAACTCTCATGTCTGGCAGTAGAAGACCTGGAGACAGGAAAATAAAATTCAGATTCATTTACTGGAATATGTAGAAATACATTCTTGATCAGAAATAACTAGGCAAGACCCACAAAACATAATCAGTTCCAGAATCTGGGACTAGATGGGTGATACATGGGAACGTAGGACCATGAAGCAAAGCTTGTGTCCTATAACCTACATCTGGTTGGCTCTCTTATCATTTTTATGTCTCTTTATAAATTAACAGCTATGCAGTAGTAACTTCGAATGATGTTTTATTGATGTCAGGATACACATTTTTCTAGGTTCATCTCTAAGGACTATTTATTTAAGTGTATCTGGTATGTCATTCTTTTAAATTATATGTCATGGGTAGCAACTTTGTATCACATTTGTCATAGTGGGGGTCTTTTCCTGTTTTGATATTTGATACTATATTGAATTTATTTGAGGATATACAGTTTTTCTTTTAAAATACTATTTGAAAATTTGTGTGATACTGTTTTACTTTGCTTGGGATTATAAAGTCCTCTCTTCCAGCTGGATGGAGTATGTTAGTCTATTTCTTCTACATACATTTCCCCTTGTTAACCTGCACATTTAGCATGAGCTTAAGGTCTAAGGTAGTTTTTTGCCTCCTGATCCCTCTTAGTTTGCTCACTAGTACTTTTCTCCATTTGTAATGAGATTGCTTCTGGCTTATCATATTCCAGCTTTTATATTTATTTCTGAATTGTATTTTTATTTTTTTCTAATTTAGCTAATACCATATTATTTTGTAGGAATAATTTTCTCCTATAAACATTTTTAAAATTTGATCATTTAGAAACCACTATTACAACTTCAGTGTTTTTCTTTTGATAGTCTTGCTGATTTTTCCAACATCTGTTTTAGTAACAATATCAAGTTCTGTAAAATCAGTACTTTATTAAATCTACATAATAATTTAGGGAATGTTGTCATTTTTACTATATTTAGTTTTCCCAGCATGGAGGAAATTATATTTCTTCATTTATCCATCTTTCTTTAATTGTGCTGTCAGACTTTATGTCATCTTTGAGTAAGCCTCTAATTTTCTGATTTAAATTAATACTCACTTATTGAATTTTTTGTCAGTATTATAAATGGGTCTTTTCTACATTTTCTTGTTGTAGCCCATAGTATGGAGGCTTGTAATAGTTTCAAGTGGATTTTTATCATGAAACTTTGCTAATTTCAAGATGGTTTTATTGATGTCTACAATCATACAAATTTATAACTTCATGATATGGAACTATGTCATATAAAACATACCTTTTCTCTTCACATATTTAGTTGCCTCTTGGTCTTTTGGATAAGATCAAGTATAGTATCTTTCTGTGTTTATTCTTTGTAATTATTTTTCATTTTTAATACCTAATTGCCCATTCAACCATGTAACTACCTTTGCTTTCCAAAGAGCTAGGGAATAAAATAATCAGCTTACTCTGTGGAAGGTACAGACAGCACATAGCGGAGTAGCACATTAATATCTGATACTCTCTATGTGAGACGAAACAGATTCCAGGTGAGCAATATCAGTCTTGTTTGAATGTGTTCATATATCTGAAAAAAGGATATGTAAATCCTAAGCTAGGGAGAGATTAGGAAAAAGAATGTGATAGAATCAAATTTTGGCAGTAGTTTATTATCCAAAATGAAGGATAGCATCACCAGTGGAAGTAGAAACGGATGAGTAAGATTAGCTGACAGATTTCACACATTCTTCATACTCCATTGTCCCCACTCATTAGGTTATCCCTAGGTGAGACTAGTGTATCATGTCTATTAAAATGCAGTTCTCTGTCTTTATTTGTCCCTCTGCTCAGTCAGAATCCACATAGAGAGGTTTCACTGCTTTATAGAAAGAGAATGCAACAATATTAAGGGCTCAGAGTATTCCATTCCTTGAGACCATAATTTACCATTACAAAGTAATAGACTGAGTTGTTATGGTTGAAAATACATTAACCATATGAAGGTAGAGTATTTTAGTTCCTGATTAATATTCCACAGTAAGTTAATGAGTTAGCATTTTGGTTGTACAATGTCACCCACCTTTCAACCATGGCTTCACAGTTCATGTGAAGATAGAGCCAGATTTCTGAGCCTTGAGAGTTAGGCCAAACTCTTAAATCCAATAAGAACACAAACTATAGCCCTGAAGCCTCCTGTAGAGTAACCTGGTTGCTGTATGTATGCATTACCAAAGAACTTGGAATGGAGAATTCATGAAATAACTAGGTGGTCCCTTGTGCTTTTGTCTTCATGTGGATAAACTTCATTGTTTTCCTTGTGTCCACTCTCGCAGTCTAAGAATAAACTCTGCGTGTTCTTGATGGAAAATTATTTTAGCATGGTTTTTCGTTATGTTTTTTAAAGTTTTCATCCTCATTCATAGAAGTTGGACATATCTTGCTATTTTTTGGAAAATAAAACTATTTGCTTTATAAAGTAGGTGAAAAAAGAACATTCTTATTCCATTTAGAAAACATTCTTGAATAAACTTATTGACTACAGATAACCTTTTATTTTATTGTGTGTGTGTGTGTGTGTGTGTGTGTGTGTGTGTGTGTGTAGTTGGTAGTGCTAGTATGGTATCAAAGCCTTGTACCTGGCAAAAGCAGTAGTGTTTGTGTTGCCCCCAGTCTCTTCATAGATTCTTGTTTTGATTTCTTTCCTTAGTAATATAGGCAATGAAACACTTTTCTCTTTAAGAGCTCTGATTTTCCTGAAAGTGACTGCCTGATTTAAAAGTCTTTTAAATGCTCTGCTCTCCCGGGTTTATGTTTGTGTCCACTCTCACAGATGAGTAGATTCTTTCCAGTATTTTATTTTAATCTCCAAATTCAATAAGTGATTTCATTGCACATAATTATTTGAATAACAGTAGTAGGAAACATAAATGAAAGGCTCTCGAAGGAGATGCTGGCTAGAAGACACAAGCTGCTACCATTTATGATGTTGCACCTGCAGAGCCAGGAAGTTAGGGACCGAATGTAAAAGCAGTGAGGGCTGCTAGTCCAGGAGGCGTACCATGGAGCTTCAAGTCCTGGGGACATGTACAGGCCTGGCTAGGAGAAGTAGGTTCTCAGAAGGCAGCAATTGTGCTGCTACCCACTTGTAATGGGCAGGAGGGACCAGGCAAAGAACAGGTTGTACCCAGACAGGGCAGGTTTTGCCAACAGAGTTGACATACACAAATAGAAACAACCAGGCATCATTTGTTTAGTGTTCCCATTAGGGAACAAGTGGGTCAGATAATCCGAGGTGATCTGAGAAAACAGTAATAATGTTGGTGGCCGTAGAAGGAACCTTGAACTAATAGCAGCAGTTTTAACATCTCTTTCTATCTTAACAGTTGTGGAAATAGGCTCACCAGATTTTTAATAAGGAAGTAGTAGAGCTATGATTCTTCCTAGCTGACTCCAAAGTCTGTGATCTTTTCACTGTAGCACATTGCCTATGATCTAACATGCATAGACACATTCACATGAGTCAAATGAATGACACAACAGGGTTATGACCTCTGAACCTAAGACACAGGTTGTCTGTTTTTCAGGTCGAGTTTCCCATACTCAGTATGTGCTGACAAGAGGTGGCTGTTATGTGTTGGCAGGTAGAGTGGGGCAAGGCCTCCCAATTTCCTGCCATTGAGACAATTATAATTCTAATGTCTTTCTGCCTAGTTCTCAGCACCTGTGCTGGAAGTGATATAGGGTGAGTTTATGGAGCAAAGTGAAGGCTGAGTTAGAGTCTTTTTCCAAACCATGAGTCCTCCAGCCTTGTCAGTGTTTGTCCACTGCCTGGAGTGACTGATGAACCTTGAAGGCCTCCCAGCATGTCTCAGGTAATAAACTATAGCCTGAGTAGGCAAGCTAACAGTTTTAAAGGAAAATATTTATTTGTGTTTATTTTTATTTCACCCTCCTAGAAATTCTACTATTGGTATGCATTTTTATACTGCTCATAATACATTAGTACAGTGACTCATGAATACAGCTTAAAGATAAATATATAGAAACATTGATGTGAAGGCCAAACAGTTTTTTACTGATAACTGAGATTTTGAATGTTTGGAGAACAATGTTCTGGGACAGCAGACCCCAAACTTGGTGGAGCAGTATAGTCTCCAGATTTTCTTAACCAACCACACTTAGCTGCATTATTACCCCCAGGGGTAGAATCCATGGATGAATTTTTTTTTTTAAACAACCTCCAGCCTTGACATACTAAGTTATAGTATGGTCTCAAAAATCTCTCTCATTACTTTGCAGTTGCTGGGGAAAAGATAGATCTTGATGCCAATTGCTGCAAATAGATCATTGGAAACAAGACAGTACCCTATGATATTTTGATAACTACTTACTTGCTGTGGTGTGTGATTCTCAGTAAAAAGAGGCAGGCTATTGTCCACTTGAATGATTGAGTGAACGATGCAACCTTTCCTGTGTGTGTTTTGGTGATCAAGTCCCTTCTCTCAAATACTGAAGAAAAAATTAGTGTTAGCTGTATTGATGCAAATTTGGATGGTCTGATAAACCATTGGTTATTCCACGAAACTGATTGCTTTTTTATGCTCAACAGTTACATCAGTCCTCTTATCTTCTTGTATTTTTGATAGCTTTCAAGAGAGTAGTGGAAATTGGAAGGTGATGTAGAGATCCGCTTTTACTCCATTTCTCATTTCAAGTTCCTGTGTCTTTAAGGAAAGGGCTAAGTAACTTGGTCACTCTCCAGATCCAAGAGGAAATGGATTGTAGCATTTGTGCCTTTGTGCAGCAGATGTTTTGGTTGGAAAGGCTATCAGCCATCTGACTCATAATAAATCCTCAATTCCAGTAAATTCCCAGTTTTCAGTTACAGTAGGTAGGATGCAGGAAAACAGTGTCTTCCACTTTGGGATCTTTGAACTCGTTTCACATATTACCACTGTTCCCGGTGCATTACGCTGTGAGAGAATGAAACACAAGGGAGGTCAGAGCAGTTCCAGGAATAGACTCAGTCAGTTGGTGTTTTTGTGAGAGACCATTGGAGGTAAACCAAAGCCACTGGCCTCCCTGACCTAGTATTAACAGCAAGAAAACATGTGCTGTGTTTCCTATAAATTCTCGCATCAATATTGCTCCTAAATTATGCTAATTTGAATAATTAATATTAATCTGAACAATCAAGTTGCTTTTATTTCCATGTCCTATTTTTAAGCTAAAGTTTTGTTTTGGGAGTCTTTTATCTTTTTTCAGGGAACTTTGAAAGTAATTATATGGCCCTTATATCATGCCTTTCATTTTAGACTATCTGTTTTATAGGAAAGCTTACTCAATGCATATATACACCTCTCAAAATCTAAGTAAGATTTTGCAGCTAGTGTTTCTAATGGATAAATCAGAATTATTGAAGGAGTGTGTCCTGCATCATGTTGTGAGCTTGACTGAGAGACTTGCCGAGTTAGTTAGGTGGCGTCTCATTCTTTTCCCTCTGCTATTTCCTACTGTCACCCTTGGGATGGGAAGAATGTCAGAATCTTCACAGGCATGAGTAACTCAAAGCCCCATTGCTTCTCAGTCCTGTTTCTTCTAGTCAGTAGCCTGGCTCTGACTTCTGAGAGCTTCCTGGGAGATCTGTTTCCAAGTGAAACATTAGAGTCAGAAGTTCACTTGTCCAGAGTGCCTAATATTTCCCAGATTGGTCTTTGGCTTTTCTTATCTAACATCAAATTATTTATAAGTAGTTATATTTAGCACTATGGTCCTCCTGTGTAATTTGTACTTTCCATTTTTGGCTGATTAAATGGTTACCACAGATTCCATAAACTCGTGGAGCATAGACCATTAGAAAGCATTTTTACCTTTGCCATCTAAGGCACAAATATAAATCTTCAGCATTCTGTAGCATTTCTTCAGTGAGAAAGTAGTTAGTAGAAGAAATTCTGACCCTAGGTTTACCCAGTGATGAGAGATGAGAGAGTTGTGGGGACAGGGAAGACAACAACATTAAGAAGAGAAGACAGAAACAGTTGGTTCTCTGGCAGCTTGATTCATGCATGTTTGTCTCTGTCACAGTGAGCAACATGATACTTGTACCTAGTAACATCTTGGATTGTGATGGGAAAAGCATGGGATGTGATAGAAAGATAGAATTTCTTTCCAGATGCCCTGTTTATACTAGTTGAAGACTCTAGGCATTTTGCTTATATCTTTAAGAAATTGTTAAGCCTGCCCAACACAGAGGAAAATAATATCTGTCTTAATGGATTGTTGTGATTAAGTCTTGTCATGATGCTTAGCACCTAGACAGAAATAAACCTTTTAAAGCAATGTCTATGAGGAGCACTGCTTGCCCAGATTCAACTGTTTTGGATATCAAATTTTAACCCTGTAAGCAGTGAGGGGCCATCCATCCTGGTAGACTTTTATGAGGAAACTAGATGACATTCCCAGTTTGAGGAAAACAGTATTCGGGAGAATTATTAAGCTCATATTATGATCTTATAATTACACAAATTTTATCATGTAATTAAATGTAACTGTGTTTGTACAAATATCTGTACATTGAAAGCATATTAATGGGTTTCGTTTGGTTGGTTTGGGGTTTTGAATTGGGGTGCTGCCGAGGCATCTTCTTGCCTCAACCTTCTAAATGCTGGCAGATCAGATCTTTGCTTTTACCCTGACCCTGAGTTTCTGTTTTAAAATTCCTGCTTTTTTCTGTTATCCTAGTCCACTTATATTCTTTCCTTTAAAAAAGTTGAAGCTATCTCAAATTTGGGATTTATAACAAAAAATGTAAAAATAATAAAAGCATGCCTATCCTTTAGCTATTTAAGAATAAATGATTGAGTTGATGACTGTCACCTCCACACGTTTTGATATGTATTTTTTACCAATAAAGACAATCCCCTAGATAATTATAATGTGCATTTCAGGAAGTTAACATTGATACTGCTACTATCCAGTTCTAACATTCATTCTAATTTCACCAATGATTTTTTTAGTTGCAGAATAACTTTGTAATCATGTGTTCTGTTCAGTTTCATCCCTCTTCAGCCTGTAATAGAACTTCAGTTTTCCTGTGACATTCACTTTTTTAAAAATATAGGTCATTTGTTTGGTAAACTGTCTGCTAGTTTGGATTTGTCTGGTGTTCTATTATGACTGGATTCTGTGTATGCATCAGTGGCAGGATATCGCAGAAGTGAGCTGCATTTTCCTCTTGTCTCCTTTCAGATGACACACCCTTTCCATTTACTCATTGCTGAGATGTGTGTGTGTTCATCCCTTGTTTGAGGCGCTATCTACCAACTTTGAATGTCTCTCAAAGGCCCAGGTGTGAAAGAGTTAGTCTTCACCCCACAGTACTAGTGGAAGGTAGTGGAACCTTTAGGAACTTAAGGTTCCTTAGGTCAATGGACTGTTAGGTCATTCCTGGGGGACTCTAGTCCCTCTTCCTCTCTGTCCTTCTCTCTTCCTCTCTCCTTTCCTTCCTCCTTCCATCTCCTCTCCTCTTCAGCCACCACAAGGTAACTAGGTCTTCTTTACCACATGCTCCTACTTTAGATGGGCCCGAGAGACCAGGGACTGGGATTTCTGAAACTATGAACCAGAAGACAACTTCTTCCATATTAATTGATTGTCTCAGGAACTTTTCACAGCAATAAAAAGCTGATTAACATGGCCTCTCTCTTGCTCCCTTCAATAAAGTCACTTTCCCCCTTTTCGATTATAAATATTTTGTACTAAGGGCTTTTGAAGCCATACAAATATCTACTTTTCATCAATCTTTGAATGTACTTATTTATAGCACTTTGAACTCGTGGTTTTCTATTTTATTTAATTAGTTATAACCAGTTGCTATCATTATTTGGATATGCTGTATTCCTTCTTTCTGTATCTGTATTGAACAGCCATGTTCATGCTGATGCCTCAAATTCCAATTCAATCCACTAGGCACATTCTACCTTCTCCTCTAAATGTAATGAATCTGGTTATTATTACCCTCAGTGTATTATTATAATATAATGTGTGGGTATATATGTACTACCCATCTCTTTGTATGTAACCACACTCCTTCTGTTGCTTCTTCAGTCCCTCCCCTGGGTGAGCACTCTCCTCATTCTGCTTGGACATGTACCGAGTTACCTATCTATGCAGATATCTTTCTCACTGCTCTGGACAACTATAGAGCTCCTTCCTCTACCCCATGCTCATTCTTGCCCTCTTCCCTCCAGCCTTCCAATACTGTAAGTGATCTTGCCATATCACTATCCACATCACCTTTAAAACAAGCTCCTTAACTAGAATCATCAAGGTTGTTTATGGTCTGGTCCTTAAACTTGTTCAGCTCCATCTTTTACCATTTTTACTTAGTATCCAATGCTTTAGCCCTCCTGAAGAGTGCCATGATTGTGCCATGTGCCTTCACACCCAAACACCCTTCTTTCCACTCTGGTACACTTTTTATTCTCTTAGGACATGTGGATTCTTTGCAACTGACATTACCTCCTCCTTGAAAAGCCTTATGTTTAGCCCTCTTTTTAGCTTCCAAGCTTCACCCCTCCACTGGGGTGTATACTCTTAAAACACACTTTTATTGTGACAGAATTTACCTAGCAGTTAGTTTACTTGCTTCCCAAATTGCATAAATGACAGTGGGTCTACTCATGGAAGAAAGGCCAGAATGTTTTATTGGGGTTTGGAGAAGGTCTTTTTGTCTTCTTTTGTTATTGTTATTGTTATTTTAACAAGTTTGTTTCTTTACATAGTTGGTGAAACCCCATCTGGATTGTGACACATGTTTTCTTGTGTCCTTACCCATTTGTGGTTAAATAACAGATTCAAGAAACCCAACTTAAGGGCTTACCCTAGACTGCTATCTTAATTACATTATTTAATATTTATTTAGTAGAAACTTTTTTCAGCAGCTTGAATCCACATTCCAGTGTGAATTAGAAATGTGAAGCTGTTAATAGCTTCTCTGGAGAATTGCAACTTGAGAGAATGCCTCAGTACTTCAGCATCCTTCATACGTGAAATGTCACGATTTTTGTTCATAATTTCTTTATATACACAAAGCTGCAAATGTTTATCAATTGATCTTTCTTAAACCACTGTTAGTTTAGAAATGAGAGAAATATTTTTTAATAATCCAGGCCAGTGATAAAGCCTAACTCAATTTGTGCTGCTTCTAAATGTAGCATCAGCACTTCTATAATTAGTAAAGTTCTAGCAAATCCACCTACTCAAGAGCTATGCTAAGTCCAACATTTATAGTGTTTCATTTATGGAGCTATTAATATAATATGTCTTTCCACATATGAATATTTCTACTCTTCATAGCTCACTGCAGAGACACTTTTGATCTATTCTCCCTCTTTGGGATTTTGCATTTCCTTTTTGATTCACACAGACCTCATTTAGTACATGACAAAGAGTTTTCAAAGCAAATTTGGATCTAGCAGAATCATGTAGAGGAAAAAGCATCGCAACAGGAATCAGCAGCCTCAAATTTGGGTTTCTGCCCTGTGACTAATTAGCATAGGACAAATCACTTCCCTTATCTGAGTGTCTTTGTAAATCTGTGGGTGTTGGAATCAGTGGTTACAAATATTTCTCTTTAATATAAAGCAGAATACCAAGGAATCCAGTTGAAGTAGGGACCAGGAACTAGGAAGCCTGTCCAGTTGCCCTTCCTACTCCTCGGGGGGATACTGCTCTGAGTGATGGGCAGAACCTCTAGGTCTCCTCAGAATACAGGGTTCAGACCTCTGTGACCATTTTTTCTTTAATATTTTCTGGTTTTATTTTTATGCATTCTCACCATCAGTTCACAAAGCTTCCATTTTTTTCGCATCCTCCCAATATTCACTATTTTCCAGAGTTTCTTTCTTTACTGTAGTAGTTTTGCTGATGGATGTGAGATGGTACCTTGTTGTGTTTGGGTTAATATAGAAGATCTTGTCATGTGTTTAGTGGCCTTTGTTTATATTATTTGGAGAAATATCCAATTCAAATCTTCTGCACATTTTAAAATCAGATTATTTTGTTGTTGAGTTTTAGAAGTTCTCTACACATTCTAGATCTTTAAAAAGTATTTTATTTATTTTTACTTTATGTGTATGAGTGTATTGCTTGTACTTGTGTAAGTGCACCCATTTCATGAAATGCCTGCAGAGAGGAGAAGAGGGCATTGGATTCCCTAGGAACTGGAGTTTACGGTTGGTTGGTAGCTGCTGTGTAGATGGTGGGAATCGAGCCCAGGTCCTCTGCAAGAGCAGCCAGTGCTCTTAACTGCTAAGCCATCTCTCTAGTCCCCATATTCTTAATGTCTTATAGAAATATGATTTTCAGGCCATGTGGTGGCATATTCCCTTAATCCCAACACTCTGAAGGCAGAGGCAGGTGTATCTTTGAGTCTGAGGTCAGCTCAGTCTGTATGGTGAGGCCAAGGGCTGCCAGAGTTACATGGTAAAATTATTTAAAAAAGAAATCTGATTTGCAGATATTTCCTCTCATTCTGTGGTTTGCCTTTTTTACTCTGTTGATACTGGATTTTGATGGACAAATAATTTTCATTTTTATGAAGTCTAATTTGTTAGTTTTTCCTTTTATTGCTTGTGTACTTATAAATCCTAAACTTCGTGTGAGATACTTCTAGTCTCCTAGTCCAATGAAATACAATCATTCACTTGTATTTTCCTTCTGGGAAGTCAAAGGAGGATAGATAGCCAAGTTCATTTCTCTTCAGTCTTGATGTATTTACCAGTGGCTGCCCTGATGCTCGGTCTGAGTAATAAGGCTGTAACCCATACCATCCCTTCACACAGGCCTCCGTACCTGTGCTGTTCACAAAAGTCCCACGTACCCTCATTCCTGGGCTGCTCATGGTCCTCTGTTGCTAGGCATTTTGAATTTGACAGCCTGAATCCAGGAAGAGGTAGAAGGAGCTTCACTGGAAAACAGACTGCTTACACTTCTGCTTCATGCAGGCTGAGAAAGCCAGAGCCTCTCTCCTTACTTTTACTCCTTTAAAAAGTACTGCATCTTTTCTTCTTAGGGTACTCATTAATCTACTTTCTTTATCTCTTTTCTTGTAAAAGTCTAATGTAAGAGAGAGTTAAAAAGAATCTGATGAATTGATTCTGAATGATGACTGAGTTTTGCAGCTTTTCCTCATAGAGCTTTGGACCATTAATCATATTGTACTTGTACTTGTACTATCTTGGATGAGCTCTTTCTGAAGGAGAAAAAAATTTTTTCTCATTTTCATGTGTTTGCATTTATTTGGGAGAGAAAACTGCTGGTTGCATTTTTTGTTGATTGGTGTTTTTTTGGGTGGGGGCGGACAGGGTCTCCCTAACTCCAACCCTCCTAGCATTCACTATGTAGACCAGGCTGGCCTCAATCTCACAAAGATCCATCTGCCTCTTTCTCTGCCTCGTGAGTGCTGGGATTACAGGTATGAGCCACTACACCCAGTGTGGTTGCAGGTTTTTTTCTGAGTTGTTTATTATGCTATCACAGTCTACTGCACATGGTTGATAACACCCTAAATGAGCTAAACATATAGTATGTTGTTTAGAAGCTTATTAGCTTTGGCTTTAGGAAGTCAGATTATGATTAGAAATGGTAAAACGGTTACTCTTGCCTTTCTTTACTATGGGGTTTGATCATTCAGTTAAGTGTAGAAGCCTGTTTCCTTTTATTGCTGGGATAATCTGAACCTGGGGGAAAACACATATTGTGACCAAATTTATGCTACTTGTTTTCTACTGGAAAGCTACCTGCTGTAGCTAGGACAAGTGGAAGAACAGGGCAGACAGATAGCTCAGAGGAGCTTGAATATAGGCTTTTTAGGCTGGGAGCAAGGCACAGTATTTGCCGGCTTCTTAGAGCTCATTTTTTACTCAGGATCTTTTCCTATAGCTAGTTCCAGAGATACAGTTCAGGCCTCTCCTTTTTCTCTTGAACCCCAAGCTGCCCTTTAGGTTCTGCAAATAATGTCAGTGTGCAAATCAATAAATCAGTGCTCACTACAAGGGGAGAGTTTTTAGTAGGCACTGTCCTCTGCTTTAATACTTATGGCTTGTGTTCATCAAGTTAGTAAGGACATGGTGCAGGTAGCTGAAATAACTTGAAATAAGTCTTGCCTAGTTGCTATGGGCACTAAGTCCAAGCCAAGAGACCTGCTGCTGGGTGGTCGAGCACAGAGGTGTTATCCATTTCCAGGGGAGACTTTTCCCTTCTGTCTTCATGGAACAATCTCTAAACCTCAGACCTCAAAGCAACTTGGAGGGGAGATGACAGAGTATAGCTTTAATAATAGGAAGAATGGTCTGGTAAAGGAAACGATAACAGACCAAATCTCAAGGAGTAAAAGGAGTGAAACTAACATTTGTTGAGTACTCTCTTTCTGCCTGGTTCTGTACTTGGCATCTTCACATACATTTGCAAAAGCTGTACGAGCCTGTTGCTTCCCATAATACCCACATTTGGCATATCATATGGAAAAAACAAAAACATGTAATCTCTTTGCAGTTTTTTTCTATAGCTAAAAGTTCACCATATTTGGGCAGTTCTCAAGTTGCAGGACAAATTTGTAAAACATTTCATGTGTTCAAAAGGCATACTGCTATGAACTTTCTGCTTTTAGCATAGATGCATCATACTTTTTCATTCTTTGGGTGAGGAGGAACCGGGAACACAAGGTGTTCAGGGGCCCAGAATGCATTGGGTGTTATTTCAAGACCATCAACACCGGAGGCAGCAACTCCAGAGCTCTATATCTTAGCTGCAGCTGAGGGGACTGCTTTAATGAATCTTTCTTCTGGCTTGTGGGTAGCATGCAGCTCATATTCACGCAAGAGTCTCTGAGGTTCTGTTTAAGGGCCTAGTAGTACATTGCATGTTATAAGTATTCCAGTGCCCAAGAGATAAGCTTTTCTTCCCTTTGTAGCACTTCTGTAAATTTTCATTTGCCATGGGATCAACTATAGTAATCAGTCCAAAATTTATAAGAAAAAATGTTATTTGTAAATGAAGGAAACCACTTCAAACCAGCTCAAGCATCTAGAGCAATTTATTAGCTTTCTGAAGCCAGGAACAGACTGAATAGCCAAACCACAGCAAGAGAAGGGACACAGCTGGACAGGCCTATGGGATAGAGTCAGATGTTGCCAAGACTCTAGCCTCGCTCCTCTCCATTTCTCTGATTTGCTTTCTTTCTCTCCCATTGTAGTCTGGTCCCTCATGTGGGGGAAATATGGCTGCTGCTGCTTTCTTCTGCCTCTTTAGAGGGACTGGCCTCTATTTAGTTTCAATCTGAAGAAAATATTAGCTTTGTCTTAGACCTTCCAGGTATTCCCAAAGTATAAAAAGACAGTGTACTTTTGGGAGCTGTGAAGATTGGACTTGGGGTGAGTGGCATCCAGAAAAGATGCTTTTCAAGACAACAGGGGAGTCAGGTGGCAGATCACAGGTGACTGCCATATCAACTCACTCTTTAAATCTGTGTCACTACAAAGGTCTGCATAAAGTATTTAGTAAAACCTTTTATCTACCTTTTCTTTCTTATAGAGACATACTAAGGACATGGTAGCAGTGTTCATATCTGTTCCATATATACCTAAATAAAGGCTCACTGTTATTTTCATTTGTTTTATCAGTTGTTGGATAAAAGTCAGACATTAGGTATCAGTATACCTATGTAATGTCACAATTCAGAGATATACCAATATGTAATTCAATATAATTTGTAAAACAGTTGCAAAAATTGATGGTTTAAATAAGTCTAGAAGGTTCTTAATCAGATTCGTTAAGAGCAGAGTTTGGGGGATAATAGGGGAAATCCCATGTTCCAGAAGCTTCCTCAAAAAGCTTTGGTGAGTAGAGGAGTTGGCAAAAGCAAGGAAACATCTTTTGCAAGAAGTCTAGCACCAGACTCCTCACCCAGTGACTTTAGCTTCTTTGAGAAAAGAGTCTATTATACAGCTTTCAGAGAAGTTCTAGATCTGCCCAAAGAGAGCTGATTACTCTCAAGAGTGTGTTTGTTAGGCATAATAACTGATGGGACAGTAATTGACCAAGAAATCTTGATCATCATTATTTTAAAAGAGCCCGGATTTTCTCCCCAAAGTTTATTTGAACAACATGTGTTTCAATTTAGTTTTCTAAGCAGCAGCTATAACTAACATATTAAGGGAAAGTACAGCTTCACAAGCAGATTCTTGCATAAATGAAAGCTGTGAAATGGCCTTTGTTCATAAAAGGAATAAAAATACAAACTTTGCAAAACCTAAATCTGTACTGTGTCTTGACTTCTAGTAGTAATGAACTCAAAGTATCACTTTGGAAGGCACAGGCAGGCGGCAACAGCACTGCCCTGGTGTCCTGAGCTCATCCTCTAAGAGTTGGCTATTTCTGGAATATCAGTTATCCTTCTCTGACCTGAAAATCAGCACTTCTTATTTTCACTGAGTAGAGTTAGTTAATCATGGAATGCGCCTGTTTACTATTGAAGGAAAATCAGCATTCCGATCTTAGAACTTGATGATCCTCATCAGTGTCCTTGGGGAAGCCTTCCGCTTTCACTGAGTCTTTGGAAAGATTAAATGGATTCTATTCTATTTGGCAGTGTGAGCTCTATAGCTGTTAGTTTTTATACTTTCATGACTTTTAATTTCTTACTCTATAGTTTCTAAAAGTAGACATTAAACATACAATGTTTCTATCTGTTTTTTAATATCTACTGGATTCCTGTTCCAGGCAGGATAGTCTGTTCTGGGTAACAAGGAAATAAATGGTTGCTCATGTGTTTTGGAGCATACAGAGTTTAGACACTGAATGGGCAACTGCTAAAGCTGTAGTTAGGGTTGGGTGAAGTAGGGGCATGGGGTGTGGCATCATCACTGAGTTTAGGTTCCAGCTCAACATGCATGAGTTCAAAACTCATGTTTACCATTTAATCTCTTTGAGCCTTAGTTTCTTTATCTCCAAGTGAAAATAATAAGTTCTATTTTATAAGGTTGTTAAAGCATTAATAAAACCAGCAGTTGACTAAACACTGAGTAAATTACTATTATTAGACGTGATATGAAGGAAGAGCTAGATCTTCATATGGTTTGAACATGAAGTTCCCCAAAGGGTTGATGTATTGAATGCTTTCTCCCCTATCTATTTTAGTAGGTTCTACAAAGTTTAGGAGATAGATTCTAGCTTGAGAAAGTAGTCACTGGAGGTGTCTTTGAAGGATATGTTTGATGCCATTGTGTTTGTCTCTGTGTCAGTGTCTGTATCTGTCTGTCTGTCCTTCCTTCTCCCTTCCAGCTTCCATGAGATAAGCAGCCTCTGCCACCATGATGTTACTACCTCACTGCAGGCTCAGAAGCAGTCACGTGACCGTCAACTGAAACCTGTGAATCCACAAGTCAAAAGTAGTCTTTTCATCTCCATAAACTGTTCATGTCAGGTGTCCTGTGAAGTGATGAAAGTCTCACTCACCCACATTTCTATCCTGTCCTCAAGAAGTTCCCAGTCAGTTTGGAATATAAAACCCTGCCCCAAAAGCATGGGAAATTCATGAAGCAACATGGTGATGGCTACCCAGAGAGGACATGGATCAGAATTCACTTGAAAGTAATATTAATTAGCAAGTGAATTTACAACTCGTCAGAATTAAAGAAATTAAAAACTCACCAATTAAGAAAAAGAGAGAAATGTTCTGGAGCGATAGCACAGCCAGTAAGCATGCTTGCTGAGCAAGCACAAGAACTGAGTTCACATCCCTGTTACCTACTTAGAAAGCTGTGGGTGGCTGTGCATGCACCCATGACCCCAGCACAAGTGGAAGAGTGAAGCCTGGAGGGTAGCTGGGGCTTGCTGGTCACTAGCCTGACCCTAGGTTCACTGAGAGCCCCTGTCTCAAAGGATAAGATGGAGAGTCTGATCCCCTCTTTAGGCTTCCGTCTATACCAGGTGAACGTACTCCCACACATGTATATATATTACATATATACTGCACACATATACTACACATATATACTACACAGCACACACAAACACACACAAAGAAAAAGAGAGAAGGAACCTTTGATAAGGGGAATTATAAGTGTAAAGGGTGCTAGTTAAGATCTAGTAAAGTAAATGGAGACTGGTGTAATTTGTCTGGATAAGGCAGGGAAATAAATGCATCCATTTCCACTTGACCAACCTAGTCAGAAGTAACTCTGGTAAATACTACCTGCATAAAAAAGAATAACCAAGAATTCAGCACGTGATGGAAGTGAGCTATAACTCAACCTTCAGAACTCTTAACCCAGTGCTTTAGCTTGCTGATGTGAGGAAAGAAGACTCAGGGTTGGGAACCACACCACCAGCAGGAGCTAGCCAGATGGGACTCATTCTCTGTTTTAAGTTATCTCCATAATATTTGTAGTGTACTGTACGTTTTATTTACTTGTAAAATGCTTAAATAAATGATAACACTATAAGAGAATCTTACTCTCTTCTACTTGAAAAAAACTGCTTTGGAAATTTTGAATTTATGTAATATGATGGTGTTGAATCTGTATTAAATACTTGAGCATCTAACAAATAAACCTCTCACCATATTTCAGAATAAGATTTTGTTTACAAATTTTTAGTTTTCCTTGTAGCTCATTAAAAACTTATGGGTTTTGTATTATATAAAAGTATTTAGCCCTCATTTTTTTGATCATCCTAGGAGTTGTGGTCAGTTTCAAGTCTAGTCTAGTACATTTTAAATGTTACTCAAATGATGCAAGTCAGATTTTTGATGTACCATATAACAGCTTTATTATAGTCTTTTTATGCCCATGGACTGGTTTTGCTAGTAATGGTTATAAATTTGTTGTAAACCCCTCTGAATTGAGAAATACAATGGCTTTTTTATAGTCTTCCTTATGTGACCCTTATTTAATAACATTTTGGTTCAGCTGATGTCTGTCAGCAATTGGTTAATTGTTAGTTTGTACCTATATTGACACTAATGTTCTCAGCATATAGGGACTTGTTTAATGGTTGTTGGCTTGAAATGATTAGCATATCAAAGGAGTACTGCATAATGGTAAATTGTACTTGTATTTACTTTCATTTCCAAAGTTAATTGTTTTTTTTCTATAGACTTTTAATATTTGCCAAGAGCCTCAATTGAGAATAGTTATATAAGCGAATCCTGATCCAAAAAGAAATGTTTACCTTTATTGTATTAGTAAATGTATTCTTGATTGTTACTGGTTTTTTAAATTCTAAGTTTTTAAATAAAATATAAGTGATTGTAGATATAAGATGCTAAAAAGATAAACATTGAAGATCTTCTAGAGAAAGGCACTTTCTGTTTCATCAATTTTATACATTGTACCTGAAATTCACATATTTTTCAAATCCAAAAAGCCAGTTCAGTGGTTAATTTCATTCACATACTCATTATTTCTATTACTCCTGCATTAATTCCTTCAACCAATTTGTTCCTTGTGTACTATGTTCCAGACACTGGAGATGGAGGAAATGCTTTTAAACACTCAGGAACTTGCCTATTGAGAATATGCACTATAAACATCAGGAACCCCCTTCTTGTTACAGTCAAATGCTGAGCCAGAATCACTGTTACATCTCAGCAGAATATCGTGACTGTTATTACCTCACCATGTGCATATGATTGGTTGACATAGTCTTATGTAGGAAGAAGGCAATATTCTGTAGCTTTAGCAGATTTGGCATCTTTTCCCCCCATTTAGCCTGTGGCAGTTTGAGATGGCGCATGATAGAAAGCCCTGAAAGTGTATACTTGTACATTTTTAAATGTCCCTTACTACATTTTAACCATCCCCTGTTTTCCAAATGCTGCCATTAGTGGTTACAATAATCATCTGTAATGTTAGCTTCTAAGAATCATGGTACAAGAGCTTCTTTTCTAATTTCCCAGCTGGGAGGGAGCACATGTACAAGCCTGTTAGAGTTGCAGAAACTGGAAACAGCACTGTGTGGATTTGTATTTTTGGAACTCTTTGGGCTTATTTAAGCACCCCAAACCAAACCTAGCTATCCATTAGGAGTCAAATACCAATTCAAGGAAAATTGACATGTTGCACCAAGAGGAGTATGAAATTCAATGTAAAATAAAAATAAGAAAAGAAAAGAAAACTCAAGGTACTTCTCAGTTGTCTAAATAAAAAGAATGAGGGCATCAGTAATGGAGAAAAGAAAGAAAATGAGTCCAAAGATTAAAAAAAACAAAACACAGTACTGCATAAGATAAACTCCTGGAAATAAGCAGATTGGTGTTTCATGTGCTTTTTTGAGGAATGTCCTGTAGTAAGTATTGATGATGTAAACCGGGGTCATTCCTTTTCTTTTGAAGGATTATTTTTAAGTATTTGTATTTTTTATTGGAATGATACTGAAATGGAAAATATTGAAGTAAGAAAGAGAAATAATTATGAATTATCCCTGGGCATATGGAGTGAAGCTGTGCCTTATAAGGGACTTTGATGACACTTGAGTTTTTACAGTGTTTTTGCAGCATTTGTGGTTTGCATTCATAGGTTCTAGCCTTGACTTTTCAAGGGAGAACTCCGAGGATGGCATTAAAATCAGTGTCATTTTTTTTCTGTTACCTTACTTAACAGTAACCAACCTAAATATAAAGGAGGCCTCACTACTGAGATCACAAAATGAAACTGTCTCAATGACCATGATTCTTTGATCTTAGATATTTTATGTTTGAGAGTCATGTAAATTAGGTGGTTTCTATTGTTAAGAACCCTAAATATATATATTTTAAGTTTCTGTCTTTGTTTTATAGAAAGAGTTCTGTGTTGAATATTTTGTCATCTATAAAAGAACAGGAAGCAATAAGTAAGCTTAGATTCCCAACCTCAGCTTTTCTGTTAAAGCCTAGCTCTATAAAGCTTGGTTTGTTATTGGAGTTGGGGGGAGGTGGCTGGGAGTCAGCCCTTAGTTTCCAGGCTTTACAGGTGATAGCCACTTCTTAAAATCAGGTTCCAAAAAATATTACCAGATGTAGGGAATAAAACTAGGAATTCACATTTGTTAGTTCATGAACATGTTCATTCAGGAAACAATGAGGGTTGATATTGCCAGCTACTAGGCTAAACCTTCCCATCGCCTGTCACCCACTTACTCCTCCTGCCACCTTTCCCCCAGCTTGGAAAAAGCAAATAAACAAGAAGCCAGGTCTCTTCATATTGTGCTACCTTATATATATTCATTATATATATATATATACATATATATGTGTGTATATATATATATATATATATATTCATTCCAGAGATACTTCAAATCTGCATGTAAAAGTGCAGTATTAGATGAAAAACTAGAGATATAGTTATCTAATCTCAGTCAATAGCCAGGCTTAATTTAATTTTTAAAAATACCTAAATTTTCTGCAATGTCATAGGAGCCCCCAAAGTAAATACCCAAAGCCAGAATGAGAGAAAATATTTATAACACATGTGGTAGGAAAGGGTTAATAAGCTTGTTAACTGTAAAAAAAGATTAAATACCTTACAAATGTGGACAATGGATTTGATCAGGAAATTTACAGAAAAAAATGAATGTCCAAGAAACAAGTGAAAAGTTGCTTTAGCTCAGGAACCGAATCTAAACTGGAATACCATTTCCAGCTACCAAATTGCAGTATTAAAAAGAGTGAGAGAGTAATAACACTGTTGCCCAGTTATATAGATGAGGGCAACAGGCTCTCTCATGCTGATGCAGAATCTACTTAATCCTGTTAATGTGTTCATGACTTGTAAGCCAACAAGTCAAGTTTTAATTATCTATTAAGAACTAGGCATCCTACCACTATAGAATATATATACACATATACAAGACACATGGCAGCATTATCAACTAGCCAAGAATTGCAAAACAGCTGAAGGACTGTTGCTAGGGAAATGGTTAAAGGAAAGATAAATTCATGCTGGGAAATGTTATGTGGCTATTTAAAAAGCAATTGTTAGAGCGGTGTGTATAATATGATCTCATTAGGGAAAACAAAGCACAAGGTTAAAAAGCTGTTTATATGCAAGTGTGCCTGTGTGTTTATGAGCACAGAGAAAGTTGTTTGGGACTACACAGTTAGTATTCCTTATCTTGAAAAGTGAGGGGTGAGGTGGGTGTGGAAGAGCTTTTTAAAAATAAATTCCTATATTATTGGACTTGTTAAAACAAACCTAATTTTTGTAACATAAAACAACAACAACAAAAATTAAGAAATTTAAAAGAAAAGATGAAAATGGAAAGCAAAGCAGCCTGAGACAGAAGCCCAGAGCGGTGCTGGTTTTTTTTTGTTGTTGTTGTTTGTTTGTTTGTTTGTTTGTGACAGAGACAGAGACAGTCCTTACTGCTTAGGTAGCAAGTAACAAAGGGGCAGAGGAGCTATTGCTGTGTTTAGTGGGTGTCTTTGGAGAGAGTGATCTTAACCCAGTAGAGTCAAATATATATATATACTTTTACTGTATATTTAAATTCGCATACTAATGAGATGATAGACTTTTTTTTCCTATGAAGAATTAAATCTTGTATAAATGTCTTATGCTGCAGGACATAGAAAACTGTCAGCATCTTTTAGAGTGGATCTACATTTTGATTTTATAATCTTCAGTGCTGAGGATACCACTTTGTATAATAAAAGAGCAGAAATAGGTTTAGGAACAATTCAGAAATTGTTGAAAAATTTGTCCTAATCCCAAGCCAAATTTTATTTTTTTTTAATGAAACTCAAGCCTGCAATTCAAACATCAGTTCTTAAAATCAGATATTCTAGCACAACATAATCCCCAAATGTACTAATTTGTTGCTTACTTACTGAGGAATGGTGGTAGGAAAATACTGAAAGTCTGCTTTCTGTCATTAAACCATTATGTTTCTATAAGGACAGAAAACTTTTTATATATGCTAAAAACACAGGAGTTCATGACCTAATTCTGAGTCAAGGTGTTTTAGGCAATGTTCCTTAGTGTGTGTGATAGCATGTGTAACACAAGACAGATGTGTATAGTGAAGGTACGGAATGCCACATGTACAGGCTTTGCTAGAAACATCTTGGATTTATTGTACATTTGATTTTTTATTTAATTTTTGGCTATTGCTTGTTTAGAAGTCTTTCACTTTTGTCAATTTTTTCATGATTCCCAACACTGAATTACACTGGGCTTCGGTAGAATCCAACATGATTCTTCCTAAATACTTTTCAGTTTTAGAATGGGAGAGATTTTATGATCCTTGTTCCTGTGTATACATGTCACATTTGTGCATCTTGTAGGTACAAGAAGCAGAGCAGGGAGACTGAAGATGTCAGGGCAGTGTGTGCTGACTAGCTTCCCAAGATGCAGGAAGGAGCATAGGCTTTAGATAGATGGCAGGCACTGCCTGAGGTTCTCAGTTCTCACGCACAGTGATGTTAAAGCATAGACTGGGACTCCCCCTTTGCATGGTTGAGCCCCACTGAGTACCTTTAATCAACTAATCAAGAAATACAGGTCAGTTCTTACTAGTTTCCTTGGGAGAAAGATGTACAATTCTATTGTGTTTTAAATTTTTATACTTGACTTGGAGCCACTACCAGCTCACTAAGGGTTACCAAAATATGGTATATACAAATTAAAATCAACATACTTTTAGTTATCCTAATGCAGCAGCTTATTGAAAACTCTGGCAGACAACTTGGTACTTGGCAATATTTATAAAGCACATGCACATTGTTATAAGTTCCACAGTTTTGATTCAGGACACTTCATTAGTATGTCATCAGTATTTCTTTGAATTTTTTTTCTGATATTCAATCACTGCTATTCTTGCATTGTGGTTTTAAATTATGGTAGATTTGGCTTTATAATTATCAATTCAGTTTTTTTATGAGTAAGCTCAAAGTGTTCCTTGGTGGACTGATCAGTAATGATCACATGTAGATTAGCAATAGTCTTTTTTGTGTGTCTTATATATTCTTATAACTGGGCATGTAAGGTATGTATGTGTTGTGGGTCTCAGGTAAATCATCTGTAATCACTTTGTTAAAAAGTAGGTGTACATCTAGCCCCCCTGCCTTTTGTTTATTTGGTGACATACTTCATGAGATTATATTTCTTAGGAATTTTTGCTATCTACATAATTTCCTGTTAAGGTAAGTATAATAAGATAATTGGGAATTTTTAACATTTTGCTGATGTTTTAGAATATAAATCATATTTATAGCAATATGGTTGTTGGAATGTCTTAAGTATGCTTCTGTCTGCTTTGTTACCACCAGATTCACTCCCCTCCTTGACTGGGGATGCGGGAACAAGTAAGATAGGTGAGCACTTTGTGTTTTACTCTGTAGGCTTTGGTTGAGAAATTAAGAGCCAACAATTTTTAGTGATGAGGTATGAGGCAAGGGTGTTATGTTGAGCTATTTGGTTGGAATAAGGACAACTCACACTCATGGCTTCATGCCAGTGAACTGTGAGCTCATCACTAGTAAGATTGCAGGGGGATCTCCAATGTGAGGGCAGCCTGGGATACATAGTGAGACCCTGTCTCAAAAAATCAAAGATTTTCAAGGAGCAGGTTCTCATGATATTATCTTTTTCACTTTTTTTAAGGATGTAAATGAAGACCCTGGAGAAGATGTGGCCCTCCTCTCTGTCAGTTTTGAGGACACTGAAGCCACCCAGGTGTATCCCAAGTTGTACTTATCACCTCGAATTGAGCAGTAAGTGTCCGTATCTTTAGCATTATGAGCTCGGTGCCTCTAATTTGTTTCATTCTTTCTTTTGTGAGATTTGAACTATTAAATTTTTAAATTTTTTTCTTTATTAACCTTTCTTACCTAAAAATGTGTTATAGTGAGGCTTTCTTTTTTAGGCTTTATTTTATGTGTATGCTTGTGTACAGCTGAGTGTATGTATGTGCACCACCTGTATACAAGTGTTCCCAGAGACCAGAAGAGGATGTCAGTTCCTCTGGAACTGAAGTTACAGGCAATTGTGAGCTGCTCAATGTGGAAACTAAACCAGGTGTTCTGTAAGAGCAGCAGGTGCCCTTAACTGTTGAGCCATCTCTTCAACCTTATATTGAGAGTTTCTTTGTTGTTATTTTGAGACAGGGTCTCCCTGTAGCCCTAGCTGGACTGGAACTCACTCTGTAGACCAGGCTAGCCTCCATCTCGCAGAGATCTGCTTGCCGCCACCTCCGGAGTGTGAGGATTAAAGGTGTGGGCCACCATGCCCAGCTCTGTATCCCGAATTTTGATGCTTCAGTACCTGCAGATAATATTGCCAATATAATCTTTGAGTGAATCTTACTCATGTTATCTATCATCTCAATATTGTGCCTATGAATACTTGAGAGAAATATAGGTGCAACCAAGCCCAATTGTGACTCCCATAAGGTGTCATGTAGGGTTTATAAACATTGGTTGTAGCCTAAAGAGGACTGCTGAATATTTGATCTGACATATATTTCTGACAGAGTTATTTGTAAAAATACAACTAGTCTCTTTAAAATATTAAGCAAAAAGTTATTTAGAGATGAGAGGTGATACTAAAAGCAGATAGTTTAAAATGATGCTTGACTTCTTTATTTTTCTTAATTATATATAATTTTCTATAACATCCAGCCACATAGTAAAAACAGTTTGCTACCATCCTTGTTTTCTAACCAAGTATGTTTTCTCATCAGTATTGAGTTTTATAAAAACTCTCCACAATGTGCTTATTGTTGGCTAAATGCTTTAGTAGCTTCCTCTACTTCAAAGGAAGCTGAGATTCATTGAAAATAGATTATAAGCAGATTTGGTTGTGAACTTCTGACAAGACAAATTTTTCATCAAGAGAGTTTTTTTTTTTTTTTTTTAAACAGATTTTGACTGAAATGTATTATTAAAGTTCTCCGTAAATCATTTAGTCAGGGCTAGCCAATTTCTGTCTAGGAGTAGAAGTGGTTGCCATCTGACATTAGTATACTGAGCCATTTTCATGTTCTCTGACCTTAGTTGCTCTGTTATGAGTCATGGACACCCCTTCTTACAAACTAATGTGATACAGCTGCTTATATCAAATGTGGAAGATTATAAAGATCAGTAATCTACAGGCATTCTCTCATTAGCATCTAGAACAGGATCTTACAGTAGCAAGTGCTCCATTTTGCTCTGCTTGAGACATAAGGTTCTAACTGAAAATACTGAGCATGTTAGTAAGAAGCCATTAGTTGGTAGAAGCAACAGCGCAGTGTAAAAGGAGGGGGTTCTGGAGTCAAGGAGAACTGTATAAACCCAGATTCTGCCCCTTAGCAGCTAGTGAACTATTAACATCTCTGCTCTTTTTCCATTATAAAACAGGAATACCAATACCTGTTTTGAAATGTTACTTTGAGGATTGTATTAAATGCTGTTAATAAAGCATTAACTTTAGAGCTTGGCACTATGACCAACACTTACCAAACAGTAGCTATTGGTATTGGTATTTTACTGATAGAGTTCATAGCAGAAAAATGAGTGAGTGGTTGGCAGAGAAGAATTGGAGAAGAAATGGGAAGGATAGGTATAAAATGAACACATGGTAGTTAGTTAAGAATAGACATCCAGGAAGACCCACTACATTCCCCTAGGCTGTTCTGAAATTTACTATGTGGGCCTTGAATTTGTAAATCCTCCTGCCTCAGCTTGCTGAGCTGCTGGGATTGCAGGCTGTGCCAGTAAGCTTACCCAGAAAGACTTGCTTTTTTATTCCCCTGTACAGAAGCCAGGCTACATTTTTGAAGTTACTATACCTAATTTGTAAGTAAATAAGCTAATAAAAATATTCTCATTCCAAAAGACCTTAGATATGATGAAACTAGACTAGGCAGGTCTTGATCTCACAGAAGTCTGCCTCCCTCTACCTCTTGTGTGCTATAATTAAAGGCATGAACCATGATGCCCTGCAAGAAAGGGTCATTTTAAAAAGGCATACTAAGGAGTTTGTATTTTTAGTGTACTGTTTGTAAGTTCTTTGAATCCTATCTCAAGGTATAACACATTTTTAATGTGAAAATAAGTCCTTAAATGAGTAGTATCCACATGATTCTATGAGAGGCTATTACCTTACAGAGAAATCTGAATTTTAAACTATGTTTTCATTCTTTGAATACTTCTGTACAATGTAGGGTTTTTGTTTTTGTTTTTTTGAAGTACTAGTAAACTTAAAAATAAAATCCAGCTTTCTGCATTCCTTTTGTGTGTGTTAAGGGCTGACTACAGCCGGTTTTCTACACACCACTTTTCTGTTGCTTTCCTCCATCTTTTCAGCTGAACTTTTGTCAGTGCACCTCTGCTCTCCTGCCATGGTGTCTTTGCCGCTAACTCTGTTCCTCCTTTGCCCGGTACTCTTTTATATCTCCTCCTCCTGGTGAAAGACACATTTTTTGTGGCTTTGTTCAGATGTCATCCTTACCAGCATTGCCTCTGAGCACAGCTGGTCTCATTGCTCTGTAAGGCTGAATTTACCTCATTTTACCCACATAACTTTAGTTTCTGCTATGCATTTTCTAAATCTTTTGCTAAATTTCAAGCTACTCAGAGCGAGGACCAGTCTTGTCACACCTTTAGTGCCTTGCTTAACAGTGGCTTCATTAGAGTCTCATAGGTTAATAAATAATTTTCACCCCCAATTGGAAAGCACTATGCCAAAAGCTTTTAAATTTTTATGGATATGTTTCTTTGTTCTTTTTCTTTTAAAAATATCTTATTGAAATTTTGAGAGTTTCATACAGTGCGTTTTAATCATATTCAGACCCCTCCCCTATCTGCAATCCTCCTTACTACCCTCCACTCGATTTCATGTCCTCTTATTTTTTTTAAGACCTATTGAGTCTAATTTATGCCCCTTAATACACTTCAGTGTGGATCCGTCCCCTAGAGCATTGATAAAACTTAAAGAAAACTGATTTGCCCTCCCCCAGCAGCAATCATTTACCGATAGTTCCTCAGCTAAGGGTGGGGCTTCTTACCTCCTGTCTTCTATGCTGGGAATTTGTTGGTACTGAGCTTACGTATGTCTTGAGCATGCTGTCACAACTGCTGTGAATGCATATGAGTAACTGCCTAGATATCTGGAAAACACTGTTTCCTTGTGGTTATCCACTACTTCTGGCTCTTAAAATTCTTCTCCCACTTCTGCAATGATCCCCGAGCCTTGGGAGTCAAGGGTTTGATACAGGTGTCCTATTGAGGACTGAGCACTTTGTAGTCTCTTATTTTCAGCACGTTGACCAGTTGTGGGTCTCTGTGTTAATCACTACCCGCTGTAAGAAGAAGCTTCCCTAGTGAGAGTGGGAATATCTGCATCAGTAGGGATATCTTCCCAGGCCAGATGTAATTCATTTCGAATACTATAAGTAAATAACCAGAGATCCTTACATCTTTAAGGAGAAGTTTTTATAATGAGGTTTTAGAGAAGAGTAAAAATGGAAAGTAGTAATCTTTAGATACGACTTTGTAAGGGCTTATATACGGGTTTATATACTTGCTAAATTAACTGCAAAAGTTCCCTCACCCGTTATCCGTGGTGCATTTTCTGGGGTTCTCAGAAAATCTACTGGGGTCTAAAAATATTACATGGAAAAGTTCAGAAATAAATAATTCATAAACTTTCATTTACACACCATTCTGAGTAACTTTATGAAGTCTCCTGTTGTCCTGCTCTGCCCTACCTGGAATAGGAAACACCTGTTTGTTCAGCTTTTCATTGTTCCTACCTGTGAGTCACTTACTGGATGTCTTAGTTATCAGATTGGCTGTCATGATGTCCCAGTGGCCATGTTCAGGAAACCCTTACTTTACTGAGTAATGGGCCCCAAAACGTAAAAGTAGTGACAGTGGCAGTTCAGACATGCCAGTGGGAAGCCCTAATATGTTTTCTTTAAGTGAAAAGGAGAAAGTTTTCAACTTAATTAGAAAAGAAGAATAATAATGTCAAATGTTGAGGTTGCTAAGTTCCACATTAAGCAAGTCTTCAGTTCATGAAGTTGTGAAGAAAGAAAAAATGTGTGATAGTTTTGCTGTTGTTTTGTAAACTATAAAGGTTGTTATTTTTCTATTTTATTGTGGGTCCTGTTGTTAATTTCACACTTTGTGCTTATAAATTAAAATTTATCATGTGTAGTGTGCATGTATGTTTAGCAAAACAACAACAAAAACAAAACAAACTATGTTTGGGCTTCAGTACTGTCTGGAGTTTTAGCCATACCGAGGGTCCTGGAACATATACATTTTGGGTAAAGGAGACTGTTATACATTTGGTAAGTCCCTGCAGAGTTGAGAGCATTACGAGAAGTAATGTCATTTCAGGAAGGCCATGGCTATAGAATAAATTTGAAGAATTGATCTTTGATGTTGTAGTAAGCTTTCATTTGTTATCTCTGTTTTTTGTTATCCAGTTAACCATCAGTTATCCAAGCATTGATCAGAGATTCAGACATGAAGAATTCTTTGCAGGTTCACAGGGAAAGCATCCCACCAAGACTTGCCTGACTGTTGTCCTAGCTAAGGTTTCCACTATGATCCTCTCTAAGAAGTCCCATGCGAGTGACAGGCTGAAGCTCTGGCAGACCAATAGCCTGATATACCTTAAGTAAAAATGGTCAAGAGAAGTCTTGCCTTCCCACATCTCAGTACAGGGGCAGAGAGAAACCCCAGATCTCTCTCGTTATTTTCATTCTGCCCCATCTTGTCTGTGCAGTGGTAAAGGCTATTACATTCAGTGTTAACTAGTCCTAGAAATAGAAAAAGAAAAATACTACTTGGGGTCTTGTCATCACATATAGGAAAAAGGATCAATTTGTTGCACTCTAAAGATTTCTAAAGACATGAACAGCAAATTTCCTCAGATTAGACAATCCCAACAAAAGAAAACATCTGTCAGATACATTGGTAGAAAACTCCCAGTTGTATTATAATTTCATGGTGCTCTGAAACACAGTACCACTTCTGAAGGGTCTGGGAACAGTTGCCTGGTGCGTCTGACAGACTGCCGCACATGGCTTGCATGTCCTTATAATGCTGAGATGCGTATTGTTTCCAGGTCTCCTGCTGTGCATTTATATGGCTTACAGAATAAATGCTTCTGAAAGAACTTTGTGTTCCTTGTGCACGAGGGACATTTATGAAATAAACATATTTCATGGCCTATACATTTGTTTTTCAAGGAATCAAAACCAGTCATTTGACTTAGACATTAAGTTCTGTTTACTGGACAAAAAAAAGGGTCAGTATTGAGTTATTAAAAAAGGAGGCCAAGGAGGAGGACAGTGAAGAGGAGAAGGACTAGCTAGCAGTCAGTAATGTACAATATTAGATTCTGGTTGCATATTTGAAAAGGGAAAAATAGTCTCTAAACCAGTTGCCTTTGTTTTTCCTGGCTGTGAATGGTAAGGTTACATCATCAGAGCTGGCACTAAACATGCCATACCTTCCCCTCTATCCCAGACAGTTGGCACTTTCTGCAATGAAATGAAAGGTGAAATGGGCATCCGAGACTGCACAGTACTCTTCTCTGAGAGGTGTGGGCCCTTTTCTTGGCTCCAGTCAGTGGATGGGAGTGGTTTGAAGAAAACCAGCTCTGTCACTCCCAGTGCTGTTCCCACTCAGTGCCTGAAAACACGACTTCAGCCCCTGAGGCAGACCAGGTGGCATCTTTCACAAGTACAGAATTTGTTTTTAGAACTTTTTGTTGTTAAGTTACAGTCTGCCTTGGAAATAAGTACTCAAAGCTTACCAGCCCATAAATGCCCACTTCTAGTGAGGCCTGTGTGCCTGGAAACACACATGTGCTCACTCTTCAGAAACAGCCAGCGTGTAAGAACTGACCAAGTTAAAGGCTCTTTGCTAGGTGCTTCAGAGGCTGTAAAGATAGATGCGACATGGTTCCATGCCCTAGTTTGCTTAGAATACAGTAAAAAGGCATAAAAACTCTGGCAAGTTACAACTTGCGGTTAATGAAACATAACAGTAAGACTTGGCGCAGAAGTCCTATGTTCCTTCACTCACTGGGTGACAAGCACGGCTCAAGTTACTGAGCCTTTTTGATCTTCATTTCTTCTGAAAGTGGGACACAACTCAGTTTCAGTTGCACCTACTCTAGTGGGATAATAGGAAATGGCCTGTTGTGCTCAACCCCTGGTCGATGTTCAATTACTGCTTTTTGAATTGTAGAAATCAGAAAACATTAATACTGTGAGAGAGTTTGAGGGAAGAGATCACGTTTCCATTTGGCTTCATGAAAGGGTGCTCTGGAAGGGTTTGGAAAGCTAGGCTATTGTAATCTAATGTGGTTTCTAGAAATGAAATAAGTGATACAATTGGTATATTTGTAAAGTTTGCCTAGAACGTTCCGATGTTCAAGTTGCTTTTCACTTTTCCCGACCACACGGCACTCATGATAGTGTTCCTGGCACATGTTATATAATAGAGCTCCCCCACCCCATAACCTGGTGTTCTGAGAGCCTTCCTGATCTCCTCACTGACTTCTTCAGTTTTTTCAGTTCATTAAATTATACTAACATGTTTTCCATGGTTCTATCCCTTGATCATTTTTAAAACTTTTATCTATCTATCTATCTATCTATCTATCTATCTATCTATCTTTACCCATCCATCCAGTGTATGTGTGCATGTGTACAGATGACACAGTGCACATGTGGAGGTCAGAAAACAACTCTCAGGAGTTTGTTACTCCTGTCACTTTGTAGAGTCTTGGGATCAAATTCAGGTCAGGCCTGTGAGCAAGTGCCTCTAGCCAGTAAGCCATCTCTCCAGCACCCTCAGTCATTTTCATGCCTTATTTCTTTGTATATGACTCCCAGGTCCTAATTTCTAATCTTATCTTTTCTCCTACCTTATAAATCTGCCTTTCTAACCATTGGTATTCTATTGTCACCTCAAATTCAAAATGTCTAAAACCATACTTATCATTCTTTTAAAAAATTCAATTGAATTTTTGCAAATTTCATACAATATATTTTGGTGACATTTAGATCCCCTCCCTTCTCTGAAGCCACCTCACTCTTATTATCCCCCACCCAATTTCATGTTATATAGATGGACGTACACACACACACACACACACACACGCGCACACACACACGTAAAACTAAGGCCTATAGTATCAAACTTGTTTTCCCAAATGCCCTTCAGTATTGGTTCATCTACTGGAGCCTGGTCAGCCTACCAAGAGTCCAGTCTTTTTTTTTTTTTTTTCCTTTTTAGTCTTCTTGAGACAGGGTCTTCCTATAGCCCCAGGCTGGCTTTGAACTCACAGAGATCCACCTGCCTCTGCCTCTCAAGTGCTTGGACTAAAAGCATGTGCCACTGCACCTGGCTGAGTCTCTCTTTTAAACAAGACTGACTCTCTCCCCTCCCAGCCATCTATTGCCAGTAGTTCCTCAGGTAGGGTTGGTCTTTCCTACCCAATTTGCCATGTATATGCCGGAATTTTGTCTGGCTTGAGCTTACATGGAACTTGTGAGTGCTGTCACCATTGCTGTGAGTTCATATGAGTAACTGCCCAGCTGGTTTCCTCGTTGGCTCCTACAACCCCCCTCTCTTCTTCAATGATTCCTGACCATTGGGAGGCAGAAGTTTGATACAGGTGTCCTACTCAGGGGTAAGCATTCTGTAGCTTCTCAGTCTCTGCTCGTGGGCCAGTTATGGGTCTCTGTTAATCACATAAGGAAACTTAATTACATAAGCTGCATAAGGAAGCGTCTTTGGTATAACAATGAATCATTAGGAGTCAGTTTAATACTATATCTATGTAGCAGAGTAATAGAATTAGGCTCTCCCCTATGGCCTGTGTTCTGTCTCAAGTTCCTAGGTCTGATATCAGTGTCACACCTTATAAAGCAGACCTTAAATTGAATTAGAAAGTAGTTGGCTACTCCCATAATATTCGTGCCATGGTTGCACCAGTGGGCATATCTTTCTAGGCCAGTTGTAGCTCCCAGGATTCACAACTGGGTAAGATTGATAATTTTCTCTTCTGATAGTAGTATGCATAGCACCTTCCAGCACTATGAAAGATAGCCAGTAGAGATGAAACTCTGAGGTCAGTACCAACTTGATTTCTCCTTGTTTGTTCTACAGCTCACGTATGTACTATCTTCAGGAATAGATCTTACCATCAAGTTCTGGTGGGTAACCAAGAACAGGACAATGATCAGTACTGTTTGAGGGTCTGTGGAACCTCTGGTCAATAGCTTCAAAAGAGGGAGTTCATTCCTGGTATTGGACTTTGACTTTGCTAGTATCTGATAAGGACAGTGTTCCCCTGTTAAAAGGTAATTCCTTGCAATCTCTTTTTATAATGTATGTGTGTGTATATACTTTAAGAAGCTTCTGTAGTGATAGGTTTCCATATGGATTTTTGAAAGGCCTTTAGGATTGGTTATCTCTCCCCACACTCCCTACTCTATGTTGCCCCCTACTCCTCACTCTAACCCTTCCTACTCTGTTATTCCCCCTTCACCTTATATCACTGCATTCTATGTGCCTGCCTAGGAATCCCCCTCCTGGCCATTTATTATTTTCCTATGGGCCCGACCTGTGTTTCCACAGCCCATCTCCTGCCAAACTGGCCCATCCTAGCCCCCACCTTAGCTCAGCTCCAGTTCATACTGATGTAACTCCTTAGAAGGGCAGAAACTGTACTCCCTTTGCCTAGAAAGAACCACCATTTGTCTCTATGGTGGTTTCTCATTCTTGTTCCTGGGCCGTGTAGCCAGCAGGCCAGTTTCCTTCGTGATCCCTTATATATGTTTCTGGGAGGTAGAACATTAGTTTGTAGAAGTGGTTTCTTAGTTGAATCCTGCAGGTGGTGAATATGGTTTGGGGCTCATGAACTTTGAACTTCCAGCCTCTCTGGCCTCCCTGTCCCTACTGTATCTGACAACAGACATGATCTCTTAAGACATTTATATAGGGCTGTAATCCAGAGGCTGGGATAAACTGCAGCTTTACTCAAGGGCCTATGAAAAGGGCAAAGGACACTGAAAATGAAAATAATGGTATTTGAAATTATAGGTAAGGATATTACATACAGATAAATCAGATGAAGTAAGTTTTTAATTCAATAAGAAAATTCGGGTTGTTTGATTTACTCACATATTCCATGAATTTAATATCTGACATAATGGAACATTTCATTTTAGATGTTCAAAAGCCTTTTTATTCTTTTTCTTTTCTTTTTTGAGACCTGTATCCCAGATGGCCTTTAAATTCACTGTGTAGCCAAAGATAACCTCAAACTCCTGATTCTCCACCTCCCAAGTGTTGACTTTACAGACAGTATCATGAGTGCCTTTTCAAAAGACTTTTAGAATAATTTCTTAAAATGTATAGCAAAGTTGAGAGTGGTATTATATGCCTTTAATCCTACTGCTTGGGAGGAAGAAGCAGGTGGATCTCTGTGAGATCAAGGCCAACCTGGTCTACCTAATGAGTTCTGATCAGCTAGGGTACAGGGAGACCCTGTTTGAAAACAAAACAACAGCCACCACAAAAAAGATTTTTTAAATGTCTAATCACAGATTGATTGACCACAAATATAATTCTTACCTTTTAAAAGACACCCCTCTGTCAGTTGTCTCAAAGAAAAAAGAGCCTTCCCCCCATATCTCTAGAGGTAATTTCATGTCAGGATTTAAATAATAGCACATCATAGTAAACATGACTTAATTTAGCCTTATTCGTGTTTACTTGAGTTACTCAGCTAATCCTATAATAAATACTGTACTCCTGGAGAGGGTTTTTCCTTTGATAAATATACAGTCCAGAGTGTGCTAAGACAAGCAGCTGTCAAGTTAGATGGGTATTTGCTTTTGGTGGAAAGAGTCGTCTTGGCCTCTAGAGACTTGAGATGTTCGTTCTACTAGTCTGGGAGCAGGGCCAAAAGGGTTATTCGTGACTTAGAATGGAATTCTGAAAAGTTCAGCAAGTTTTCATTAGTGAGTTTGGCTCTTTGTCTTGCCTGTGTCTTCCAGCACATCAATAGTGCAGCCTTTGCTTTGAAGCATTACAAACAGACTTAGATGGGGAAAAAAATCAATCAGCCTCCGAATATCTTATTTTTGGAAGTTTTCTGATGTACTACTCCCGCCTCCCCAGCTGCTTAACTAAGTGATAGTTCAGTGTTTTTGTTTAGGTTTCTTTTCAGGCCGTAAATATGAATTTACAAAGACGATGTATATAAATCTGTGACAACTCAGATCTCACTAATATATGTTCCTTAAACTTGCTTGACCATTAAGTTCTGTCTTGGATTTATTTTCTGTCTTGGACAGTTCTGTGTCCCATTCTGTTTAGTGCTGCTCTCCTCTCTGTTGCATAATGAATAGTCTGTAAGATACTCTGTCTTCATTCAAAAGATTTAGTCTAACACTTTTCTGCTGAATATATCAAGAATTTGGGCCAGAGCTTTTCTTGCAGTGAAGATTTGAATTTAACACTATTTTTCAATAACAAAGCTGTGAATATTGGTCATTTCTGTTTTATGCAGTCACTGCTGGTTTATATTTATTCACTAGTAGGAAAATACTTCTCAATGAAGAGTCTGAGATACACAGTGATAGTTAACAGAACACAGGCTGTTTTGTAAATAGGACCAGACAAAGTAGAATGTGGAAGAGACAATGTCCTAAAATGTTCCTGAACCATCGCAAGACACCCACCCTTAGCTGCAGGAAGCAGAATGAATCTCAAACAGTCTAAATAAAAGTAATCTATACCCAGATACATCATAATGAAATTACAGAACACAAAAGATTAAACATATACAGCATTGACAAAGTTTAAAGGATGAACAGATTGCCACAGACCTCTTTGAAAAATCTCATGAGAGTCATGGATCTTACCAGAAAAATGTTCAGAAACAAAGGATTAAATATAGTGTTTAGAGTATCAGGCTCTCTTGTAGGCAATTCACATACCTCATTACTATGAAAATTATGGGGGGAATGGATATGATCAAAGTATATTACATATACATATACATATAAATGTCACAACAAAACCCATCAATATTGTACAATTAATGTATAGCAGTAAAATATGAAACAGAAAACAATGTAAGAATAAAAATTTAAGAAGTTAAATTTCTTAAAAGTGAAAATTGTCATCTAACGCTGCCTGTCCCTCACATCTGTTCTTCTTCCATTTTTTTTTCCCCCGGGGGTTTTAATATCCTCCTCCTGACCCCAGCCATTTTGACCTTCCTCTTGCCATTGTTTTCTATTAAACAACTGCCAGCTGATGTTGCTTTCTTGCTGTCACCTGATGTTCTTTTCACCCTCTCCCCAGTGCTGTCAAGAGTCTTTGCTGCCGACTCTGCCACATTCATCTTCCTAAAGCAGAACTCCATTCTGTTACTTTCTCTTCAGCATCTTTTGAGCCGCTTTCCTGGGCAGGCTGCATCAGACACCTGAACCAGAGATGGTCATACTGGGGGTAGTACTCCTAACGATTCAGGGAATTTGACTCATTTGTTTAAAAGATTTTTCCCAGCAAGGTTGTCTCCAGGTTATCTACTTGACTAGGCATTTGTGTGTGTGTGTGTGTGTGTGTGTGTGTGTGTGTGGTGTCTTGATGGTCCAGTTTCCCACAAGGATTGTCTGATTGCATTGTGGATGTGCTCTGAATGACATTTGAGTGATACCCTAGCTGTGTAGCTGAAACTTTCCTGCTCTTCATTTCTTTTGGTTTTAGATTAATCTCATCTCCTTTGAGATCACTGTCTTCTCTAATTGTACTGCTGCCTGATTTCCCAACATTCACTCCTTCTCTATTTCATTCTAGTTGCCATTCTAGACAGAGTGGTCTTTTAAAAACACAAATCTGATTTCATCACTCTCTCACTTAAAATAAAGCTCATCATTTTTCCTCATAAGAGATCACTCATCAGCTTATGCTGCTGTGTGCTTTTTTCCTCCCGTCTACCATATTTCTCTTTTTCTAAGCCTATAGCCAATCTATCACCAGGTTCAAGCATTTTTCTCCATGCCATCTTTGTCTGAATCCCAACAAGTCTTTAGTTGCACCTATCCTGTTGTTTCGTTACCTGCCCCCTTTAGTCTGTTATGTCAAACACAGGATAGTAGGTGTTATACACAAGAATGTATAAAGAGGTGACTTAGAATGATGAAGCAAATGGTCATCAGGACTGTGAGGCAGGTATTCCTGTCCTTTCTAAGTGTGAGGACTGGTTTTTAATGCCAGAACCATTCATGTGTGGGTGGAAGGAGAACCTGACTACAAAGCAGCAACAATTTTTAGAGTGATGGATTTTTTTGTGTGTCACAATTGTGATGGATATACAATTCTATATTTGCCCAAAATCAAAGAATTGTAGACCATGGAGAATGATTTGCATATAGGTGAAGGACAATTTTTAAATATTTTATAGACTCCTAGAAGTGGAAAGAAATATTTAAACATTTCATATTCCTAAGTTATAAATTCATAAAGCTGTTTTGAAACTGGGTCTTGTATGTATGGTTCTTGATCAGCCTGTATAGCTTAGGTTGATCTTGATCTAGCAGTCCTCCTGTTGTTGCCTTCCAAAGGCTACGATTACAAACATTAGCCAGCAAAACACCACCATCTGGCTGTGTCATCCCAGTGTAGAGAGAGGAAGCTCTAGCATGTTTCATCTTCTAATACAGGCACTCATCCCATCAGAGGGACTGTGCCCTAATGACTTCCCTAAACTAATTACCTCCCAAACACTCAACCTCCTCATCCTATCACACTGCAATAAGGCTTTCACCATGTAAATTTTAGGTGACAAAGTACATTCGGTCTACTACATCACATTTATTCAGTCTTCAGATGATAATCGATGCACAGTACATCAGTCAACCTCTCATGTCAACTCTTTGGCCCCTTAGTGCCATGAAGTAAACTAATTTGGAACATTTGTTATAAAGGATGTATAATGAGTCATCATTTTCCCAAGATTCCTTTGTTCAAATATATTGATATTTGCTTAACTCATAGCACATTTTAACTTCTTTCAAAATTGTTAACATAATAACTATGTTAGGAAGCTCCTTTTAACCTTGTTGTTTTATCTCTTAGTGGGATGACAGATTCATAAGGTGGTCTGTCATTCTCTGATGCCTCCCCCACCCAACACAAACATCTAATTTAGTTCATACCATACTGGGGAAAGAAAGAGCTGAAGAAGGAACAAGGTCCTATCTCTTCAGAGCTCCTACATTTTGCCCTTGGCCTCCATAAAGCTCTGTGGCACACTTCTCTTCTCATTCCCAGACCTTGGCTCTCAGAGGTTCCATTATTTTATCTTATCAGTGTGTTTCTGTGTACACAGTGATCTATGAATTGGTTTATAATATAAATAAAGTATAAATTACTTATAGAATAGAACATGGATCTGTATGTGAGTATCTGTCACTTAGATTTTAAAGTTGTTCACCTTCTTCCTAAAAAGTATATTGGATATTTCATTCTCAGCATATTTTCAAAGGATAATTACTTAGTCCCTAAATATGGCCTGGTTCCTTATTACCACTGTTTGGTATAAAGGCTCTAATTATACTGGTAATGACTAAGGCTCTCATTATGTAAAATTTGTATATAAAGTAGAACTCCTTATACTGTTATTGGAGGAAGAAAGGTCTGACACCATTGTTGTCAGAATTTACTATGTGGATTTTATTAGTGAGCATGTAATTTGATCCTGGTATGTCTGAGTTTGATTCCCATAATAGAGGGCTAATGATTATATTGGAGTTTTTCTGTACTTGTTAAAATTCAGACACGCTGTCTTTCACTAGCAGCACTAATGACTTAATGAATGGAGTAGCCTTTAGTGTAAAACAAAACAAATAATGAGCTGCCATAATATGATAAATAGGGCCATAAGATGGAGTAGACAATTGTCTCTGAACATTATCTTTTATAGACAGTGTCAACAAAGTAGAAGGTATTCTTGAAAAAGCTTGACATCTACTTTGGCAAATTTAAACTGGCTCACATTATGAATTTAAAGAACTTCTATACCTCAATGGAAAAATTATTTCACTGATACTGTCTTTTTTCTCTATATGTAAAGAATTTTCCCCCCATGCCTTTTAATCCCTCCCCTCCGTACTCCACCCCAGTCTTTAAAAAGTGTGATGTAAGATTGATTGTTCTGTGTCAAGTTCTCATCCTGGAACAGATTTTTATAGGCATGTTTCTCTGAGAAAAGGAGTTTATGACCACATGGTGATAACACTTTGGTGTTTTCATTTCTTCCTCTGACCTAGTACTTTTAGAATCTCACATGTGGAATCTTTTTTTTTTAAGTTGAATATATACAAATAGAGAGTAGAATGGTGGTTACCAGGCTGAGGAGGACAACGAAGTGGGGCAAAGTAAAATAGAGGCTGCATACTTGTAGTTCTGTAAGATAAATTTAAAGATCAAAAACGTTTGAGAACTAGAGCCAGTAGCACACTGTGTACTAAAATTTCACAAATGCAGTCCTATAATAGACAAACAAAAAGGAAGCTAAATATGAAAACTGTATTATATTTGTAGTAAGGAATATGCATGCACATGGACATGTATGTGTATGCATGCTAGATGCTAATAGTGAATAATTCTAATAAATACTTTTGTTTCTTATTTTAGGTACATTTTTGGTAACTTTGGATATTTTGTTAACTTTAAGTTTAAAAGCTTTATGTTTGTCATGCATAAAGGTGCAGAAGTGCTGCCTCTTAAAGCAGTATTGGGTAAAGCAGTAATGCCTCCTTCAGCATTGGGTTGTGGATTTAGAAGTTACAGGCTTGGCTATTAGTTCGTTTAGTCCTTATAACAACTCTATGAGGTTGGCCACTTCTATTTCTCCATTTAATAGAGGATGAAACAGGTTCAGAGAGAGCCAGAAACTTGCCTAAGCCATACCTAGCAAGTGGTGGTTAGCTGTTTCAATCTGGCCAATTTGACTCTAGCAGTATTGACAGTGTTGATCAAAGGGATCTTGTTAGCCTTCATGATAATGTTTCAATGTTTTCCATGGCCAATATTTGCATTTTAAATACGAAATTATAATGGATTGTTGGTCCAGGCATGGTAGTAAGCTCCTTTAATCCTAGCACATGGGAGACTGAAGCAGGTGGATCGCTGTGAGTTCAAGGCCATCCTGGTCTACATAGTGAGTTCCAGGTCAGCCAGCTACATAGTGAGACCTTGTCTCAAAAAAATTAATTAGTTGATTTAAAATAAATAAAATTAATTAGCTGAAAAAAGGTAAAATAACCATATTGGAAGAAATTTTCTATTACATTTATGTTGATGACTGCTGTATTTTTGATGGAATCCCTTTTCTACATATAATGAGTGGTGTTTGTGTGAGGCTGCTGAACATTTGGCAATTGTCTGAAGTATTTATTCAATAGTCCCTCTCATCAGCTATATGGTTTCTGTACCTGGGCACCATTGATAATTTGGGGCTGCATAATTATTTTTATTTGGGAGACAGGTTGCCCCCTATTCATAGAAAGACATTTAGCAACATCCTTTGCCTCTACACACTAGATGTCAGTGGCTCCACCAGTCTTGACAGTCAACAGTGTCTATAATAGTCCCTGAGCAAAGGGGCAGTGATGGAGAAGGGGTATAGGCAAAATCATCCCCACCCAAGCATCCATCTACTATCATCATCATCTTTTAGGGAGCATCAAGGGCCTTTTTAATTTAAGCTTTAGCAAATCCTTCACTCACACATTGAACACTTTTCATCTAAGTAAAGACTATCATGCCCAAGTCATACACAACAGAAATTAACAGAAAATCTTGCACCCATAGTACTGTCCAGTTACCCTGTTCTCAGCTTCCAGCCTTAAGCCATATGTCCTTGCACTTGCATGTGCTGTGCAGCTACTTGCTTTCACGTCTCTTTTCCTACGATCCCTTCTTGGCTAGAAGGAGGGCCACAACTAACTATATACCGTCATTTTTGTTTTGTTTTGTTTTGTTTGTTTTGTTTTTTGGGGGGGCTTTTTGAGACAGGGTCTCCATGTAGCCCCAGCTAGCCTGGAACTGTCTGCCTGTCTTGATCTCCCAGAGATCCGCCTGCTTCTGTCTGCTTCTGTCTCCCGAATACTGGGATTAAAGGCATACACTACCATACCTGACCCCTATGTGTTGTCATTTTAAAGTGTGTTTCTCAATTTTAGTTTTCATCTTTTTGTTGCTTTTCATTTCTGGTAGCTATTGCATATCTGTTCTGTTTCCTCACAGATAGAGATAACCAGGCCAGTTTTACATGTTTATATTTTCTGCTCATTTTGATAGATTATTAGAAGGGTTCCCAGCATCTTAATTTGAAAGACTAACATATCTTGAAGATGAACAGGGAACAAACCCAGTTTTACCTTTTGCCCAAATTCTTGATCTTTAGAAGATAAATGTAGCCTCTACTCACTCACTCCAACTTTTGAGGGTACTGTCCGGTTTAAGAAATGAAAGTTGTTGGTGCTGGGGATTAAATTCAGTGCAGAGAGCACCTGCTTAGCGTACCAGAAATAAAAGTTGTTTTCTTTTTCATTTTGACAAATCATTTTAGCTTTTATGACATTTACTTAGTTATGTTCACATCGTTGTGATAAAACGTTTTCATTGAAGTGATTAAAAACATCAATGTGAGAATTTCATAGAGTTCACTTTGTATCTGGACATACTCTCCCTTCTCCATCCTGCTCTACTACCCTCCCCTCACTTCATGTCTTAGCCCCTGGATTTTTTTTTTTTTTTGAAAGAAATGTAGGGGCTGGAGAGGTGGCTCAGCAGTTAAGAGCACTGGCTGCTCTTGCAGAGGATATGAGTTCAATTTCCAGTACCTAATGGTGATTAATAACCATCCCTAACTCTGATACCCTCCTCTGACCTCACTGGGCATTTCAAGACACAGGTTGCACTTACATCCATGCAGGTAATACTCATGCACATAAAAGAAAAATAATGAATAAAATATTTTTTAAAAAAAGAAATGCCAAAAAATTTAATTTTTTCCCATTGGAAAAATTTCTTGATAGTATACTGCATTTCTCAACATGGATATTATGCTCATTTTGTTTTATGGTTCTGTCTTTGTGGTTCTGTTGTACAGGGCATTTCATATGCCTGGCCCTTGCCTGCTGGATTAGTGATCCATCCATAAATGCAACCAGTCAATACTCCATACATTTCTGTATGCTCCATTAACAGCTATTATCACCCCAGTTGAGAAAGAAGATAACATCTTTTTCTTTGAGTTCCGACTGGCAAACTGAATGCCATGTTAGGTCTTTTGAAAAGCTTGTTTCTATTCATAGAAGAGATTTCTAGGAATCTCAGAAATAATCCACTCTTCTTTGCATTTGGCCCATTACTTTCAGATTAAGATCTTATCTCTTGGAGGTTTGTGCGCTGTGGAAGCAGTATCATGTAGTTCACCGTGGCACACTGGATTTAGTTTTCCCATTCTCTGGGCTCTTCCCTGTGATACCTCTTAAATAGTTTCTACAAAGGCATCTGTTTTAATGTCACAATACAGTTAACCAGGACTCGTTTTTAAGCTTACTGATTTCTTTCAACTGTAGACAGTCCCTCCACTAATAAGTTACACAAATTGTATGTGTAGGTTGGTTGTTTGGACTCTGGAACATGTTTTGCCATGGAAACCATTTAGTACATAGTTAGGTTACCAAGGAAACTGAATGTACTAAAGAAGTCCATCAAGCCATAATGCCTGCTTAATTACCTTACGAGGGAAGAATCCAACCCTCTTTTTCCTTGGTGGCTATTAGAGAGCCCATCTTATTTAGGGGATGAGCTAGCCATGATCCAGCTATATTAGGTTAGATGCACTCAGTTTACCCAGCACAAGTCACTGTAATAGGAAGCCACCAAAGCAGAGCCAGACCTTTCTCTATAAAGTAGAAATGTAGAGCAAACAGTAGGAAAGCTGTCACTCACCCGGAACAGCACAGAGAAACTTTCCCTTTCTATTTGTGGCATGCACTCTACATCTCAGAGCCAGGGGAACTGGTGCTGGGATGAGCGTAGAGTACATGAAGTACTCTCCTTCCAAGTTTCCTTGCAATAAATAATTGACTATATAGTCTCTGTGGACCTCATGTCACCCAAACGTTAATAGCAGGGCATTTCCCTGGTATTTAATATATCACTCACCACAGGAAAGAAGAGAAACATAGGCTCATTGCTGAAAAGACAAGGAATAGAAATTGTTACAATCATGATTATCGTGTGGTTTTATTTATTGAGTCTTGTTTTAAAATTAAACTGGGTATAACTTGAATTTGCTGTTCTGTTTATAGCCAGAGCCTAACTGTTTCAGTGGCATGATGAAATGTAGTTGATATGCTGAGTCCTGGCCATATGGTTCGCAGACCTTCAGTTTTCATCCTTGAAACTTTCACTTAGCATTCTCAGAGACAGGGCTTCTCACCCTTCTGTCTTGTTATCACCCTGCAGGGCTTTTTAATTTCAGCCTATTATTTCCTATTTTTGTATGTAGTTTTGTAGCAATAATTTAACTTTACATTTGTATAGTGCTTGGCATTTTATTTACAGAGCACATGCTCTGTGATTACCTTTACAAGCTAGATACTGTAGGTTTCCCCATCCCTAATTTCCAGAGTTAAAATTAATACTTAGCTACTCTAAAGGACTTGCCCACTCACAGCCAGCCCCTCAAACCTGGAGGAAAACGCAGGACTTTTAGGGGCAGACTTTTTATACTCTCTGCATGAACTACAGCACAACCATGTCCATCACAGCTTCCCTTAGTTCTCTTACTCCTTGGTGGGTAGATGTTGGCTCTCTCTGGTTTCTAAATTCATTGACAGACTCATCTAGGAGAGGCCTTGCTTTTCTTCTCTGGCTATTCCAGTCAGTATTCTGGGCACTTTGGCCGTAGCATATCTATCTTTTCTGCAAATTGGCACCTTACAACAAACTCCTGTGTAGTCTATTTATTAGTGAATTGGTACCTTTGCATATTTTATAAAGTGTATGAATGCCTTCAGGTATTCATCTTGATGGTTAATAATCATATTTTGTTTTATATAGTATCTTTTCATCTAAAGTATCTATTATCTTCCATTATATAGGGGAAGAACGATACTTGTTTAAAACATAAATAGCAGCAGAGGGACAAAGGGGACAAATTTCTTCAAAGTGCTCGTGTACACTAGACACTGTCCTAAATATTTTGCATATATGATCTCATTTCATCTTTTCAAAACCACCTGAAGTAGGTGATGTTTTACATTTTACAAGTGAAGAGTCTGTGGTTCAGGCAAGCTAAGTAAATTATGGTACAAATAAAAAGTAGAGGGGACATTGAAATCTAGCCTTCCCTGATCTAAGGTTTGTGTTCTGTAAACCTCTTTCAGGGCTTATATTAACAAACAGAATTTTCCTTGGACACATAGCGATGGGGGTGGGGTGTGCTACCATTTCTTTTTCTGCATTCAGGAGTGAACTCACTCTCTTTCTCTCAGGATCATTCTGATGTGAGTTAGACTTGTAACCAACAGAGCCTGTGTTCTAGTGATAGTTAAATGGGAGCCCGTTCAGGGTTCACTGCCAGCCAATTAGAGAGGTACTTGGAGAGAACTTTTCTTCTCTTGAGCAAAGGCGTGAGACCTGGGGACAGGGCACCTACTGGGAACAGAGCAGCACTGGGTATGTCTTTGATCTCTCCTCTCCGCTGCTGCTAGCCATTTACCTAGGTTGGTAAATCCCCTCACCTCTCTGGGTTCTGGCACTGATAAAACATAAGACCTACCTTCTCATGTTCCATTCTTTCTCTCAAGAATGTATTCTTTTCAAAGAATCTTTTAAAGCCCATGAATGATGGGAAACTTCCTGCTGCTGAGTGTGCTTACCAGGTACCATCCTAGGACTGACAAATCCCAGAGGTCTGACTCTTGAAGCAAACCGGGACCCACAGAAGGCATAGTCCTAGTCACATTGTGTGGAAGACAATGATTGTAGTTGATTTCAGTGAGGAGCAGGGAGGGTCTTCGGTGATAATTATGATCTTGGCTTTATTGTGTAGATAGCAAACATATATGAGGTTTTAAAATTTCTTGCGGACACTGTGTCTGCAATTTTTTTAGCTGATTCACGATGTCATGTTCATGCTGCTGTGCCCCAGCCAGATGGCTGCTATTGAGTGTCAAGTAAGTGAGACAAAGGCTAATGTCATCCTTTTCCCCTCAACACTCAATTTTTCTAGTTCTTTGACAGTGTGCTATAGCTAATTACTAATACTGAGAGAAAAAAAAAAGGCATGAGAACAAGTATCATTTAGATCAAGATAATTAGTAACAGGTAGGTAGGATTCAGTTCCTTTCTTAGTAAATTGCAGTTTATCAGCAGTGGTGGCCTCATCTGTCTCAGGATTTCCCTAAAAAGGAATTAGAGTGCAAGTCTTTTCTTGGCGTGGAGATGCCTTTTGTACTTAGAACATCAGACCCCCTCCCCTTTGGTATCTATAGTCTGCACATAGATTTTTCACATTTTCATGAGCACTGGCCCTTCCTTAGAGAATGGGGTGGGTTTCATGGTGTAGTGACCAGATTATACAACACTAAAAATATGTCACTCTGGTTGGTATGTTTTCCTGAGACATGTAAGCTCCAACAAGCGCTACATAGTACCCTTCCCATGTTCAAAAGACCCACATATGAGGCTTCACAACTCACCTTGTTAAGCAGTTTAGAGTGAAGAGCCCTATATCCCCCAAGGACTTTTACCACAGCTCTGGGCATCCTGGAACCGTCACAATGAAAACAGCAGGGACTCTGGACCATCTTTTCCACATTTAAAACAGTTTTCTGAGTGGAACTGCTCAGCTTTGGCCAGCAGTCTTAATACCAGCTTTGATCTGTGTCTTGCCAGCTCTTCCTCAGGCTCTCTCTGCTTCAAGGACTTCGTCCATTCCCCAAGTCTGGCCTCAGCCTTCTTTGGTTTTGGTGTGTGAGAGGGAAATTACAAGAGCTGATAGTGAGGAAGGGCTGGGAGGCACAAGCTTTCCGGAGCGAGTGACTGGAGAGTCAGGGAAGAATGGGAGAGGTCCAAGACCTGGAGTGAGCTAAGGATGCGTGGAGCTGCTCGTGCACTTTGAACTCATGTTGTTCTACCAGGAACAATATTAGTACTGGAGTTTGTCAAATATGGTGATACCAGGATACCCAGACCACACTGCTGTGGTGATTGGCAAATTCCCTTGCAGAGTTAAGGAAGGGAGGCTTCAAGGAAGAAGTGGGATCTGAACAGCCCTAAAGAATGACCCCTGGCCACCAGACAGGCATTGAATGTAAGAACACATTCACTTCATTTGACTGCTGACTATACCAGGTTTAGACTTAAAATTTTGTGATAACTTCCATGTGTTAGCCCTTGCCAGTAGCTCAGTCTTTAATTCAGTTGGGTGCTGAGAGTGGGTGGATAGTTGTTCTGCACAACCAACCTTTCCTTCAGTCAGCGACGTCTCTCCTGTCCCTGTTTGTCTTCCCAATAAAACCTTACAGCAAACACTTGAGCAGTTCTGTGTGTTATTCTTAGTAGATAACACTTTGATACATTAACACCTCGCAACATTTCACTTGGAGTTGTAGGTTGCCCCCCCCCCCCCCCGTGACTTTAGCATTTGAGAATGCAAAGACACATTCACATTTTGGATTCTGTTTCTTGGATGCTTCTCTTCACAGAGGCTTATTCACAAATGACTTTTTTTCTCTTTCTTTCATATTTTCTGTATTGAGCATTCTGTTGGTTCATTGTTTGTCACACCTGTTTTCTGAGGTGCTAGTTGGTGTATTTGGAGTTCTAGTGTAAAATGTGTAGTAGCCACTTGTGCTGTCTAAAAGACTTTTCTTCTGTTGTATTCTGTCCATATACTCATGGAATTCCTGGCACAGCATTTTTTAAACAGTTTCTTCAAATTGAATTGGTTTGGGTCAAGACTTTGGAATTAGTAATCCAAACTATAACCACTCAAATTGATATTTAATTGATTCTATGTTTAAAGCTGATTAATATGTTCTATCTGATGTTGCTGTTTTTGAGACCTCTTCAACATATTGAACATGTTGAAACAGATTTGCTGTTTTAGTACTTTGTTTTCTGGGAATCCCCCCCGACCCCCCACGCCTGACTCCCAATGCAGTTTTCTTAAAGTAAGGTCATCAGATCATCTGCATGAGCCTTGGGAGGTGCTTAATAGTATAGATTCCTCGAACCCATCCTAGACCTACCAAATTAGAATGACAGGGGCAGGTAAAAAAAGAAAATGGTCATTTTTTTCACAAACTTTATAGAGAGTTGAATGCTCTCTAAATCTGGAGGAAATCTGGCTTGAAGTTTGCTCATTACTAATTTATTTTGAAGATACTATCTAATTTTCTCTAAGACACACATGATTGAGCATTTTTGCAGGTCTGTCTTTGATTTGAAACCTGTGAAGATTACTCCTAGGAAGGAGTTAGGCCATATTTTCCCTGGGATTCAACAGTCACAGAGAAAGTTATGCTCTAGCAAGAGCCCAAGTGAGAAGACCCCCTTATGACTGTTGGGTGTAGTTCTTTACAGATATGCTCAGGCAAAGGACCTATATATGACACTTGGAAATCACCTTCCTAGGTCATAGATGATTACTTAGTACATTAGACATTAGAATATAGCTAGTCTAAGCTCTGGAGCCTTATAATAATAGTAATTAAGATAATGATACTTTGTACTTCTCAAGTGTCTTTAAACTGAAGGCCTTAAAATATCATATTAAACAAAGTATGCAACAGTTTGGCAAGAGAGGTCAATGCTAAGTTCCTTATTTTCTAGATTTAAAAACTAACAATAGCTATGAAATTTTAACACAGACACTTCTCTTGGATAATGATACAGTCAGCTTAGAAAAGGGAAAGTCAGAGTAAACATTTGTGATTTGGAAACTCAGGGGAGAGGTGGTGGCAGGGTGGTAGCTCTTCTGGTATTGCACAGCATGTCTTGAGTGGAAAGAGCCATATTTTTTTGCTCTGTTTAATACCTTTGATAACTAAAGGCGTTGCCTGGAAAGCACCACCATTTTACTTGCTAGCATTTCTGTGCATTACACTTCATATTCCTTCTGGCCCCTCATGTGTCTTTCCTTCTCCTGGCCTCCTTTATTTATTAATCACAGAGTCAGAATATGTTCAAAACAGCTACACCTTCTTAAAGAGCCTGTGCTCAGACCTCTTTATTATGTAAGACAAAAACTTGAGAGTAGTAGAAGTTTAAATAAAGATTTGCTTTAAATGATCCAGAATGTGTGAATGTGGGAGTCATGCCAACAGTGGAACTTTTAACAGGGTTCTCTGTGTGTGCTATGTGTCCCATCTTGGACAAGTACATATTAAATGAATACAATTTAGAGTTGAGAATCCTTTGAGATCCTTCACAGACCCTGTTTTAATCACTGGTTTTCCTTCCTGCTTTTCTTCCGTTTTTGAAATACAGACTTTGGACTCTCTCGAGTTTCCTTGCTAGTTCAACCTTTAGGTGTTACCCCATTTGCTCTATCTACACAGTCTTCCCATACTTCCTCTCCCTTTCCTTTGCTTTTATAAGTTAATACTATTGCAATTTAAGTGAGTACACATTCCAGAAAAATAAAATTGGATAAAAACATGTTATAAAAGGGTGCTAACTTTAAAAGTACAAAGAAAAAGGGGCCTGGTAAGATGGCTCAGAGCATAAAAGGCACTTGTCATATAGGCAAGCCTGATGACCAAAGTTTGATCCCTGAAAGGAGAGAACCAACTCCACAAAGTTGTCCTTTGATCTCCCCCACATGTGCTGTGGCACACATTCTCTCTCTCTCTCTCTCTCTCTCTCTCTCTCTCTCTCTCTCTCATCTTACACACACAGACACACACATACATACACGCTATTAAAGTTTTAAAGAAGGAAAAGGTACTGGGACACCTCTGGAGCATTTGACTTGTCATTTGTGTTTCAACTGCTTCAGCAGCTGCAGAAATGGGTAATCCTTAAGGCCACAATTCGTAGATTCCCTTTGCTCAGATACAAGTGTATGAGTAAGTAGTTCGGCACTTGAGGGTGGTTTATAGGGCCTTTTACTTACAGATGAAATGAAAATAACAGATTTAGAATTGGAAGAGAAGTTAGACATGGGAACACTTGCCTGTAACCCCAGTACTTGGAAAGTAGAGGCCAGAAGACCAAAAGTTTGAGTTCTTCCTTGACAACAATGTGAATTGAGGCCAGCAGAGCTATGTAAGACCCTGCCGCAAAACAATAACAAAGTTTTTCAGAGAGAAAAGATAGTGAGTTTATATTTTACTTAAGAAATAGCTGATAAAGAACTCTGTATTTTCATGCACAAGGCGATGATGATGGAAGTTTGCATTGTTGTTCCTCTTTTTCATGCTAAGATGGCTGAGCTAAAGGCACTGAGATAATCATTATGAAAGTACTTGGGGGGAAAAGGAAAGAACATACAAAAGCCGTGTATTAATAATTTCTTACTCTGAACGGCTTAGTCCTATAGAGACTATAGGACTATATTTCCCTATTGGGAAAATATAAACAAATATTTGTGTACTAAGGGACATGCTCTGTAGACAGCTGTCTACAAAACAGTAAAAGGCAACAAAAATGGCCTATTTCATCCTCTCCTACTAGGAAGATAAGAACAGAGACAGGAAGTTCCCTATACCACCCACCAGGTGGGGCTGACAGCCATATGCAGTTTAGTTGTTAGGCACTCAGAACTTCCTGTTAGATCACAAGTTGTTGATGGAGAATGAACTTAGTTTCTCTATATGTTGGCTATTCATAAAGTGAAGTACTTGTATTTTAAGCAAAATATTTATTTTATTTATTATAGTATATGACTTTATTTTAAACCTAACCCCTCTGAGAAGAAAAGGGAGTAATTTGATTACATTTGTTAATAAAATAATGCTGATTGTTAATAATGCTTTCTTATTGGGTATGGTGGCACACACCTTTAACCCCAGCACTCAGAAGGCAGACGTAGGTAAATCTCTGTGAACTTAGACCACTCTATTCTATGTATTGAGTTCCAGGCTAGCCTGGGCTATGTAGTAAGATCCTATCTCCAAAATTAACAAAATTAACAAAAAATTTTTTTTCAAAATTCATCCAAATGTCACGTCCTTCATGAAACATTTCTTTCTACCTGTTCACCAGACAGAATTTTAAATGCCCTCTTCTGTACTCCTGTGTAGATGTTTCTGCCCAGTAACAGTTGATATCCTATTGAATTAAGATTATTTTCTAGATATATACCCCTGCCACTAATTGGAAGATTCTTGAGACCACATATTATTTATACTCACTTCTGACTACAAAACCTGATGGGTGTTAGTCACAAAATAAGCTACTTACAAGTATTTGTGAATTATACCCTTTCATATTTAAAGAATGTTATTTTTAGTTCCTAAGAAGTCTTCCCCGGGAATATAAATAAATGATAGGAGTTTTTCGACAAAATCATCGATTTTTAGAAAACTTTTAGAAAAAGGTATTTACCTTAAAAGGAAAGGATTGCAGTATTAATTGCAAGGACTCTGCAAGGCTTATCTTACCATAGATCCATTCTCAATGCAGAGGATACATGAAATTGTGTGTATGAAATTTTAATTTTGTGATGTATTTGAAATACAATTTTATTGTTGTAGTTGAAAAATAGAGCTTTCTTAAATTATTTTAAATAGTCTAGGGACATCTTTACATAGCAAGTCAAATTTCATTCTATATTATATAACTTTAAGTGGAACTTAATGGGAAAATATGACTCCATTTAGTTCAATTGATAGGAATCTGTTTCATAGCCAACTTTAAATTGAATTATGTAGTTCTCTATAGAAACAAATTATTAGTCTACAATTTTTAGACTTCTACTAGAATGAAAAGAATATTTACTTGAAGAAAACTATCAGACTTTTTTCCTTATAAAAATAGTATATCAGTTATTTCCCTGTGTGTGGAAATTTTCTGCCTTTCTAATCTTGACTGGAAAAGTTTCTGCTCAGCAATTTAGAAAAGTGAAGAAAAGTATTTCTTCATCTTCAAGAAACATTTATCAAGTGCTTCCTATGGGAAGGTCATATTACCAGTCCCATGGAAAAACCCCACTTATCCAAAAGTGAGACTTCTGCCATCCCCTGGAAAACATCCTTAGTCCCTGAACTCAAGAGGAAGGGGATGTGAGTTTCCAAAGACCCTATTTTTAAAATGCAGCCATCTATTTTGTTTTATGCTGCTCTGGGAAACTTGGCTTCTTTTTAACCTGTGGAATATTTGAACCAGTAGCTGAAAGGCAGGCTGCAGTGAATAGGTACACTTTGATAGCAGCAAAGGCAGATAGCTATGTTAAAGTCAGAAGTAAATGTATTAACTGATATTCCCCATTATGGCCCCTTATCATCAATCAAGAATGTATCCATATTTAAATTCATTCATTCTGTTCCATGTATAATTTAAAGACAAAAGCTATGGAGTCAGAAAGGACTATGTTCTAATTCTACCTCTTAATGATATAGTCATAAATGCATCCAAAAATTCAAACTGAGTTTTTCTTCTGTGTGTCAGAAATATTATGAAATGGTTTATTTTAAAGATTTTTTGTTTTATTTTATGTGTATGAGTGTTTTTCCTGCATGCATGTATGCATACCACATTCATGTCTGATGCTTGTAGAAGTCAGAAGAGGCCATCGAATCCCCTGAAATTGGAGTTACAAAAGATTGTGAACTGCCATGTAGATGCTGCCAGGGGTCCTCTGCAAGAGCAGCAAGTGCTCTTAATTGCTGAGCCATCTACTAAAAAATTATTTCAAAAGCAAACTGGAAAGATTATCACAAATATAACAAAATGTTAGCACCTTCTCAAATTACTTGATCAGAGAACACTTAAAAATCCCAGTAGGTAAAGGACAAAAATTAAAATCTTTCTGTGTACACAACAGGAAATAAAAACAACTGATGGACCTGGAATGATGTTCAGCCTCACCTAGTGGACCAAACATTTGAGACAAAAACAGCAAAAATACATCAGGGTTAAGTCAGCAAGATAGTAAAACTTTACAAGTAAATGCCAAATGAAGAAGTTCACCCAAAGAGAAAAACAGAAACCAAAACCATGACAGGAAAAGTGAAAGTGTCAGTGTACATTGTCTCACAGTGGCTCTAACAGTTGGTTTTTGTGTGGGACTTCCCATGAGAGTTACTAGAGTATTCCCGTCATAGCTGGCAACACGTACAGTTCCATTTGTATGCTCCACTTCTTGGACCATTCTGTTCTCTGTCTTGAAACAGAAGTCGTATTTAGAAGTCATATTCTATTTATTTACTATTTATTTATTTATGAGATAGGGTTTCACTGGCCTCAAACTCTGGATCCTCCTGCCTGAGTGTTGGTATTACAGACATGCACCTCTACACCCAACTCCAAAGTCACATTCTTACCCTTTGACTATTATAAAAGACAGTGAATACAGTTTGAGACTCCTGCTCTGCTTATAAATCCTCCTTGCCAATTGTAGCTTTGACCTGCATTATTGCTATTTTTGCTATTACTATTACTATTGCATGATTTACATTTAAGATTTTTACATAGGAATTGTGGAAGGCCTTTAAAATCAAAAACAATTTATAGTTGATAGAGTTGGAAATTTGTGTTCATTCTCTTTAAGGATTTTGTAGCTGTTCAGAGTTATCAGTGGTGGTTTAAACTGCCTGGCAGCTTCAATTCTGCTTTAGTTCATGCCTGGCAATTTTACTGGTATGGAAAGTATTTTGTAGAGGCTAAAACATCAACAAGATTCTCTTTTCACTTGAATGGCTCAGCAAGAAAACATTTCATTTGAAATTCCTACATTCTGTGGGAATTCCTTTAAGTTAAGGTATTCAGGAGTTTGTTTTTTAAAAAAATATATATGGTTCATTTTGCCAGTATTTATTGAGTACCAATCCTGTGGCAGATACTCTACTGAGTATCTGTTTGGTGGTTAGGAGACAGGAGTTATAGAATAAAGTTAAAGATGTTCAGCCTTCAGTAAGAATGCATTTCCTGGTAGGAACAAGCACACAAGTTGCTAACTGGGAAAGTGCAATGAGCTGTGTACAGGAGATATTTTTTCAGAACCGCAGGAGCCCAGTACAGGTAACTGGGAGCTCCATGTGGTATGGGTCTCCAGGGCTCATAGGAAGGATGATATCTGCATAGAAACTTGAGGGAAGAATTTTTTTCCCCCAAGAGGTGAAAGAGAGATTGTGCATTCTAGGCAGAAAGGATATCATGTGGATTGTGTACTGAAGCAAGAGTTCCCTAGCATTTTCAAGATCCTCTAAGTAGATCATTTTGTGTGTTTAACCACCACACATCTTGACATTGTACAATGCACAGTCACATGGATATGCTTTCCTATATTCTCCTCCTTGATCCCTAATATAAGTTAAATCTATAAGAAGTACTTTCTAAAAGCTGGAGTGATAGCTCAACAGTTAAGAGCACTGGCTGCTCTTGCAGAAGACCTGGGTTTGATTCCTAGCACCCACATGGCAGCTAATAACTGTCCATAACTCCAGTTCCAGTGGATCTGATGTCCTCTTCTGACCTTCTCAGGCATCGCACAACATGGGTACATTTACACACATGCAGGAAATATACTCATACACATAAATATAATAAGTAAAATGATTTTTTTTAAAAAAGTACTTTCTAAATATTCAGTGATTTTTGTTTGGAGAACACAAGCAATAGCATTTTGCACATACAAATAAATATGTATTTATCCAGAATGCTAAATAGGTAGCGATGGAAAGGAATGCATAGTGTTTCATTTTGTTCTATTTTACTTTTTAAGGGTGGGCAAGTGCACACAGTAATGCAACAGTGTGGGTAAATGAGCAAGGGTGTTTTGATGGGCGATGGTGGGTATTCAGAAGAGATAGTGGTGAATGGGAGTAAGTACAGAAACTTGTGTTCTGCGTAGAAGTTGTCCACATACAGTACAGGAAAGGTTCTACTTGCCACATTTTTTAAGGAGTTGGCATCATTTAGTCAGGTTTGTAGAGGCTACTGCAAAGTTGAACTATGAAATGAAGCTCTGTGAATCTATGAATGCTTAATCATGGTGATCCCAAGTTTTCTAGTTGTACATGGCCAGCTTTCCAACAGATTCCTTTTAGAGGAAAGGCACATAACTGAGTAATTATTTAACCCAGCCAGACATCTTCAGGGAATTATGGGAGGCAGTTTTCTTTTTAAGTGGCTTATAAAGCATGTGAAGAATGTTATTGTGGAGCACAGAGCACATGCCCAACCATTTACCCGTTGAGGGGGAAGAAACACTGGTTGGCATGTTCTTATTTTGAGTTTCTGAGACCTTAGGATTGTGCTGTAGACCCCAGGGTTCCTGTGGCATCTAGGGATCTAGGTGCTGGAGAAACTAACTGTTCTACCCAGATCTTCAGCCACATTCAAAAGACTATAGAGCTTGGAGTTGGAAATATGGGCAAGAGCTAGGCTGGGTGGAAATTAGAGACAGGTACTCAAAGAAATCCCACTGGATTTTCCTCATTATTGGCATCTTTGGTTCAGTCCAGGCTACAAAATTGTCACAAAGATGTTTCTTTTATTCTGGATTGGTTAGACCCTCCTTTCACCTTTCAAGCAAGGGTTAGCCAGAGTTCTGGTGGAACTGTGCATGATGTTGCTCTGGAACCCCTGAGCAATGCCAAGGCCTGGAAGTCCCAGAACAGCACATAACATAAGTGGTGGGTGTGTCCTTTCTGGCACTTGTCCACTCCTGATTGTGGTCAAAATGTCTTGCACAGCAGTTACTTCATGCCAAGCTGGCACAGCTGCAGCTCATTTAACCACTTGTTTATCAAATAAAGTCCTATTTGCAGTTTGTAAACTGAGGGATGAGATCTGTATTTAATATGAAGCCAGGGATGGACTCTGTTAGGTCTAGGATTACACATATAGACATCTTTTGGTATACTTTCATTTTCTAAGATTCATTTCAATGTGTATGTGTATGTGAATATGTGTGTGAATGTGCATGTGAGTGCAGGTGCTTGTGGAGGCCTGAGGACATTGAATCCTCTGGAGCTGGAGTTATAGTTAGTTGTGAGCCTACCTGTGTGGGTACTGGAAACGAAGGTCATGTCCTCTAGTGAGAGAAGTATGTGCTCTTAACCCCTGAGCCATCTCCCCAGCCCATATGCTTTCAATTTCAAATGTAACATTCCAAATCATATTGTTGCCTTCACCTCAATTACAATAAATTGAAATTTTATCTACTGATACCATCTTTTCAGCCAATTACTAATTCCTAGAATGAAGACAAGTGACTAAAAGTGGAGCCTTTTAAATTGATGGCCAAGGAGCTAAGAGTTAGAATTCTTAAAGTGGGAATTATTTAGAAACTTGAAATGTACTTTTTCTTTTTTGGTCCTCCCCCTCCCCCAAAGTGGTTAGTTTCAGGGGAAGAGAGCACCATGTTTGGACTCTGAAGCATGTGACTCATACCTGGACAGGTAAAAGGACACCTGAAATGCACTCAGTTTCTGAGGACACCTGTAAGAAACGAGATCTTACATGAAGGAGAAAAACCCAGACTCCAAGGCCACACAGATCTGAGTTGGAAAGTTACCTCTAGAACTTAGTAGCACAATACTGGGCAAATTCCTTCATCTCTCTCAGCCTCAGTTTTCTCACCTAGAAGCTGGTCGTGGAAATTGAATTAAATAGCATCCAGTGAATGATACCTCTTCCCTGGTTGGCAGCTTGATACTAGGCTCCTTACTGTGATGCACATAACCTCATTTTATTTTCCCCACCAACAATCAGGTAATCCTCTTCCTTGTACAGCTTTAACAGTATAGTTTAAACATTTGAATTTTTAAACATCTTGACTGAATATGACACTGCATTGGTGACATTTTGATAGCTGTCATTGCATGGTTTAGTTCCAACATCTTTCAGCACACTCAGAACCATCAACCTTTATGTGTTGGGGCTTCTCCAGCAGCAATTATAGCCCAAGTGAAGAAGAGCTATACATGTTCCCCTAAAATATCATTGAGATTTGTGTCACAGGCCTATGGTGATAAAGCCTTATTTAACTGCTAGATGTTAGCTCCCCCCACACCCTTCAGATAAAATTAAACCATGGAGTAACCATTCAATCCATAAATGCAAAACAATAAAAAAGAAAAAAAAAAAGAAGAAAATGTGTTTTTTACACTTACTCCTGTAGAAAATCAAAACAGGTAGCAAATCCTTTTATTTGTGATATTGCATTGTGGGTGTATGGACAGGCAGAGTGGAGTAGACAAGACATCAGAATAGGCTTTGTTGGCCATCCTGGTGAATCTCTGCTCTCCCCAGAAGCCTCTCTGGTGGGCTGATCCCGTGGTTTCTCCATGACCTTCCTCTCAGTGTGAACTTCAGTATGCCAGTACGTCCTCCATCCAGCTCAGTAGGTGGGCCAAACTAGGTTTGTAATTAGCTTTCTTAACACCCCAAACTGGATACTCTTAAAATAGTTTTGTTAAGTGTGGCCTCTTGTGTTATATTGGATATGCCAGTAGCCAGTCATCCTAGGAAGCTTTGGAGATCCAAAGACCTACATGCCATGGAGGGAAAAAAAATTCTGAAGTTGAGGCAAGTCACAGAAAATGTATATCTCAGTCAAACCATATTTGACTTAGATGACTATGGTCCCCTGGGTCCCAGGACTTCAAATCGTTCTGTAGATCCCATAGGGCTGGAAACAAAGTTCTGAGAAACATAAGGTAGTCACCTCAGCCTGATATTTATCAAAACCACCAAGGCCAAACATTAATGCCATGTGAATAATGAAAAATTATGGGCATTAGGCTTCTTTTAAAGGGATGCGAATTGGATGATAGAGCAAGGGAAGCTCTCCTTCAGCCAGAAGAAAGGTGAAGGGGGGCTGGCTCTCCCTCTGATGGCGCAGTGTGCCCTTAAAAGTGAAACTGGGGGCTAGAGAAATGACTCATCTGTTAAGAACACTGGGTACTCTTGTAGAAGAGTTTGAATCCCAACACCCACATGGCAGCTAAAAAACATCTATAACTCCAGTTCCAAAGGATCCTAAACTCTATTCCTATCCTTCGCTGGCACTGTATGACATGGGGCACTTATATACATGCAGGCATAACACTCATACAAGTTACAAAATGATAATAAAATAAAAAGAGTGAAACTGGTGAGAGTGAGCTGGGCCAGAGAAGCTGGGTCAGAGGTTTCAGCAGTGAACTTATATAGCCCAAAGGCTTCAAGGTAATGTGATCTAGTATTATAGGAATAAGAATTGAGGCCATCTATATCTTAAAAACTCACTGTCCATTGAAAATGGCTAGATCACTTCTATCTGTCTTCACATCAGGCCACAGCCATGTACCTCTCTGCTCCCTTGGAGAGGTGGAAACAAATGACAATACTTGAAATGGGAGAACCCAAAGAGCTCTTTTCTTATTTGTGAGTGAATATAGGGGAACACAAGTGCACAAGAAAGCAGACTCCTTCAATTTGTTATACTTGATCTCTTGATACCAAGAGGCATGATTGATTGTGAGTGCTAGCCCTCTCTAACTGTGTGGTGTCCATCACTTCTGTTCAAGCCATCAGACACCGTAGTGGTAGAAACCTATGGAAAGATGGGCAGTTCTGCACTTACATTTGGTATTTGCTCTTCCATGTGGTTTTTGTTGTGTCAAACTCAACTGAGTAAAAGTTGCCCCCACGCTCCTGCTGGAGTGAGTGAGTGTTCTGGCCTGCAATTGGCTGCTTTCTGAGCTGTCTGGGCTCTGAAAGCACAAATGGCAACCTCGGGCACATAAGGACACGCACAGGCCACAGAGCCTGTCAAGGGCCCTGTCAAGCCCCGATGAGGCAGATGTTTATCCCACAACATTTTTCCTTTTCTTTTCTTGGGGTTTGTCCAATGCCTTTAAAAAAAAAAAAACCTTAAACTGTTTACACTAATTATTCCCTTTTGCTGCCTTTGCTTGTTTTGTTTTGCTCTTTTTCTTTTCCCATACATTAAGAGCTGTTCGTGTGAGGAAATTCTACCCAGCTGCTTTCTGGAACAGACCCTTCCTTCCATAGCTTCAACTAGGAACCCTTTGTTCTTGGATCTGAGTGGAGCTCAGCTTGCCTTGTCACGTGGATCTTGGCACGTCTTCCCTGAAGTTTATAGGCTTTTTAAAACCTAGTTCCTTTTTTTCCCAAAGATAATCTGCTTCCACAGTTTTTCTTCAAGTCAGTAACTCCAGGTCCCTTCGTTGTTTTAGGTTACTTTATTCAAAGTTATGAAGCATGTGTTTACATTTGGTGCCTACCATACCACTATCCTAGGAATTAAAGACTAAACTCGACCCCTTCTTCTCTTACTCTGTGTTCATGTTTTCACTTAATTTTTCATTTCCTTTTGTGGATATTTTATTTTAGTTCCCACTGTGTACCAGGTACTGCTATGGGTACAGAGGAGTCAGTGATAAGCAAAACCAGACATAGTCGTGGCTTTAAGGAATTCCCATTGTAGTGGGGGAGAAAGAGATGTAAAGAATTAATTACAATTCAAGGTGATGCATGCTCTAATAGTAGGGTGTTCTGATTTCTTTGAGGAATGGGAAGGGTGTAATTGGCTCTGCCTTGGGCATCAAAAATAACTTCCTTCCCAGAGTACTTGATCTGTGACTATTCTGGACAGAGAACAACATATATGGAAGACTGTGTTTAGAAAATGATAATTGGGCCTGAGGGACCAGTATCTAGGGTGCAAAGACAAGAAATAAAGGAGATAAAGCTGGGAATGTAGTTGGGCAGTCAGTCTACCTCAATCATCTTGCATGTGAAGTTTAAAAATACGGGGTATGTCTTACAGAATATGAGAAAAGAAGACAATGCAGGCTTTTAACCTGAAAAATGCATACTCAGGATTATGGGCTGAGTCGTGTCTGCTTAAAATCTGAATGTTATAGTCCAAACATCCGGTTCCTCAGGAAGTGACTGTATTTGGAGATGAGGCCTCTCACTGGTCATTCAGTTATGATGAGGTCATTAGGAGAGACCTTAATCCAATAGGACTGAGGTCCTTACAGGAAAAGGAAAGCACGTGACAAAATTCACAGAGGGAAGACTATATGAAAGCACGATGAGAAGGCAGCCATCTATTAGCCAGGGGGGCTCAGGAGACCCAACACTTTGATCTCAGCCTTCCAGCCTCCCAAACAGAAAATTTCTGCTATTTAGCTGCCCAGTCTGTGTGTGCTTAGCTGTGGGGGCTCTAGAAAACGGTTAACTCACATTTATGGTCTATAAAGTGAGTGGATTATGTGCAAGATGCTAGCTTAGAATGGAGAATAATTTGAGGTAAGGGAGGCAGGAATAGGAGGCTGTGGCAAAGATCTGGGGACGCTAGATAATGATACAAGGGTTGAGTGACCAAAGACTACTAATGAGTTACCCTTTTAACTAAAATAATTAATACTACAGAGAGGACATCTTTGGGGAGTAGAGAGGAGTAAGCCAAAATGGTAAATTTAGATTTGGATCTCCTTGCTCTGGTTTGTACTTTGAATGACTGATCTGTTAGATGTGGCATCAGCATGAATTTCCCTATCTTCTGGTCCTTCTTACTTCTGCAGCAGGAGATCAGAAGGTCAGCCCAGTGATATTTTCCTACTGGCTCTCTTCCTGCTTTGCATAGGCTGATATGGCCATGGCTGCCTCCTCCCCATGGCCACAGTCCCATTGTGAACCCTCTCCTGTAGCTGTAGTTCTGATTCAAGTCCAGAGATAAGTAATGCCCACCCACTGTTGCCAGCCCTGGGGTACTTCTCTGCCCCCCCCCCCTTTTGTTTCTTTAACCCTGTTTGCCACTTCATAAAGAATTCCTTAAGGGCTAGAGAAATGGCTCAAGTTAAGAACACTTGTTCTCTGAGTTTCTCTGAAACTCTTGCTAGAGCAATACAAGAGAAGGAAATTAAAGGGGTGCTAATTGGCAAAGAAGAAGTCAAATTATCCCTTTTTGCAGATGATGTGGTATAATATATGAGATCCCAAAAATTCCACCAGAAAACTTCTAGAAATGATCAATACCAAGTGGCAGGTTACAAAATCAATTTACAAAAATCAGCAGCCTTTCTACACCAATAATAAGCAACCAGAGAAAGAGTTCATAGAAATCTTTCCATTCACAATACCCTCAAAAAATTTAAGATTTCACCTAATCAAAGATACTAAATATCTCTACAATGAAAATTTTAAATCTTTAAGGAGAGATTGAGGAAGTCATAAAGAGATGAAAAGATCTACCATGCTCATGGATTGGTGGAATTAATAATGTGAAAATGACCATCCTACCAAAAGTAATTTATAGATTCAAATCATCCATAACTCCAGTTCCAGGGGATCCAACACCCTCTTCTGTCCTCCACAGGCACTGTACACACAGATATACTTACTACATGCAGGCATAACACTCATACACATAAAAATTAAAATAAAACAATCAAAAAAATTTTTAAATTACCCTTATTTACTTATTCTGTCAGGACTGACTGGCTGTTCATTCATAACCAAATCCTTCTTTATGTCAAAATCAAACAAATATCAAAGTTAAGAAGTTCTCTTCTCTATGTGTGTGTGTCTCCGTTTCTGTCTCTTTCTCTCTCAGACTGTACTGGAACTCATGATCTTTCTGCCTCAGATCATGAGTCTTGGAATTATAGGCACAACTGCCATGTCTACAAACTTCAGTTTCTATATCACTAGTAATTAGTCTGAATTATTCAGTCTGAAATATTCATTTGATTTATTCATGTAGTCAGAATGAAAAAGATCTGCTTAAGTGAGATTCTATTTTGCCTCACACACACAAAAAAGGTCAACTCCTGAAGGTTTTTTTCCCCCCAGCATTCCAACCAAGACCCTTTTTCTTTTTTGCACTATATATTACGGGCAACTCATGGATTAAATCTTAACCTATATTCTAAGTCTATATCCAGGCTCAATGTTTTCCAAGATTTTTAATCATGAATTTTCACTCCACCTGAAGTGCACCAGGCACTTTAAACTCATCACTGTGGAAAGAAACAGATAAATTCAAAGAGGAGACTGAATAGAGTCTTCTGAAAAAAGTTAGTGTGCGTGTGTGAGTGAGTGCAGGTGCCTACAGAGGCCAGAGGCACTGGATTCCCCAGGAGTTGGAGTTATACGTGGTTGTGAGCCTATTTGGCTTAGAACAGAACTCAGATCCTCTGAGTATTTATATTGAAAAGGAGTGGAGACAAGGAATAGCTTTATCTGCATCCTGATTTTAATGGAAATGTGTCCAAGTTTTCTCCATTTAGAATGATGTTGGCCATGGGTTTGCTGAATACAGCTTTAATTATGTTGGGGTGTGCTCCCTTCAGTCCAATTCCTTTGAGGACTTTTAACCTAAATGCATATTGGGTTTTATCAAAGGCCTTTTCTGCATCTATTGAAATGATCATGTGATTTTTTTTTTGCCTTTATGTCCATTTATATGATTTATTACATTTATTGACAGGTGCATTTTATAATTTTAAGCACAAAAAAATTGCAAAATAAAAGAGCAATTCAAGACATAGTTCAGTGGTAGAGTGCTCACCTAGTAATATAAATCCTGAGTTTAATCTCCAACACTACAAAAAGAAGGGTGGGGGGAGAAAATCAATTTTTTAAAAAAGAGAGGTAAGTGGGCTAGAAGATTACTCAGTCAGTAAAGTCCTTTCTCTGCATGAGGACTTGAATTCAGATTCCGAGAACCCATGCAAAAAACTACACATGGAGGCACATGCTTGCAACCCTAGTGTTGGTGTTGTAGGGAGGAGGGGAAGGAAATGAGTGAATCCTTGAGGCTTAGTGGCAAACCATTGGAGCCTAATTGTTGAGTTTCAGATTTAGTGGGAATGCAACTCAAAAAAGTAAAGATAGAGAACAATCAAGGAAGATACCTAGCAGTGACCTCTGGTCTATAAACACACGTGGGCGCACACATGTAGATAGGTAAAAGTAACGATTTATTGAAGCAGATTTTTATAATAACATGTACAGTTTGATTCCAATTACATAAATAATATATACATCCCTATGTTGAAAAAAAAGATTCTACATCAAAACTAATAGTAGTTATCTATGGGGTAATGAAATTATGAATTGTTTTAATTTCTCTTTGCTTTTGACTACCCAAGTTTTCTACAGGGAACATGTGCTATCTATTCATAACTGTATTAAAGACTTTAAAGAATAAAGCCAGTGTTTTGACTTACTCTGATCCCCAAAGTATCACAATTAGTGTACGTAAGAAGCTAGATTTATTAATTCCTAACTACCAGTAGTTGCCACTAAAGTAATGAATTTATTGATGCAGAAAGGCAAGAATAATTAAGATGTAAGAAATATTATTTCCTAAAATAGCTAAAGGCTATGCTCCATATCTTTCAGTTTGATTGATGGTATCACATTTAAAAAGTTATTTTTAGGTATTTATGAACTAGAATAGTTTTTATGAACTAGAATAATATATTTAATAGTATTTATGAACTAGAATATGAATTGAATAGCTATAAAGGGGTATTAGAGGACTGTTATTTGTTATTGTTCTGTATTTTATTATTCTAAGACATTAAACAAAGATTGATGAGTAGAAGCTGTAGAAGAAAAGACTGTAGCTTTGCAAAGTATCCATTTCTGTATCATACTTTTAGACACTATGTTTGCTTATTTGTTTGAGACAGAGTCTCAGGAAGCCCAAACTGGCCTTAAATTCCTGATTGGCACCTTCTACCTTCCAGGTACTGGTGTTATAGTTTCTTTCTACCACATCCAGCCTAAACGTATTTATAAGTAAAGAGTGTCAAGGATGATAGTTGATATACACACTTTCCTCTAGATCATTTTCTAGAGGAAAGATCAGGATGTAAAGGCATATACACCTCAAAGAGCATTTCCTCCAGCCTCACCTTCTAGGCTCCTCAGCAAAGGCAGTTTTCTTACTAGAAGCATGCATTTGTTTGCTTACTGCCCTACCACCTGTATGGTGTAACTACAAACCCTGCAGTGCCCCCCCCACTTCCCTATTCATGTATCTCAGAAATTATCCCGTTTCATGTAGATACATTGGACTTGACCTTGCATAGCAGTTTGTTTCACCAGATCCTTCCTGGTGCCCTACAGGTTTCCTCTCAGTTTTACCACAGTGAATAGTAGCAGCTCTCTTTGCACATATGCTGAGGACATGATTTTTATTTTTTTTAATGTTTTCATTATTCAACTTATGTATTTTTTGTGTATGAGTGTATTGCCTGCATGTATATAAGTGCACCTGTAATGTGCGATGCCTGCAGAGGTCAGAAGAGAGCAGTGGAGTCTCCTGGAACTAAAGTTACAGATGCTTGTTAGCTGCCATGTAGGTGCTAGGAATAACCCAGGTCCTCTATAAGAGCAGCCCAGTGCTCTTAATCACTGGACCATCTCTCCAGCCCCGACCATAATTTTTAATAGTCACATCTATGAGTTGATGAGAAATGATGATGGAATTCTAATATTCCAGAAGTGCTTGAGGTTTTCAAAGGTCTTCTCTGTGTATTACTTATTGTACTCATTTGTTTTAGAATAATCTACTTTCTAAAATGGTTTATTCTCCCCTGCTGGAAGACAACCTTATGTACCTTTAAAAAGTTGTCATTGCTGATTGTGAACTGGTTCTTCTGGGTCTATGTAACAGTTAGGACATGTTGTAGTTTTTCCTTTGTTTGTTTTGCTTTGCTTTTTTGAGACAGGGAGCCCCAGCTGACCTGGAACTCCCTGTGTAGACCAGGCTAGCCTCAGTCTCACAGAGATCCACCTGCCTCTGCCTCCAGAGTGCTAGAATTAAAGGCATGTGCCACCAAGCCCAGCTCAACATGTAGTGGTTTTTAAGAGATATATCAATGAAGGTTATAGATTGAACTTTATTTTCTTCCAATTTTAAAATTAATTTCATTTTCTTCACTTATGCTAACATACTATTCCTGTTTGATTTGTTTGTTTGTATGTGTAATTTTGTAACAAAGACCTTTCTTACTGCTTTATATGCTACTCAAAATTTTTTGTTCAGAGGTATTATTAGAAGGGAATAGAAGAGAGAAACTCAGGAAATGTAACCCTTCTAATTGTTATCTCTCTCTTTTCTGTTTTGTTTGGTGGTGGTGGTGGTGTGTGTGTGTGTGTGTGTGTGTGTTATCCAGCATATGAACCTTAAGCATTGAGTATTCTTTTATGTTTATAGCATAATCAGATTGGTATACCTGTACAGAGCTTTGAAGATCAGCATGTGCATAGGCCTAGTTTTGTGCTTTCTTTTTGATTCTTTCCCATTTTCATTGTATTAACTTTTCTCATCAAAAGGGAAAGAACAAGTTCTTATAAGAGTTTGAAGGCTATCTCCTGAGTGGTTACAGAGCAGGAAAGAGGCTTCCCTCTTCTGCCCGCATCTCCCTCAGACATGGAGAGCACTCTAGGGAAATGGGGCCAGAAGTCCAGAGCATGGAACTCTGCCCAGCCATGTCTGCCTTTCCCAAGTTATCCTGAAGCTGCCTACTCTTAGTTGGCTAATACTTCCCTATAAGGAAAACCTTGTGTCAGAGCAGTGTTTTGGGTTACTTAACCTTGTGAAGATTGTCCTGGTACAAGCTACCATCTACTTTTGACAAGATCTTAGTTGACCATAAATGGACTAATGCATTATAAAAAATGACTCTGTTTAACCTTTGCTCCCTTTGGTAACTAAAATTCACTATGTAGCTCAAGCATTTAGGCATCACAAAACTTCAGCTTAGCACCAGGTAGGTTCCTAGATAACCCAGATCCAGATAGCCTTGGGGAAAAGTAGATACTTTAAATTAGGTATTTGGGATGCCTTGGGGTTCAGAGCACTAAAAGTATATTTGTGGCTATTAGAAACAGCTGCAGTGATACAGCACAACTCTAGTGGTCTGCCTTCCAGGTCACTGAGTAGAGCAGGAGTGAAGCTTCTGGCTCACTCAGAGTGTGTGTGACCTTAATGTGCACAGACTGGCTTCATGCTGGAACACAGCATTCTTGATCATCCCATGCTGGTTTAGACCTGACTTCAGTATAGGCATATATCCTGGATGGATGTGATACTGTCCTCTCTGTTTCATTGGCCACTGCCTCATTTGACAAAGTACTGCTAAGACATCAGTGACAGCTCTGTATTGCCAACGAAGATCTCTGACAATTTTATGAATTCAGTGGTACAGGCTGGTACATGGCCTTTGAATTTGAAAGCCTTGCCTACAATTCAGAAGAAGAGAAGGAGAAGGAGAAGGAGGAGGAGGAGGAGGAGAAGGAGGAGGAGATGGAGGAGATTGTGAAATAGCATGTCTAACAGTTAAAAAAATTAGGAGGGTGAAGAGAAAGATTAATCATAAATTCCCTACTTTTATATAGATACTCAAGTGAAAAAAAATGTTGAGGCATGGGATCCCCTGTTTTCATTAGAGTGGTATCTTCCATCTACTTTGTCTGTGAAGTGCATTTTTTTAAGGAATTTTAATTTCTATGAGTCCTTATAATAAAGTCAGAAATGTAGTTTTCTACAGGACTTCATTCTAAGCCCCTGTGAAAACCACTTGTTTCTCCATTAAACAAAAGTAGATACAGCAGTGAAGAGAACAGACCAAAGCTCCTGCCTTCATGGAGATTCCATTCTAGCTTTCAGAAGCAAGCAATAAAGTAGACAAGAAATATGAAGTAAAGATGAGAGCAGGAAGAGGTTAGGGAGCCAAGAAAGGAGGATAGCGAGGCTAGAGGTGTAGATAATGAGAGCTTGCCTGGCATTTGAATAGAAGGAAGGAGACCTAGTGTGCACAGAGGCTGGCAGGGGGCACTCAGTGAGCATGGACAAGGATCAGCAAAGAGTCCATTGTGGCTGGCATGGGCAGCGAGGTAGACAAGGCAGCAGCCGTGCAGGTCTTCTAGTGGCTGTGGCCCTGCCCCTTTGGACACTAACTTTTACTCTGAGGGCTCGGAGATGGGAGTCATTGGCGTGTCTACAGAGGAATGGTGTAATCTATCATTTGGCAAGAGCTCTCTGACTGCTATTGTGAGGATAGATGAGCAGGGCCAGAGTAGAGGCCAGGATGACTGGGCTGCTGCCAGAGGCCCAGTGAGTGGTGATGATAGCTTTGAGGAGGGAGAGGAATTAGGAGTGATAAAGATCAGTAGGTTTCTATACATACTGAGGCCATTGAGGGTTTGTTGATAGATTGGACAGGGAGGGGAATTAAAATCATACCATAGTATTTGGTTGGTTGGTTGGTTTTCTTCAAGTAGAAAAAAAGAGTTTCCCTTCATGGACATTGGAAGATGGTGGGAAAAGTATGTTTGGAGGTGTAAGATTGGGAGTTAAGTCTTGAATTCATTGATGTATCTATTAGTTCTCCAAATGGATATATGTGAAGGAAACTGGATATGTGGATTGGTGCTCAGGGAGTAGTCTGGTCTTGTGGTACACAGTTGAGAGTGGTTGGTAGAGAGGTGGCATTTCAAGTTATAAAACCCAGTTGAGCTCATTTAGCAAGAAAGTATAGATAGGAAAGAGAGTCTTAATCTTAGAGTTCTAATTTTAGTCAACACTGGTCAAAAAGGTCAAAGTCTAATTCAAGGACCAGAAAACTTTTCTGTGATGGGTTGTATCATAAACAGTTTATGCTTCATAGGCCAGCTTTTCAATTCTGCCAGTACATTGCAAAGACAACCTCCATATAAACTAACATATATGTCTGTGTCCAGTAAAACAGAATATTGCTCATAGATGGCAATCTGTCAACCCTTGGTACTTTTTTTAGCACCACTAGGATTGAACCCAGGGCTTCTCACATACTAAACAAGCACACTACTGATGAGGCTATATCCTTAACCCATATTTTACTTTTTATTTTGAGATAGGGTCTCACTAAGTTACCCAGGCCTCCAACTCAGCCTATTGCCCAGGCAGGCTTTAAACTTGTGATCCTCCTGCCTCAGCCTCCCAAGTAGCTAGAATTACAGGCCACACCATCAGCTCAGTATCTGTCTTTATGCAGGACTTTTCTCCCTCCTCTTTCTTAGGTTATAGGACCTGTCTTGTTCTAGGAGTCACATTTGTTTAGACAATCATAATATGTACTAGAGCCAGGCTATAATGTTACACCTTATGGTTAGTTCTTTCTGGTTCAACAGAAAAATCCTGGGTTTCAAGATTTTAAGTTTTGTTGGTTTGGGGTTTTTGTTTTGTTTTGTTTTGATTTCTGGTCTTTTTGAGACAGTGTTTCCCTACAGCTCCACTTGGCCTGAAACTCTCTATGTAGACTCTGCTGGCCTTGAACTCAGAGATCCACCTACTTCTGCCTCCTGGGTGCTGGGATTAAAAGGGTGCACCACCTCGCCCAGCCTTTCTATGGGCTTATTTTATTTAAAGATTTATTTTGGGGGAGGGCATATTTTTAAAAGACTTTTATTTTATTATTTTTCAAAAATATTTTTTTTACTTTGAGTATTTTTATTTATTTATTTTTATTTTATGTGTATGAATGTTTTGCCTATATGTGTATAAATGTATCCATGTGTGCAATGCCCATAGAGTTCAGAAGAAGGTATCAGATGCCCTGAACTGGAGTTAAGGATGGTGGTTAGTCACCATGTGGGTGCTGGAAATTGAACCTGGATCCTCTGCAAGAGAATCCAGTGATTTTAACCACTAAGCCATCTCTCCAGCCCCTATTTTATTGATTTTTAAGTCATGTGTGTATGTTTGTGTGAGGGGAGTATGCACATGTGAGTGCAGGTACCTGCGGAGTTCAGAAGAAGACATCACATCCTCTAGAGCTGGAGTTACAGGTAGTTGAGAACAGCCTGACGTGGGTGCTGGGAATCAAACTAGGCTCCTCTGTAAGAACAATAAGAACTCTTAACTTAAGCTATCTCTTTAGACGCTGAGTTTTGTTTCTTAATTTACTTACATGAAGAAATTATTTTTCACTGCAAATGTGGAAAAAATAAATGTTTTATAGCAGTTACAGAAAAGCAGAATTGTTTGAGGAGGGATTCAGTTTATATGTAAGCAACAGTTTTATTGTTATATTTTAAGGATTATTAATTTAAGGATGTTTGAGTATGGGATAACTATTTTAAAAGATGCTAAGTTTTTTTTTTTTCCCCAGAGGTAACATGTGTACATTTCCTAATCTGAGGACAAAGACACACATGATGGTAATGAGTTCCTTTTGACCATTGAAAAGATCTATCAATAGGTCTTTTTATGTTGGTTGGCTTAGATAGGGTAAGAGTAATATTGTATTCCCAAAGACTTGCCACTGATATATAGAAGATCCTTGTATCCATCAAAAGAACTTTAAGTAAGAGCAGTGGGTGATAAATAATAATCTCTGCAGCTTTGTCTCATGCCATTTCTGATAAATTTAAAAATTCAAGTTATCCTGAGTAATTAGTTCTTTAAGATCGCTATAACATAACTGAGTTTTAGTGTATTGTTTAGCTAGCTAGTATCTATCAATTGATAGCTAGAGTCTACATGAACTGATGCCAATAATAAAGTTTTCAGTGACTTTGGAGACGAACTATGTTGATCTTCTTGTCCACTTGTACCCTGACTCTGAAGAATTCAGTGATATTAGGAACTTCTGGGGAAAGAACCACTGTAACAAGCTTTAGTTTTCATAGCAACCTCCTCTTTCCTCTATCTTGGTTGTTTGTTTGTTTGTTTGTTTGTTTGTTTTCTCAACAACAGTTATAGGTCTTCTGGAAAACCCAAAGGTGGGTTATTTGAGGTTCAGGGCACTTGTTTCTTAGGAAAATCTCTCCCACCCTCCTTCTCATTTCCTTCTGGTTGTATAGGAATGTGTCAGAGTTGATGACTTCCTGCTTGGCGACAAGCATTTTCTTCTTTTAAGAGTGGATATTGTACAGTGCTGTGGAAAGATTTCCAGGGCACCAGGAAAAGTTGAATGGTTCTATTTCATTGAGTGGAACTGCTCTCCTGGGGAAAATCTCAGGATTTCTGTGAAACATTTCTCAGAATCTCAGCTTCACAGTGCTGTGATGAAACATCACTAGGATACCCTCCATAGAAGAGGACCTATGGAGCAGGAATCTCCTCCCTGTATTACAAGCTGTTTCAATGGTGGTGGCAGGGTCAGTAACAGAAGATTAGAGCATGTGTGTAGTTCTGTGTTCTCAGCCTTTATACAGAGGACCAAAGATGAAGATCAGGGATTTGCTATGGAGTTCTTGCAAAGTCTGCAAATTCATATGTATACCAGCTGTTATTTATAGACTAAATAGTGGTCTGACATCTGATTACCATTACTTTAAAAGTGAATGTTGACTCTTCTGTGATTAATAAATTGGAACTAGATCTTCAACTACCACTGCATCCACATTTTTTTGTCATATTTTTCTCCTTGCATAGATTCTTCAAATATAACTGCTGTCATTTGATTAGTCTGATGAAAGTTTTGATGTGCTAAAGTTGCTAATGCCAGAAAAGGTTGGGAAGCACACATCTAGTCCAAATCTTGCTTTGTAGACTAGGAGAACAAAATCCGGAGGAGTTGCCTGTCTACTGTAGGATTATAAAGAATACCAGTAACAAAGGAGGAACCATCTCCTGGTTATTTTCTATCTAAAACGGCTTGGTTATTTTTTTTTTTATTATTTTAAAGGTATGTTCAGGTAATGATACCTAACAAACACAAACTCCATATGAATTAGGAAAATTCATAAAATACACTTCTTATGTCTGTAAATGAAACTCATATAATAATGAGGCATGAAGTAAGGAAGCAATAGCTGCAGCATGTAGCCAGGGGTGCTGCCTCGGTTGCTTATAGAAGACTGAGCATTTGCCCAGTCCAGAATCCTTGTCTCATGGAGCCAGCCACCAGTCCAGCCAGACAGCAGCCAAACAGGCTTGACAGGTGTTTGCTCCGTTATAACTCTTAGACAGATCTTTGCATGCATGCACTGTCAAAACAGCCAAACAGCATTTTGTGTTACTTTGGGATAGAAGAGGCTACAGAAAAAATGAAGTGTATTGGTTTGTTTGTGGGAGCTGAGGACAGACACCAACATCTGTCGACCAAATGGTGGCAGTGCATAAAGCTTCCCCTGTTTACATCTGTGTGCATGCTTCTCCTTTTCATGGGTTTTTGGTTTGGTTTGGTTTTAAGAAAGGATTTGTTTCTCTTGAGAAGATTGCACATTAGAGAATCACAGTGTAGTTCTTTGCCCACAGCTACGTACATGGCTCTTTCCCTCACACTCTTATGGACTTAAAGCTCATTCCTAGTTTGTTGAAGCAGTGTTTACATTTGAACCTGGGTGATGAGGATATACCTGCTAGTTGAATCAGTAGCACTTTGACCATGTCAGTCCTCTTAAAACAAAATCTCCGAAAATTTTGAACCAAGAGCCAGAGCCATTTTGGTCTCGGGGTCCAGGACTCCCTTCTCTTGTTCAGTTCTATAGGCATGTGAGTGGTTTTTAAATTGTCAGAATGATGCAAAATGCTCACATATAGGAACTGTTTAACTTGAAGGGAGCCATTGGGTACAATACACATACTACTTCATGAAATGCCTTTAATTTAAGTTCCTCACATAAGACTTTATCTTGATAATTTTCTTTCTTGGTTCACAGTGAAATAGAAAATATTTGTTTCTCCACTGCCTTAGACTTTCATGCTACTCTGCCAGGTTTATTTAGGCTGAAGGGAACAAATAAGGCTCTTTAAATTAGGGGCAACACTAATCTTCTGGGTCTTTGAAGAGGTTAAAAAGAACATAAAGGCAGGTGTATAAGCTGCTTCTCGGCTAAAAAGACACACCCAATTTGGAGAAACATGAGCATATTAAAACTCTACTTCTTATCAGAACATATTTCTGTCAGAACAAAACTCTAGAGATAAATTCATGTGCCTGCAGACAGAGCCACACACCTGAACCCCAGGTGGGTGTTTGTGTTTGGGTCTGTTTCTAGGTGGAATGAGCTCATGTTCTCTCTTACCACAGGATTGTGCAACACTGATACACACCTGTGTTTTGATCTTTGAAATCTGTCGTGGTAACATATCAAGCAGCTTTAAATAGCTCCATGGATGATCCAGATTGCACGTCTGCCAGAAACATCCTCAACTTGGCTTTGAAGCTTACTTGGATTCTTGTGATGTAAAACTTTAATAATTTTGAAAATATATCAGTTCTTAGATTTCAGTCTTTCCCTGCATCTTTGGTCTGGATTATTATTGGTGTGAGTTATCCCATGGCAAGGATCAATGCATGAGATCTCCCTTGTTGTTATTGAAGGAGAGTAAGAGAAACTAACTGAAAGTAAAGCCAGGAACCTGAATTGCCATGTCTTTCATAGGGTAGACATTTGAAGCATTATTATTTGCTTTTTTTAGACATCTCACTTTCATAAGTTATTTTTTAAATGTTGCTTTATTAAAGTGTCCACTATAAAAGTTAGTCTTAAGATCTTCACTAATTTCATTCTTAAAGCCTTTTGAAAACCCAGCTTATAAAGTGTCAGGGTAGGATTTAAGAGGAAATAGATAAAGAAGAATGAAAGACTTGAATGTGTGATGCCCTATATTAAATGAGAGTGACTCATACATGCAAATTAATGCAGTTCTGTCATGTATCCAAAATATAGATACCTTAGCTTGCCACCATATTTCCTGGATGCAATATTGATGTGGGTTTTTTCAATGTACTTATTTTAACTTTTTTATGAGCAAGTTCAAAAAAGCATTAAAGTAGAACAGTACCATGAGCCTCAGATCTCGCTCCCCCCTCTTCTTTGTTCTGTGGTCAGTCTTTGTTGTGGTTCTAGGGCTTGAACCCAGGGACTTAAGTGTGCTATGCAAGAAAACACTGTACCACTGAACTAGACACATAGCCACTGTGGTCAGTCTTATACCCCACTCATTTCCTACCCCTAGGCCCTTCCACTGCATTATTTTGAGGCAAGTTCACAAATATATAATACATTGTTTTGTCTTTATGGTCTATGTTAGCATTTATTTCTATCACATAACAGAGCACAAGAGAAATGAAGTGCATCCTAAGGAAGACGAGGGAAAAAGGAGGCCGTACAGGGCAAGTGGAAACGGTACTGAAAAGGGTAGTGGCCTATTCAGTATTCTGTAGCGTTTGATGTCACATCATGACAGTGGCCTCTGGCTTTTGCCCACAGACTTGAAGCACTCACATCACAATGTAGTCTTTACCATTCTTCTATTACAGAACCTTTGAACTTATTTAAAAATAAGCTTCCTACCCATTTATAATGCAAAATTATGCATCATTTTCCCCTCTGACTCAGGCAGTAAGTATGTATAAATTCTTGGGGGTTGAAAGTTATGGTTGCTTGATATTGGAAATAAAATACAAGTCTACCGTCAATTGTTCATGTAATTGTGGTCATAAAAGTCAGCAAACTTGATAATGTGACATGACTAGCTTGAAAATAGTTCTTAACTGTGCTATAATGACAGCTGTGTGTTTTCCCCCATTTGACTTATCTATTACTAATGATTCCTGTTGTCATTTTCAAGAGAATAGTAGATAATATTCCTAGCGCTCCTGTAGAGTGCTAAAGGTATTTAAACTGGGGGCGCCAGGAGGCCGGCCCTTTTCTCCCCTCCGCCACGGGCCATTAGGATCTGTTCACTGGGAAGTCGCAAGATCCCAGCCACGTGGACTTACCAATGGAACTTGCGGAGGGGAGGGTGGGCGCCTGTGTTCTGTGAGTAAGCCCTCACCATTGCTCTGTTAGCAAGCCCAAGTAAACTAGCTAAAATCTGTTTAACTGAGTGGAGGAATTTGTGTGTTTGTTGCGAGGCCTGGGGGAGGGGAACCCTTTGGGTTGCAAGCAGGGAGAGAGAGGCAGGTTAAGTTAGTCTGCCTCTCCCAGAGAGAAATTTTAATAACAACTCCCTAGAGTAATTTTGTGTTAGACAGCTAACCATCAGTTCTGGTGCTCCCCATGACTATCACACTTATTAGCCTACCTTGTCTCTTGTGCCTGTGGGTTCTATCTGACTTGAAATGGTTCTCATGGAGAAATCAAGAAAAAGTAGAAGCTGGTGTAAGATGATAATGTAAACTGAAAACATAGAGTAGATCCTAAATATCTTATTTTCAAAGTGGGAATTTTAATATCTGTACTCTGTGGACTCTTAAGATACATGCCACTGCATGACCCACACTGAAACCCCTGCCTCATGCATTTCTTCTTGGTATTCCTCATATTGTGGGGCAGGAGAGCAAGGGCTTATAAACATTTGCTTAAATTCTACCAAAAAGTGAATAGGGCCAGAATCCAATAATGGACCTGAAATCACTTGAAATAATTCTTGAATATCCAAGGGTGGAATTTGGCCTGAGTCTTGTAAACAGCTAACTGTATCTTGTAAACAGATTCAATCGGATGCTAACAGCTATTTGTTGGAATAACACATGCCAGAAACCGAAATGGAAAGTGGACAGAAGCCATGCTAGAACTTCTCCAGCTACAGACCCTGGGGCCCTTTGGGTTCTGCCCTGTAGATACCCAGAGGATGGTTTCTCTGGTGATTTCTTCCTTGTGAGCTTCCTGGTACAAAGAAGCAAAAACACACAGTTCTTTGAAACTCTGTGGTTCATGCTACAGTTGAATACAACACATACATATTTAATTTCTTTAATCACAAGTTAGTGTTAAATATAAATAGAATTTCAGACATGGTTTTGTTTGTTTAACTTTAGGAGTCACTTATTTTAAAAAAAGAATTTTCCTTTATCAGTACCTCAAGCATAATGGATTTACAAGTAAGTATAAGTTACAGTTTTTACTCTTAAGGGACTTCCACTTTAGTAGGACAGGTAAGACATGTACAAGAAGAAAGAACACAGCAGCGCACATTCTAAGGTGTTGAGTTTGTGGTGCAGTTAGAGTAGGTGGTACTAAGGATTGCCAGCAGTGAGAACAAAGACTTTGGCATGGACTGATGGTTAGCATCTTCAGATCCTGATGCTTGGAAGTTATACAGGAATGCTTGTTGAACAGAAGAATAAGAGATTGCTGATAGACTGGAGAGACAAGTTTGTATCCTTCCTGTGGAAAAGCACTGTTTTTGTTAAGTACAACTTATAATAGCATCAAAAATGAGGTGAAGTATCAGGTAAATTTGACACAAGATGCATAAAACCTATGTTCTAAGAAGTATAAAAGAGAAGTAGGAAAAAACTGAATTAATGGAGAAATAGATCATTCATGAGCCAGAAAGTTCAATGTCAGGACATCAACACTTCTCAAACTAATCACTGATGTAAAGATGCAAGTAGTCAAACAACTCAGCAGACTTGTGGAAACTGACAAACTCATGCTAATATGTGTATGTAAATGAAAATGACCCAAAATGGCTGAAGCACTTCTTTTAAAAGAAGAGCATAATTAGATGTATAATTTATGATTTATCTGATTTCAAGACTTACCATAAAGCTTACAGTAATCAAAGCAGAGCAGTATTGGCATAAAGAGGAAAATAGAATAGTGATTCATAAATAGACCAACTATACATGGACAATTGACTTTTTTTTTACATAACTAAGATAATATAGGCTCAACAGAAAAAGAATACTCATTCCAACAAGTGATGCTGGACCAATTAGGTGGTCATGACCAAAAAGTTAGGCCTCATCCCTTTGTCCGTACTATATATAACATAAGCTCAAAATGGATTTATAAATTTAAAAGTTAAAATTAGAGACCATTGCCTGTTCAGTCTCTTATAACAAACTATACTAGACTATACAGCTTATATATAACAGGAATTTCTCCTAGTTCTTAGAGACTGGAAAGTCCATGATCAAAGACTCTAGTAGACTGGGTATCTGATGCAGGCCTTCTTCCTCTATAGATGAACATCTTTGCAGTGTAATCTCACATGACAGAAGCAAGTAGCTAGTTCTTTTGAGCATTAGTCCCATGAGAACATAGCCCTCCCAATGGCACCACTTTGGAATACCATCACTGTGGGGATTCGGGTCATCTCTACATAAGAATTTTCAGGAGATAAAAGCATTCATACCATAGCAATTTAAAAATGCAGAAAAATAATCTTTGTGAAATTAGCAAAGATTTTTAAAAGTATGGAACATGAAAGAATATGAAATATAAAAGATCAGTAAGTTGTCACATCAAAGCAAAGATCTGTGTTAAGAGACTGTTAAGGAAATAAAACAGCAAGCCAAGAGATTGAAGAGGAAAAAATTACAAAGAACATGAACTATCTATCATATATATATCTGTCTACCTACCTATCAAAGAACTTTTATCCAACATATATAAATAACCTTTATAACATATATGAATAAGACAAACAGTTCAATAAAATTGAGGTAAAGATTTCAACACATGCTGCAAATCACTGGAGAAATGCAAATTAAAACCACAAAGAGATAATGTTCTACACTTACCAGAATTGTTAAAAAGACTAACTAAAATAAGTGTTGCCAAGGATATAGAGCAAGAACTCTCATGTTGAATTGTACATCTGTTTGGGGGTGCGGGAAGGATTGGCAGGTCTTACAGAGTTAACCATGCACCTGTCATACTCTCATTTTTGAGGTACTTAGTTGAGACAAATGGCAGCACATGTTCACATAGAAATAGACTGTCAAGGCCAGACCTGCAGAGCACATGCCTTTAATCCCAGCACTCAGGAGGCAGAGGCAGGCAAATGTCTTTGAGATAAAGACCAGCCAGTGAGTTCCAGGCCAGCTGGGGCCTGTCTAATTTCTAATAGCCAACAGATAGAAATGACCATCAAAAGAGAATTGCTGAACAAATTGTGCAATAGCCAAACAGTTGAAATTCACTCAGTAAATAAACATTAATGTACTATTGATACACACAACAAAGTGGATGAATCTCAAAATAATTGTGCTGACTGAAAGAAACTAGATAAAAATATATATAGTCCATGATTACACATTTATATAAAATTCTAATGAATGCAAACCAATCTATAATGACAGAAAGCAGACCCATGGTTGCCTGGGGATGGGGCAGTATAGTTGTGGGAGGGACAAATTACAAAGAGTAAGAGGAAACTTTAGGGGATGTTGAATATGTTCATTATCCTGATTGTGGTTTCTTGGATATAAACACATGTCAAAAGTCATTAAAATTGTGCACTTTGAGAATGTACAGTTTACTGTACATTAGTGATTCCTCTCGATGCTTTATAAAAAAGAAAAATGATTGCCTAAATGTTCATTTCCATTTGTATGACAAAATTTAAAAAGCTATTTTGAACATGAGCCTAGTGTCCTGCTGATCTTGTAGGAAACTGTACGTTAAACCAGGTAAAGGAATAGGTATGGTCACAATTTAAGGTTTTTTTGTTAATGGGACTCAGTTTTTAGCCTTTGTTTTCTGCTTAAGTTTGCATTTGTTTGAAGAAAATTTGATCTTAAGCAAAAACAAATTGTTTATATTAATCCATAGAGAATGAATTACTTTATAAAATTAAATTTTGATTAGATTTTAATTTGCTTGAGATAGAGACTAGTGTTTCTGTCTTCCTGAGCCTCTACTCCACAGGTGGTAGGCAAGGTGCTGGGTTTATAGGCTGTGCTGTGGGTACCCAGCTCAGCCCTCACCAAAGAGCCTGGGGCAGCTTCAAGGGCTCTGACTCAGCCACTTAGTGAACACGTGACCTTGGCAAGTCATGAGTCACTGAGCCTCAGTTTCCTCATGTGTAAAATAAGAAGAATTACTCTCTGTCTGTCTTCCAGAATTGATGTAAGTCACATGGCTACTCCATAAAAGCTGTAAAGTAGCCTAAAAACACAAGGAGTTGTTATTTCTGTAATCATCTTGCTCAGTAACTCAGAGTCTGCTTATTCACTGTTCAAGAAAACCAAAGATGTATAATCTTTGTAATTTACAAGAAGCAAAATAGGGCTGTGTCTGTGTTTTGATGTAACCTCTGTGTGGAAACAGGTGATATCATTAAAACCTATGACACCCTGTCTTGAACACACTGCCCCACTCCTTCAGAAGTAGTTTCCTCCCCCTTGCCTCTTTTCTCTTCCGTCCTTTGCTTCCTCAATTTGCTTTATTCATTTCATCAACAGAGATTGTTAAGCACCTGCCAGGTGTCAGGTCCTTTAGGGCAAGAGAAATAAAAGAAGGAAGAAGACAGATGAGTCACTGCCTCTGAGAAGCTAACATTCCAGTGGGGGTTGGGGTTCAGTGCCACAGGTGCTACAAGAAGACCATACAAAGGCATTCTGTGAGGGCTGGCACAGATGTGAGGAGTCAGGGAAAAGGTGGGGGGCAGAGAGGGCAAGTAAGGCTTAGCTCAGGCAGAATGGAAAGGAGTCTTCCAGTGAGAGAGGAGGTCAGGCAGACAGACAGGGAGAAGACTCTAGGGCATTTGCTAGACACACATGCTGCTGGGCCCTGTAAGCTGAGGTGAGAGCAGCAGTGAGCCATGTAGGAGTTTAAGCAGAAGTCTACAGCATCCACGTGCCAAGGCCTGATCTCTAGTTTTTGGCTCACAGAGGTCCTGAAAGTGGTCCTCAGGATCAAGATGGCTGCTGGCCTCTTTCTAGGCAGTATTTTCTTAGAGAGAACTTAGTTTATGGTGACCAAACTGACTTTGTTTACATTGTTTTCTACCAAGAACACTGAAACCCTTCTGAATAAACACTGACTATTGTTTACACTGATTACACTGATTAAACTATAATTCCCATTGTTTACCTCACTATTTGTTATATGACCTTTTAAAGGGAATCCTACACATGAGAGAAAATCAGGCTCTAGCAGAGGAGACAGGCATGTTTCAAATACTGGAGAATTCAGAGGAAGTAAGGTGTTTTGTTTCTGCTGTCCTTTTTTGTGTTTGTTTTGTTTTGGGGGGTGGGGGTCTTTTTGACACAGGTCTCTCTGTATCCCCAGCTGGCCTGGAACTAGCTATGTAGACCAGGCTGGTCTCAAACTCACAGAGATCCACCTGCCTCTGCCTCCCAAGTGCCGGGATTAAAGGTGTGCACCACCACACCCAGCTTTTGTTCTGTTTTTTAATGGTATCATTATGTTGCCCAGACTAACATTGAAGATGTGGGATCAAGCAAGCTCTCTGTCATTGAGCTATACCCGAGTCCTCTTGATTTTAGCAATGGGATAATTCATTTCTGTTTTTCTTTTCCCAAATGTTACATTGGCATTTAAAAATAAATAAATTGAAACCTTGGAAATAGAAACTTAACTTTTGTGGATCTCAGGAGCAGACTTAGAATGTGTCTAGGTTTGGCTGTGTCAGCCTTCCACTTGTCTTCCTGCTTAACAGCTTCACGTTTCTCTGGACAGGGTCTACTACAATACTTGCCAGATTCTTTGTTCTCATGTAAGTACTGCTAATAAAATCTTTATAACATTTTCCTAGTAGTCGAGATAACATGTTGTTTGTTTCTCTATTCAGGTTTCTGTCTGGTTAAAAAAAAAAAAGCCTATGACATGAGAATTCCAAGAGGTAAGAGGTATGAGCCTTTGGAACAACTCATACTTCAGCAGATAAGAGCAGGTGCCATCCTTGGGCCTGGGACAGAGGAAGGGGTGTTGTCTACAAGAAGACCAGGCTTCTTGTATGCACAAGAGTCATTGTTGAATAAAAAATTGCTGTCTAGGGGCTGGAGAGTTGGTTCAGGGGTTAAGAATACTGACTGCTCTTGCAGAGGACCTGGGTTTGATTCCCAGCACCCATATGGCAGCTAATAACCAAACACAACTTCAGTTCCAGGAGATCTGATGCCCACTTCTTACCTCTAAGGGCATTGCATAGCACAGGTGCACTTGCATACATGCAGGCAACACACTCATACACATAAAAAATTAAATTTTTAAAAAGTTGCTGTCTAATCTCATATATGTGTTTGTGCATATATTGTGTACATATATTGTTACCATTCAGATATAAATAACCTATTTCTATAAAAGTAACTCTCATTGGACATAGTCTTATTTAATTTTTCCATAAAATAGTGAAAATTCAAGTCTTCCTAAAGTATTCATAAGATATTAGTTCCAGCAAGTCTAGAAAAGTATCCCATGCAATATTTCAGACACTTGATTCTGTCATCCGTGCTTGGCAGGTTAGCTGATGGCATACTGCTACCTGCCAAGTTTCACAAGACTGCATCAATTCCCACCATTATGAACATTTTGTTCATCACACAATAAGGCAGGATAAATAACAAAGGTTAAAACTTTTTTTGCACAATCTGCTTACTGTTTCTGTTAGTTTTTATGAAGCATCTGAAGCAAGGGACTCTGATTAAAGCACCTACTCTGTCATTGACATGACCTATCTATGAGTTTATCTTTGATGATTTTTATAATCTCAGTTTCTTAATCTTTGAGTCAGCATACCAGTCTGCTAGTGAGAATTAAGTGCCTAGAGAGCTGGAACCTATTTTTGTGTTTGTGAGAAACATTGTATAGAGAGAAAACATTCATAAAGTCACATTGACACTTGGTTCAAAGCATAGCTTCGGTTCTTGCTGATGTTAAGTCCTTGAGCCATATATCTAATAATTTGTAACACACTAAGTTCATAGAAGAAGTAAAGGATAGTGTATGTGAAATCACAAAACAGAGGACTTTGTGCTTTGCAAATGCTCTGAAATGTTAGCTTCTCTCTTATAAGTACCCAAAACACCTCTAAAATGGGCATGACACAATGCCTTACTATGTTTCCTCTCTACAATTATCTCAGTGTCCTATGCTTATAACCCTAGATGGGTAGAAGTTAGGATAAAGGAATTAAAATAGATAAATAATTTGGGGAACTTTCTGAAACATACTAACTGAAATGTATTCTAACTTCTGATTCCCCTAGACATTTTCATTAAGACTCTGAACAACTCTTGTACTAAAAATCTTAGAAATAAAATAAAATTTAAAATGGAAATAAAAGGAACATTGCAGAGACCAGAGGCCATGTATAAACAGGAATCCAGAAGAGTAGGCTGTCAGTAGAGGCAACTTCAGAAACTGTAAAGCCAGCTACCTGGCTAAATGACCTCAGACTTAGAGTTATGGTCACATTGAGTAGAGGTTACCAAAACTAAATCCAAGGTTTTGCCCAAAGCAGGGACTTCAATAAATGGATTCCATGTACATTTGAGGTTCCAAATTGCAACACCTTCCATGGAAGGAAAATTAGAAAGCTGTACTTACTACAAAATGGAGGACAGCAAAGAAACATGCTTAACTTGACCTTGGTGTTGGATAGGGGGCAGAACAAGCTCACTCATGAGAGTTCAGAACATAAGGCAGCTTTCAGCATTTCAAGCACATTCTCACAGTATTTCTGAAATTTCCTTTAACGTGGCATTCAGTATTAGTAGAGGTGCCTTCCCCTCCATCTACAAATTCTCCTCCTCCTCCATCCTTGCCTTTAGCACCAGTGACTAATATCAGAGTAGTCCAAGGCATGGGTTTTTTGACTTCCAGATATTAGAGTTTATAGTTGACTGAAGTATTTTTTGCTAATATCCATCTTTAGGTGAGCAGAGACTCCTGTGGCATAAATAGCTTTAGTTTTAACCTAAAGGAAATAAATGGGAAGAAAGTAAAGAGAAATGACCTAACTGTATCTAAAATTCATTCTTAATACTACCACCACCCAAACTGTAAAAGACCTAAAGTAGGCCTGGGTAGACTTTGAAGAGGAAGGAGAAGGGTTGGCAGTGTGGCAGTTTGGACAGGAAGATGGACAGGGCATTCTGACCTGAACAACCCAACCCCTAGAGCAGCCAGAGAAGAGAAGACAGGTAACTGTCCTTAGGGGTCCTCACAGGGCCACCCCCAGTCTCCACCCTGTTTATATGAGGTTATTAAAATATAAGATTTTATTGTGTTCACTTGCATGTGTGTACCTGTTACTATGGTTCTTTCCCGGGATCCCTTTAAGTACTTTGTTTGTGCATGTCTTGGAATTGTTCTAATAATGCAGTGTTAATCCTTTTGCTGGGTCAGCACTGAGGGCGAACAATTGATTTTAGAAGTATATGCAAGTTGATGCAATCCCAGAAGCACAGTGACATGCATTGCATTGCACGCCAAGTTAACTTCTTGACTGGCATATATCTTTTGCTCTTTTGTGATGTGCTTGTACCAAGTTGCTTGTTTTACATGCATATTCTTGGCTAGGCTGGCACAGGTAAATGCCACCCAGCTCTTCCTGTTCTCAGCTTGAATTTGCTGTTTGGGCAGCTGTGAGTTTTTCTGGCAGATGATAGTCTTTGTTTCTAAACTTTGAAATTTTGCAAGTGATTTAGTTCATTACTATACCCCATCCTATAGATTCACATTTGGCAGAGAGTAAGTACTTGATAAATGTTTTCAAGTTAAATTAATGTTTTGTATAAACTGTAGCTAGAGCCCAGAAGATAGACCTGAGACTAGGTCTTAGACTGAGGAGAAAAGATTGGTTAAATGGGGCTAGTATATGAAGTTGAAGATGATTTCAGGTGTGGTACTGTCCTGTTCACTGTCAAGAAAGAGGGTGAAGAATTAAAATAACAATCTCATGAGCTAGGCCAGGGAGCATCCACTCAGTTGTAGGAAGGCAGTGAGCAGCCATTGGTTGAAGAGCTGCAGACTACTTTGTTTCTGGCAACAATTAGGAAAGCACTGTACATATATGCAGCAAAATACTCTGGAGCACAAGACCTGTGTAATGTTTCTCATCTAGGACTGGCACTAGGGCAGAGTCTGGGTGGAGGTGGCTAGTTCCTAATACCATGCATTTTTTGTAAAGTAAATATTAGGAGTCCCTATTCATTCTGCATGTGTTAAAGTGAACTGCTAAGCAGGTACATCTTTCCTACCAAATACATGAAGTATGCCTTTTAGGGAAATGGGGTTCACATTTTCATTCCTGTTCACCTTCACATCCACTTTGCTAGCTCCTGGGCTCCTAAATCTAAGTGTCTCTAGTACATTAAAAATAGGAGGCTAAAAAGGCTAATGGTTAGAGAAGTGAGTGAAATATAATATTATCTGTTGATGTTAGTCCTCTCCTGCAGACCTTGTTAATAAAAGCAATAAATCATTTCAGAGGGAGGGCAAGACCTGGAGCTATCTGTTTGTACCCATCCTGTGCACGTCAGTTAAGCAGAAGGGTAAAGTGTATGTTTGGAGACAGCCTGGGAGTTGACTGGAGCAATTAATCGGCCTTGTCATCTATAAATAATGGTTTAAATAACTTCCTCTTCTTGCTCACTTAACTTAAGCAGCCAATCACATTCAAACAATAGATAGCATCATTGGCCCTTCCAAAAATAGACTTGCTTCAGTGTTTGTCTTTTGTTATCTAGAGCTTTAGGCTATTTGCAATTACCAGGTTTTGTGGGTTTTCCTTTTTTAAGAACAGAGAGAAAGGTAGAAGTAAATTTCAGTAATAACCTAGGTGCTGTATCTTCTGTTTCATTTTTTTAAAAAGCAGTATGCTAATATTTTATGTTAAAATGTCTTTTTTTAAGACTTTAACTATAAGCAAAGGAATATTAATATATAGCATGCTAGCAGAAATAAGTCGCCAGATGAAGGATATAGATATGAGTTTCATAATCCTTGGTCCTAATAATGATTTTTTTAATGCAAAGAGATGTCCATTTTATCCTCATTTGTTCGCAGCCTTCTGCGTATTTTCATGTATAGTTGCTTTCTTATATATGGAACTTCCCAGGGCTTGCCAAGCAGGATGCTCTCTGGGAGAAGTATCTGGATGCCATCTGTCTTGATGCAGGAAGACCTCACACAAAAAGAAATGTCTTTTGCTTATGAGTATAGTTACCACCAAGAAACAGTGGCTCAGGATGGTAGCACATGCTTTTTTAATTCCAGCACTCCGAGGCAGAAGCAGGCAGATCTCTGTAAGATCAAGGCCAACCTAGGTCTACAAGGAAACACTGTCTAAAAAAAGGAGAAAAAAGAAACCATTGTAAATTTTGCTTAAAAGCTCTTCTGTGTTGAAGTAGAATTTTCACATAAAGTTTTCACATAAAGGGAAGCAAAACAATCAAAAACAAGTTTGGCCAAAGTCTTAATATTTGATTCTATCAGGAATTTCATCTCCATTTTGTAACCTCAACTAATCTAACACAGCTTCTTGCCAGAGGTTTCTTAAGTCTTGAGACTTAGTGAGATACTGGCAAAAAAATCTGCAGTGCACCAGCAGGAACAGGTTGCAAAATAAAGATGAAATCTCTGACAAGACAGAGGAGGATTAATAGAGGTCAGGCCACAGACTGGAAATGCAGCCTGAATGGGGAAAGATCACTGTGGTCCCAGTGTTGTAGCAGGTGTGGGCTTCCTCCATTTGGAGAGTCGTGTGGGGTGAGCTGCTGGTTTGGCCTGGGGCACACTGACTGGAAACTGCAAGCCAGGGGTGTCCTTGGCTAAATGAAGTTAAAAGCTTTCAGTAACTGGGAGTGCTTGAAGAGCCTTGGCTGGATGTATTTCACACCTCTACTCTGACAAGCTGGAAAAGCTTTACTGGGTCAGAGAATGAAAAGTCAGGTGTCTCCTCTGACAGTACCCTCAGCTTTGACTCCTGCTCTCTCCTTCCCTTCCTCTCCTCTTGCCCATCCTCTCCCTCACCCATTCCCTGTCCTCTCTTCTTTCTCCTTCTCTCATTTACAGTGTAACTTTCTCTGAGGAATCTCCATCAAGGACTGCCTATATTCTTACTATATTGAGTAAGAAGTCCCCTCCAACCTCCTCAACGCCCCCCACTGAATTCTGTTCTACTTTCAGCCTCTAGTTGCTTCAGAAAATACTGAGTAAATTGGATTTTCCAAAGATGGACTTAATAATGTTGCTTCGATTTATGTGACTTAATTGGAGTTTTTATAAATACACAGTATGCAACTAGTAGAGAAAATGACATTATTTAATAGTGTCATTTATAATTATATCTAGTTATAATAATGAAATCTGTCAATAATGTATCTTTAAGTGAGAAAAATAGTAATCCTATGAATAATAATAAAAATAATCACAGTTCTCATCATTTTCTCTTTGTACTTACAACAAAAAAAACCCAAAGCAAAAAGAAAGATCTTCAGTGTGCCACCACCCAACTACATGTCTTATACAACCCAACTATGGTGTCTCATTCACTGAAGAGACTCCTCCCAGTTAGCATGGATCCTGTCCTGAACCTGACCTGCATCCTTAAACACCCCCACGGAAAGAATATGTTGCATTGATGAATCATTGTGGCATTCATCTTGTCCCATGTATTTGATACAGTATGCCAAAATGAAGACGTATCCAAGTGACTCAAGGTGATAGGTTCCCTTTGACCTTTATTATGCGTGCAATTAACCTCTTTTAAAGTCTCTGTTAGTGTGTTCTACCTGGGCTGCCTTATATTTTAGGATCTGTGTTTCTCATTTCAAAACATGTGTCCTGTTGGACATGGTAGCACACATCTGTACTCTCTATTCTTAGGAAATAAAGGTAGAAGTATCATGAGTTCAAGGCAAGCCTGAGCTACATGTATGGTAAGTTCAAAGCCAGCCTAGAGTTATACATTGAGACTCTGTCTCAAGCAAACATAAAAAAAAAAAAAAAAGAGCAAAGAAAACAGAAACTTATAGGTGGGTTCTGTAAGGAAAAAGGCTCACTCCTAACACTGCTGGGAGAATTGGGATTTTTTTTTGTTTCTTTTTAAAATTTGAACGTGTTTGTATGAGTGCTGGCCTATACATGCCACAATATTGGTATGGAGGTCAGAGGGCAACCTCATGTATTGTCTTTACCTTCTACCTTTTCTGAGATGGGTTTTTTTGTTTGTCACTGCTAGGATTATAGACACACATGACTGTATCTAGCTTTATGTGGGTTCTGGAGATCCAAACTCAGGTCCTCATGCTTGGGTAGAAAGCACTTTACCCACTGAGCCATCTCTCAAGCCAAGAGAGTTTTAATCTTTTCTTTCTTAGCAATTAAAAAACGTAATTCAGACTTGGGAGTGGTGGCACCCACCTTTATTAGAGGCAGGCAGATCTTCCGGTTCAAGGCCATCCTAGTCTATACAGTGAGTTCCAGGGCAGCCGGGGCTACAGGAAGACCTGTCTCAAAAAGAAAAAAAAAAATTCAGACTGAGCATGGTGGCATTGGCCTTTAGTCCCAGAATTTAGGAGGCAGAGGCAAGTAGATCTCTTGAGTTTGAAGCCAGCCTGGTCAATATAGCAAGTTCTAGGCCAACCAGATCTACATAGTAAGACCCTATCTCAAAACAAAACAAGACCCAGTTCAGTTCACAATCATACCATAGCCTATTTCATTCCATTTAACTATATACATCAATCAGGGATTTTTGGAATAACTTAATGGATATGTATCAACTGTTTCCTGCAAATGACTTCTTCATTTTTGTATAGGTTTAGGCATCTGTGGAACCAAGATAGAGAGTCAAATTCTTAAGTCTGGTTGCCTGATGGCATATCATCTTTACTGCCATCTGAACCTGATCTTGCTTTTACTTGGTTCTGTTTACTTCATCCCCTCATGTCCACTCTATCCCCAGTAACACTGTCCTTGGTTACTTATCTGCCTTTAAAAATAGAGAGTTGTTACAAGAGGTACTTTTCATCACATGTGTGATAGCCAAGGGTCCCCATTCTTTTTCTTTTGTTCACTTGACTTTATGCCGTTAAGAGTTGTCATTTTACACTGAGGTTGTTGAACCTGCTTGTCACAAGGATAGCTGGTACCCACTGTATTTTTCCTTTCATTCCCATAGTACTAACCAGCCAAATATTGTTTATGTTTGAGCATACCATGGCACTGCCAGTTGTCTTCCAGAAAGGCTATGCCATTTTAGAAACCCACCAACCATGGTTGAAGACCTTCATCTCCCCATAGCATTGCCAATACTTTATATTATTGAAGTTTATAAGTTTTGCCCAGCTTTATGGTATTCTGATTTAATTTGTATTTTTTCTGAATATTGGCAGGTTATTCATGATTTGCTTTTACCTGTGTAAGTCTCTCCTTTTACAGAGTGTCTATCTGTGTCTCTGATATCCAGTATTCTATTTGTCTTGTGACCTGTTTGCTGGAGCATCTGATGTAGTCTGTACTAATCTCTTCTTTAAATCTTTGCCTTTGGGGCTACAGAGATGGCTTAGTGGTAGCTTCCAACTGCCTATAACTCCAATTCCTGGAGAATCTGATGCCTCTGACCTCAACAGGTACCTGTACTCGTGCACATGCTCACAACAGACACACATACACATCATTTTAAAAATTTAAATATAAGGCTGAAGAGATGGTTTCAGCCATCTGCTCTTGGGGAGGACCTGGAGTCTGTCCCCAGATCCCACATGGCAGCTTGCAACATTCTATAATTCTAGGCCTAGAGGATCTAACACCCTCTTCTGGGTTTCATGGGCATTGCACAACATGGGTGCACTTACATACATGCAGGCAAAACACTCATACATATAAAATAAATTTTAAAATTTAAATAATAAAAATAAATCTTTAATCATTGCTATAATTTTTCCCTGTAAGTGACCTATCTGTTCATTCTATCTGTTCTGCCCATCTATGAACAGAAAAATCATTTTATTTTTATTATATCTTTTAGATTTCTGGAAAAAAAATATGTTTACATTTACCTTGAGCTAGAAGCTGGCAGTAAAAGATATAAAAATAGAATCTTCAGGTCAAGGCCTTAGAAAATTCCAGAAACCAACCTGATCTCTGAAATAGAAAGAATAGTAAATACACTTCCTAAGAACTTTCAGAGGAAACTTCAAGATGCGGCTAAACAGTCTATACCAGGACTCTCGTCCTTATCGGAACTGTACTAATTCTGAAATTCTCTTCTTCATCATACTCAGGAAGGGCATAACTTTGGCTGCCCTAATAATTGTAGAGAAATAAGTAATTAAATCTTAACTCAGTGTAAATTCTTTGTTTAGAGGAGGACAGCACTGTGTATTAAACTCAGGACCTTGTGTATATATGCTAGACAGGTGCTCCACCATGGAGCTATATTCTTAGCTCTTTTGTATTTTGTTTTGATTTGTTATGGTTTGGTTTAGGGGTCTTGTTTTTGAAACCAAGTCTCATTTTGTAGCTGAGCCTGTCCTTGAATGAATGGTTGTTCTGCCTTAGCCTCCTGAACAGCTGAGATTATAGGTTTATACCAGCACACCTGTAATTTTAAAAAATATTTTATTTATTCTTTTTAGTTTATGTGTATGAGTGTATTGCCTGCATGTAGGCAAGTGTACCAGTGTCATACAACACATGCAGAGGTCAGAAGAGGGTGTCGAATTCTCTGGAACTGGAGTTACAGATCATTCTTAGCCACTATGTAGGTGCTGGGGACCAAACCCAGGTCCTCTGCATGAGCATCCACTACTGTCAACTACTGAGCCATCTTTCCAACCCATCACACCTATAATTTTTTAAAGATAAAATTGTGTTATATATAATAATAGTGATTACTTTGTAGTAGCAGCAAACCTTTACTGAACTCTTATTGTGAGTCATGTTGGTTCTGAGAGCTGTACATTTATCATCTCACTCAGTCTGTGTTTCAGCTTGATGAGACAGATCTGACAGAAGTCATTCTTTGAGTTTATCAAATCCCATTTCATAGTCTTCCATTCTGAGAAACCAAAATACTACCTCTGCTAACCCCTTGTAGTCAGCCTGTGTCATGCATGTAACTGGTTCGTAATCAGTGATACATAGTGTCATTTTCAGGTTAGTAAACACCTGTATTTCACTGTCTTCTTTTCTTTGACCAACCTAGCTAACTGCATCACTGAAGACAGCTGCCTAGAATAGTCACTTTTGCAACAGGCTTTGCATGAGCTTTTGTTGTGCCAAGACATCAATATGAGGAGGTGGGGGTAATTTATCATCACAGCATCATCTAACCTATCCTAAAGAAATACTGTTATTACTTGTAATTTATAGATGAAGACCGCACAGAGATTAACATGCCCTAGTTCCTCCCAGTGTGAGTCTGATAACAGAGCCCATCATCTCATATTCAGCCCAGTTCTTTCGGGGGAGTGGAGAAGAGAATATGTTCTGAAATGTAAGTGAGGTTAGACCACATAACTTTTATATACAATGGATTGAAGCAACATAGCATAATGATACAGCAGTGACTATCTACTGTCTACTGCTTATGGTATACCTTCTATGCTGCACTCACTCTTGCAGGTGCCTGGGATACCCATGTGAACTACGCAGACAAAACCTGAGTTCTCTTGGACTTTGTTTTCTAACAGAGGGAGGAAAGAAAGGCCACTTCTTGACAAAGTTGCCAAGTATGGTAGGGGGGGTGCAACGTTCCCTTAGGAATCTGGAATGCCAGCCTAAGGAATGTAGTTCCAAGGAATTCAGCAGGAAACAAAAAGCCTGGAGACTCCTAATGAGGGAGAGGACATGGTCTGAGGTGTGGGTGAACACTTCCAGAAAAAATGCAATTCTGGGATATGAGAACAATTGGTAATAGGGAGTGACCAGAATGATCACTGCCTTCTCTGAGCCATAGTTTTCTCCTGGGTTCTTCCTTTTCCTAAATATCTTTATATTTTTATTGACCCTTTGAGAATTTCATACAGTGCGTTTTGGTCATATCTGGGCACTCCCACATCTCCACCCTCACCTTATTACTCCACCTTCATGTCCTCTATTGTTATTTTAAATATTTGTATTTATTATTTTTATTTTATATCCATGAATATATTGCCAGCATATGTGTTGTATGTGCACCCATGTTTGTGCAGTGCTCTCAGAGGTCAGAAGAGGGTGTTGGATTCCTCTGGAACTTCAGCTATGAACATTTGTTAGCCATCATGTAGGTGCTGGAATTGAATCTGGGTCCTCTGCAAGAACAGCCAGTGCTTTTAACCACTGAGGCATCTCTTAAGCCCCTCTATTATTGTTAAGAGTCTACGAAGTCTAATTTGTGTTTCCCAAATGCTATTGGATGTAGGTCCAGCCCCTGGAGTCTGGTAAAATTACTAAGCATCTAATGGAGGGATCCCAGCAGCTATTGCCAATAGTTCCTCAGCTAGGGCTGGGGTTTCTTGCCCACTTACCCCATCCCTGATGGGTTCTTGTCTGACTTGGGCTTGCAAAGGTCTTGTGCATGCTGTCACAGTACTGTGGGTTCATATGTGCAACTGCCCTGCTATGTCCAGAAAACACGGTTTCCTTATAATCATCCACCATCTCTGGCTTCTATAATCCTTATGCTGTTCTTCCACAATGGTTCCTGAGCCTTGGGAGAAGACAGTGTGATATAGGTGTCCCATTTAGGGCTAAGCATTTGTAGTCTCTTATTCTTTGCAGGTTGACCAGTTGTGAGTCTCTTTGTAAACCTCCATCAAGAAACCACCATCTTAATGGTGGTGATGATGACGGTGAATATGACACTGATTGATGAGGAGAGTGTTACTGAAACCCTACCCTTCTCAGCTGCTCTTCTTGCCCAGCCATGTGCCCTTTGGCACATTTTCAGTCCAGAGGAAGCAGCATCATTTGGTCATCTATCTTCGAGCAATGCATTATTTTTTATTTGCATGAAGGTTGTTTGTATGCCTGCAGCAGCTCCCCCACTTAAGTGGCAGTGCTAGTTTTTTATTCTTGTCTTACTTAACTGCAAACCCAGGTAAGTCTACCATTGTTTCTTTTCTTACCTTGCTGTTTGTTTGTACTCTTTGACAGTATTTACAACTGTCACCACAACCACCCCCACTTCTACGAATACTAAGGAGAAGAGAGAAAGAATAACGTCTGACGTTCCTTGAGTGCTTGCTGTGTGCCAGGCCCTGCATTCAGTGATTTACATGCATGATTTCACTTCATCACGGTATTCCTGGGAAGTTGGTACTGTAACTTCTCCCTGAGTGGCAAAATAGAAATTGAAGCATCTTTCAGACTCTAGATCTGAGAACTTAGCTACTATACTAGTACCTCCTCCCAAATATTTAAGGATGAAATGGCCCAGAAAATAAAACTGTTATACTATTAAAAGTCAAATAAAACATGAACAACAAAAATGTTTAAAGCAGCATACTTCAGCAAGGATTCATATTATCCTCACACCATGTCATTCTAGGTGCTTGGTAGGTCTTGTCCATGAAGATCCTTGAGGAAAGAAAAAATAAAGTTAAATCTGAGAATGCTGTTTAAAAGATGGAGATCTTTGTGAAATTACTGGTGGTTATTTCTGGTTTCTCCCAAGGGATTTTAAATTTGATAGACTGACTGTTAGCCAGGTCGAATTTCACTTGTTTTTAATGCAGCTATGTCTCCTTCATTGCTAATTACTGTTGTACTTCTCTGTGATTTAGGGTCCTGGTTTCTGCTGGGTTTGTTTTTGTTTCTTCACTTTGAAAGTGGAATAAAGAGAGGGAGTGCATTTTCCCTGATTATGTCATCATTTCATCAAGAAATGGGAGGGAGGGAGAGTGAGGGAGTGTTTGAGTGTGCATGCATGTACACGTAGCATTTAGCAAACCTGCCCAGAAGAACAGAGGCCCCAGAGTTGAAAAGTGGGGCTCAGGGACTCAACTTCTGAGCACATGTAGTTATAGCCATTCCTTACATTTTGGCACAGGCTGCACCTCTCTCTCCTGGTGACCTCTCGATATCCTTTCTCCTAGGAAACGGGAAGCGTGGGGCAGATGGTTCTGGTTCTAACTCTGCCTTCACAGGAACTTGTTCTCAGGCACATCTTTCAGCTTGTTTTTGCTTCAGTTGCCTGAAATGTACAATGAAGCTAAATTAGTTCCAGGAGACCTTAAGAAATAATTTGCAATACTAAGTTTTAATACTGTTAGCCAGGTCAGTTGTCCACAGTTGCTGTCACTGTCCATTCCTGCAATTCAGAGATCCTTTACTGGCTAAATGTGGGTAAGCTGTGTGTTTGTTTCCATAGCAGGAAGTCAACAGTCAATATTGCTCGTAGTCTCCTGATCATCCTTCTTGTGGGGGTGGAGCTGGGTGATGATTGCTGTGTTTATCTCTGAGGTAATGTTTTCTGTAGTGGCTTTGTTGGGTGGAGAAGATTCTGATTACCTATTATCAATCTTCTAGGATTGGAGTTCCACAAATTGAATGTGGGAACTCTGCCAGTAACAGAGACTTTGGACTTTAGCCTAATCTTTAGCTTCTTTGGAAGGTGTGGCCTGGGAGCAAAAGGTTACCTTGATAGGGAATAGTAATAATTTTTAAGTTTCTAGACAGTAATGTTGGAATTGTATTGTCACATGGCTCATTCATTCATTCAACATGCATTCACTAAGCAGCCTGCCGTCAGCTACATGTTCAGTTTCCTAGGGCTCTTGATCCTCAGGAATCTACCAAGGACTGTTTCTGCTCAGATTATTTCTTGCTATTGGGGCTTCTTGCCATCTGGAGATAATGATTTTTGTTATCCTATAAAATAATCCAGTCCTGGGGCCTGAAATCATCTTACCTATGATGGAGATTCTAGTATACTTTTTCTTTTATTTTTAAAATGAAATTATTTAGTGAAATAGCCTCAAACTTAAAGACCACATATCTGTGTTATACTTGAATTGATACAGGGAGAAAGCAAAAGTGGCAAAGCTACAGGGAAAATTGGACAGTCATTGTTCTACTTGTTAACTTTTGATTCCATTTCCAGAATATCTAAAAGAGAAACTCCATCTGTAATTGTCTTAAATTTCTTTCCTTAAATGTGGAAGCCCCTGGGCTTATATATAATCCGCAGGTACTAAGACTTTCCATAAGCCCTTCCACCTCAATATTTAGTCTGTTATACAAAAGTAGTCTACAAGGGCTTCTGGGAGTGAGCTCTCTGGTATCCTCCCTGCTTTTTTTCCTTTTATATTATATTAGTCCTATAGCTAGCTGCAAAGATAGAAAGGCATGTTTCCTCCCTTGAACTGTTCATAGTCTAGGGAGAGAGAACAATATACAATATTGTAAATTTCAACAGTTCAAAGTTCTGTGTTTGAGTTAGGAACCCAGTGCACGCAAAGAATAGGAGCGAGCACTGGTAACATCTTAGTAGACAGGTGAAGGGAAAGGTCTCACCAATGATGATGGTTGAGCTGGGTATTAAAGGGCACTTTAGGGCCTGGCAAGTAGCAATGGTGGTGGCAGAAAATGAGAGAGAGAGAGAGAGAGAGAGAGAGAGAGAGAGAGAGGTGTTCTATCAACTTATTTTCAGTGAAAATCATTTTCTCTTTTTCTATTTTCCCCTTGAGAAAGAGTCATAAAATACAAACAGAAAGAAAAGCAAGAGCAAGCAAGATCCTCCTCACAGTTACAGCCAGTTGAGGCTCGTAGACTAGGTGTTCCACAAGGCAAAAGTTCACAAACAAAGCTTAGTCACTAAATACTTTGGCTAGTCACTTAGAAGTGAATCTTCAAGACATGGGGCTGGTGGAGAGAGGGTTGCTTCCCCAGTGTGGATTTATTACATTTTATTATAAACAGGAAGCAAGACACATAATAGAAAATTTGAAACTGAGGGGATGGAGAAATGGTTCATTGTGCATGTGTGAGAACTTGAGCTTGGATCCTCAATACCTACATAGAAAGCCAAATGTAGTAGCACATGTCAGATTGCAGCACTGGGACTGGGGAGATGGAGTTAGGCAGATTGCTAGAACTTGCTGGCTAGCTCGTCTTGCTACATCAATGAGTTCTAGGTTCAGTGAGAGACCTTGTCTCAGAAAGTAAGGTAGAAAGTAATTGAGGAAGACACCCAATGTCAACTTCTGGCCTCCACATACTTGTGCACGCACATGCAAGTATACCCTCATAAATGCTTATATACCCACACAAACATGTACACATACAAAAAGAAATTTTGAGTGACTGGAGAGTTGGCTCATGGTTGAGAGTAATTACTGTTCTTCTAGAGGACCCTAATTTTGTTCCCAGCACTGTATCAGGCAGCTCACAACCACCTATAACTCCAGCTGCAAATGAACCAATGCCTTCTGCTGGCCTCTATGGAAACACATAAATAAATAAATAAATATTTTTTAAAGAAAATTTGAAACTGGCAAGTGTAGAGTTAGTTTTCAGTTCCTTATGCAAATGAAGGCAGTGGTAAAAACAATGCAAACATTTAAATACAGTTTCAAAATACAATCTATATCGTTTGGTCCTCCAAGTCTTACATATACAAGGGTCTGTATTCTCTAAGCAAATGGCCAAAAATGTTAGCAGAGATAAAATTTCATATTGGGCATCAGAAAAGACAGTTGTTGGGTGTGTTTGGAAACAACAAGAAATCAACTGTGCTTACATTCAGTTGAGACTTGAAGATAATTTTTTTAATAAAAAAGTTTTCAGGTATACACAAAACCAGAGAACACAGTACAATTGGTCTCTAAAAGTTCCATTCCATGCTTAACCAGATTTGGTCATATTGATCCACTGATCCTTGTTTCCTTATTTTCTTTCCTCTTCTTTACTTTGGAGGAGAGCTCATAGTCTATTAAAATTAACCACAAGCATTATTATTTCATTTTAAATATTTTCATATGTATCTTTAAAAAGTAAAGAAAAAATTCTATATAGCAAATACTAGCCCCTGGCAGGAAGATCACTACATCTTCAGGGCCACCTGGGTGAATTTGGGCTACAGAGTGAGCATCTCTGTCTCTGTCTCTATCTTTCTCTCTCTCTTTCTGCTCACATACACACAGACACACAGCACCTCATTATCACACATAAAATTACCCATAATTCTTTAATTCCACTTAAACTGGGCCTACTAGATTTCCCCATTTATCTAACATTTCTTTTTATAGTTGGTTTGTTCAAACTAACATTCAATCTACAGCATTTGATTGTTTCCCAAAAGTTTTAAAATAAGAAATCACCTTATTTTTCTCCATAAAATTGACTTGTGGAAGAAACCAGGCCAATTTTCTTACAGAATACCCATGTTCTTGAGGGATCTATGCACTTCCTTATAGTAGTACTGAACTTATGCCTCTGTCTTCCTGTATTTCTTATAAATTGGCACAGCTTGAGAGTTTTTGTTAAATTTTCATTAGTATATCATAATAATACATAATGATGGGTTTCATTATTACATTTTCATATATGCATGTAATATGGTTTGATTATATTTGTCTCTCTCTATCCCCCCTTGTCCGCATTCATTTGTACTCCTGCTTATCTCCTTCCTCTTACCCAACTAGTCCCCTTTCTTTCATGTCTGTTTTGTGTGCAATGTAATGAGTTTCATTAGGGTTGCTTATGGGAACCTGGGAGAGGAGATATATACAGGAGTATGGACGGTTCACCAGTGGCTATCCCACTTAAGAAAATACCTCTCCCTCCCCACCAACCTCCTCAGAGAAAGATAGGGCCTCGTGAGCCCTCTTTTCCTCCCTGCTGTGTGACTGAAAATGACTGGTCCGATCTTGTGCAAGTAATCAAAACGACTGTGCGTTCAAGAGTACAACGTGGCTTGAAGTTTTTGAAAATCATTTCAACTCTGATTTTAGAAAATGTACAAATTGGGGCTGGAGATGGCTCAGCAAGGCTACTCTTGCAGAGGACTAGGTTGGATTCCCAGCACCCACATGGCAACTAAACAATCATCCATAACTCCAATGCCCTCTTCTGACCAAGGATCCTTGGGCATTGCACAACACAGGTGCATTTATACACATGCAAGCAATAATATACTCTTACACATAAAATAAACATAATAAATAAAATATTAAAAAATAAAACATAAAAATCTATACCATTTCAGTCATGGGATTTCTTCTGTCTTAATTTTTTCAACAAACATTTGGGACCCTCTTCTGTGCCAGACACTTTTCTTAAACCTGTATTTATCATTTAGAATGCTTTCCATTTCTTCTAGTAAATGTGAAGGTTTTTAATGTATATAATACATTCCCATGGTCCAAAGCTTAAAAGCTGAAAAAAAAATGCAGTGAAGTCTTCCACCTTGTCTTATGTTGAACCAAGTCTCAAATAAGTCTCCTTTCAATTAAACTATTTATTTATTGTGTGGATGCATAGTGTATGGGGGCACATGTGCTAGGCATGCATGTGGAGGTCAGAGGATAACTTCATTGAGTTGGTTCTATCCTCCTGCCTTTACATACAGGTTTCAGGGATCTAATTTATGTCATCAGGCTTGCATGGCAAGCGTTTTTACCCACTGAATCATCTTACCAGGCCCCAATAATTATATTTTTAATTTCATATAACCTTTGGAAATGTCTGTTTACATTTATAGAACATGAGAATTAGTTCCAAATTTATAATTATTTAAAACGTTATTTTTCGCCTTCCTGTTTTTTGGTAACAGTCAACTCAGACCTACTCATGGGAATTTCCTCCTTTTCTCCCTCACTTTTCTTTTTCAGTACTGTTACCCTAATTGTATTTTAGACCACTTTTCTTTCATTTCTTTTATGTGCTTAAGATACCTTAAGACACTTAAGACAGTGTCTGTTTCTAAGCCAAAAATGTCCATAATCGTGATTAAACTGAGAGGCACCTGAATCCACATAGTGGTGGTGGTGGTCATAAGACAAGCATAGTGACACAATCTCTAAAAGCCATGGCAACACCCAGAATCTGTAATAGAATCTCCACAATATTCTTACTAAAATAACCCCATCAAATTAAACTTTCCTTTAAATAGCATCAAAATACATACCTCTGACTTCATTTTTATTTCATTGCTATGTTTTGAAAGAATGCGTTTCTTTTACTATCTCAATACACATTTATAGCATTTCTGCCATTTTAGGAGCTTTTCAAAAGACTTTATAGGTAGGCCTAAGACTCTAACTTTATTTACAACATTATTTCTAAGGGCAAATGCATTTCCCAAACTCCTCACAAACAAGTTTTCTTCAGGGACCCACTTTGTTGGTAAATTGGGCACTCCTTGTACTAAGTGTTCCAACTTTAAACAACTGCAATCCTTACAGGACTACTAGAGAACCAAATCAGCCTGTAAGTGCAGTATGTGGTTCGTCTCCTTGGAAAGAAAGCCTTCTAATTAGAGTTTCCATGACAACTGTTTTCCTGCAATATAACAGACCTATTGATCTGAAGTTCAGATTGATGAAACATGTGTATGTGTTAGTGACAGAAGCCATGGTCCTGCATCTTGAGTGTTTTTGCTCCGTTCCTTGATATCTTTAATGACTTGTGTTCCTTAAGCATTTATAAGCAAGTATTGTGTGGAGAGCTTATATAAGTCTATGAAATAAGCCACACATAGTAAGAAGGAAACACTACAAACGTTCATGGACATAGAATCAAATCCATACATCTTATGCCTTCATCTTTATAATCTGGCCTCTGACTATCTACCTGACCTGCTCTCCTCCCACTTCCCCTCATACCCTGTGCTCTGCCCACAGTGTGCCTCTAACACTGTTTGGTACCACCTCAAGGCTATTGCACTTCCTCTTCACTCTACCAAAAAGAGTCTTCTCCTGATCCTTACATATTTGACTCTACTTTAACATTTAGGTCTCAATTTAAATACATTTCCTCAGAGATGCCTTTCCTGATTGCCCTAAACTTGCCTCCTACCACTCTCAGACATAAATAAGCCATACACTTTTACAGTATATTTTTTATCTTGTAATTTTATTACAATATTATCTCTTATTAGATTATAAATTCTCAGAGTGCAAAACTTTGCCTTGTCCACTGCCAAATCACTATGATTTCCTGACTGACTAACTGAATGGAATGAGTGCTTTTCATTGTAGTCAAGAAAGGCTTCATGACCATACCTTTTAGCATAAGACTGAGGAAGGAAGGAAGGAAGGAAGGAAGGAAGGAAGGAAGGAAGGAAGGGAGGAAGGGAGGAAGGGAGGAAGGGAGGAAGGGAGGAAGGGAGGAAGGGAGGAAGGGAGGAAGGGAGGAAGGGAGGAAGGGAGGAAGGGAGAAAGGGAGAAAGGGAGAAAGGAAGAAGAAAGAAAAAGAGAAAAAGAAAGAAGGAAGGAAGGAAGGAGCAAAAACAAAGGAAAGAAAGAATGAAGGTCTTCATGAATTGGCACTTATTTACTGTTTTGGATAATGTAATATGTATAGGATTGTGCATCCTGACCAGAGACATTTTCTGTGTAAAAAATAATGAATGTTTATAGGAGTTATTTATCAATATCATTTTTTGAACAAGAGCATTTTGGAGCATCCAGAACTATAAGGTTAGTACCAATTGGAGAGTGAGCATGAAAAAGTCTAGATAGGCGAGATTTCTGGAAATGTAAAAGAAGCAATTTAAGGTTTTTGTGTGGTGACCCATGCCTTTAATTCCAGCACTCAGAAAGCAGAAGCAAGCAGACCTTTGTGAGATCAAAGCCAGCCTGGTCTATGTAGTAAGTTCCAGGCCACCATCTGGAACTCTGTAAAGAACCTGTCTCGAAACAAAACAAAACAAAACAAAACAACACCTAACAACAACAAGATAATAATAAGGTCATGGTAGGGAAATTTTGTCTTTTTGAGGCAAGGTCCGGCCCTAGCCTTCTGAGTGCCAGTATTGTGTACTGCCATGCCTGACTAGCAGGAAGCTGTTCTATATTAAAGAAAATAAACAGCAGGTCTAAAACAGTACCACCAAAGCAGAAAGTCTAACCCGTCTAAGAAATTCAATGTTTAGAGAAACATTCCCAAAGTTATAGTCTCAGGTAGGATAAGGATGTGGGGTTGGAGAGGTGAGGATAAGGCTGGGATGGAAGGTAAATTCTGTGGCAGTTAATTAGACTAAAATATTTTAAAATAATTTTCTCGTGGGAAAGTGAATTTCCAAAAGTTAATTAGGAGTGTGTTTTTCAAGTATTTGGCAGTAGATATCAGCAAAATAAACTTATTTTTAAAATTTGTTTTGTTAATTTGTCTCTTTCTTACAAAGGAAACAACTACAGAGGTATTCAAATGCAGTACTAATGATAATAAATGATATTAGAAACTGTGAGATGCTTGCTAAATACCTCACCTGATTCTGGTCATTTTTCATACCAACCTTGGGCTTATTGTTGCTAATATTTCCATTTCACAGGTGAGTAAGATGAGGCTTAGGAAACTTTTAAATTACTTGTTCCAAGAATAATATAGTAAGTGACTAAAGTTGCATTTCAAATCCACATGGCCTGTTCAACTCCAGAGCAGGGGCTGCTGAGTACTTCATTTTTTCTGGCTCATTCACAGTTTAATTTTAAAAATTATTTCATATATTAATCATGCTTTTATTTGGGATATTGCTATTCTTATTAAAATTCAATTACTTGGTGTTCAATCCAGATATCTATTGCTTGTCTACCATGTAGGAAATTTTGTAACATGACATTAATTGAAAAGTCACATACATTGAGAGAAAATTACACTTATTGAGGCTTTATCTTCTTTGCCTGAAATTCTGTATGTATGTCATACAATCATGGATCTAATATAAGCCTAAAAGTAAAAAGGATTAATTTACAGGGCTTTATGTTGATTGTGCCCGGAGGTTCAGATATCCACATTTTGCCCTATTCTCCTTATTTTCTCTGTTTTTATATTTGTATACCATACTTGAATTTTTCTGAGCAATCTGAGAGTAAGGAGGGGACATGGTCCCTCCTGATATAAGTCCATGCATAGTTAAATAACTACTTGGGGAAAGTTCTTTACTTCTGAATGATTTAAGTGGTTTTCTCTAAGAACATGAACATTTTCTTACTTAACTGTGGTGCAGTTATCAAGAGGAAATGTGTCATTGATACAGTACTTTTAGATAATCTACAATTCATATTCTAATTTTGTCAGTTAGTCTTATAACATCCCTTTTAGCTGTTTCCCCCCAATTCAGGATCCAGTCCTATGTCACACTTGCCTTCAATTGTCATATCTTTGGATTTCTTCAATCTATAATTTTCTCAGTCTTTATCTTTCTTGATTTTGATGTTTTCAAAGAACATAAGCCAATTATTTTGTTACTTAATCTGGGTGCTTTTGATGCTTCCTCATGATTAGATTCATGTTAGAAATTTTTGACGGTGATAACACAGCCATGATGTTGTATCCTGAATGTGTCCTGTCAAAGGCTCATGATGTCAGTTTGTCTTAGCCTTGGCAGTGTTAACCTTTTCTACTGGGTTAAGGCGATGTTCATAAGGTGTCTTCACTGTACTGCTACCAATTAGAAATTTGTGGGAAAATATGTTGATACTATCAATATCCTTATCATACTTTTACCCACTAAAAGTTGATGAGTTTCCAGTCTTTTATTCCACATTTATCTTCTACTGTAAAGAACTTTCCCCAAGTAGTTATTTAACTGTGCATGGACTTGTATCAGAAAAAAAATACATTGATTCTGTTTTATTCTATGGGACATGACCATTTCTATACTTTGTTAAATAAAAATAGATAACCTCATTCCCTCATACTTTCTTCCAAAAATTGTACCATGAGTACTATATTAAATTTTTATTGTTGTTTTAATAAGTTACCAGAAATTTAGCACTTAAAACCAACATAAATTTATTATCTTAGAGTTCTAAGGGCCAAGGTCTAGTTGAGTCTCTTGGAGCTAAATTCAAGGAAGGTGTTAAGCTGCTGGAGGTGTAGTAGAAAGTCTTTCCCCTTGCTCATTCAGTCTCCTAGAGAATTCAGGTTCTCTCAATTGGATGACTGAGATCAGTGTCCTTACTAGGAGTCAGTTGCTCTTCTAACGCTTTCCACCTTCTTTAGTGCATGACTCTCTTTCTTCTTCTGTCTGCCTCTGTCTCTTGAGTGCTTAGATTAAAGGTCTATGCCACCATGCCTGGCTAAGGTCTTTAACCTTTATCACTCCCCCACCAAAATCTTTTTTTGCTATGGAAGGTAATATTCCTGAGTTCTTAGATTAGGGCTGGAACATCTCTGGGGAGTCATTATTGTACCTACAGCAGATGACTACCCTCTTCAAGACTTGTGGCAGGAACTTACTTTCAAGTTCGCCAGAGAAGACATCAGACAGAGAACTAGAGAGATGACTTAGAAGATAAAAGCACTTGCTTCTTGATGTGAGGATCTGCATTTGAATCCTCAGAATTTACCTGGCAGGTGGGCATGACAGCCAGCATAGCTGCCAGTCTATAAGGCAATGCTCTGAAGGCAGAGCAGGGTATCACCAAGCAATCTAGCTAGTTAGACTAGCCATATCTGTGAGCTCTGTGTTCAGTTGAGAGATCCTGCCTCAGTGAATAATGTGAAGTACGATGGAGGAAAACTCTTGACGTCAGCCTTGGACCTCCACACACACATGCATCCACACAGATGCAAATGCATATACATGCACCCATACCACACACACATATTCAGAAAAAGGCAGAAAATTACAAGCAAAGAGACTATTCATTGAGGGATTGTTTCAAGTTCAGTTAAAAGGAATAGGCTTATAAGGAAGGGGCTGAGAAGAATCCATAGGAGTCACAGAGCTTCAGCAATGGTGCTTAAAGGGTTGGGAAAACTGGAGATAACTAAGCATATGCTCAGGGTTTACTGATCAAGTGTCCTTGCTGCAAAATCCAACTGGTGCTGCAAACTTGCAGGACATCAGGGACAAGCCATATTAGATGATCAGGACAACGGGACAGTGTGATCCTGTTCTGAGCTTAGTACTCAGCCTTTTCCAGTACCTACAATACCACAGCGAAAAATTATACTGCAATATATTTAACTCCTCAGTCCACCAGATTTGAAGTTTGTTATTTGCATTCCTATTCTCATGTACTTATTATTTATTCTCTCCTGTATTTAGCTTCAGTCCTCTCCCTTGCTGATAGACTCAGGTCACCTAGATATAATATGCCCAATAGCGATGTTATAGATTGAGCCTGCTCAGGCAGTGAACGTGCCTACAGGATAATAGTTTGAGGGCATATGAGTGAGACTGAGGTCATTCCTTGCTCCAGCAAAATGAGGATGCATCCAGAAAAGTGACTGCACTGAGTTTGTCCCAGCCTTTGTTGAGAAGCAGACTCCATCTGGCTTGGAAATGAACCTGGCACTAGTAGGAACCTGGGCTTCTCCCTGATTGACTGGAAGCTCCATGGCAGACTCTAAATAATCTGATACTCAGTTTCCAGGTGACCCAGATGTTAGGTGTTCCCTGTCTCACTACTCTAACACTGTGTCTACACAGAGTTCTATGGGAGAGTTATTTTTGGAGACGACCCTGGTGGCTTGGAGTTAAGAGTATGTTGAATTGAGTCGGTACTCCCGAAGAGATGTGTTTAGCATGTTCTCCATGTGAGCCTAGGGCATTACTTCATGCCTACTGATGCCACTGATGCAATATTTATGCATTCCCCTTGTGCAGAGGCAGGACATAAGAGTTATAGCTCAGCCATTCAGCATTCTTAAAAACTAACATTTCTCTTTATGCTATAAAATTGCTCCATTAGAAAATTTTGAGTGTTTTGATTTTGAATGCTTACCAAAAAAGTGGTAATCAAAAATTTCAAGCTATCAAGAAAGTGGTTTTGAAAACAGTTACTAGACCAACCTCAATAATATTTAGCCAAAGAAATTGACCTTGGCCTCATCTACATTTATAAGAATTCATTATCTTCCTGACTAAGCCTTTCTTCCTCTGTTGTATCCTGTGCTTGTAACTTTAAAAGAGCAAATGCATGTACTTCTGAATATCAGGTCCTGTAAGCCCAGTTTCCCCTGCTGTTGACCTCAGGCATGCCCTGTGTAGCCTTACCTGGGAATAGCTAGGCCCTTGTGTACTGTCCTGGATATTTTAAATCACCTATTTTGTGGAATTGGATCAAAATAGCATTTAAAATTATGAGGTTTTTTCTGAGCCTGGTGGTGCATGTCTTCAGTTTCAACACTTGAGAAGCAGAGTCAGGTGGTACTCTGTGAGATGGAGGCCAGTCTGGTCTACATAGTGAGTTACAGGCCAGCTGGGACTCAGAGAGACCCTGTCTCAAAAAAAAAAAAAAAAGAATGTTTTTTAATATTTTATTTATTATTTTTATTTTATGTGTATGAGTGTATTTCATGCATGTATGTAAATGCACTCATGTCGTGCAGTGCCTGCAGAATCAGAATAGGGCATCGGATCCCCTGGAACTGGAGTTATGGACAGTTGTGGCTGGGACTCAAACCCTGGGTCCTCTGCAAGAACAGTTAGGTCAGTGCTTTCAAGCACTGAGCCATTTCTCCAGCCCCAAGAATGTTTTTTTTTTTAAATTAAAGATATAGATAAGTAAATTATGCTATTCAAAAGCAATCTTCCAGTTTTATGTAGATAGCTATTAACAGAACTGAACTCCCACTTTCTCTATTAATAAGTATTTATTTATTAAGAGAAAATATTTGCTGAGTGACAGGAACCTATGGAATATATCCTTATTGGGTTAAAATACTGACTACTCTTAGAGCATCCTCAGTCCTTCACCAGTCTGGATTCTCACATTCTTTTCCTTCATCTTTTTCCTCCACTTCCTCTCTGCAGTGTCATTCAGAAATGACTCCTCCTGTCTACAAGGGCTTTGGAAACATGCTTCCTGAAAGATGGTAGTATCTGTGCCCTGCTTGGGCAGCACAACAACATCCCATACTCACCTTAAGAGCATTTGGTGGCTACCAGCTGGAGCCAGTTCTTGGTATCTCAGCTGTAGAATGTGAGATAAGACATTTAAGCAAGCAGCTGCCTGTAGTCCAGTCCAGCTCTGTCCTCCTTCCCTTCGTTATTGACCACCACTTTGATTTGATCATACTCTGCCCCACTGAGCAAATGTGGTGATGTAGGGAGGGGAAGGAAGGGCATCGAAGGGACAGGAAGACAGGGGGAAAATAGAATGACATGGGTGATTTGGCTCTTGAAGATGGTGCTGGACCAGGTGAGAAGGCTAGATAGATGGCTCTCCTGTATGCTTGACAATGTTTCTCAGGCTGGGGTAGCCTACTGGAAAGTCTGTCCTATTAGCATATGTCAGAACTAGTACAGGGTTTGTTGTTTTCCAAAAACACATTTCTCTCCCAGCTCCAAGAGAATCTCTGGAGGGAGTTCACGTTACCCAGCGTGTGCAGGGACAGACAAAAGGCAAAGAATCATTGCCTGGTGCCTCAGCTCCAGACAGGTTATACACTCTACAGATGATATTCAAGAACAGCCCAGTTCCAACATTAGCTAAAATGGCATGTAAAACAGACCAAAACAACAGCAAAAATACCAGCATTCATTTTACAAACCGCTTAATTGACCATGTTAGTCATGAAGATAAAATCACTACAAGTACTCCACCTCTAAGTGGTGTTTTCCAGGATGATGAGCATGAGCCAGCTGGCGTTAAACATTAGCCATAGTACATATATCCTGAGGATATCAAATGTGACTTCTAAACATTTTGGTTCGAACTGTGGAATCTTATTTTAGTTCCTAAATGGTTTATATGTTGGACATATGTTTTTAATTAACAGTCACTTGGTACAAGTCCATTTGTGATAGCTACATATATCTTAAGGGTCACAGAACCAGACCTGTACACTGCTGTAGTAAGATAGGATGGAGCTGATTTGGGTCAGTTTGGTTTGGTTTGCTTAAAGGACTACAGATGGAACCAAGGCCATGTTCATGCTAGCTGGGCAAGTATTCTACCACTGATCTATGTCCCCAGCAGTGTCTAAAATGTTTGCAAGCACATTTTGTGTGTTTACTCCTCTTTGACTTACTAGACTTTGAGCTGTTTTATGCATGGCATGATTCTTGCTTTAGGAATATGTTGGGGAACTAGGGGTCTGGCACAGGGGTAGAGTGCCTGCTTAGCACAAGTGATTGTTAGTTAACTAAGAACATTAACCAATGGGTTGAATCCCCAGCATAAACAAACTAAGTAAGAAACATGCCTGAATGATAGTCAGAACACTGCCTTAAGTCTCTGCTGACATCCCCAAGCTCACACAGACTTTGAAGGTTTGGCCCATGTGCCATAGGGAAGCAAAGACTCCCATCTTAAGTACAGGCCTAGCTTAAGGTTAACAGTAAAACCAACATTTTGTTGCTTCATTTTCCTATTAAGCTCTGGGTTGCTGATTGAAGCAGGATTCCAATGTTTTGACACACCACCACATTGTTAACACGATAGGGAGGATTTGATTATGGGAGAACAAATCCAAAAACGGTAAATTGAGAAAAAAAAAATTCTGAGGCCTTGCTTCTCAAGGCAGCTTTGTGGTTGCATTCCTTCATTTGATGTGGTTCCTCCTTCTGTGCCAAATGGTGCAATGTGGAGAAATGATGAAGTTGCAGAAAAAAGGGGGTGGCAGTGACCTGTTTAGTAAAAAGAGAAAGAAAACAGAGCTTAGGAATCAAAGCCAAAAATACCTGCCTCTCCACACAGCAAGAAGAAAGAAACACCAAACCCTTTCTGTGATGGGGAAGACTGAACTCAGCTCGGCCAGCAGCTGGCGCCTTGTAGACCAAGCAGAGCCAAGCCAGGAGAGTCAGGGAAGCCACGTGCTGGTGTAGGTGAAAAAGGGCCAGGCTGAGCATGTGGGTTCCCTAGAACAAGGGAGTGGGGTGCCAGGGAAGAGAGAAGGGAAACGCAGACTCCTAGGTCCAACTGTGCAGCTGAATGTGCATTCCACACTTTACCATTTCCGCACCATCCAGCCTTGGGGACCAGGCCTAAAGAGGTCACAGAATCCAAAAGTGGCAAAGGATTTCCACATAGGAGCTGGGTTCTATTTATTTACAACTTTAAGGCTGGACAGCTTTCTATTGTGTGGTTTGTGACTCCCCAAAGTGACATTTTCTGAGTTTTAAAATTATCTTTTTTTGCACTGTGAAAAGAGCATATATGATTCATCTTAATATTTCTGAGGATCACTCACCAGCTAACAGCTAGTATTTTGGGTGGGAGGCAGGCTTTTGTAGGCAGCTTTTTCACCTAACATAGAAGTTAAAAACCACCAGAATATGCCTTGAGCTTCGTTCAGAATCATATAAATAGCCAGCTCTTGCACAGTTATAATCTAGTACCATTGTAAGAACTCCCACGGTTCATGAACTGCCTTGTGTGCACCTCACCCTTGCCTGAAGAGGCAGATACTGACTGGGCGGACACTTCAACCTCAACCTGTAGAGTTCCGAGGAGGCTTGACCAAGTGACCTGATTTTCGTTTCTGCTAATAACCTCACATAGGGATTTTTGTCTTGTGTTTTTTCCTGGATACATTTCCACTTTTCAGCCTCTGTAGAATCACCAGAAGATCCTAGATCAACAATCAGCAAGCTGAGACTCAATTGGGCAGATCCAGCCAGCAGTGAGCAGTTTGTATAGCACACCAGCTAAGAATGGATGTTATGTTTCTTATATAGTTCTGAAAACATTTGAAGAATAATGTTTTATAACTTGTAAAAACTGTATGGAATGAGAATTTCTATAGCCATAAATAAAATTGTATTGGAACACAGCCGTGCTCATTCATTTACATATCTTCTAACTATGGTAGAAACAGTATTTACTTCTTGGCTCTTTACCAAAAATGTTTGCTGACCCCTTGACTCTTAAAACCTTCCTTTCCATAATGAGTATTTCAGAAAAGATATAGATGTTCATTGACTTTGAATGTCCAGTTTGGAAATTTGACTCCCATTATCTTTCTCTATAGTCATTCCACATTAGTACAGGTTGAGTATCCTTTATCTGAAATGCTTGAGACCAGAGTGTTTTGGATTTTTTTTTCAGATTTTGGAAGTTCCATATGTATAAAGAGCTATTTTAGGGATGGGACTCAAGTCTAACACAATATTTATTTATATTTAATATATACCTTATACATATAGTGTGAGCTAATTTCATATGCTATATTAGCACACCTGTGGTTTGGGGGTGTATGTGGAGTGTGTGTGTGTGTGTGTGTGTGTGTGTAGGCATACACACCATTGTGCATTGCTCAGAGGCCAGAGGAGAATGTCCAGTGTTCTCTGTCACTTTCCATCTTATTGCCTTCAGACAGAGTCTCTTACTGAACCTGAAGCTAAACTGGTGGCTTAGTTTATAAGCCCCAGCAACCCTCCTGCCTCTGCTTTCCACAACACTGGACTTACAGGCATGCATGTGGCCTGTGTGCAGCTGCTGGAGATTTGAACTCAGGTCCTCATGCTTATATAACAAGTGTTCTTATCCACATTACCTTAGTCCCACACCTGGGTTTTAACTGTCATGTGAGGTCAGGTATGGAATTTTCCACTCGTGGCATCAGTCAACATTTAAAACACTTTTAGTTTGCAACTTTTTTGGACTTTGAGTTTTCAGATTGATGATACTCAACTTGTACTGCAGACATTTATTAAGTACCAAATACAGCTTGTCATTATTCTTGTTTCTGGGGTTGTAGAAGAAAACAATGGGCAACAGTCTCCCATTCTAGAAGAGTTTACTTTCTGGTGGTGAGAAAGAGCGTTGTGAGGAAAAGCAATGACAACATAGTATGGTATACAAACTGCCTTGTGGAGGTGCAGGCCTTAGGAAGCATGCCAGAGAAGAACAGTACCAGAGGGGAACCTGCATATGTTCAGGAAACTTCACTGAGAAGGCAGCATTGGAGTAAGACCTAAAGCAGGTGAGAAAGAAAACCAAGTGGCTGGGAAGAGAGTAGTGTGAACAGCCCTGGATGGGGAGCAGGGAGTGAGCAGGTGGGCAGTGGTGGAAAGCTGGACCAGGCTGACTGAATGTGGGCTGTGAGAGAGGAAACAGGGATGGATGGCTGAGTCTTTTCATGTAGGAACCAGAAGGAGGAAGCTGCTGTTCCTCAAGTAAGATGCATGCTGGAGCAGTTAGTTTGGCGAGCAGAGTTTGCTTGTGAACAGGCTAAGTTTGAGGTGTGTTTTCTGCATCCTCATTTCAGGACAAGGCTGATCCAGAGACATCAGTTTGGACATTGTCAAGCTAAAGGCGAATTTTAAGCAATGAGATTTCCTGAGATTCATTTTCAAAGACCTGAGTTATTTATCTACAGAATATCTCTCTCTGTGACTAAACTAAACCCAATTTTCTCTGTAATTTACCATGGGCGTGAATCTGGATCTGCCATTATCCATTTTCCTTCCTCTCAAGGCACATGTCCTTTTACCAATAGAGAGTCTAAGCAGCCTGAAATAGGCTCACTCAGTAGGCCAGAAAGCTACTAAGTGTTGCCTGAGACATGTAGCTTACCATCCATAGTGAATTCCTTGCCTTTGACTCACAGCCCTACATTGTTGAGGGGTTTTTTTGTTCAAGATATTTTTTTTTTTTTAGCCAGGCATGGTGGCACATGCCTTTTACCCCAGAACTGGGGTGGAAGAGGCAGGTGGATCTCTGTGAGACTGGGACCAGCCTGATATTCATAGCAAGTTCCTGGCCAGCTGAGACTACAAGGAGACTGTCAAAAGATATTTTTTTCCCTGTATGTATGTATTTGTGTGCCTGAACATATGTATGTGTACCACATATATGTAGGTACCTGCAGAGGCCAGAAGAGGGCATTAGATCACCTGAAACTTAACGCTTCTAAGTTATAGGTGATTGTGAGCTGCCCCTGTGGGTGCTGGGAACCAAACCTACACTCTGTGCAAGAGCAGCAAGTGCTTTTAGCCACTGAGTCATCTCTCCAGCTCCCTCTGCCTTGCTTTTTGTTGTTGTTGGCATTTGTTTTTGTATTGTCTTGTTTTCACTTTTGATTTGTAGTTCAGACTGGCCTGAAGCTTACTGTGTAATCCAGTCTTGTCCCAAACTCACTACAGTCTCTATCAGATACTCCTGCTGCTTCTGCAACGGGAGATAGATTTGCTGTTACTGCTCCTTCCTATTTCTAGTGTCTGTGAACATAGTCAAAGTGAGGAGTGTGGGATGCAGCAAGTGGTGTGAGCTGCACTGGTACCCTTGAGAAGAATGGAAGAATGCCAGTGTGCAGACCCCATCTCGGGCCTGCTGCAGGTGGAACAATTAAATTGCTTCTTTGGGCATGTGAATCTTTAATAAGCTCCCCAGATTATTCATCTTTCTTTTCTCTCTCTCTCTCTCTCTCTCTCTCTCTCTCTCTCTCTCTCTCTCTCTCTCTCTCTTTTCTTTCCCAGGGTTTCCCTACTCCCAGCCTTCCTGGAAGTCACTATACAGACCAGCCTGGCCTCACAGAGCTGCCTGCCTCTGCCTTCAGAAGGACTGGGATTAAAGACGTGAGCCACCACGCCCAACCCCAAATTATTCTTAAGAAATCATGAAAGCTAGTCCAGAAAAACTTTGCAGTCCCAGTTTCATTTCCAGTTTTACACAGGTTCTCTCCAGTTCCAACCTCAGTTTTCTCTTCTCTATGATGGCATATTAACCCTTGCCACTTACTTTGTAAGGCTGATGTAAGAAATCGAGAAAAGGAGCATGGAGAAACAAATCATTAAGTGCTGAGTCTTGTGTCCCTGGCTAATCTCATCTTCTGGTATCTTTTCCTTGATTATTCTTATACCCACAATAAATGTTCTTCTCACCTCTCATCAAAGAAGCTTCTTTTTGCAACAGATGGAGACTATTTCAGAGATCTACAACTGGTCAAAATGCAGAAAATAAGTGGACGGTGGGGTACCCAGCCTCATGAAATCTTAATAATATGTTACCTAAACAAGACCTGCATAATGACAATACCAGTCAACAGGTCGATGTGGATGGAGGTCATTTCACAAAGTCCCACCCCTCATTGAAGAGCCACAGGCAGTCAGTGGCTGTTGAGAGAAGGAGACTCAGTTTTCTCCAGGGATGAGCTCCCTGATAGTTTATCCAGTGCTAAGTGATCAGCCCTAAACAGGTACATATGAACAACACTAAATGGGATTCAGTAGATTTTGTGTGTGTGTCTGTGTGTATGTGTGTGTGTGTGTCTGTGTCTGTGTCTCTATAACAATAATAATAATTAAAGACAAGGCATGAATTTGAGAGGGAGTGAGGAGACACAGGAGGAATTGGAGAGGGAGGGCAGAAATGATATATAGTACTCATGTATGAAATTTTCAACATTCTAAAAAATCTTTTAAAGGTTGTGATGGATAAAGCTTCTGCTTTTCTCTGCCTCCCCTGTTTTGTCTCAGGCACAGACATCTTCTAAACAGTTCCTACTAAATCTTACTAAGACAACATCTGCCAAGCCCTTGGTTGTTTTGGGGGACTTCCTTAAAATGCTTTTTCCACATGCTAACAAAATCCTGATGGTGGACATCTGTTAAGATTATTGCCCCTTAAAGGCTTTTGTGAAATGTTAACAAACTTAAGAAAACACATTTCTGAACAAAGTCTTGGTTAGTGTGCGTGCTGTTAGACATACTCTGTTTACAATTAAAATACTCTTGTCTTTTGTATTCTTTAAATGTAAATTTTTCTTGCTTGCATTTTACCTCCTTCCTCTGGAAAGGGTCAAGGGCTCTGGCCTGCACAGTTCTCTTAGGTTTCCAAGACTTTCTTTTTCTTGGAATGATAAAGGCTCTCTTCACTTCAGTCTGGTGCTTGAGTAAGTTGAGTAAAGGTTCCTGGAAACAGCCTCAAGGACTTAGTCAGCACAGGCACCTGCATGACATACTCAAGGCACATGTAGAACAAGAAATCAACTCTGAGTGTTAGGATTTAGAAGCCACAGAAGTAATGTCTGAAGACCTGGGAATGGGGCAGGCTTGGGTCAAAGACCTGGCGTTAGATGTGCCTTTGCCGTCACCACCTGTGTGCCTTACAGGAACTGTGTTGTTCCTTTATACTCCGGTCCTCTCATCTGTAAGACAGTAACACCTCTTGTGTTACTTACTTGTCATGTTGCTGTGACAAAATACCTGACAAAGCAACTTAAGGAAGGAAGATGTTGTTCTGGCTCATAGTTCCAGGGATGTAGTCCCTCATGGCAGGGAAGGCATGGCAGCAGGAGCAGGAGGCAGCTGGTCACATTGTGTCCACAGTCAAGAAACAGAAAGTAAAAAATGCTTGTGCTTAGATCGCTTTCTCCTTTTAATTCAGTCCAGGGCCTCAGCCATTGAATGGTACTGTCTACATATGGGGTAGAACTTTCCACCTCATATAATCGAATCAAGATTGTTACTCATAAATATGCCCAAAGATTTGTTTCATGGTGATTCTAAATCCTGTCAAATTAACAATAAAGATTTACCATCACACTTCTGATATAGACCCTGATGCATACATAGTGCTCGGTAAGTAGTTTTTGTCTATGCTCTTTTCAGTGGGGGAATTTACAGACTAAATCCCTTTTACTGTCTTTGAAATTCTTTTTGTATATACTGCCCATAAGTAGGGAACAGCTGGTTGAAAATATCTACACGTGTGCTTTCATATTTTAAAGCTGTTCTGTTTAATAATTTCATACACATTTAAGAAATTTATCTCAAACAGTTACTTCTTTAGACTGTGCTCTGAAAAGGAGCATTTTCTGAGTGTCTAATCATAGTTCTCATTATCTCTGTTTTTACATGCCCCCAGAAAATGGGAAGCAATAAATGGAATACAGTACCCTAACCAAGACGTGTGTTTAGTGGAAATAATCAGCTTTGCCACGAATGTACTATGGCTAGTCCTCCACCCATGCCCCTGGGTACCTCTGACCCAGTGAGGCTTCTCAGACTTTCTCCTATTAATGTTCTGGACTCATTCCAAGCTCCTATCTTGTATATTCTCTCCTCTTAGATTCATTGGACTTTTCCATATTGAATTAACTCTGAATTTGCCTAACTAAGGATTAAAGGATTCTTGAGATGGCTCAAAATTGAAGCCATAAAGTGAAGTGAGGACTAACAACAGGTCTAGAAAGTACTTTTCTAAAAATAAATGTATGAATAAATAAATCTGAGCATCTTAATTTACTATTGATGTCCTCCTGAGTTTTCAGAATGTACAAATAAAAATTTTAATCCTACTAGGCTAACTTGTGATATGTGCATATTAAACTGAGGTGATGAATTTGATGGATAAAGTTCATAGATAAAAGTTTTTCAGGTAATTAATACCACTGTTTAAAGCTTTATAGGCAATACCACTGCTTCAGTATATAGGTAAGGAGTATTTTATGGGGGTTAGGGACCTCTAAGACAGAGTTTTACACTGTAACCCAGATTTGCCAGGAACTCACTATAGAAGCCAGACTGGCCTCAGTACTGAGATTATATATAGCGTGCATCACCATTCCCAGTTTAGGATATAGTCTTTAGAACATTTGGTGTTATCTTTCTATGAAAGAATTCCTGATGGAAAAGGACATAGGCTTGGAACCAGAAAGACATGGGATCAAGCCCATCTCTACAGAGAGTACTTGCTGAATTGTCTTAGATAAGGTACTTAAACTTTAGAACCACACTTTTCTCACCTATAAATTGATCTAGTTAAATCTTTTTGGCAGGGTTGTTGTAAGATTTAGATAGAGATCGTAGAATGCCCGACCAAAGTTGGTTCTCACTAAATGTCAGTGACTTGTTTTGTAATGACTGTCCTGGCAGGCCTCCAGAAAATACACTCTGATATCATGGAGTGCCCCAGGTTCTTGAGGTCCCTGGCATTCTACCACAATGGGACTTACCGTGGTATTCTGATCACATAGGATGGGAAACTGAAGTCCTTAAAAGAGTTAAGTATACAGTTAATGCTTGTTGGATTAGTTTAGAGCTCGAGGCAACCTATCTCTGTTTATGGTCCTGGAAATTCCCATTTACATATACCAACCTCCCACACCCCTCTGAAATGTACTGTGTAGGAGGCAGCCTGGTCAACTCTCTGTCCTTCAATCAAGTCAAGAACATGGTCAGGACATTGGAACTGTCAAAAGTGTCTCATCTTGACTTTGGACCGTCAACACTCAACCTAGAAGCCGTTTTAGTATGAAGTTTCTTTTGAAGTGTATGGTGCTATTTGAATATTAATATAACTCCTGGTGTTACTCTTGCCTTGTTGATACCTTGAGAATTGCTCTCTTTTGAAAGTAGTGTTATCTCCTTTGCACTGACAAAAAACTTAAGTTGAGAGAACTCAACAAGCAAGAATTGAGAATGCCTCACCCTTCTGGTTTTCTCCAGTCTAAATGATGTTTTCCTCCTTTTGCTTGGAGAGTTACTGTTTCATCATGGGTCAGTGTCAAACCCCATCGTTCCAAGTCAGGCTTTCAGACAGGCTGGCTCCTTGCATTTTGCCTTGTCAAAATAATTCCTTTATGTTGTCACATTGCAGCCAAGTCAAGTCTTCAGTATTAGAGACACTCTGACTAAGGTTCACAAAGGGCTTTGTCAGCTTTGTTGCATGGAAAAGATGTATTAATATCTTCAACAGAAGACGGTTCCTATGATTATCTTTAAGAGCCAAGGAGACAGCTAGAATTGCTTTTCTGGTTACGTTTTGGCCTATTTAACTAACTTCATCAGTAGAAAAGATTTTCAAACTCGAACCTTCTGATTTATATATACCAATTTAGTTTCATCTCCAAGAATTATCATGTAACTTCGAGTTTCATTGTAGACCATGAAAAAGTATAACTAGAAAGTACTTTCTCATCAAAACATCCCTTTTCACCTTTCTCTCAAGTTCAACCTGAGGCCCTGCCACACCCCAGCCTTCCCTCACCTCTTTACCCCTGCCTCCTCAGTGTTCCGCTCTAGAGATCAGAAAGAACAGCAACAAGGAAATCTTTCATCTATCTCTATCACCCCTGACCAACACAGCCACTTAGGGTTAGGTTAGTCGGTCCTGCTCCCCTCCAGCCTTGCATTCCTGGCAATATCTGAGCAAGCCCTGGAATCTCTGCATAGGGTGAATTTTGGTATGCTCAGCACAGTATGTCTTTGGTTCGTCAGTTCAAGAAAGTACAAGGACTTACTTTTACCTTCCACCCTCTGAAAATATAATAGTGCTTTATTTCATGGCATTAGTCTTTGTTTATTCACATGATTGGAGCAAGATTCAGGCTACAGCAAGCCTGTTAAATATTTACCCACGAGGTGGCTATTCATGCGTGAATCGGCAGCATTTATCAGTGTATGACACTGGATATTAGTTTTGTACCCTAACAAGCTAAGAACTACTGAGTTAAACAAAGGATGAAACAAACATCTTTTAAACAATGTGCCAAGTTAAAACTGTCTTGCATAATACCTGAAGTGCTTCAGCTAGCTAAATACAACTTTGTAAGTGGTTCTTAGAGTGATGTGTTCATTATATCCAAAATCAGGCAAATCTGGTTGTTGAGGGGGTGTGGATAAATGCTGAGGTTTGAACATGAGAGGAATACTGGACTACCTGCTCTGAGGACAAGTGCACGGGGAGCTGAACCATGCTCTCCTCCAGAGATGGTCTGAGTGCCTTGGGGCACCTTTCTCCTCATCAGAATCCTGACCCAGAGGACTTGAGGGAGCTGCACCAGCTGTTTTTTTCCAACCCCTGTGTCATTTTGAGACTAAATTCACCTTCCTCTTAAGAAGCAAAATATGTCAGCAGAAGCAGCAGGGACTCTGGTGACAAGCAGACAGATGCCATTCTTGGTTTGGCCACTGACTAGTTATGTAAACTTCAGACAGTTTCCTGCGTTCTTCAAACCTTGATTTCTTTATCTGTGTAGTGACAATGATTATTTTCATTTCACCAAGCTACAGGGAAGGCTAAATTAGATAATGTCATAAAGTAGCCAGCAACAAGTACTGGCTCTTGATAAGCAGAGAAGCAGTTCAGAGATGAGCAAGCAGCTGGGCTTTGGATTTCTTCACATCTATTTCTTTACATCACCATAGGGAATTTTTGTTTTATGGCTTGTTACAGAATGGTATAATTCAAGCAGAGAGAATGAGAATGAGAGAGGAGGGGGAGAAAGAAAGAAAGAGAGAGAGAGAGAGACTCAGAAGGTTGCCTGCAGACCATTTTCTTTGTATGCAATTTAAGGAATGATTAAAGATGTATCCTATAATATTTTATATTATATTGTAATCAATCAGTTCCAGGGAACTGTCCAAATTATTTTTGTTTGGGGATTTTTTATAATGCCAAAGATTCTCTGAATGAGCTGTCAATAACCTGGATCTTTGCATTGTCTATATCGTATATTTAAACAGAAATCACAGAGTGTAAATATTGGACTCCTGTGTCTTGCCCTATAGAACTTGTTTCTTGATCAGTTTTCCATCCTTATGGGATCATTAAAACTTTCTGTTAAAAGGTGTCCCCTCTTTGTGCCTTGTTTATACAGATGCACGGATGAAAAGCTGGCCTTCTCTTGGCTGTCACAGGAGCTTTCTTGGCTTTCAGAGTTTAGGTTAAATCAAATCTGATGTCTGTGCGAAGAGTAGTGAAAGGAGTCGTTGTTTTCCTGGTCTTGTGCAGTTGCATAGCATAGATATCTATCAGTGTCACACCAAGCCATTGCTGCCTTTGTACTGTTCTCATTGTCAGGGCTACTGGGCTTTCAGGTATCAAGTGAGTACAAAAAGACAGTATTAAATATTACTGCTCCACATCAGCTTCTTCACATCCCCCAGCTTTTGTTTTCTGGGATTTTTCATTCCCAAAGGCAAACATAAAATTCATCTTTACCAGAAAAATTAACATCAGAAATCTGTACTCCATAGAGCACGTATCTAGAGTTCGATGTGTTCCCTGTGTCATAAGCCCTAGACTGAGTCACCCTGCCCTGCACTCATTAGAAAGGAATTTCTAGGCAGTTACTATGACAACCTTTACTTCATTTACAACCTTGTAGCTGGGGGAACTTGGACAATAAATAATCGCAGGATTAAGGGGCCTGGGATATTTTATTTTCAATCCCAGCGTATTACAGGGAGGTTTAAGGAGTTTAGATAAATATATACATTAAAATATAAGAAAAAGAAAAGCAAAAGGAAAGATCAGTAAAATATACACTATAATGTTCTGAACATTTTCTTCTAAGAATTCTGTATTGGCTATTATCAGTGGGACAAGTTTCACCTGTGTGAAAGTTCTGGAGACTATTTCTGAAGCAACACTGTCTCAGTGATTGATTGGAACAATGATTATTAACTCAATTGTTTACTTTTTTTCTTGTATACGTTTTAGAATACAAGTTTACAGAGCTGGTAAACTATAGAATTAGTTTCTTCAATTCATTATAGTTTAGGTCAGGTGTTTAATGACTAACTTATCTTTATCCATCACTAAACCAGGCACAATGACTGTAAAAATAATGTCCCTACTGTTGAGACATTTACCTGTGTTAATCAGAAATGGCTAGTTTATACTGCTGAGTGATACGATCTCTAGTTATTCTTAATGATATGTAGCCTGCTAATGTAACAAAATGAATTTAAATATAGAAATCGAGTCATAAAGTGAAGTCCATACTTACATCATCATTAATCCAAGGCACTGATGGCCAGACTTTGATGAGCAATATCAAGCGTGTTTGGGGGATATCACATCTTAAGTGCTTCAGCCCTAAGAGAAGTTCCTTGTGGTCTTGTCCTTTCAGTGCACTTGGAGGCTCCTCAGCTCTTCATATCCCTGCTTTTCCAGGAGGAGGATGTCTCATTGATTATGTTCCTCAAGTATGCCACCTGCTCACCAACAAGGTAAACACAAGTCCCCTGACCCTTCTGACTACGACAATCTTCCCTCCAGTACACCATAGCTGCAGATCCATGGTTCATGGACAGCCACCTCAGACTGTCATCTCTTACTTTCAGCTGCTTTCTGACATCTGCCTTGCCTGCTTTGAATTACAATTCATTTGATTCTCCTACTTCTTCACTTTCCTTTCCCTTTTCTAAGGATCCTGACCTCCACAGCCAAACTTAACTTCATCTCATCTCTTCATATCTGAAGATTGAAGTCAACTTTTTCTTATATTTTCTCTTTTCTGCATCTTTCCACTATTCTGCATCTTTCCACATCTTTCACATTCCTATGGCTTTACATTTGTAAACCCCTTCCTTTCTGGTTATCTGGTGTATGCATGTGTCTGTATATGTGTGTGCAGCCAGCTAATGTCAAGGTATTTCTTCAAAACTGCCTCATCTCTTTCTGCTTTCTGTTCTTCATCTATTAATCATCAGCCCTTGATTCTTGTCATGGCTGGGAGCAGTTGACCAAAGTCTTAGTCTTACTCCTTTAGGGCCACGAACTTCATGTCTGCTGGTCTGCCGAGCCACATCGAATTATCTGAAGCTTTCTTTAGCTGTATTCCTGAGCACGTAGCTGAGTTTACTGTACTGGTGGTCGTCAGATACTTCCAAGACGTGTGAAAATGCACTTGTTAAAGTCTGGCCATCATATTTAACTGGAAACTAGAATTATTAGCACACTAATGACCCTGGCTCTCTTTCCCTTCCCACATGGACTGTGACTCAGTTGATTTAATTGTCAAAAGTGCTGTCTTAGGCTCCAGTTGACTCGTTCATATTGGCTGGGAAAATAGATCTTCTGTTTATCTCTCTCATTCAGAAGATAGTTCATCTCTATAGAGGACATATTTTCAAAGAGCAATAATATTTCAGAGGCTTCAGTATTATTTTTCAAATGTCAGAGAAACTGAAATCTGGCAAGGCTGCAGCATGTGGGCCTGGTCCAGATTCCAGAGCACTTAGCTCTCAATGAGCAGTGGCTTCTCCTGAGACCAGATCCCCCTAGTACTGCCCCCTCCAAACTGTAGTAGAGGACAGGATTCTTTTCTTATTTACATTCTGGGGCTTTGCACTGCCTTCAAATCTGTGTCCCAGAATTATAGAGAAAAATGCAAATTGGGTCTTCCAGAACTGAGAAAAAAGCCTTTTTAAAGCTCCCCAATTGAGATTAATTTCTAGTATCATACATTTTCCTCAAAAAATTATATGGTTTTCTCAGAAATATAAGAATCAGTCTGTTTTTCTTATCTTATTCCCTTTCATTAATTTTACTTGTCTTTAAAATTGGTGTGCTTCTGTTTGTTCCAAAAGAGGACAGTATGGGCTGCTTTTAGGAACAATCTCTTCAAATGAATTTCCATAATTACATCGGAATCTATCTTTATAGCCAGTTTTGTTGTGGGTTTCTGTTAAAATGCTTTTCTGTTTTTAAAATCAAGTACACAGAACTGTTTTCATCCCTTTTTTAAACAAAGCCACTTAAGCAAACTTATCATCTGTTTTTCTTTTCCGAAAATAACATCTGATCCTGCATTAAGCCTGCAAAGTAAGCACTGTTTTTGTAAATTGACATAAACCCCTATTATATAAATAGAATTATTTTACTTTCAAAAGGTTTAATATGGCTGTCCGTGCCAGTTGTGTGAAGGTTACTCCAAGTACTTTACATTGAGCTTTCATTAGCCTTGGAAGCACAATGTTGCTGCAGTCAATATAAACAGTTTTGGGGGTCTCTCTTTCTCACTGTTTCTTTCAGCCAGGATGAGGCTCTTATAAGCTGCATGTTTTCATGGCAGAAGCTACTGCATAAACAACTACCTTTCAGGCACCTAGCTAAATGCATTCACACTTTTTTTAAAAAAAGAAACTGACATATTGTGCTAATAAGGAAACATAGACGTGCAACATAAAATCACCTATCAAAATATTTCATTCTAAATATTTGGAATTTTTAAAGAATTAGTTTACCATTTCTTTATTTTTTTATTTTCACTTACCTTTTCAGTGGAGGTTCAAGATAACTAAAATACCCCACTTGATGAGAGATATTTCTTTATAGAGAGTGTCTGCTGATACATGCAAAAGAAATAATAATAATTTTTTGATCCCAAATGAAATACAACTATTAAGTAAATGGTAGATTGGGAACTAGCTCTTCACATACTTCAGGAAATAAAGCCATAGTTACTGTGGGATGTGAGGGGTGTGTGTGTGTGTATGTGTGTGTGTTGTCTGTGTGTCTGTGTGTCTGTGTGTGTTTCTGTGTGTATGTGTGTGTGTGTGTGTGTGTATGCATAGATATGGCATATACTCACTATGGCCAAGGAGAGCATCCCTTTACAATTGAATGATCTGGCTGTCATCACTTTAACCAAATGATGAAGCCCAGTATTGCCTATGAATGTTTCTTGGCAAAAACCTTTAATGTGAATCTAATCACAACTTTAGCTCTAGCTTCCAATATATAGTAAATATGGAATGTAAAGATTAAAAAAAAAAGGAAACAATTAGAAAATTGAGGCATTCCTTAAGATAGTTAACTCATTCTCTTTGAAAAGGCAGTCAATATGCAAGCTTGTACTGGGACACACACACACACACACACACACTATTATTATAGATTGAAAGATTTAAAAAACATAACCAAATAACATGCCTGATTCTGGATTGTACACTGACTTTGGACAGTGGTTTGTGGACAGTGAGGCAAATTTAGACATGGACAGGCTACTAGATTGCATCGGAATGGCCACTAAACCTGTTGGGTGTGCCATTTGCTTCATGGGAGAATGCCAGATTTTTTGAGTTGCGTACTGAAGTATTTAGGATGAACTGTCAGGATGTCTCTAATTTCCTTTGAAATGTTAGAGTAAGAATGATTGATAGGTTGATAGATAGGTACATAGGTGGCTAGATGAAGCAGCCAGACAAAATATTCATAGTTGTTGAATATAGGCAGTGGCAATATGGGTGTTCACTTTTCATTCTTTCTGTTTCTCTGGATCTTTGAAGTTTTCATAGTAAAGCATTGTAGATTTCTCCATGTTAATTCTCCTCTTTGGGTTCCCATTCCAGGTCCAGTATGTGATTCAAGGATATCACAAAAGAAGAGAATACATTGCTGCTTTCCTCAGTCACTTTGGCACGTGAGTTCTGCCTTGTTTAAAGCACACACCAGCACTGCACCTAGTTCTTACATGTGGAACCTCAGTGGCATTTAGGTTTTTTTGGTTTGGTGCTTACTCTAGACCTCCAGGATGGCTTTTTTTTAAAGCATTCTTTAGCCAATAATATAACTGAATATGTTTTCTGAGCAGCAGCATGCCTCTGCTAAACACAGCTGCCATGACGGTGCTCCCTGCAGCCACTCTGGGGGTAAAGCCTGTTTCTTGTGATGCTGTAGGTGGTGAGCACTGCCCTCGACCTCCATGTCTTCTCCTAGTCCTGAGCTGAACCACGAAGACCTTTTTTCCTACATTTATTTTAAATTAATTTTTAAGTTAGCAAACAAAGTAATGGATTTCATCATGGCATCTTTACACATGTGTCATTACATTTTGTTCTTCTTCAGGCCCCTACCCCAGCACACTCCTCATGCTCCCTGTTCCTCTCACACTGGCCCTCTTCACCCTCCCAAATAACCTTCTGTTCTGCTTTCAGTCATGTTTCCCATCACCCCCTATTTTTCCCTCTCCCTTAAGATCACTTGCTTCCCACTCATGCTTCTCTTTCTACTTCTCTCTCTCTCTCTCTCTCTCTCTCTCTCTCTCTCTCTCTCTCTCTCACACACACACACACACACACTTTGAGTTTTTGGAGACTAGGATCTCCCTATAGCGACAACTGGCCTAGAACTCGAGTATATAGACCAGGCTGGCTTTGATCTCACAGAAATTCACCCGCCTCTGCCTCCCAGAGTGCTGGGATTAAGGGCACGCACCACCACACCTGGCCCCACACACGTATATTTAAGTCTAGATTCCATGTATGAGAGAAAACATGTGGTATTTGTTTTTCTAAGTTTGACTTATTTTGCTTAACATAATGGTTTCCAGTTCTATCCATTTTCTTCCAAGTATCATGATTTCATTCTCCTTTATAGCTGAATAAAAATTATATTGTCTATAGATACCATATTTTCTCTATCCATTCATCTGTTGATAGCCATCAAAAATGGTTCAGAAAGCCATTTTTTTAAAACATATTATAGCTCTGAGATCAGGGAGGTTCAGTAACTTATTGGAAGTCATCACCTAGAAGAGAGGAACCAAGGCAGGAACCCTGTTACCCACTGGGGCTCCACCATCAGTAGTGCCCCACGGACTTGGAAGGAAACCTAACATTATACCTTAAAGTGGTAACGTACTTAGGAGGAGGAGTTAAAAGATGGTGCCAAAAGGGAAGCAGGATATGTATAGCTGCAGGCAAGGCGCAGACTGGTTCTTCTACCACTGCTGCCCTGTGCTTTTGCCTTCCCTCTGGCTGCCAGAGGCCATGCTGCTTGTAACCCTGTTCCTGCTAAATGCGTCATGCATCTTATAGGCTTCTGTTGGGGCTCAGCATGGTAGAATAGTAATGCATTTTCTTCATAGTCTTTAAAGGTGGGCAGAGCATTCTGTCCTTCATTTGGCACTAGAGATTTCAGTGGTCTGATTACAAGTGTCACCTTACTCCAGAAACAGTTGGTAAATAATGGAAATAGATATACAGTAGCATAAAACTTCAGTTTCAAGTAAGTAAGTGAAGAAATTAGGACCAAGGAAACTGGGACTAGGAAAGAGCACAGGAAACCAAGAATAAAGCTTGACATTCTTTGGGATATAATTTTCACACCAAAGCACAGCTATAAACAAAAATTCTGACTCCTGAAAAACTGTCAAAGAATTTTTTCATTAACCATTATGAAGCTTTCAGTTATCCCACACAGAAATGTCAATATCCAGACAATATGGCTATCTCTCATATGGGTCTCTCATTTAAGGATTTTTTTCAGCTTTGTTTATGAACATTTTGAAAGATCACTTTTTTATACAAATAGTGATAATATTACTGATCTCCAAATTTTGATTTTGTGTGTAGAGAGAGCATACATGATTGAAAATGAAAAACTAGGACAGTGACCTTTAAGGTGGGATGTACATACCCTAGATGTTACACAACTCCACTGAGGTATAAGAACTATATCAAGATGGAATTTATCTTTATTTTAAAATATCACTCTCTTTTAATGAACATTTTGCATGTGTTTTGCTATGCACATAGTATACTAATATCGCACTACTTCTTTGTAGATACAAATAAGTTACACATAAGCACCATACTATATACGTTTAAGCACACAAAAAGAACTGTATCTTGTTCTTGCCTATGGTGTATGGGGGTCTAAAAAGTTCAGATACCACTGTTATAATTTTGGGTTAATGATGAATTCATAGAAAGAAACATAAACTTATGGACAGAATTGTTGACCTAAGTCAGATCTGAATGACATACCCATCATCCTTAAGCAGATCACTTGACCCTTAGGATCCTAGCTCCTTTCTGTTTTCCTACAGTGTGACTATCACTTCCTTTAAAACTGGGAGATCATCAGTATTGCTGATCAGCCAAGAAGCCCAAGATGTTCTGGGCACTCTACTTGAGGGAAATGGATGAGGCGAACCTAGTAGGTTCTGCCAGCCCCTCAGCAATCAGGAGCTGTTGTCCCTTCATGTGAACCCAGCCTCTGATGTTGCTGCGTTAGAGGCTCAGGAACCAATGAAAGGATTACTATACAGTCCCAAATTTAATAATGATATCAGTGTCATTTTTGTTGAGACTTAAAGCTCATTGTATAGTAGTAAGGTGACATTTGGTATTGTGGTATCATTGCTGACCTAGTTTCTTAATTTGTCCTTTTACTCATAACTATTAATTAATGTTTCCATTTTGTGGTTTATCTTAGTTGTTTTTCACAATCCTGTTAAGAAGTTTACCAATATTATTATAATTGCCTACTAGATGAGGAAGCTGAGTTGCCAAAGGTTAAGTAACTAATGTGAGGTCCTGACAGGTGAACGGCAGGACTGTGACTTGAAGCTCAGTGCTCTCATTATAAACGCTAGGCCCTTTCTGATGCCTATATGCCTGAAATCTGAGGCTCAATTGCCCTGACCTGATAAGTATATTCTTTACTTCCCTCATTTTTTTGTTTGTTTGTTTGTTTGGAGGTAGGAGTCTTTTTGAGACAGGGTCTTCCTGTAGCCCCAGCTGGCTTGGAACTCACTATGTAGACCAGGCTGGCCTTGGTCTCACAGAGATCTGCCTGCCTCTGCCTCCCAAATGCTGGAATTAAAGGCGTGCACCACCACACTCAGCTGTATCACTTCCTTTATTTTTTATGAAGCTTTTTGTGTGTGTTTCTTAGAGGTGTCGTGGAATACGATGCAGAAGGCTTCACCAAACTCACTCTGCTGCTGATGTGGAAAGATTTTTGTTTCCTTGTTCACAGTGAGTAAACTTTTGCTATTGGCATGCCTTTGGAAATGTTCTAATGTAATAATCAGTATGAAAACCTTCACTGTTCTGACTTGGTCCCTTTTGCTTTAGCCTATATATTGTGCGTTCATAAAGAGAAAATTTCTCCAAACCAGTGTTCCTCACCCACTAGGGTGATCACTCAGAAGGTGTTTGGTAATGTCTGAAAACATTTTTTATCATATGTAGGGAAGATATTCAGCAATGCAGATAAACATCCTAGTGTCCCTTTCCCCCAGGACAAACCCCCACAACAGAAAATTAGTAAGTACAAAATGTTGCTATTGCCAAATTGGAGCAGTTCTACCCTAGACAGATTTCTGTTTCAAAATATATATATACTGTGTCAGGTGTCAAAACTCTCAAGATTACTCAAACCATGTTTACTTTGATCTTCTGATCATTACTGAGTGAAAAGTCTGCAGCTTTGACCACTATATAATATAGAACATGAAGATAAGACAGCATCTTCATGTGTCCCCAACATCTCCTCAGTGGTTTTCTGTGTTGTCATACTTAAAATGGTTGTTATGTTATATAATCAGTCGGTACTAGGTTGATAAAAATTGGCCCAAGTGTTCTCTTCAATGCATTGTTTTGATTTTATTTCCTTATTATTTAGGAGCCAGTAACCTATGGTGTCAGGTTTACGTTATAAGATAACCAAGTCCTTTATTTTGGGTGATTTGGTGTGCAGTCTGGTGATTTTTCAAATCAATGGCCAAAGGAGTTCCAGCTTTTCCACCTTGAGGTAGGACAAAAGCAGTGGGTTTGGGTTGATTCTATTCAGTAGGTAGAAATTCCATGTACCTCAATAAAGCATGCTAAGAAGAGATACTTTGCCCCTGTACAGCTGTGACATCAGACAATGTACAGATGCTAACTTTGGGAGATTTTTTTCTTCCCCATCAGGCTTAACTTCCTGGTTGTAATGATTTAATAAACTATTTAGTAATTAAATAGTTTTCAAATTCCTTTTTTTGAAAACCTGATTTCATACCAACAGGGTATAAGGGAAGAATCCCTTAAATGTCCATAGTGTGGGAAAAAACCTCCATGTGAAACCTCTGCCGGCACACCCCCCACAGAGAGGTGGAAAGCTAGCTATGCATTTTGGGAAGGGACCTTCTTCCCACACGGTCTTGCCCAGCAGTTACCACTTTGTGTCCTGCTTTGCACTGTGCTTCTGATTGTAGTTCACTGTGCATTGGGACTATCTTTACTTTTGATTTGTATTGAATTTTTTGAATTCCATATTTTGGTCATTCTCGATCCCCTCTACATTGGCATTCCCCTTTACTATCCCTTGCCCATTAAATTTCTGTAGAGTCAGATTTGTGTCTCCAAATACTCTTTGATGTGGGTTCATCCACTTGAGCCTGGTCAAGCTACTAAGTCTTCCCCCTTAGATGAAATTGAATCTCCCCCTCCCAGCAGTCATTTTTTTGTGGAACTGTCTTTTCAAATGTGTCTGAAAAAGATATTTTTATACCTTTGTATTAATTATGTGTGTAGATGAACATAACTGGAAAGAAAGATTTCCAACTTGGGAGTACCTCCAACTATACCTTTCAGTTCACCAGATCAACTTCCCTCTGCTTTAATTTCCTCACACATGCATGGAAGGCCTGGTGTTAGGCCTTGGGGAAGTACTGACATATGGAGTTTAACCTACAACCAGGAGTCCACTGGGAGAGGAAGCCTCAAAGTTAGAACTGTTGTCACCTGTTGCCCCAAACCCAGATCTTGATTGCCTCCTCAGTTTAGGTCTTGTGACTTAGCCCAGCTCATCCCAGTTCATCCCTTCTAGAGGAGTCTACACTAGCCTGCAGTGGCAGTGGCGGCTGTGAGATGCCTCCGTAGTGGCTATGGACAACCAAGTGGTAGACTGGATAAATACTTAGCTACTTCATCTTGAAGTGGTATGACATCACAAATCCTTTTCCTGAAACTTACTTTGTTTCCTAGCCATAGTTCTTCAGTTGATGTCAGATCATATCAGACATAAGGAAAAAATACATTTTTACAGTCTTTAGTCCTAACCTTTATTTTTCATATGCAACTAAAAGTGGCATATATAATTTTTTTCGTTTTCTTTGCTGTAACAAAATACCGAAGACTAGGTACTTGATAAAGAAGAGTGAATTTTTTGTCGTTCACAGTGTTAGAGGTCCAGAGTCTGCATTTAGGTGGTCCTATTTGTTCCAGTCCTCTTGGCTAGGTCACAATATGGCAGATAAACAGAAAGGAACCAACTGCGTACAGAAGGGTGCAAATGCATTGTGTGGTTAGCTTCATAACAATTCAATCCCATGAGAACATTGATCCTTTCCCAATGCAGCACCCCTAGTGCCTTAACTGTTTTCCAATAGACCTGACTTCAAAGGATCTACCATTTCTTAATGCCACCACATTGCGGACCAGGCCTCCAACACAAGAATCCTTGGGAGACAAACCAAATCAAAGCCATACTAGCTACTAAGAGGAAACTTTCACTTGCAGTGATGTTCAGGAGAAAAGATCACTCGCCTCCAAGCTCCTGCCAACTCTCTCGTCAGTACATTCAGTGTTCACAGCAGTTGCTATTGATTTTGAATTTTCTACAGAATATTGTCTCCCAGGCATTGTGTATCCAGTATTTCTCAAAGCTTCTTGTCCACCTCAGCCTTTCCAAGTTGTACATTCAAAACTGTATTCCAATCTTATTTTCATTTAGCTTTAAATTATCTTCTTCAGAAGCATAGAAACAGAAAGAGAATTCTCAGGCACTCCTTAGAATAGCTGTAAGTGACCTGGGGTTTAATTTATGTTTCCCAAAATGTTTCCTCAAGTTTCCATTCCCCCCGCCCCCACTGCTTGCTCCTTTGTCTCTTTGTATTCCTGCCTACTCTTGGCTCCTCTGATAGATAAGGGCAGGTCTGTAAATCAAGGGCCTTTGATGCTATTTCCTGCTCCATCCCTAACTCACAGCCTGCTTTAAATATATCAGTTCCATCCCTTCACTTCAATCTTATCTAAGACGCAGGACTTGCTGCTCCACACTGAAGCTCAGTTAGATAATGCTTTTTCTTCAGTCATACGGTTGTGCATCTGACACTTACCTTCCTTTCAAAGCATCTGCTTGCTTGGTTACAATGCCCAGGGGACCATTTGTTCCTTTCTTTTTTTCATTCCATAAAGATGGGGAGGCAAATATGGGGTGGCAGGGACTTGACAAAGAACAGTACATCGAATTATTCTGGGATCTCAAGATGTGAAAGAGGAGGAAGGAAGTGCTTGGAGATAGAACCGGTCTCTGTGGGTGGCTCCACAACTTTGAGGAGGTTGAAGCTCTAGCAGGACATGAAATAGCATCTTTACTTCCCACTCCATCTCCACAGTCCAGCGAAACAGCATCAGTAGGGCAGCAGAAAAGAGGAAGGCACCCCTTTCTTGAAGCAAACAGCACTGACCTCGGACTGTACCGATGTACAGAGATGCCATCAGTGATCTGAGGTCCCTCAGGAGACCCTGCAGCATCCTGGTGCTAACCTTCTTATAGCTCTGAGTATGGCTTTGCTCCTTCCCAACCACTCACTCCTTCATCCTTACATCCTCTGTCAGTTTAAACCGCATCAGTTTCTACTTGCATCCTCCTTGTAGAAATTGTTTTAAGGAAGGTTTCCCGGCCATTATCTCAGAAGTATTTGTAGGGGTTGGGCAGATAAATCCATATTTTCCGCATTGTTCTTACCTCTGGGAGCTAGTGGCAAGAGGACCACATATCAAGGCATGGTAACAACACAGATCGAGAGCGACTCTAGGGAAGCGATATGTACCTCCTCTTCCTGGGCCCCAGTGAACAGCAGACGCCGGGAGACAGCTGCCTCCTATACCAGAGCTGCTCCCCGGAAAAGTGTTAAGATTGTTACTTTCAAGGCAGCAATATGCGATCACCTGTGACCGTGGCAAGCTGACTTTCCCCAGAACCTACATCCACTGTGTGCCATATCTCTCTAGGAAATGCCTGTCAGCCTAAATCTGCCCATTTCCCTCTTCACTGTGTCTACTTCCACTAATTTAAGTAAGTTCTGGTTTACTGTGTGTTCAATACTCTTCTAAGCATTAGTGGATAGAAGTAACAACTCAGGTCCTGAGTTGCTTCTAGTAGTATGGCGAAGAGGTTGTCAAACTGTAGTCTATGTACCAGACCCTGTTTTTCTGTGGTGCTCAAGCTAAGAATAAAGCTAAACATGTTCACATTTTAGAGGATTTAGGAAGAAAAAAGACAAAGAATGTGCAAGAGAAATGGTGTATGCTTTACAAAGCCTAAAATCTGTATCATTTAACCCTTTTCAAAGAAAGTTTGCCAATCCTGGTTTAGTTGATGAGATCAGGTAACAGTGAAGTCAATATCATGCTTCTTAAAAACCAGTATTTTTTGCCACTAGCCTGTTAGATTCAAGCGATGTTGAAGAGAAATTGCCCCTCATGATATACATATGCCAGTGCATGAATTTCAGATGGGGACCAGTACTGTGACAGAACAAAGCCGAGGGCTGTGCTAGAGTCCTAAAGGAGGCTGTTTTCAGTGCAATGAACTTGCTATGTAAACCAGACTGTTAAGTGCAGAAAACAGTTACAGTGTTTTTTCAGAGGACTCAGTTTCTAGTAGAACTTACTATTTTGTAAGCCAGAGAAAATTGACAACTTCAGACTAATTATTCTATTCATTCAAACAGTTCTTTCCTCAAGTGAGACCATTGAATTAGAAATCAAAACAGCTTTTGAAATTATAAGTAAAAGCCAGAGGCTTGTTTTCAATGTGTTTAGGAACGACTCCTCCTTGGTGAAATGTCAGGGCACCATCCAAAAGCCAAAGAGGGGGACTGCAGTGCAAAGAGCAGAAGCCCCAAGGCAGTAAAGCGCTTGAACCACTGGGTTGAATGAAGCAAGGTGAGCACTGCCAGAGTCATTTGGTAACTAGGATAGGGTTCTTTTTATTGTTGTCATAGGTTACTAGTAGTTTGTTTTCAAGATTTTATATGCATCCCTAACACATTCTACTTCAAGTTAATAGTGACTTAATTCTAATGCAATGTAACAGCGTGCTTCTTTTCCTTCCCTTTGTTTGTCCTATTAATTGTCCTGTGCTAGGTCAGTATGCTATAATGTAACCACCTTGTAGATGCCTGGTTGCCACGAACAGTTATATTTGTAAAAACAAAGCCAATGTCCTGTTTGCACATGGCTGTCCCCATGTTTCTAGTGCTCCGTCATAGCACTTGGGCTGCTCTGACTCACTTCAGACTTACCTTGGGAGATATGGGCACCAGCAGGTTCATTGATTATAAAGAATGATGAGTTTTGTACACTTGATTTTTTTCCCCCTTTATTTTAAGGATTAAGGTTGACACAGTTATTCTAATATTCTTTGTATCTGTGTTTTCCATCTCTGTAATCGTTCATTGGTTTTTCTGTTTGTTTGTTTTTGTTTTAGAGACAGGGTCTCCCTGTAGCCCCAGCTGGCCTTGAACTTGCTATGTAAACCAGACTGTTAAGTGCAGAAAACAGTTATAGTGTTTTTTTCAGAGGGCTCAGTTTCTAGTAGAACTTACTATTTTGTAAGCCAGAGAAAATTGACAACTTCAGACTAATTATTCTAGTCTTTCCTCAAGTGAGGCCAATGAATTAGAAATCAAAACAGCTTTTGAAATCTTAAGTAAAAGCCAGAAACTTGTCTTTATTGCTACAAGTGTTCTTTCTGAGCTCTGATTTTTGTCACTCCACAGAGTTCCTCTTATAGTCCAGAGAATTGCCTGCATTGTGTTGCACTGTCACCTGCCACTGAGAGCAAAGCCATCCCATGGCAGCCACTGAGCTCCTGAGTGCAGTGCTGTGCACCTTCACTCCCCAACATATTTCCTGTAGTGCATCGAGCTGGCAGCCAAGAAGATGACTACTAGATAAGTAAACTGAAACTATATTTCAGAAAATTTGCTTACTTGTTTGGATCCAGTTCACACTCTTTACATAAATGGAAGTATCTGAGCAAATCAGAATCAACAGATGACTAAAACTAGGAACCACAATGGTGTGCATCACAAATTGCTTTAAACCAAAGCTATAAAAAGTAGAATGTTATCTTAAGATTAGCACATTTACCTCATAATACTTTCTAGTATTAATAACCATCAGAACAACAGGAACTAGTTGTTTATGAACCAAAGGTGAAGCCTATTGAGTCTGTTTTTCAAGCTGACACGAGGGGGAAAGGAAATCTCTCTGCATGTCATTTTGTCTTCATGATGAGAACTCCTGGATTACCTGAAACACTTCGATTCATTTTTGTCCTGAAACTTCTTTGTAGAAATTAGCTGAGGCAGGCCGGTTCATCTTTTGATCACAGAGGCAACACAGTCCACTTGCCAGGGTAGGACTCTGAGTTCTAGCCCTTTAACAACCAGCTTCATATTGTGATTCAAATTGAAACTTCTCTTTTATCTTTAGAGTTTACTTTCAAAAAGATTGTTGGCAAATTCCTACTGTAAATTGAGAATATATTTCAGGAATCTTCCTTGGGAATATTGTATTTGCTGTGAGTTCTTAGATGACATGACATCTTTTTAAAGATCTGAAAGGATCCTTGTGAAGAATTGTGAATCAGACCCACAGTCTTGCAGTAATTATTTCTCTGTATATCCTTCTGTGTACGTGGCAGGATTCTGCTACTCTGCAATTATTGGATTAAAGTAATTTCAAAAGTGAGTTTTTCTGATGAAAGGTCCTGAAAACTTTCAGTGATTTTTGACTTCAAAATGTATTCATCTGCTTTCCAGTTAACAAATTATAACCAAAGAAGGCCTTCCACTCAGTGAAAGTAAAGAAGCCGCTTACAGAGTAACTTGATACTGATCTAGTTCAGTGAAATGTTTTTGTATAATTAATATTAAAGAACCACTGACATTGATGACTCAAAGGCATTATGTGATGGATAACTGTTGCTGTTATGTAGTGAAGTTTAACAGAAGTATAGGGTATACCATGCCCCAGACACTGCTCAGTGCTTTGAATATATTATGTTACTTAATCCTCCTAACATCCTTCTTGGGGTAATTACTAGTATTACCCCATGTAACAAAAGACAAAACTGTGGCATAGCAAGAGTGAGTGACAGCTGTATTTAAATCCAGGAACTGATCCCATACTCTATGTGCTCAGCTACATTACAACACTGTTCCGTATAATCCATTGGCAGTGTCCCCAGGTGTATGTTTGACAACTTTAAAAACCCTTCAGAGCTTCATAGCAAACAGAAGGTCAGTGCCAAGCCACCTGTAAGACAGAAGAAGTTGGCACTGATCTTATCTTGGAAGAATATGAGTAGACCTATCTCTGGAGATGGCTTTCCTAGATGGAGGCCATGAGGGCATAAAGCTGGAGTTGGTCCTCAACAGTGGCAGTTTGTCTTTTCCACAGGGTCATAAACCATAGGCTGGAGGTCAAGATTCATGCTGGCCATTGAGATAACAAAACTTTGTGGTTTAATTAAAGAATCAGCAAGCTACTGATTATCAGAAACTCAATTTAGACAGTGAATGTGGCTAATAATAGTTTGTCATACAAAGTCCACACAGGTCTGCAAGGTGAAATGCCTGCCCTAATCCAGGAGGCAGTGCAAATATGGAGGTTGCTCTGATCCCAGGACAAGAGGGAAGAGTAAAACTGGGTAGTTTTTGTCCCCCTTGTCTTTTCACACTCATCCTACTTTTGAATTTGTTTAGATTTCTCTGGAGTACTACTTTGAAGTAAGTAATGTAAAATATATCATTTCACATATAAATACTTGGGTAACATCTCTAACAGTACAGATTTCATTAGGGTACAGTATATGTACAATAATGTTCTTATACCTGATACTGAAGCTGCCTTTAAGTTTCTCTGCTTGTCTGAAATATATTTTCTTTAGAGTTAGTTTGTCCAAATCAGGATCCAAAAGTCAGGGCCCCCAAATCTCAAGTTTTGGGTTTTTTGTTTGATATTGTTTTGTTTTAGAAAAGAAGAGCTATGATCTCAAATAAAGGATGTCACTATCCCTTTTCCTTTTCCATTGTTTGATTAAGAAAATATGCTTAGCCAGGTATGGTGGTGTATGCCTTTAATCCCAGCACACAGTGCAGAGGTGGTAGATCTCTGTGAGATTAAGGTCAACCTGGTCTACATAGCAAGTTCCAGGCTAGTTGTGTCTACAGGGAGAGACCTGTCTCAAAAATTTTTAAAAATCCAAAAACAAAAAGAAAAGATTTGCATAGGTAGATAAGAAATTACGAAGAACATCACCTACCCCATAGAAGAAGCCAAGATCTTACGTTTATATGTTTCAGTTTCAAAGAGTCTTAGGTTATTCCATTCAGAATATGAGCCATCTACTTGTTATGCAAGTTTTTAATAGAATCTTGGCAGTTAGAGAACATTTAGGTGAGGAGTTTTAGGGGGGTGTGGACTGTGTGTGGGGAGTATTTGTATTGTGTGTATATGCGCCAAAAACTCGTTGGGTGAATGCTGTAGATCAGTTCTTTGGAGAGCATTTTTAAATGCATGAAATACAATACACTATAAAGAAAACCAATTAAATCTGAGTAGTGTTAACAGATCTTAAAAAAATAATATGGAGAGAATAAGCTTGTTTGTTAATGCATGAAGTAGTAATATCCACTGGTAAATTTGAAAACAACTGTAATTTTGAAACAATGGTAAAAATAAAATTTTTGAGATATGGGCAACACTTAAAATGCAAAGTATCAAATGTCCATGGTTTCTACTATAGCAAAGACAGGATGCTGCTGCTACAGCAAATAGATGCTTTCAGAACTAGGAAATGCTAAATTTCAGTCACAGGTGGCCAAAAATAAAGATGACCATTTTTCCCATCCAAATTCTCAGACGCCGTGAATCAGAGGACCCTTAAGGAGGATGCATAAACCTCAGATTGAGTCTGAAAACCCACTACTTACAGCGAAGGGCTGAGGGCCTAGTCCATATGTCAGTGGGGGGAATAGAACTAGAAACTAGATTTCTTAAAATTAAGTTAGTGCTTCTCCTGTGCTTGAATGACTCCATTTCAAACTCTAAGTCTAACAAGTGCTTTTATAACAGTATATATATTCAGTGTTGTACTGTTGACATACAAATTCTGGCCTGAAACATGGCTAATGTTCGACATTAATAAAATGCTGGGAGGACTGGACAGATGACTCAACAGTTAAGACATTGGCTGCTCTTGCAGAGGCTCTGGGATCGGTTCTCAGCATGGCAGCTAACAAACTGGCTATAACTCTAGTTCAGGGGATCTAACACTGTCTTCTGTCCTCTCTGGGTACTGTATACCCGTGGTATACTTACATACAAGCAGGGAGCATACTCATACATGTTAAAAATAATTTTTTTCCAAAAGAAAATGCCATCAAAGAATGCTCAAGTTTTAGGTTTGCTGGCTTCTCGTTTCTACCTTGAATGCTTTCTGGTTACACAAATTCAATTCTATGTACGTACTTTTATATGCTTTTACTATCTCTTTTGAGGTATAATGTACTTATAATAAGTTTTCCCATTGTAAATGAACACTTTCATGAATTCTGGAAAAAACATATGGTCATAGAACCAGCACCACAATCAAGATATACAGCATTTCCATCACCTACAAAGGTTCTGTGTACACCTTTAAGTTTGGTCGCTGCTCCTAAATCCCAGCTTTGGGTAGCAAGTGGCTATATTCTGTTACTATAGAAATTTTAGGATTTAGTTAAAAGTGGAATCCTGCAGGATGTAGTCTTTTTGATGGATTTCTTTTACTGTGCTTTGAGATCTGTGCATGTTAATGTATGTATATCAGTGTTTCATTCTTGTTTGTTACTAAGTAATATTCCATACCAGATAATGAACATTTTATTTTGTTGCAGTTTCTGACTATTAAGAATAATACTCCTTGAGTATAATTTAAGGGCAAGTGTTTGTTTTTACATGCTTTTATTTCTCTTTGGTTAACTGTGGGAGCGGAAACACTGAGTCATATAGAAAGTGTATGTTTAACTCAGTAATGTACCATATTGTTTGAGAGGGCTGTAACTATTTACATCTTTCCTAATAGTATGTGAGGATTTCTGTTTCTCCACACCCCTCTGTCAGTCTTTAATTGTAGCCATGTACAGTATTATTTTACTGTGATTTTTAATTTACATTTCCTTGGTATCTGTTGCTGTTCAACATCTATTCATGGGCTAATCATTCAAGTAAGTTCACTTGTGAGGTAGAGACTATCTGGTAAAACCTTTTGTTAAAATTTTAATTGGGCTGGTATTATTTTACTTCTCAGTTTTGAGTTCTCCTAAACAGCACCATTTATTGAAAAAACCATCTTTCCCCATGAATTGCTTTAGCACTATTGTGAAAAATCAATAGGCCATATATGATAGTTGATTTTTTTTATTGTCCTGATTGCATTATAAACTGCCCAGGACAAAGGTGAGCCACACATTTGAGTTATCTGGGGGACATTTCCAGAGACAACTGAGGAAAGATGGTCCCTCTAGATCATGGGCAGCACCATCTCAGGGAGCAGAGTTTGGATTAAATAAAAAGGAAGAAAGGAGAAAAACAACTAAGCACTAGAATTCCCCTTTCTGTGCTTCCTGCTCTGCCCAGATGTGAGTTGGCGGCCTCATGGTCCTGCTGCCATCTCTTCCCTGTCATGCTAGATTCAAACCATGAGCCAAAGTAATCCTTCTCCCTTAAGTTGCTTCTCATCAGGTATTTGGTCACGGCACGGGAAAGTAATTGGTATAATCTGTGAATGCACATTTGTTCTATTCCAGTGATCTGTGTGTTTACGCTCTCGGAATATAGTAAGTCGAGAGCAAGTACTATGACTTATTTATTTATTTGACAGGATCCCTGTATAGCACAGCTCCCAGTCCTCCTGCCTCTGCCTCCCAAGTATTAGGATTTTTGCAGATGTGTCCCCACACCTGGCAACTTTGTATTTCTGTCTTCAAGATTATTTAGGCCATTTAGACCTTTTGCCTTTCCATATATATATATATTAGAATATGTGTGTCAGTTTCTTCAGAACAAACATGATTGGGATTTTCATGAATTGGTACCTCAATTTGAAGAGAACTGACATCTTAGAAATATTAAGATTTGGGCTAGAGAGATGGCTCAGCCATTAAGACTGTGTACTACTCCGGCAGAGGACCTGAGTTCAGTTCCTAGTACCTATATCAAACAGCTCACAACCACCTGTAACTCCAACTCCAGGGGGATCTGATGCCCTCTTCTGGCCTCCATGGGTGTCTCTGCATGCATACACACACATGCACACGCACACACACACACACACACACACACACACACACAAACTAAAAATAAAAAATAATTTTTTAAAAAAGAAAAGAAATATTAAGTTTTATAAATATTGGGTTTTATGAACAGGGTTCATGTTTTTTATTTTTTTATTTTTTTGGTCATCTTTAATTTCCCATGGCAGTGTTTCATCATTTTCATTATATAGGTCTTATACATCTTTTGTTAAGTTAATTTCTAAGTATTTTATTGATGGGCTTTTTAAATTCTAATTTTCTAATTGTTCACAGCCAATGTGTGGAAATACAGAGCCAGGCATATTCGTACACCCCTTTAACTCAAGCTCTTGTCAGGCTGAGGTAGGTAGTTTATGAGTTCCAGGTCTATATAGTGAGTTCTAAGTCAGCTCATTCTATATAGCAAGACCTATCTGAGGAGGAGAGGAGAAAAAGGTAGAAATGCAGTTTATTTTTATTTGTATGTTGACCTTTAGTAGACTCCTTAGGATTTTTATGTACATGATCATGTCATAAGAAATACAGAGCTCGAGCTATCAGTCAGTGGAGCAGTGGTTGCCTACCATGTGTGAGGACCCAAGTCTGAGCTTCAGCACTGTAGTGAGATAGAGAAATACAGAGACAGTTCTACTTCCTTTCCAGTGTGCCTGCTTGCCTCCCTCCTCTGCTGCCCCGGCTCTCTTTATTCCTATCTTTTTTCCAGTGGCCTCCAGACCTGAACTGTGCAATAGTCTACTCATTTGCAAGTTCATTTAACCTGCTTGTGGTTCAGACACTGTCAAGACACAGTAATACAGGATAGTTGGTACCTTCTCTGAAATGGCTCACAGTCTAGGGGGCAAATGAATATATAAAAACAATGAGCTAAGCATGGTAGTACATACCCCAAATGCCCACATTTGAGAGGCTTAGCACAAGGATTGCAAGTTCAAGGCCAGTCTGGGCTATATACTATGAGACTAAGTCTCAAAAACCAGGCCAAACAGAACACAACAATGAAACATTATTTAAAATGTACACTGGGTGTACACCAGTGTGAAGCAAACACAAGGTACAGATACCAACCTACTAGGGCAAGAAGGCTGGAAGAGCACTTCAGGCAGGGGGATTAGCACTAGCAAAGATAACTGGGTGAAGAAATGCTCAGTGTTCCTGAGGAACCACAAACAATTCCAGTTTCTCAAATGCCTGGTGGATCCCAGGGAATGGGAAGAGATTTCCATTAAAGAGATCATCAGAGGCCGGAACACAGACAGTACTGCATACCAGTCTGACTATATCCCAAGGATAGCAAGGAAGAGCGCTCAGTAGAAAAGCAGAATATATTTGCTTTTTAAAATTAGATTATTTTGGTATTATAGGTGATGAATGGAGATCAACAGACCTAAGAAGATAGTCCAGGCAAAAGATGATTAATCTAAAAGGCAGTCTCACTAGAGGGCAAAAGGGAAGAAAAAGACTTAAAGAAATATTTATATAAGTAAAACTTAGGGGTTGACTCCATATAGAAGATGAGGGTCTAAGAATGTTTTGGGGCTGTGAGGATTTGACTCAGTTAATTAAGTATCTACCACACAAGCACAAGAACCTGAGCTTGGATCCCCAGAACCCACATAAAAAGTCAAGTGTGGTCACACACGTCTGTAACCCTAGTGGGAGCCAGGGAAGGGATGGACATGCAGATCCCTTTTTGTCTCAAAAAGATAAGGTGGAGTGTGACTGAGGAAGACACCCAACAGTGTTAACACCTGGCTTCTACACACACGGACATCTAAGCACATAAACATGAAACACACACACACACACACACAACACGAGTTCCTGATTTGTCTTTAGCATCTAGGCAGCTGACACTGTCAGCTGAAGCAGGTTGTTGTTAGGGGGAATAGACTGGAGATCATGAGGCCAAGCTGGGGTATGTTGTACTCTGGGAGCCCGTGGGCGGCCAGGTCAAGAAAGAATGGACCAGCACTCACATGGAACTTGTGGTAGGGACTCTCACCCACTTAACATGGACTCCATTCCAAGCCAGAAATCCTTCATTTCTCCCAGTCCAGATGGTTCCTAATTATTTGGCCTAATAAAACCACTATCCTTAGACAGCATGTGGATCAGAGTTGGTTTGAACTCAAAACACAGCCTGATCTACATAGGAAGTTTCAGGCCAGCTGGGCCTATAGGGAGATGCTGTCTCCAAAAAACAAACAAACAAACAAACAAACAAACAAACCAAAACACAGTTTTATACAATTTTTCTTCCAAAGAGTTGATCTAAATTCTTGAGATGGTCTGAACTAGGATTTACTAAAAAGAACTTTTAGGAAAGTCTGCTGAACTAAGAATGACCTTTAGTTAAATGTAAACCTTTGCCCTCCAGAAGAATAAAGGGGATGTTAAAATATGATTCCTCTCACCATAGGACAAATGCAGTGTGATTCCGCTTAGATGAGGTAACTAGAGTTGTCAGATTTGTAGGGATAGGTGGTTGCCAGGTGCTAGGGCAACAGGAATGGATACAGTATTTAATGATTATGGAATTTCAATTTGGAGTGATGAAAATTTTCTAGAACTAGATAGTGGTAATGGTTGTGCAATAATGTGGATATACTTCATGCTGCTGACTAACATGCTAAATTTTATTGTGCTTTATCATAACTTTAAACAATGAAAAAACTGTAAAAGCTACAATTTGTCAGTAGGCACTTTTCTTCAGTCCCCATCAACCTGGTGGATTTTTTCATCTTGTCCATCCTCACTCAGAGGTTTCTGGAGTCATAAAACAACCTCCAGTATAGGTAATAATACTTTTGTTATGTAGTAACAATGTACTTTATTGAGTGCTCACTGTATACAAAGTACTGTGCTTAGTATTTTATATTCATAATTCCAAATCATTCTCTCAACAGACCCATGAGGATGAATTACTTATTTTCCTCACTTTACAAACAAAACCAAAACACTTGCCAGAAATCTCATAGCTAGGAGGAAACAGTGTTTGAACCAAGACCTTCAGCTTCTCCATCTTCTATTCTCCACTCTTTATGAAGGTTTCCTACTCCACACTCAGAGGAGTAGCTGGAGCATACAATCTGTGGCCTCACTAACCTTACCCATCTTTCCCAATATGTCATAAAATAATACTACTTTCTAGGTAAGTGTCACAATTTCAGAGAGGTTTGCAAGCACAGTACACCTGTACTATGTCTTCTCCAACCGTTTCTAACAGTTACAAGACCCTAGAGAGGTGTATGATGAGAAGAATCCCAATCTCAATGTACATGGTAGATAGGGATCTTAATTTCTATTTTCTTCCTGAAAATGAGGTGCTAGAGGATTCCCCAGTGTTCACTCTGTTCTCCCCAACTATGAGACTGCCTCTTTGTCTTATGAGTCTTTTGAACTCTCCTAGTGTTGAAAAGGTGGATTAAGGTTTCCTGATCTCCGGGGCAACCATAGTGCCTGCCCTTGCTCAGCAAACTTTGCATACAGGTGAACTAGTAAAGGTAATTGCTGAAATGAGTCCGTCAGTGTGATTGAGGCCAGGGAATGAACAATTACCTTCACATTGTAAAACCACCTAGCAGCAGTCCCACATCTAAACCATTGACTCTGCTCAACTCTGTTTCTTCAAGCTCCAAGTTCAGTCTATGTGTTTTCTCAGCTAGTCTTTTAAATGAGATATGAAGGCTAGTTTAGCTTTGGAGGTCTTCAGTTTTATAGAGTGGGTTGGGTTCGCATTGTTATACACCCCAAATGGGAGTGGAATTTAACTCCATGGACATTTGAGCTTAATCTTTGGCCAGATGCCTCACTGATCACTAAAGATCTAGGGCTGATGGGACAGTCTTTTTCTAGTGCTCACAAGCAAGCTAGCACATTCAGATTCCCCATGGTTCTCCCAGTGAATATTGTCTTTAAAAAAATCTCTTTGGCTATGTTAATATGCCTTATTTTTATTTGGCTATATGCTTAGAAACCTCATATGTATTATAAACCATCTTCTATGTCAGACATTAAAAGAATTTGTGAAATATATCCCCAAGCTCTTCTCTTGATTGAGACCTCAGAAATGAATTTTTCTCTCAACAAAAGCCTTTCCAAATGGCAAATTCTTTGTTTTATGTTTAAAGAATAGAGTGAGCCAAAACCCTTAATTCTGATGCTGTGCCATAGCCTGTGAATGAGACAGTAGAATCCCTTTCAGTGGGACGGTGCTTAAACACTGTATTTACAAGATGGAAATATGCTCAGCTGGCCTCTAACCAAAGAGACACAATACTTCCAAAGACTCTTCTGGGAAGTGTACAGCCAAGACTGCAGACTTGGTGACCTCCATGGAGAGGAAATGAAAAGGAACAATAGATCCAGGAGGAGAGTGCATCCCAGTGTTCAAAGATAGTCTGCTCCACTACCATCCATTGCTTCCATCATTCTGAATATCATGAAGGCTACAGAAAACTAACCCAATTAGAAAAAAAATGCTTTCTGATTTCAGCTTTTCGAATTGGATTCTTGTGTGTATGCCTGTTCCTCTGGGTACATGGGGGAGGGTGCACGTGCACATCTGTGCATGTGTGTGAAGGCAGAAGTCAACCTCAGTTGTCAGTCTTCAGTAGGTACTCTCTACTTTGTACCATTGGTCTGGAGCTCACTCATAAAGTTAAGCTGACTGATGAGCAAGCCCCAGGAATCCCTAGTATCTGCTTCCCTAGGGTTGGAATTACAAGTGCAGACCACCATACTCATCTTTTTTTGTGGGTACTCATGTTTGCATGACAAGCACTCCAGATGGAACTATCTCCCTAGTCCCTCAAATTTGTTTAACAAGTACAAAGTCCTTTGAAACAACACAGATTTAACTTTGATATTCTGTGAGGTACCACATATGACCTAAGGATGTACTGACTAGTGGCTTTAGTGGTTTTGTTCGTAAATACCATGGAATTTTTCGTGGTTTCTAAACCTTTTGAGGTCATTGTCTCCTTAGCCCATTTCTCCCAATAGGAATATCTTGGAAAACTATGGAGTGATATCAACAAGCAGGACATTGATGGTGACAGAGTCAAGAGATAGATTCCCACTTCTGCTCTACTCTGTGCCATTTTATCACTACAGCTCCCTCCTCATATGCCTGAGGAAGAGCCTTCACTGTTCCCCAGCTCTAAATGCACAGTTTATGTGTGTGTGTGTGTGTGTGTGTGTGTGTGTGTATGTGTGTCTGTGTGTCTGTGTATGTATGTATGTATCTATTTCTAGCTTTTGTGACCTTTGTACAGGTCTTCTCAGACCCTGTTTTCTCTGTGTAATGACTCCTCCATTCTCTCCATCCTTCCACATTCCCACTTGACCCTCTGCTACAGGGAGATGTAGGGTGTTCGAGGAATCAGGTCAGAAAGTACCTTGAATCCCTTCCACACATAATTTACCAACCGCTGTTCAGTCACGTCTCTACCTCACTGTAAGAAAGCTGGGAAGGGCACTAGAGAGATGGCTTAGCAGTTAAGAGTACTTGCTATTCTTGCAGAAGACCTGGATATGATTTTAACATCCACATGGCAGCTAACAACCATCAGTAACTCCAGTTCCTGGGGAATCTGACACCCTCTTCTGACCTCTGCAGGCTTTGCAGGACACCAGTGCACTTATATACATGCAGGCAGTACACTCATGCACATAAAAATAATAAAATAATTTTAAAAATTTTTAAAAAGAAGACTGAGTTGACTGGGCATGGTGGCACAAACTTATGGTCCCAGCACTTGGGAGGCTGAGATAGGAGGATCAGGAATTGAAAGTCAACCTCAGCTACATAGTAAATTCACACATAGTAAGTAGCCAGCCTGAGCTACTTGAGACCCTGTCTTAAACAACAAATGAAGAAGGCTCAGAAATATGTTGCTGTGCTCAGGAGGAGAAGGAAGGGATGATGATATGCACAAGATCAGGAAGAGTCATGTGGAGCCTAAGTGTTCACTGACAGGGAATGGATAAATAAATAGTGTTGAATTAACTGTGAAGGTGACAGTTTTACACAGAATGATGATGTAATCTTAGAAACATAGCATTAAAGAACAAGTTACAAGGACATAGAGTAAAAAATTTTTTTCATATAAAAAGTAAAAAACATGCTAAACCAGACTATTTATTATTAAGTGATTCAGAACTCTTTACTAAAACTGTATTTTAAATAATGAAAGAGTGATTAATGGGCATTTTAGGATAATGACTGCTGGACACTTCAGTTGTCAACTTGACACACCTGGGAAGAGGGAACCCATGGCCATGTCTTTGAGGTATTTTCTTAATTTCTGGTTGATGTAAGATGACCCATCCACTGGGGGTGGTACCATCTCTGAGCAGGTGGCCCTAGGTTATATAAGAATGTAGGCTGAGGAACAAGCCAGTAAGCAGCATTCCTCCGTGATCTCTGCTTCAGTTCCTACCTTTGTGTTCCTGCCCTTAGTTCTGCCCTGACTTTCCTCAGTGATGAACTATGATCTAGATGTGTAAGCCAAATAAACCTTTTCCTCCGCAAGTTGGTTTTGGTCAGTGTTTTATCCCAGCAATAGAAAGCTAAATAGTACAATGATTGTATCTGGGAAAAGCAGGAGACTAAATGGGGCAAGTAAGATTCAGGCAGACTCTGTGTTTTACCATGTTATAGAATGTATTATATGTTACAAATATTCTTTGCTGTATTGCAAATATTGTATATTAATTGTGTGTGATGTATGTACATGCTCATGTGTGTACATGTGTATATGTATATGTATGTGGAAGGCAAAGAACAGTATTGAATATCTTCCTTGATTGCTTTCTATCTTTTTTTTTTTTTTTTTGAGACAGAGTCTGTCACCAAACCTGGAACTTAGGCTCCAGGGTTTCTCCTGTCTCTACCTCTCCAGTGCTAGGATTGCAGATATGCATCACCATCAGCACTGGGGATTTAAACTCAGATCCTATACTTACATGGCAAGCACTTTACTGACTGAGCTATCTTCTAGATCCTGCATAGTAATTTCCAGAGTTGAAATAAACCACTGTAATTCATTATGATAAAAATATATCTGTATTACTTGTAAGAATGCAACAAAGAACCAGACCATCAATTGAAAGATAATTCTTAATTATTTATTTTCCTAATGCTTTTGCTTGTTTTGTTTTTCTTTTTTGCTTGTGTGTGTATGTGTGTCTGTGTCTGTGTACACACATTGGATCCTCTGAGGCTGGAGTCAGGCAGCTGTGAGCTGCTTGATATGGGTGCTAGGAGCTGAACTCAGGTCCTCTGAAAGAACAGCAAGTACTCTTAACCATTGGACTGTCTCTCCAGCCCTCTGTTTTGTTTTGTTTTTGAAACCAAGTAAGTCTCTTGTAGCCCAGGCTAGCCTCAAACTTGCCATGTCCTCCTGTCTTTACTTCTTAAGTGCGGGAATTACAGGTATGAACCACCATTCTAGACTTCCTAATGCTTTTGAAGTTGCCCACTTTGGGGCTGGGTCTACCAAAGATCACAGATGCTGGCCTCATTTTTTGATCCATTGTTTTGCAGGTCCTGTAAATCAGGTTCATCCATTAAGTCTGGTGTTATCAGGAGTTTGATGTCTTTATGCCTACTGTAGAGCTGATTTCTCTACAGAGAAATTCTGCAAAAACTGTATCACAGCCCTTTCCAACAAAAGGTGGGATTTACATATCTAAGTTTAGTAAATACCATCTATTTAAAGCATCTTGGTCAGGCATATTGACATATGATTACAATCACAGCACTTGGGAGCCTGAAGCAGAAGAATCTTTGAGTTCAAAGCCAACCTGGGTGATAGTATTGAGACCCTGTCTCAAGCAAATAAAAATCTTATACCTACAAAAATGCAATGAAATCCAATAGTTCAGCAGACCAAAGCCAAGGCTAGTAACAAACAGAAGCCACTATTGTAGAACTATCATCAGAGGTGCATGCTCTTCTTCCAGGGTAGCCAAATTGCTTAATAAACCTGTCAAATTTCTTTTATCTTACAATGAAAGACTTAAAGGACCTACCACTTTATGCCTGCCCGCCTAGTCCTTCTCTCTTCTGGCTGCCAGCAAACTGTCTGTAAATAATCAATCCAGAACTGCTCTGCATGTGTTGTCCTCTCTGTTTTTCACCTTCCCTTGTCTTCAAAGTCTTGGCCTTTGCAGTCTCCACCCTCTGTAGGGGATTCTGTTCTCTCTGCACCCAGAATGAGTCAGCATATGGACACATACCCGCATTTCCTGGGAAATGGACTGAGGTTATCAAAAGGCCCAATCTGTCCAGCCAGAGATAAAAATCAAGGGATTTTATGGCAACCCAGATAGTCAGCTCAGCAAGTTCCCACTGGAACATACAGTACCAGTCCTTTGGGAAATACCTAGCTGGGGAGTCACTTTTGGTCTCCTGGGTAAAATATTGTCTGTTGTGCAGACAGCAGACCCTTTGTAAAAGGAAAAGAGACCCGGTCAAAGCTGGGTGGTGACGAGATAAAGGCAGGCCACTCCTGTTTGAATGTTTGTCATTTTGGTGGGGATTTTGTTTAACAGGGTTCTTACCTTATCTGTCCTTTTTCAGATTTATAGCTCAGAGCCCATAAAAGGGAGACCACAGATGAGAACATGAGCTGCGGAAAGAATGAGAACAAACCTAGGCTATTCAATAAAAATCATTCCCAGATATTTTGGATTTTTCTTTTGTTCCTTTTTACATCAAAGATCACTTTCAGGGGCTCTAGTAACATGTAGACAATGGTACTAATAATACTAGGCTAACTCTACATGTTGTGAACATGCTAGAATGAATCTTGCTTTGACATTGCTTATAACATGTTTGCTATTTTTCCATTAACTCTGTATTAGGGAGCAGGATTAAGTTCACTATTACAATTCAGGTAGAAATCATTTTATTGCGTACTTGGGCCAGGCAGTCTGTCAGGTGTCAGTACATGGACAGAATATGACCCCCACACCATGTAAAATCAGAAAATCATGTGTCTCACCGCTTGAGAAAATAACATTTAAATTATCTCTTTCAAAACTGGCCAGATGTAGAAACCAGGGCTTTAAATGGTAGCTTCTGGTACCTGCATGCAAACTTAGTGGTCTTTATGCTTTGAAGAAAGTTTAGCCACTGCTGCTATTGTATTTGATTTCACATAAGCCAGATACCACCTTAGTCTGGGCCAGGAGTCAGCTTGTTATTCACTTGGATGTCATGACAGTTCCTTTGGTCTCTTGCTATTGTCTGCTGTGGAAGAGAATGAGTCCTGACTTCAATGTAAATCACACTAATAGCTGTCACTTATGAAATGCTGCAAGATAAAAATCATAATTGCCATTTTACAACTGGAAAGGTAGAAAGCAGAGTTTAGTAACGTGCTTAAGATCACACCGATGATAAATGCAGATCTGGGTCTAAGCAAGGTGCTGAATGTCCAAATTCAAACTCAGTTCTTTCTGTTCTGCCTCGTCTTGTCTTACTCATACAGTGATGCAACACTGTCATTTCTTGAACCTTCAGTGATACGATCTTGCTCTGCTTCCCTGCGATTGAGGAATCAGGACTGACTGCTAGGGATGGAAGTACACTGAGTTAGAATGTACAGATTTTATTCCAGGGCCTTTGGAGCAAAGAATGGTATGGAATATCTCAGTTGGGTTTCCTTTAACACATCTAGATCTCAGTAGAATGTTTGACTTGTCTGGTAGTTGTGCTTCCCACATTCAGACTTCTTAAACAGAATATAGGCATAAGGTCTGAGGATTCTTATACATCATCCACAGTAGAGGAGATTTTAGTAAATGTAAGGTGGTTGACTTTGTTTGATTTGGTTGGGCCTCAACCTGGACCAGAGCCACCACCTGCCACCAGGACAACTTCCTGCTGCATCTGGGAGATTGTTCCTCCAAAGTCACCACCCAAGTATTGAACCAACATGACCTCTTTTCCTCGTGACACAGGCCCTTAAACGGAAGGCTGCTCTTCCAAGTGCAATAACATGACTTGGTTACAGTCTTCAAATAGTTTTGCTTTGTTCATTCTCTAGTTTGTCTTTTTGAATGGCTTTGTGAGAGACCAGTTCGTTAACATAACGTCAAGGAAACAAGCCCCTAAGTACCCATGCCCTTTACAGTGACAGGTTCATTGATATATCAAACCAGAAACAATCCCATGGTTTTGAAAGAGATTTTATATAAATACAGGGGCATGTATCACCCAACTTCCTCTTTTATGGAGCCATTAGTTGAGAGGAAAACTAACAGATTAGCTGTAAGATGACACATTGAACAGCTTGCCTGCCATATTGAAAACAGGAGTTTTAAAATGGGGTTCCGGGTTTCATTGGATGTGTATACTCATACTTAGCCCAATCAGTTACCCTTAGCTTGTGACAGATATGCTAATCAGTAACAGTTACCATCTCAGGTGATCATTCTATCAGTTGTAGGCACTTGGTAGAATTTTGGAGCTGGTTCCTACTTTCAAGGGCATTAACTTTCATTTGATTTAGAAAGAAAGCACAGATATGATAGATACACCCACATTTTGAGGGAGAAAGGAAAGAGTGTTATTTGATAGATAATTGGGTAGAGATTCTTTAAGGAAAGCATTCCAGGGGATGTGATTTTTTTTAATATTTTATTTATTTGTGTGTGTGTGTGTGTGTGTGTGTGTGTGTATTACCTGCATGTATTTAAGTGTACCCATGCTGTGCAGTGCCTGCAGAGGTCAGAGAAAGGCAGTGAATTCCCCTGGAACTGGAGTTATAGATGGTTGTTAGCTGCCTGTAGATGCTGGGAACTGAACCTGAGCCGTCTGCAAAAGCAGCCAGTGCTCTTAACCGCTGAGCTATCTCTCCAGCCCCCAGAAGACGTGATTTTAAGATACCAGTTGAATGAGCTATATAGTGAGACCTGTCTCAAAATAAAGCAAAACAAACATAAAGATTCCACCTTGGGGATACATGCTTCAGAGTATGATGAAAAAGAAACAAAAGATTTTTTTCTAGCATTTAGGCCGGTTTATTCACTAGAGCAGCTGTAGGAATCTGTGACCACGCTGTATCCAAACTAATTCAAAAGGCTACAGAAATCAAACATTCACCTGTGATAGAATTATAAAAACTAAATGAAATATCAAATGTTTCCTTAGAAATCTGTCCCTTAGATTTAGTACTTTGAATAGCTCGTGAGGAAAAGGTCACTCAAACTTGTGGCATTAGGGAGAGAAGTGCAGTGGCAGGTGAAATGCTGAATGGTAAAAGAGGCAATACATTATTTAGACAGAGAAAGGAAGTCTTGGGTCAGGTCTAGGATTGAGACTTCAGCCTAAGTAAGAGCAGTCAGATGAAGGTGTGGTTTCGTTCAAGTTTACCTTTGTTCCAAAGGGCAGTTGGATAAGTAGAAAGCTAAAAATTGAACAGAGGCTCTTTATTAAGACGTGTGTGTGTGTGTGTGTGTGTGTGTGTGTGTGTGTGTGTGTATGAAACGGAGGCCAGAAGAGTGCATCAGATCCTTTGGAGCTAGAGTTACAGGTGGTTGTGAGGCGCCTGAGGAGGGTGCTGGGAACTGGACTCCAGTCCTCTGAAAGAACAGCAAACTCTTAACCGCTGAGCCATCCCCACAGCTCTAGGACAGAGTTCTTTATGGTTGACTGTAGAAGGCTCCTCAAGAGTAAGCAACTAGTTAGAGGAGCCTCTCTCATGCAGAAAGTATAAGAGGACCCAAAACGGTGTCTGCCATGAAGTTGTTCTCTGTCTAGCAGGGAAGTCTGAAGTCAGTAGCCATATTAGAGAAAGGATACCTCCCTCTGCCTGAGGAAGTGGAAGCTGAGAGGACAGGTTGGGAGGTGAGAGGCAAAGGGTCAGCCCAACAGCATATGTAGAGTGAGGAGAGTGCAATGCCCTTGTCACAGGAAGTCACCCTCCTCACAGGAAGCCATCCTTACAGCTATAGTGCTCTCAGCCAGTCCTCTAGAATATCACAAAACTGCTTTGCTCTAGCTCCTGAGAAAAGATAGAAGCTAGCAAAGGCACATAGCCAGTAAACCATCCTGGTGCTGCAGACCGTTCTTACCCAATTCCCCTGACAGAACATCTGTTCCACGTAGCTCTTAAGGGTTCCAAACCTTCTAATGCTGTGCCATTCCTCTTCTTTCATCCACGTGGACACTACATTGTGCGATGCAGCCTAGTACTGTTCCTGCCCCGACTATGCATAAGAACCTCTGACTTCTACCACCATACACTTCCCTCAACTTTTTCTTCAAGGGAGACAGCTGGCAAATTTGAGTTTCTAAAACAGCTCCCTACTTAATTCAGATGCACATCTAGTTTTGAGAGCTATACAGATGGCAGAAAAAGCACTCATCTCACCAGCAGAAAACTGGGTTAGGTTCTCAACCTCACCACATAGTGGCCTTGAGACTCTGTCTCCTCATCTGTGAAATAGAATTGCTCCTTAGTCTCCCAGAGCTTTTGTGAGGATTAAATCACATGAAAGCAAATTGGATCCCATCCTATGTTTTACAAACACACGGCATTAGTTACTTCTATACTTACCACTCCTATGCCTTCTCCTTATCCTAAACCAGGTCAGGTAGGGTTGCCTCACTCGTGGATTATTTCACTGGCTAGCCCCTATGCCCACATTCCACATTCAACCAATGGAAACACTGCTTTTATCCTGTGACCTCTCAGGGGACAGTCTCCATTAACCAGGCTTTCTCACTCACAAGGTGACACTCCTTGCTGTCTATGATTGGCCTCATTCTTGCACCATTTCTGAAAACTTGTCTCTAGTTTTGTTGTCTGATCTGAGCATCCTTCTACCTCTATAGCATTGAATAACACAATGATTAGATTTTAATATATAGTATCTTGCATAGTCCCTTAGTTGTTACGTGGCCTTGCCATTATTTTAGTTACTTGGCTCACTGAGGTTCAAGTCTATGTCTGAATCATATCTGAAAATATTATTAGGCACAGAGCCTCACACAGTAGCAGGTCCTGGGCAGAAGCTCAGCAGCCACTGGATGGTGAGAATCCCCTCCACTTGGACATATCGGGTTCCTTTTCCTTGTCACATCTGAGAAGTAGATGTTTTCCCATTTTACAGTGAGAAAAGAGCAGCTTACAGGGGCTGTATGTCATCTAACTTGTGGGAATGAAAGGGAACCCTGTATTCTAGAGGGGATCCAGAGCGTGTGGGAGCCCAACTTGGAGCATGCTCATGAAGTGGCCCCTGTGCTCCTCCTGAGGCTTCAGGCTGAGGCTGATTAGTGAAGACTTTGCAGGAAGGACCAGACCTAACAGGACCACAGCGGGAGGGAACTGCTAATGAGGATGGATGGAGATGCAGAACAGAATTCGGGTGATCCAAATGACCTACATGATACAAATCAAGGCAGAGGAGTCATCTGGAGGGATTGAGGTGACTCAGCCGCTGCCTGGCTAGAGCTAGCAGTGGGCCTTGCACCCAGTTTACTGGGGAACTTTCAGATGGACCAATGATTTCATTTTTCTATTCTTAAGCACCCTCGGCAACTAGAGGAGACTGTTCACATGACTGTTTGGACAGGGCTAAGAGGTTTGATCTCTGAAAGGAGGAGCTAGAACAGCAGTGGAAAGTTTACAGGCCTAGTAGTATTGGGAACTCCACGCCTCCCAAACACAAGAAGAAGCCTTTCCAGTCACCCTGAAGAAAGCCAGAATGTAGATGAGTGATGTTTGGTATTTCAGTATCATTGCTCCATCTGTGAAGATACAAACTCCATGCAGGTTGTAAGCTCCTGCCTTTGGTTGAATTCATTATACTTATTGCCTAACTGGGACAGGTTTGGGGTGGGGCAGAAGAAAGCTGGCAATGCCAACCTCATCAGGCAAGCTGAAGACTAGTGGACAGGCCTGAGGGTTGGAAAGCAACACAGTAAATGGGGTGGAGTACTAAAGCTTACTTGTATGTCTGGAGAATTCAAGGTGTGGTATGTATTGGCTTCTGAGAGAGCAACGATTAATATTTAATGCATGTACATTTATTAGCATGGCTGTGTCTTTTGTCAAAAATATAAATTCACAGTTCAGGACTTTAAAGAAAGTAGAATTATTGATAGATAACTTGTCTTTCCATAGTGAGTATGGATTCTTTACTAAAAGAGAAGTCCTTGATTAATTTTTAGCCTAAAACATTAAAATTCTAGTTTTCATAGGCTGTTAGGAAAAGCTATGTTTGTTGTTTGTTTATAGACAGGGTCTCTAATCCAGACTGGTCCTAACTCACTTTGTAACCTAGGATGACCTTGAATTTCTGATCCTCCTGCCACCATACCCAGATTGTGCAGTACTAGGCATAGAATCCAGGACTTTATAGATACTAGGCAAGTATGCTACCAACTGAACTACGTCCTGGCCCCAGGAATAGCTTTCAAAGAATTCCAAATCCCATTCTAACCCCTGAGCATATCAGATGTTATGAGTAAATCATGTCTTCTTTAAAACATTTGTTGAAACCTTTTTCCCTCTTCCCTTCTCCCAGTCTACCAAATTTTGATGGAGGGAGGGACAATGAGGGCCAATATGACAACAAGATTTGCACCTTCACAAGTAAATATTACAATTTAGCTGGATAACTACTTGTGGAAGCTTGTTAGGTCAAAGTGACTCACTTGCGTAGATGAGGTTATTTTTAGAGCTGTAATTTGTACTGTTTAGAAAAGAATAAAGAGATGGTAAAAGGCTAGATCACTTGTTAGAGTTTGCAGAGCTCATGAACTCGGCATCCATGCAAAAGATGACTAAGCAAGGGGTCGGTTGGTACTTTCTCTCAGAATTTTACAGACGTGAGTCATCCACTTCAGTCTGCAGACACAGCATCAAGGTACCTGTGACTCAGCTCCCATTTAGACAGAGCACTAGAATTCAATTCTGATACACTCCTGTAGTTAAGTAGTGAGGAAATTACATAGCAAAGCAAAATATGCCTTTGCACCATGCAGCCATCTGATGTTTTAGCAAGGACTGGTCAATCTTCATCTCTGGCCTTTCAGAGAGTCTGCTTATGACCCATGCTAGGTAGCATGTCTTTTCACTGTGCCACAGCACGCTTCAGCACTGTCTTTCCATGTTGATGTCACGACCCAGGTGCTCAACTGATCCCAGTAGAACCTTAGTTTCACTCTTTATCCACTCACATGTCCATCATGAAGACCCACTTCATTTAACTAGGTGTGTGTGTGTGTGTGTGTGTGTCTGAAATCCTCAGCCTGCAGCATTAAAATATTAGTTGCTATAAACTAGCAAAGATAGCTTTCAGAGGTTTCTTCCCCTCCACATTTTTGCCTGTAGTCAGAAGCTAGAAGGTATAAAACAGTATTTTCTTTTTTCTTATTGAAATGGTCTCATGTGTACCAGGCTGGCTTCAACTTTATATAACACAACTTGAACTCCTGGTCCTCCTTCCCCTGTCTCCTAAGTGCTGAGATGACCACACATACCTTTATGCCTGACTTTAAAGTATTTTCTCATGCTTTAAAAAAATCAACACACAAATACCCGTGCACTTAAAATTTCTCTTTGTGGATAAGCATCCTGGTCATGGCCATTTGCACTCAATCAGCAGGGCTTCCATTCTGTCCTTAGATGCCAAGCTTTGCTGTCCCAGTGGCCTTCAAGGTGTAGCCTCACACAGAAATCTCTCCCTTGTCAATAGCACACATAGATTACACAGCCTATTCTGAGTTAAGTCCTTAATTCTGAGTTAAGTCCTTACACTATAACTTGTCTGCTCGTATATAAAGAAAGTGATCCTTTGCAGTTTGCAGACATATCATTTGATTATTTATGCCCAACAAAGAATTTTATTATATTATCAAAGAAGCATTAATGAATGTGGTTACAAGAGCAAGTACCTCAGAAAAACACAGATTGAGAAGCACGAGTGCCCTGCCCCAAGCCTGCCCATTCCTAGACACTTTCAGCCACTTCTGACACTTGACAGTTGTTTCTTTAATCAATCGACTGCTTCATTCTGCACTTGCTGTGTCAGTAGCACTATTACTAAGAACACTGGGGCATGCAGAAGTTAAGGTCCAATATATTGTCAAGGGAAGAAACCCTCTGTACATTTAAGTTAACTCAGCAAACATTTATGTGTATATACTGTGAACCCAGCCCACATTTACATGTATATACCATGAACCCAGCCCTTTGTGGGCCCTGCGGCCACAGAAGTGGATAGATGCACTGTATTTGCTCTTGGACAGACATGCAAGCATACAGGTGTACATATAGCACATTATGCTATAATACAGGAGTGCCAAGCCTCTTCTGGAGGTCTTATAGAAAGGCCCTACAGCTTATACTTAAAATGTAGATGAAAGTTTTCCAAGTCAGGGGGAAGGATGTCCCAAAGAGAGCAGCATGCTGAGGCACATAGTACATTCCGAAGACTGGAAATATTCAGAAAGTTGAATTTGTAGGACACATGAGTGAAGAGAGGAATGGGGAGATGAGGTAGAAATATTCAACATATATCATCCTCGTGATGGAGAGACCTGGAAGGTTGTTAAACATGGATGTGTCATTGCCTCAGTTACACTCCGAGTGTGGTGGCGGAGGGGAGGATAAATGCAAGTGGGAAGAGGCCGGGGTAGAAAACACTTTGGAAACTAGTTCAGGCAAGAGAATGTGAGGTACTAAAGCTGTGGGAGTAGGGAGGAGAAAGGACAGACTCCAGAAATATATCAAAGGAGAATCAGGACTTGGTGAACACTCAGATTTGGGGGTGAGGGAGAGGGAGGACTTGCAGATTGTTCTATAATCCCAAGCTTGGTTAGTTAAGAAGAGGGTGAGAACTGAAGAAGAGGACCAGAATTGAGAAGAAAGAACATAAATTTAAATATATTGAGTTTAAGGTGTTTGTGATAAGCAAATAGAGATATTCAGTAAAAAGCAAAAAATATGTGAGACTAAAGCTTTGAGACCCACAGTGATGGCAGTTGAAGCCATGGGGCCAGTGAATTCCCATAGGAGTACTCTGACCTTAGAGGACTGAAAACAGCTCTGGAGAGGACAACAGTTTGTGGAAGACAAGAGACTGTTCTGGTTACTCCACTAACCAGCAGAGGGGCAAGGTAAGACCCAGGGGAGGGCCCTCAGGAAAGGAGGGGAGGGGCGTGAGGGGTAGGGACTAGTTAAGGGAGAGGAGAAGGAAAGACATTGCTTTGGTAACACCTGTGGGGCTCTTGGATGGAATGGGAAAGGAACATCCGTGTGTGAGCAGAGACAGAAGTCAAGCATCAGGAGCCTTCTTTTGAGAGTCTGGGGAATTAAAGGAAGAGGGAATTGTTTGGTTGCTAGTAGAGGCCATAGCCAATGAGTGAGTTTGGGGAATGAGATTATCTCCAACACAAGGAGGGGAACCAGTGAGGGAACATTTCTTGGCATAAAGTTGAGTCCTTCCTGAGAAAAATTTGGGAGAGTGAAACATGTAACTAGCCACCACCAGGCCTCCCCTCAGCCACCCCTGAGAACCACCCAGGAGAGCATGCTCTGTCTGGTTTCTCTGCAACTGCTCAGGGACAGGGCCACTGAGAAGGCAGAGTGGGGTTCTCTCTGGCCCTGAGATTTAATTCAAATTATCCAGGCCAGGCCATCAGATTCACAATTAACATTTTATCTACCAAGTAAGGGAAGCACATTATGAAACAGATGGCCGTAGCTTGTCAGTGTCTGCCTCATAACCCCGGAAGCATTTAACGCCACCTCTTATTTTAGAATTTTCGCACTGCATTGTGACTGTTTTGTTGACTTGCTTTCCCCAGGGCTAGCCTTTGAAGGCAGTTTATTTTTGTTCATCTCAAAATCCCCTTTCATTAGCTCAGACTTAGTACAGGCAAGACAACTCAGGCTTTTAAATGAACCCACAATGCACATATTCCTTTTCCATTTATGCTCATAATAATGTGTCTGGTCCTACACTTTCATACCAAATCAAATCTGTGAGAGGTTTTTTTTTTTTTCTCCATGTTTGTTTGTTTTTGAGACAGGGTTTCATGTAGCTCAGGCTGACCTAGAATTTACTATGTAGCCCAGGCTGACCTTAAACTCCTGATCCTTTTACCTCTTCCTCCCAAGTGCTGGATTGGGAGGCATGTGCCACCACATTTGGTTAAAACTGAGTTTAGATAGTTGAAATCCCAAAGGTCCTTCTGTGCTAGTTCAAAGTCCTGTGGTCAAGAACGCTCTTGGTCACCTTTTTAAGAGTTTCAGGCCAACAGTGCTCTCATTTTATGCAAATCTTAAACTCTTCTTAAACCAAATTCACATATAAGAATGTGCACGCATGTGTGCAAGCATCCCACACACACAGATAGTGAGGGTGGGTGTGTGCACTTACTAAAACATCCTTCCAGACCAAGGGTTCAGATGCCTTTCCTCCTGACTCCGTGCCTGTTCCTGTACTGTTTTGCAGATTTCAGTCTAATTTTTCTGCGAACTGAGCTTGAGGAATGTCTTAGCAAGCCGAACAAAGAACCAAACTTGTTTTTCCATGGAACCAATTAATAATAAATCCAAAATGAGACATTTGGCCTTTGGCAACAGAAATCTCCATCACAGTGAGTGTTGGTGAGGGGTCAGGGACAAAGCAAGGCAGAACTGCCCAAGTATTGTAAGAGCAATAGGCAGGCACAGTGAGGAGGGCTTACCTCTTGCGTCCATTGTTAGTCTGTTTGAGATATGGCCAGGTTTAAAGTTCTTAGAACTTGGGTTTATTTTCTATTTCTAATCAGATTCTTTGCATTTGCCCCTTAAATACTCTATGTACATGAACTTCAACTTCTGAATTTTCTGAATTCAGACTTTAGTCTTTCAGGCAAGCGTTTAGATGGGTTATATCACACCCTTGATAGCAGGAGGCTTAACAAACTTCACATAGCTGCTTCTTGGAGTATCTAAGAATTGTGAGTGTGGTTTTTAATATTTTATTTATTATTCTTTTTATTTTGTGTGTATGAGTGTATTGCCTGCATGTGTGTAAGTGCACCCGTGTTGTGCATTGCCTGTGCAGATCAGAAGAGGGTGATAGATCCCTCTGGTTGTTAGCCACCATATGGGTGCTGGGAATCGAAACCGGGCCCTCTGCAAGAGCAGCCAGTGTTCTTAACCCCTGAACCATCTCTCCAGCCCCAGAACTGTGTTTTTATCCAGGACTGTAGCTAGCCCCATGGACTAGAACAACAGATAGAATGATCATTAAGTTGTCATCTGCGTGTTGGTTAGATAGAAAGCCAGGTCCTATAGGTAGAAGTAGCTTATTGGTTTACCCCAGTGACCATTGATTAGTATTTGGAACTGACCTCAAATGGTAGGTGTGAGAAGTCTTGTTCTGTAAGACCTCTAAAAAAGGTCTATCTAGCTGAATAAAGTAGGCTTTTTATATATATATACATTCTCACTTCCGTTGATCCACGGTAGAAGTCAGCATGACCTTCCAGCAGGACAGTGCTCTGCAAGCAGTCCTTTCCAGAATGGCAGCCTTGCCAGGGTAGAAATAGCACAATGTAGAGTGTCAAAGGTGACCAAAGGTTTTGTGCTTGGCAGACTCTTAGACTGGGTCTGAGGTGTGGTGAATGGAGTAGGTAGGAACACTTCCCTGGTTGATGACAGAGCATTCCGATGGCATCAGAACCACTGGATTTAAGTTCTAAAGGCTGGAATCCAGAGCTAGCTCTGCCTGATTGAAATAAGGTACTTTCTGTTACTGAGTTCATATTCTTTAGGTAGGGTAGTGTGCCCAGTTGGAAGGCTACAAATGTGATGATGGAGGTAAAAGCATATTTAAGCCATAGAGCCTACATTATAACATTCTCTGGGCCTCTGGAATTATCAGGCTGAGCAGTCAGAGAGGATAGGATCATTTTGAAGTCATCAGAGGGTCTTCATTGATAGACTTCCTGCAGGAGAAACTAGAGGGCCCTACAGGGTTAATAGGTTCCTCAACTGAGCTTTGGGATTGAGATGATGGTGAGCAGATGGAGGCAAGAAGGCAATTACAGTCTTGAAAGGAAGAGCAGGAGCAGGTCGATGATGTCATGGAAACCATGGGAGAACAGAAGTGAGCAAGCGTGTCAAGTGCCATTAAAGCTCCATAGAGCCATAAAGTGTTCGCCCAATCAAAGGGGAAGAAAACAAGGAAACTGAAACATCAAAGTAAAAAAAAGTCTGAGATCATTGTGCCCTTGAGCTTAACTTGTCTACAAGACAAGCACCATAGTCCTCCTCCTTGTCCATTCTGTGCCAGTCTCAGATTTTTGCACTGTCTCGATCAGGCTCCAGTGAATGCTTGCCCATAGCAACCCTGACTGAAATGGTAACCCAGCCAAAATGCCAAGTAGAACTCCTTTCAGAATGTCAGAAGCATGCAGTAAATCAGGTTTGTAGCACTTGTGGTGGAAGGTATGTGGGCTCTAGAGCCAGCAGACCAGAGTTTCTTCTTCACTGCTTTCAGCTGGTCCTCTGGCTTGCCCCGTAGACCATCTAGTAAAAGTGGCCAAGAATCATGGGGCAGAAAGCACTCAGCACACTGTAAGCATTCAGTCAGAGTTGATGTCTTGCATTTTTTCTTAGTGCTTGAAAAAAAAGTATTTATTAGACTGAAAACAAAGCAGAAGCCTATCGTGTCTGTTCCAAGGGATTTTTCAGATTTGGGTTGAAAAATATGCTGGTGCTAAGAAAGCAGTCATTGTGGTAGAAGTTGTTTCATTCTTGCAGGAAGCTTACTATGTGCTCAGTAGCCTGCTATCTTGGAACTCAGGGAAGGACCCTGGGCTCCACTCTGTGGCTACTCAGACATTTGAAGCAGGCCATCTTCTGTGACACAAGCCATCTCATTTGTCAAATGGGTAGATGACTGCCAAGCTCTTACTGAACTGGTTTGAGTATGTCCTCTGGTGTGACAAGGGATGGCAATTTCTGAGTAAATATCTCGCAGGTCTGCAGCTCACCTGGGCCCTGTAATCACTCTAGTCAGAAGGCAGTAAAGGAGGGTAGCTAAAGAGGTGTTCCCAAGTCCTATGATTTACCCCCAGGCCACCTCCCCACCATCCTGACTCTTGTACCTTTTAATCAGCCTGGTGGGCTACTTAGTGGCATAAACACTCCACCGCAATGAATTCCAGGAAGACAACCTAATAGTTCAGAGCCAGGAACTAGGGGGGTTGAAAAACAAGAACAGCAGGATCCAGGGCTCCTAAGTTAGAGGCTGACACACCTTACACCTTACTGGCCCAGCCATGATCATATAGCTCACTATCAGAATTTAACTGAGAATTTAGACTTCAAGTCATTTAGAAAGTAATAGGAGAGAAGTAAATATGATGTCATTTGAGAAGGATTTTTATCAAGGACATGAGAAAAAGAAAGTTGTGGAGCTTATTTAAAAAAACAAACAAACCCTCAGTTATCTGGAAAGCACAGCCATCAGGGACAGTTTACTGAGCGCAAATGTGCCTTTCTGGGGATCACACTGAGCCAAGGCCTCTGAGAGGACCTTATTCCTTTAAATCTGATGTGCAAGTCAAGCAGCCCTTAAACCCCAGAGCTTACCTCAACATGATCACCTTATGTTGACATAGTTTATTCTCTTTAATTCAAGATAGTTATGAGACTAATGAGAGAGTTCAAAAATCTCATTTGAGGCAGCAACCATGGTGTTATCTCAAATGAAATTCTAATTGGAATTTCTGTCAGAGAAGAACATTAATTAATTAATTTCTATCCTCCTACTACCCTACCATTCTCATAGGAGGAATAATGAATGACCAAAGAAGCTAGCCAAAATAAGTAAGTACCAGCAAAACAAACCCCAAACCTGAATAATTCACAGACCAAACAGCTAGTCCTCAAATATGCAAGGACTGATCATGTTCCTGGAGGGGTTTGAATGCTGCTGCTGTTTTCCTGAAGAACCAGACCACTTACAAAAAAAGGAAAAGATTTACCTTATAGGAAACACCTCTGAGAATGGAAAGAACATGGCATTGTCAAAGCTCAGAGACTGAGCAAGTTCCCTTCAGGCTTCTGCCATATTCGGATAGCTTCTGGTCTGTGGAGTGTTTTATTGCACAATGCTGAGATTCTTCAGAGCTCTTGGTTTTTATTTGAAGAAAAGATTAAAGATTTTTTTTAAAATGAAGATTCCTAAGGGCTCTTGAATTTGCCTCAAATAAACTTAATGATAAAACTGAGTTGAAAGCTTAATTGAAAAAAAATGACTACTTTTAATATGTGGGTTGTGTTTTCTGTCAGCTTGGGAAAAATATGCAGATCCAGATTTATTTTTTAATTACTTCTAGGGAAAAGTGAATAATAATAGGTATCACATATGAATGTGTGTTATATGCTAAGTATTCTACATATATATTATATCCTATAAACCACCCAGAGTCTTGCTGGGTAGATATTATCCCATTTTAAAGATGAGGAAACCTAGACTCAGAGTTTAATAAATTGCCTGAGGTCACCCAGATTGTAACTGGTAGAGCAGGGATCAAGCCCAGATCTGTCACATTCCAAAGACCATATTCTTTCCATTATACCAACCTGTTCTTACATTCCTGTACATTGCATCCTTTTTCATCCAGAACTTTCTATATGCTAGTAAGAGCAGTAAAGGCAAGTAAGGCTTTATTTTCACCTCTCAGGCTAGAGTTTTTCCAGGTTTATGAGTGGCAGAAGAGGCTTCAGGAGAGATCAGTTAATATACTAACACTGCCTAACTGCTAATGGAACCTGGGTCAACCTCTCCAGAGCACACTCCTTCATTGGAACATTTGGCATCATCCAAAGAAGCTTCTCTAGTAACAAGGCATAGCTTATTTTGACTTGTGCATTCCACTTTCCAGAGCATTCTGCATCTGAAGGATTGATATTAGCTGGGCTAAGAATGTCTGAATGAGTGGCATGGAAGATTTTCTCTAGAAGGGCCCAAGGGTTCATTCTCCTCACCGCATAGAAGAGTGTCCACATTCCTCTGTTCTGTGTCTGGAGCACTCCCCAGTTTACATTTTGACCAGGGCCCTCTACCCAGAGTTCTACCCTCTGACCTGTAGTAATCCAACTACTCAGGTTCACAGGTTCATTGTATACTCATCTTCTACTCTGACCACCCTGCCTGCCCCCTAACCCCCCGCCTCTATCTCTCTCTTCTCAGTGTAGTTCTCTCTGTCTCTGCAGCTACCTGCTAGAAACCTAGTTGTCTTCCAAGGTCCTACTCAAAGCGAGTGTGTCTAACAGGACTCCTAGAAGTCTGGAAGTAGCACACCTTTCCACTCATGAGTCTGGCAGGAGCACCTCTGCTAGCACCCTCACTCTGGCCTCCCCGCCCAGAATAGTGGAGGTCAGGCCCACTGATACGGAGAAGAGGAAGAGTCAACCTAGTTCTACTTCCCTTAAGCCACCTTGTGGTAGGTGCTTGAGGAAAGTTTCTCACACTGAATATATTTTGTTTTCTGTAGAATATAAAGGTTATAACAAGATCCTTTAAAGGGGGGGTGGGGATGAGGGGACAATGGTAGGCTTAAAGAATTTTCTTTTCCTTCACAAATCCTCCTCAGTCATCCTTCAGATTGGAGCAGTCACAGTATTTATAAGTTTGTACATGGCTTCTTCAGTTTTCAGGACTGTAATTTCAACTGGCCAGTATCAGCCCCTCTAACCAGAAATGCTGCCTTAGTCCTTTTCCTTGTAATCATCTGCATTTAGTACCTTGTCCATGAATTTTTTTTTAATTCAAAGCATATGACTCTCTAGAGACTTTGCCCAGTTTTTAAGTGCCAAGGATTTTGCATTTGAATATATTTTAATTTATTTAAGAATTCTTTTAATCAAATTCTTCCCTAATTTAGCCAGCTTTCTTTTTTTAATACTCCTAAGCCAGGAATTTGTTTATTGTGACTAAATTCTTTTTTAAATAGAACTTAAAACAGTACTAAATGCTATTTATGGTACTCTCTCTTGCTAGAATTTCTTTCTGCGTCTCCAGAAAGCATGCTTTCTTCTTCCATGCTGCAGTTAACATTTTCTCACTGTGGTGATCTGTGCCAGTCAGTCACTTGGTATACCTTCTGCCTTCTGTGTGGTCAGCCTTGTGTGGAGGTGAGCACTGGAGTCAACACTCAAACAGCCCAGCTAAGAAGTGGGTCGTGTGGACACCAGAAGCTGGAGGTGGTGGGGCCTGGACTGTGTATTAGAGTTGGAAGCAGAAGAGACTGAGGAAATGAAGGTATCAGAGCAGCAGAGGAGCCAGGATCTTGGCAAGGAGCACACGCAGTAGGCATGGCCCCACAGTGGCATGGCTAGCAGGAGTTGGCAGGTTTCAGCATGTGACCCAGCTCCCACAAGAATGGACCCTCAGTTCTAGCATGGGGCTCTGATCAGTGATTCCCTGTGTGAATGATGGCATGAAGCAAGGGGATGGGAAAGCAGGCAGGTCAAGGAAAGGTTTCCATGTGGGGAACCCCTTGGTCTCAGCCTCAGCCACTAGTATTCATTTGTTCATCCTGAGAGCCAACCCTGACCCTGCTTAGGAGCACAGGCTGGAAGCATGTAGAGTTCTAGAACAGAGCCATTTCCTAACACCCTGAGTCTTGATGAGTGTGAAACTAGGTACATCCAGAAGAGCAAGGCATTCTTCAGGGAGAACAGTTTGGCCTATGAGCTTCCAAGAGCTAGAATCCATTTCCTTCAACTCTGCATCACCTTTCCATCTACACACACAAAGGGCAGGAGAATAGTGGGACAGAACTCAAACTGATGAAATCCGGCAAGTTAGGGCTTTTGTGTATTCAAGAGAGGCGAACAAAAAGAAGGCAACTGCCGCGTCTATGCAGTGTCGAGGCTTTATTGACTTCTCCTACAGAGATTTCCCACACTCCCGGTTCTGATTCATCTTTTAACCTTCTCAAACCAGCTCAAAGTCCATCTCTGCAGAACTTGGACCTCAGGTGGAGTTCCCCTCTCCATCTATATGCGCCCCATGTGCGTTCCTCAGGCATGGCCCTGCGCCTGCGGAACTACAGTGGCTCCTTCCCACCCCAGATCTCCTGTCCAGACCCAGGGCATAGACACCCTCATCGTTCCCAGTGCTCTACCAACTTTGGGTTCGCTTTATTTCAGAAAACCAATTAGTTGTCCTAACCGTCTTGGTTTTATAAAGCATCCTTGCATACTTGAAGTAGTAGTGAAAACTGACCGGAACAATGCCAGTATCTTTGAAGCCCTGTGTCGCCTCTCCCAGGAAAGCTTTCTGGTAACTGTTCCCTATGTTATACTAACAGGTATGTAGCCACAAATAATATAATACTTTTACAAACATAAGCAGTATATATTTTTCTATATTTTGAACTTTATGTAAATGGAATCGTACTGATTGTTTTCTGCTGCTGTGAATATTAATGTCCCTGCTCAGGGTGCAGCTTAGTGGCAGAGAACAGGTTTAACATGTGTAAGGGCCCTGGTTCAGTCCCAGTAGTACTTAGAAAAAGTCAACTCTTGCTCTCTAAAGCTTTTAAAAATGCTAACTAATAATACAAGTGAATGAAGAATATAGAAGAAAATACTCATGTACTGCTTTAGTTAGATTTTTAATGTTTTGCTGGAATTACCTCTGGTATTTTTAAAGAAATAGCAGAGTGACCCACCTTTTCTGTTTATATTTTATATTCTTATTACTTAGACATTCACAAGTAATATTTTAAAATGCATGCATGGTTTTGAATTTCATAAGTATATTTTGAGGTATTCATTTGTAACTTTCTTTTTTCACTGGGTAGCATGTCTTTTGAGATCATGCATGCTTATGTCTGAAGCCTTTGTTCACCCTTCTAAACTGCTGTCAGGTATTCCATGGAAAGACTACACACTATGTCTATCCAGCCTCCTGCTGCCCTACATTTAAGATGACTCCATTTTTCCTGTCACAGATGATGCTACAGCAAGCCTTGGCCTACTGTCTTCTGATGCTTGGGTGGCAGTTTCTTGGGTAGAATTACTGAGTTGTGGAGTATATGCATTTTCACTTTTATTATATCAGAGGTTTAGTTTTTATTCTTTTCCAGTGAGTGGGAACTCAGTGTTCTACAGCCTTGGACACCCTCTAGGTATTGTCTTGGTTTTGGTTTTTTGTTAGCCTATTATTTGTGCAATGAAATTCTGTTCATTTTGTTCCATATATATATATATATATGAATACATATGTGTGTGTGTTCTTATGTAACCCAAGCTGACTTCAAACGTATGTAGCTGAGAATGACCTTGAACTCCTGATCCTCCTGCCTCTGTCTCTCAAGTGCTGGGATTACTGGCATGTACACTAAGCTTAAGTGTTATGTTTTAATTTGCATTTCCTTGATATGTTCCTTTCAACAAGCATGTATTGAATATCTCTCATATGTCATGAACTGTGCTAAGTGCTAAGAATATAAAATAACTAATCCACAGCTCCTGTCCATAAGGATCCCCCAGACATCTATAGTAATTTATGCCTGGGGAGGCATTAAAAAACCACTTGAAGTCTGGGCTGTCTGCAATATGAAGTTCCATAGTGGTGTACATACTAAGAGTCAGGAACTTCGATCTCATGGGAAGAAAAGCCTAATGTTAACATATCCATTCTGAGTTTGTTTAAGTGGACAGGTAAAAGGACTTGGCTCTTCACTGGTCAGACACATGACTACACAGCATTAGAACCCCTGCTTCCTGCCAGATCTGCCCAGTAATGCAAGCTAACCCTACCCTACTCTTCAAAAATTGATACAATATGGAATGAAGCAGACCAGATAGGCCTTGGGAGAAGGGGTTGGCTGGAAAATGGAACCATAAATAAACATTATTTTCAATGTACCTATTGAGATGTGAAGATTTATATAAAGTTGAAAAAGATTTCCATAAAAATATTTAAAATTTAAGCACCTGAAGAGTTATTCTATAATCATGAGAAATGTTATTAAAATGGAATAATATAAAGCTAGAGCAAAGAAAAAATAAGGACATGGAGTAAAGGGAAGGAGTGCGTGTGTGTGGTAGCCGCCTGGCTATGTACACAGGGAGACAAGAGTTATTACTCTTAGTTTGCAAATGAGAAAACTGAGACTCAAGTGAAATATTTTGCCTGTGATGTCACCACTAATAAATGGTGGGCCACTTTTATCTGATAGCAAGGGCATATAATTCTGTCTCCTTTCATAAAGTGATTTCTTGGCATATGCAGCAGATTTCAGGAAGCTTCATGAATTTGCAATTTGGTAATCTTCAGACCACAGAAGTAACCTGTTTAACATGATCAAATCACACAAAAATGATGAGCATTTAGAGCCAATAAAACAGAAGGCCAGTTTAACAAAATCCAGTTAATCCTTTGTCACTTAGAGGCAGTGATGGTCAGAGGAGACACTGTGAAGAGGGTTAGTTCTGATAAGGAAAGCTTTGCTTTTGTGTCTCATAGAATAGTGTGATTATGTGATTTTTAGCTGCCTAGTGACTGGAATCCATGTGTCTCAGAGGTTTTATGTATAGTTCATGGGATGCAGGTGGATGATGACTAAATGGCATTGGTTGAAGGCTGGCCTACAAATAAGGTGTGTATTCAGGTATCGTTAAGTAGTATCAACTTTGGGAGCTCAAGAGATGGTTTCACAGTTCAGAGTATTTACTACCCTTGCAGAGGACCTGAATTCGTTCAGCACTCACATGGCACCTCACAACCATCTGTAACTCTAGTTCCACAGATTCCAATGTCCTCTTCTGGCATCCATGAGCACCAGGCACACATGTGGTACACATGCAGGAAAACCCACATGCACACAAAATAAAATAAATCAAAGTTTAAGAAGAATCAACATCAGGCCAGATGTGATAAGGTATACCTGTATTCTCAGTGCTCACAGTTCAAGGCCAGCCAGAACTGCATAGTAAGACTATCTCAAAAATTTCAAATGTAGTCATCACTGGAGGGTTAACAAGAGGTTAAAACTATCTCATCATGCTGCTTCAAGGAACTGGAGAGGACTAGAATTGGAAACAAAACCCTAACCACTAGTAAGTGAATCCGTGAGGATCTTCCCTGCTAACCAGAAGCATGGGGACAGCAAAGGAATATAGAGCTCGTAAGACCTGCAGAAATGAAATAATGGCTTGTGAATAATGACAAAAATATTTGATGATGTGACTCCCTGGGAAGCAATTATGGTTAACCCCTCATTTGTTTGGCATTTTCAAGGATTGAACTGTCCCACAAAACCAAATTTTCCAGACAGCTAAAACTTTCCTATTTATGTCTCTTGAATGTTTTTTAACCATACTTGATGGAAATATTTCTGAAATGGATTATTCAATGTTCCTGCTTTCTTGAACAGAAGCTCTAAGAAATAATGTTTCCATAGATGCCTTTGACTCTGAAGTACGAGAAACCATATTAAAAGAGGCTTAAATAGTAAAGATTTGAAATCATCTCATAAAAAAAGAAATCCAGAGCCAGGCAGTTCCAGAGATAAAGAAGTCTGCAGCTTAGTGATTACCAAGTTGACCTCCTCATGGTCATAAGATGGGCGCCACAGTGCCAAGCTCAGGACCGCACATGTTCGGATCAAAGACTACAACAAGAGGGGGTTTCGGCATCCATGTGTCTTTTATAAGAGAGGAAAATATTTCTCAGAAGACACGTTAAGGACTTCCCCTTAGATTCCACGGGCAGCAGTGAGTCAAATTCCCATGCTTTAGACTGAGTATGTAGCTCAGTGAGAGTGCTTACCTAGCATATATGAAACCCAGGGTCCAATCCTCAGCACCAAAAATAAACACAATAAATAGATTAACTAATGAATTAATTTAATTTAATCTCATGCTTTGGTTTCTGGTAGCCTGGCGAATTAAGCACTTGCAACTTGGATAGGAGAAGAAAAAGAGGGACATAGAAAGTCTGTTATGTAAGCAACCAAGGGTGGCTGCCATTTTTATTAGGATTAGGGTTGGGGTGTCTCTGAGTGTCATAATAGTTTGAGTGATGACTTGGATGTGTAGAGCTTTTTGTTTCTACACCAAGTGACCCTAAACTAGAACTTTTTCCCCCACCTTATTCTTCTTTTATTTATTATACTCTCTTTTTCCCTGAGCCAAACTGCTAATTATCACGCTTTGTTGCTCATGTCCCTTATCTTCATCTTGCCATGATTATGGCATGACAACATGATTATGTTTTATTTCTGAGGGAAAAAAAATCATGTAACCAAAATTATTAGAACTATGTCTGAAATGTTTCAAGAATCAGACAGGCTGTTCTGTGTATCCAATGTCCAAGGTGACATTCTCTTACTGTCCCAGGGCCTTTTTACCATAGCTGGTGTATTTTGAAGAAGTGAGAGCTTACTCCTTTCCTTGAGTCTCAAGGTGAAAGGATGAGCATTTGGGGGCAGGCAAGTCAGATTCCAAAGAAAGCAAATGGTCACCACACACTGTGCCTCTCTATCTGTGAGTTTGGCTTCCTCTCACTGCAGGCTAGTTGTCTGCAAAGTACCATTAGCTCCATGGCAGTGAGTACTTGAACCCATTATGTAGCAGCTGTCTAGAATGAAGCTTCATCTTGCCTACCTTCTCCCAGGCCTCCAGAACCCTGTGGGCAAAACCTGAGAATGACCCAATTTGTGCAGAGTAAGAGATGTTTGGTGTGTCCTGTTTCAACAAGTTCTTGAAGAAACAAATACCTCAGAAATTGTTAAACTCTACTGAGCCAATGAGGGCCATCCTTTCTGTGCATAGAAAGCTGACCATTGTCATTATTCACAAGAAGGAAATAGGAAACAGTTGTCAAAATAACACTGACATGTTAAACAGTAGCTTATCGAAGGAATGATTTTGCTCTGAGAATCAAACTTGAGCCAATCGGTGTCAAGAAAGCAAATGATTAAAACGTTTGACTTGATATAACCAAACCTATGAGACCAAATTGCTTAGAACCTACAAGGCATCTTCAGAGCAAGCTGGCTGATTGAAGGCCTAAAGAAATTATTTTTCTATGTATCAGAAAATCATCAATCTTTAAGCAAGAGTTAAGTGACAGAATATTTGAGGATAAGGAATACGTTTGGAAATAAGGAAAACAAGTTTCTGTTTTTGCTAACTTCTGATGAATTTGTGCCATTCAAATAATTCTTATAAGAAAATTGCCAAGTATTTCTCAAATATTTTAGTTATTATATCATTCTTATGCATAGAGTGGTTTTTAAAGAAACCACCCTTTTGTTAGCTACTGACTGTTTTAGATGGTATATAATTTAGTGAAACAAGATATCTATAGCTTTCAATTTTTATTTTCTCGTACATGAATTAACATATGGTCTACAAATTTTATCTCTGAAGTACTTTGACTACTCCTGTTTCCCTGTTAATCCAGTTGCTATATGCACAAAGGAAATATTCAGATTTTAACACTGGATTCAACTGCATGTTATTAGACAAATCTCCATGGAGAAATAATCATGTAATAAATGCTTTGAGGGATCATGGTACATGTTAACATGTAGCTTGCTGGCATTTTAAAAAATCAGATATCTTACTTGCCTAGGTAAATAAATAGCATTCAACAATTGTTTTTGGTGCTAATTGACATTTGAGTCAAAGAAGATAGTTCAGAAATAGGTTAAAAAATATTTCTCATCATATCAAAATGCTGATGTTAGCAATTCATTTCTACAGAACAAAAAATAGAATGCCTTCCAGCCACATGAAGTGGCTGTAGTCTCAGCTACTCTTCAGGCTGAGGCCAAAGATCACGTGAGCCCGGGAGTTTGGGCCAGAAGAGAAATATAACAAGGCCCAGTGCCTTAAAAAAAAAAATGACTTAGTTGACCTGAGTTTCATACCTAGCAGCCATGTAAAAAGTTGGGCATAGTGGCACACCCTTATAATCTCAGCACTGGGAAAGTGAAGACAGGAAGATCCTGAGAGCTTGCTGGCCAGCTAGTCTGGTCCTAACTGGTAAGTTCCAGGCCACTTGAGATACACTGTCTCAAAGGCAGATGGGCTTCCGGAAGATTACACCTGAGGTTTTCCTCTGTCCTCCACCAGCACTTGCTCTCATACACAAACACACAGACACACACACGCACATACATTCAAAATTTTTGTTCTTTAGAAAACTGTATTCCACAGCACCCCAAAGCTAGTAGCTTGAAAATCACATAGCCTGAGTATTATCTCCATTGCTTTTGATACTGTGTGGATGACTAAATTTAAATATATAAATAATTGCACTGAATTATATTATTGAAATTATTCCTTTTTGTAGGCAAGCTGGCATGCTAAATACTAAATTAATGATTGCTTTGGAGGTTAATATGAATTTTGTTTTCTGTTTGGAAATTTGTATATAATATAGTAATTGCAATTGAAGTCAAGGAAAATTATATGTGAGCAGACATTTTTTCCAAAAATTAATCAGAGGAAATCAAATGAGTAATCCGTAAAGATATAAAAAGTTTAGAGAGCAGTATTTGTTCAAAGTGACTGAAGATATTACAGGCCAAGCTTTGTAATGTGAAGGAATTCAAAGGGGATTTTGTAAATTGAGTTTTTATCATTTAGATTGAGCTTTTCATATTTTATATTGTTCTATATGTTATGAAATTTCTGATTTGTCATAAACAGACATGTATTGAGACTGCTTTATTGTGATACTTAGAGAAAGGTGACTAAAAAGTAGACATTGTGACACATTGAGAAATGTGACCAAAAAGAGGACAATCAGAATATTGCCCCTCTTCTTTGGTTGTGGTGTGAGTCATCAGTAGAAACCCCATGCAGCTCTGAGTCAGATATCATCAGAGTCAAGTGTGCTCAGAGGTCTGAGAGGCCCCACCAGTGGCACAGTTTTTTTGTTCCTTGGAATTTTTATTGTTGGTTTTTCTTTTTAAAAGTTTGCCATAACCCTAACTTCTTCCTCAAGAAGTCGTGTGTATGGATAGGGCCTAGTCCAAGTTCATTGTTAAGTGCACTGAGATGGTAATACATGCTGCACTGTCTAGTGCATAGTCCTTTAACGTGGCTGCTTTTCTTATGTCAAAAATTTCATCCTCATATATTCTTCACAACAGAGGCTTTGGCATACTTACTAAGTTCTAATTATGACACTGTGAGGGAGATATAAGCAGGTTATACCAGTATCCTTAGTGAAGGAGGAGGCAGGGTCACATGGAAGAGCCAAAGATTGGAATCATGGGCCTTGATTCCCTGCTACTGCCTCTCTATGAACAAGTTAATAAATTCCTTCCTTTCAACTTCTAGCTTATTCATCTGTTAGATGCACATTTTCAAAATAATGTCCCTTTTGTGAAGTTTTAAGTAACAAATAAAGTACCTAAAAAGTATCCTGCAAAGCTAGAAAATGCTATAGTTTTATTGTTGTTGAATTTGGTAATGTGCCTTTTCTCTGTCCTAGAAAAGGATCACGTTTACACAAACACATTGTCTACCTCAAAGAATGTGCTGTTGAAACAACCTGTTTCTGATGATAGTTTTCCTCAACTAAAACTAATGAGCAATTTTATTTTTAAAATTTGAGTTAAAGAGCCCCAAAATGAAAAGATAAAGCATATAATATATGTTAACTGCAAGGATTAGACTCAGCCATACCACATCAGCAGGCAGTGCTCAAATTCATCCCTGTTGTGTTCCATTAAGGAGCTCCCTCTGATTTTGAAGATATAAATATATGTGGCAACATATGTGGGAAAAAATGGAAACTGCTGAGTATCAGAATTCACTGCTTGATTGGAAGCAGAATGATTTTTTTTCTGATAGTTTAGTTGCCATATCTTATAAAGTAGAAAGATTATCAGCAGTCTTCTTTGTCCCTTTTTCAAGTCTGTTCTTGCACACCACCCCTCCATTCCATTCCCCATCAAATTACAGACAAGGGAAGGTACTGTCCAGCTCTTTAAAAGTTTATGGTATAATAGAAGCTTAAAATAGTTATGCAGCTAGCTCTGCGAGGCAGATGGACAAGGTCAAGGCGGGTGTGGAATGCCATCCTGCTTCTGCCTAAGCCTCCTGCCCATTCTGTGGTGGTCTTTTAGTATTTTCACAGCATGCCTCAGGATGCTGATGCTTGACTTCATGTGTGATTTGCCTCTAATGAGAGCCTAAACTTCCTGAAGGCAGGGATCTTCCCTGCTTTGTATTTCTTAGTCCCTCACTCCTCAGCTTTGATCTAAGCCTTAAGCAGTATTTGTGGTTCTGTTTTGTACCCAACATTCGATTTAGCCAAAAAGGTATCGTAAGACGTAGTTAACTCTAACTTTCTTTTTCTTTCTTCTGCCTTTTCAGTTGACCTGCCCCTGTTTTTTCCTCGAGATCAGCCAACTCTTACATTTCAATCCGTCTATCACTTCACCAACAGTGGACAACTTTACTCCCAGGCTCAAAAAAATTACCCATACAGCCCACGATGGGATGGAAATGAAATGGCCAAGAGAGCAAAGTAAGTGACTCTATTGTTTTTCCTATAGGGAAGAGCAGTTTGTGTGTCCAGTCCAGGGGTCAGCATGCTACTGGCCCATCAGCTAAATTCTGCCCTGACCTTAATTTTCTAAAGTTTTATTGAAACACACCGTCTTCCACTTCTAACTATCCATGGCTGCTTTCATGCCACAGTGGCAAAGTACTCACAACAGAGACTAACAAAAGTCAGAATTATTTCCTGTTTAGCCTTTAAAAAAAAAAATCACCAGTCCCCTTATCTTACTCATCAGAGAGACACTGACCTGAGCCTGTTGTTCCCTTACCATGTTTCTGTTGATTTCTAAGGCTGACCATGACTGTCATAACTAGATTATAAGAGTTATGAGAAACCTACCTTTCTATTCAGATTATAGAAATAAATACTAGATAGTATGCTTTGTTGCATTTCTGCTGTGTGTTCCATGGCTGTGTTCCTTGGTTGAATAAGCAGATCCATTGATTGCTTAGATCTACTAAAACTGCTATGGAAGGAGTAGCTTGATGGAGGTTAGAGTCAGCTGGCATTCCCAGTTTAAAGGCACAGCTACACTCACAATCCTCTCAGTGTGGAAAGTTCTTACTTGAGTCATCAGGAACAGAAAAATACAGAAATAAGCTGATTGGTTTTTGCAGTAAGATTTTAGTATCTAAAATATCACTCTGTGAACCCATTGCCTCCTAGACTGAAAAAGCAGTGGATTGAAATGGTACTTTCCAAAAATAAATCATAGAGTGGCATGTGGTTATTATCACTCTAAACAGCCATATGTTCACACCTGTGATCCCAAATGGAGGATGGAGATCCAAAGAATCATACAAATGAAGACTGTCTAGTAGCCTCCTCTTCATTTGCTCATCCAAGATTGATTAAGCATTTACCATGTTCCACACACTGTGCACTATGTTGGGACTATCATGATAAACAAATTGGAAATGGTCCATTGCCTCATGGAATTTGTAGCCCAGCAAGGAGATTAATCATACCAAATTTCTGACAGCTTTAAAGTACCTACTAAAAAAGTCAGGCTTTCCAGATCTAGAACAGTTTTGATTACTAGGACATCCTATTCTTGCCTCTCTCTCTCTGATACCTGTTTTCTTTCCAGGGGAGGTGCCTTTGATCTCCCATCATCTCTACAGCCCAGGACTTTCATGCATTGTGGGCTCAGGGCTCTGTAATAGTGTCTTTCTTTAGATGTCCAGCCATGAGAAATTCATACATGCAACCCAGAATTGTAATTTAAAACTTGAGCATGCCCTTTCTTCCTGTATTTTCTCTTTATGTCCATTACACCAAAGCCTGAAGTTCTATTTAAGGAATAAACAAACATGGAAATGCAACTCAGATCAACTATTAAGACTTACAACATATGTGGAAATACAATTGAACAAAGGAAATTAAAGTACAGTTTCTGTTTGAAGTGCTGCAGTTGTTTAATTTTCTGGGCTTTCCCTGTGTATACATAGGATCTGCCTTAAAAGATGGGCCATTATTTGTGGTATGTGCTCCAGAGTCTGAAGCAGACATGTCTTTGTGGTTTCCATGGCAAAGCTACCTTGGTGTGTGGTGTGTGTGTGTGTGTGTGTGTGTGTGTGTGTGTGTGTGTGTGTATCTTAAGCAGGCATTTTAGCATGTATGAATTGAGTCTTTAGGAGCTGTAGACCACAAGCCTAAGATTTCAGTTTAGGAATATCATAAGTGTAGCCTGTTTATCTTAACAGATTGATTCAGACTTTCAAGAGACATTTGCTTTATGTTAACACTAGTCTAAAGAAAACATCTGAAGTAGTGTTAAAAAAAAATCTGCCTTGCACTGTAGTGAAGATGGAGCCATTTTAGATGTAATAAAAGAGAGAGCCAGCAGTTCATGTTAGCTAGAAGAAATAGTTTAAAGGTGCCATTCTTTAACTATACTGAGTAATTATAAACATAACCAAAAAATTGTCCTGTGGAACAGTCTAGAAACTGGTGAAGAGGCATGGAGGGAAGAGATGAACAGAAAGAACAATCAGCTGAAGCATTCCTTACACACCCTGTTTCTGTATCCTATGAAAATACCATACACAGTGTGTAAAAGGCTATAATTCACTTGGGGAGTGCTGCCCATGACGTAAACACTCTCATGGCTTAGAGCAGCCCCAGAACCCTCTGAGTGAAATCAGCTGTTTATCCCCTCCTGTAAGAGCCCAGTTCTAAACATGTGCATTAAGAAAGGATACTTTTTGGCACTGGCCAGGGCTTTTCCTACCACAGTGCTTCGTGCTTATGTCTATCAATCAAATTCTGTCTTTAATAAGTATAATACCCTAAAGTGGGTAGGCATGGGCTTTGGGGTCATGCATGTCCCAGTTATTATCACAGAGATTAATTCTGAAAGCTTTATAGCCTTGAGCAGAGTTCATAAGCTCTTTGAATTTCTTCTTGGAAGGCAGGATTGTTCTTCTAGCTTGCTGAAAGGCCTTGCTAGGAAGGGGCAGTCAGAGAGGTGGCATAGGGAAGGTTAGAGGTTTCACTCTGCTCTGTCGCTTAGTACCTTTGCCCACCCTCTTCACCCCCTGGAATCTGGTCATGCCCCAGCCTTCTTCCATATGGCTTTTTTCTTGTACTCTTAGCTCCCAGGCAGCCCTTCTCCTTCTCCCATCCTGTTCCATTGTGATCATACGTTGTTCTGGAATATCTGTTGTATTACTTTTAAGTTTTTCACATCTTTATGTATGTCTATTTCCTTAACCGAATGGTTAGATTTTAAAGGCAAAGGCTTTCCATATATATATATATATATATATACATATATATATGTATATATATATATATATATCTTTTTTATTGTAGTACAATTTGCATATAATTTACAATGCCATGAAGAGATTTTTATGTAAAGACGGTCCCTAACTTATACTGGCTCAACTTAAAATTTTTCAACTACACGATATTATGAAAGCAATGTACCTTCAGTAGAAATCATACTTCAGATTTGAATTTTGATCTTTTTATGGGCCAATCATGTTTACTACAACACTGTCATATGCTGGAAAGCAGCAGCAAGCCCTACCTTCTATTATGTACTGTGTTACTAAACTCTGGTGTTCCATATATATAATGCATTTTTTTACTTAGGATATTTTCTTTTTAATTTTTTTACATTTATTTATTTATTGGAGGTGTGGTGCATTTGCGAAGGTCAGAGGACAACTTACAGGAGTTAATTCTATCTTTCCACTATGTGGTTTCCAGGGATAGAACTCAGGTTGTCAGATTTAGCAGCAACCACCTTTGCCCACTGAGCCATCTCACTGGCCCATGGCATATTTTCAGTTTACTGGGATATAACCCCATCAGAAATTGAAAAACATTTGTTGCTTATGTTGATAAAATACATACATACTTAGAATTCTTATATCTTCTTACACTATTGGTCTTTCTGTCATTATGGAATGACTATATTCCATATGTTAATTCTTCTTGACTTCAAGTATGCTTTGATGTTAAAAGAATCGTACCACCTTTCTTCTATAAATTGTTGCATGATATATCTTTCTCATTTTGTCCTACTTTAACTATCTGTATACCCTGAAACCTTTTGTAGATTTTAATATTTTTTTATGTAGTCTGATAATCTATGTCCTTTAATGGAAGTATTTGATTTGTTTATATTTAATGGAATTAATGAGCTCATTAATTTTAAGACCTATAACTTGTTATTTGTTTGTAATTTTAAAATTTCTTTTGTTCTTAGTTCCTTTGTTCTCTTCCTGTGTTCTTTTGATTTGTTGAAGTATTTTTTCATATGTTGATCTGTGCCTTTTATTGGCTACTTAGCTGTCTTTTCATGTATTTTGGTTATGTATACAGTAAACATAACCTTTACCTCAACATAGCCTACTATGAATTAATGGTAATTAATTAATATTAAAACCTAAATCTGAAACAATGTAATTCTCCTTGTGCCTTCAGTTAACCTTTGTGTTACTATGTCCTTATATGTGGGTTTTACATGTGAATTCCAGAATAAGTTGTTATTACTTTGGCTTTTAACAGTCAACTGGCTTTTAAAAGGATTTCTTTAACGAAAGAAAATCTACATTTCAACTTATTCTGGGGTCTCCAAATAAAGGAGATAGGAATCAGTGTCTCTCCAAAGGAAACTTTTTAAAAGTCTGTTCAAAACAAACTATTAGAGAGAGACTATCCAATATATCGGCCACGAACACTGAGACTTGCAGTCATGAACAAAAGAAAAGTACACCTGCACACCATTCAGTGGCCTCTGCCTTCCTATAGACCTGACAGGTTCTAGTACGTCCTCACACACTTCCATGGGATCGCCACTGCAGCCCTGCAGGAACTCTTATTCCCCTTCATGCAGACTGAGAAGAAGAACTTGGCGCTCAGAGAGACTGACTTTCTTTCCTAGGGCACACAGCAAGGACTCAGCACCTGAACTCTCACCTCACTATACATTCACAGATGTGAGACACAAGTCCCCACTCTCTCTCTACCATTTGCCTGAAGTCCCTTCCTCAGGGACTTGGCACTTGAGTAGCATGCTGCAGAGAGGAAATGCATGTGGCAGTTTAGGAGCACTGACCCTGTGGTCTTGGCAGCTGGTTTAAACCTGTCTCTGCCATTCACTAGCTATGAGACTTGAGGGATATGCCTAATCCTCCTGAGCCTTTGTCTCCTTGTCTCCTTACTGGTAAAGCCTTGCTTACAGAGTTAGTGTGAATGTCACATAGGATTTATGGTTTTCTGTATTGCAGACTAACAAATTGCCATAAGCTTGCCACCCTAAAATACCACGTTATTATTCCACAGGTTGTAGGAGGCCCATACAACATGCATGGGTTTCCTGTTCGGAGTTCTGGAGGATTGCAGTCAAGGTTTAGGCTGAGCCTTTCCTAGGTTGATTTGGGATGTTGGCAGAGTTCAGTTCCTTGTGGTTGTAGGACTTGGGTCTCTATGTCCCTACTGGAAGTCACCTGAGACCATTCTCGGTAGCTAGAGACTGCCCTTATTCCCTGCTTTGCCGTTCCTCAGTTTTTAAGCCAGTAGTGGTACATCAGATCTTGTTCATATTTCCAGTCTCTATCTTACATCTCTGACCTCCACACTCAGATTTAAAAGGTCCATTTGATTAGATCAATTAATCTCCCTTTCTTAAAGTCATCCCTGCCTTTTAAGAAAACCCAATTATCAGAATGGAATCCATCATTTTCACCATCCCAGAGATGTTACAGAAATAGAGAATCTAAAGGATCTACCTATTGCATAGGGTAATGCAAATGAATTGTCTGATATGGTCTGGCATGTGGTGAGCACATCCTTCTTTGGAGAACAAAGGACATTTCATTAAAAAGGTAACAGGGAGTAAAAAGTCCCCAACCCCAGTGACTTGGCCAGGGTCCCTTAGGCTGCTGCTCTGTAAAGTTTTATGTTCTTGATGCCAACACAGCCAGTTGGAAAATGGAAAAATCCCATTCTTTAGTTGCTTAATCTATGGTAAACTAACCATCACTTAAAAAAATTAATAAGTAAAGCAAAACAAGATACCTTGGTGTCACATAGGTAGCTTTATACCCATCTAGAAGATTAGAGCAGATGACTTTTTTGTAATAGCTTTCTAGTCAGCAAAATGGATGAAGTGATTTTTCATAAATTTGTTGTGTAAAGCATCATGTTGATCCTAGTAGAGACCTGAATAGGATCTTAGAATAGAACTGAACCCCCAAAGCACCTACTACAGTGGCTTGTCACACATAAAATCCATTATATAAAAGGAATCACTAAAGGATGTTTCAAAAAATAGCTCCTCAGTCAACACATGGGAGTAATTCTCCTGAACCTCCTAAAATCATTTGCCATTTCCTTCTTGCCTCAAGGTCAGAGTGAGATGCTGTTTTCCTATGGAGAAACCTACCTGAACCCTCTCCGAGCTATCCATGGCTTCCCAGACCTTGCTCCTCACTGTGTGTTTATTGTTTGTCATCCACTTGTCTGTGCAGAATAATTTTGTCTTTAGAGACTCCTTTTTATAAATTGTACATTTTGGACTCTTTCAATGACTTCTCCCAAAGATACGTTTTTTATTTAAAGTTCTCATTAGCTGCTTTAATCCAGCCTCATATATTAGTCCTCTAAATAAAGCAGCAGAAAATAGATTCCCTCCTCTTGATTCAAGAGGTGGGGGTGGAGTGGATACATATTAGATATTGCACCCCATCTCAAGCCCTGCCCATGGGCCTGGGGTGCTCCATGTCTCTGGAGTACAGTCCGAAAATCCTAGTTCTAATTATGTTCTCAGAGCATGGCGGTGGGAAACCTGTCACCTGAGTCCTTAGAGGCTGGGGCAGGACCGAGGGAGAGTGCATGGAGCGCAAGTGTTCACAGTGTGTGCCCCAATATGTGTTCATGTCTACAGAAATCAGTCACTCCTGTGGCTCCTGTTGGCTTCCAGTGCACCTCCTGATGTTGCCTTGTTTCTGTTGCATATTGACCGTGGTTGGGCCTGGCTCCAAAGTCCCTGTACATGTGAGCTGGCAGCTTTGGAATTCACTAGCTCTGTACATGTGCTCAACCCTCCTCATCCAGACTCTGCTCAGTTCTAGGGAAAACCCTTAAGAAGACTTGACAACCTCTCTCTCAACTTATCCCCAGCCTGCCCCTTCCCTGCATGTCTGTATTCCTAGAACTCCTGTCTGACACTCCAGGGTTATAACATCAACCATGAAAGTAAAAGTCGCAACCAGCTTTGATCACCCACTCCCCAAGACCCCTGGGCAAAGAGGGCAAGAGGAGTCATTGGCCAAAGGTGGAGTAGCCCAGACTAAACTGTCAGAAAGCTCTGCCCTAAGGCCCATCAGGGATCAGACCTGGAGTTAGCCCTGCAGCCCAACCATTCTTGTGATTCATGAACTTACTTTTTTGTCTCTTGTTTTGCCCCATTTCTTAGGACCAGTTCCCTTTAAAAACTCCCAACCTTAACTCAGCCGAACTCCCCGTGGGAGAACGGAGGAAATTTTTCAGGCCGAGGCCTGTATAGTTTAGGCTGTTTGGGCACCCTGAGAGGACAGGAAGGGAACCAGCACTGATGAGCTGACAGGATTTGGGGAAGGCTGAAGTCACTAAGGCCTGCCATCCTTTCCCACTAGGTTCCTGTGTGAACAAGCTCCTACATCCTTCTGAGCTTTTGCTCACAGGATTTAGAAATATAGGAGCCAGGGAGAGAAAAGTAAGCCAAATAAACAACATGAAAATAATTGCATCCTCAAATGCTCAAGGAGAATCAGTTTGAAAAGTATCTTCAAGGAATATGGTTTGTTTTTCGTGTCAGAAGAGGGAGCAGCAGAGATGGGGAGGAATCCAGTTTTGCCTGACGTCCAGGCATCCTCTCCAAATTGCTTAGGTCAGAGAGAGTGTGTTATTTATTAGAGCCTGACATCTGTTGCTGTGAGATGATAAGCTCCATTAAAAAGCCTGGCCATCAATTACTACTAACACAGCTTCATCCCAGAGCAAGCCTCACACCATCCTGTGAGCCTGCACAGCCCTGGCTGTACCAGGCACCAGCATCGGCTATACTGTTCTGCCTCCTCTCTCCCTGGGGAAGCCAAGCAGGGCAGTCCCCTCAACAAGACCCCTGAGACCATCTTTTCCCAGGCCTTCTCTCTGTTCCTTAGAGGGCTGTTTTTGAGCCCCGTGTTTATCCTGCTTTCTCAGTGGAAAACAGAATTTAGAGCTATGTGTTGGCCTCAGTCACACAAGCCAAAAGAAGCTAGTCCGAGCTAAGCTTATCCAGAGTTAAGTAACTGGAAGATTATCGTGTCTTTGTTGGGGAAGGTCACTTGTGCTATTGTGATAACCACTGAGTACTTAGGCATGGATTCTAATTATACTATCCCCTGCCATGAGGAGTGTGTTCTGAGCAGCATTACCTCATTATTTGTGAGTTATGGTCAAATAGTTAGAAAAATGTACAGAAAAGAAAGAGTAGAGGGGTTCTTATTTAGGGATTTTTTATTCTGACAAAGAAGAATGTATACTTATTAATAGGACCAACATTCCCTCTGAACTGTTGGAATAAGGCATACCTAGTAAAACAAAGACTAGTGCAAAGAATAAAGGCTGGAAATGAGGAGATCTGGATTTCATCCAATCTATTTGATTTCCTGGGTGATCCTAGGAGGATGTATCACTTTTCTGAGCCTTGGTACCCCTCATCAGCAAGTGCTAGGCTAGTACCCACCTGTTACCACTAAACTCTACTTGATATGGGGGAATTCAAGTGAAAAGCATGTTTCAGGTAGCTGACATAGCTCTTTTTTCATGTCAAAAAACTTCCATCTCTACTGCCAGAGGTCAAATACAAATTGAAATCTTACTAAATAGAATTACGGACACTGTGTACGTGATGCCTTTTGTGCAGCCTGCATCTGATATTTATAGAACACTTCAGCTGTGGAACGTGCACACATATGTCCTGAACACACACCCTGTAAAATAATTCGAGATGCAGAACATTTTCAGATGTCAAGTTAAAACAGCTTCCTGGGAATTAGGCTTGACTGTTCAGATGTGCATGTTGGTTTCTGACAGGTGCCACCAGGGCTGCTCAGGGCTGTCATGTGTGATGTGGAGTCCAGCCAAGGCAGGAGGGCCCAGGCACTTGTTTCTATCACTTCTCATTAAGACATGGATTTTAGGGGGAAAAAAAGAAGAAGGAAGTATCAAAGAACGATCAGGAGCATTCATCCTGTGCAGATCATAGCAATAAGCAAAGGCCTTGTTTCTGCAGAAACAGGATTCTGTCTTATCTGCTGTCAGATCATTCAGCACAAGGGCCACTTGTGAAAATGAACATGATTCATGCCTTCCTGAAGTACAAGGTTGATAGAAATGAGCAAAAGCAGTGAGTAGGTAATGGGTCTGTTATCTTGCCTTAGTGATCCACAAATCTATAGCCAACAACAGAGCTAGGCTGGATGACCAAGCAAGAAGGTAAACCTGATAGTGGGGCTGTGTTCAAGACATGAGACGTGGAGAGAACTTGAAAGAGCCACTAGAGCAGCCAGCTAGAAATGTGCTAAGGTTTAACCAAAATGGTGGCAGTGAGTTGAAGTTGTTGGCATAAACCTCTTACTTAGTGATTGCCATGTTATTGACATTTTGTACATCATTTTCATTTCCTGGAAGAATTTGTTCAAGACATAAAGTACAAAGATTAGAGCACTATGGCCTGATGACTGGTCCAAGACACTGCCCAAGCTGCCTCTGACCTCCTGCCTTTCCTCTGCCTTTGCCTGCTCCCTTGCTGACAAGAGCGGCACAGTTGGGGACAAAAAAGCTGGAGGTGAGGCAACTTGCATGCAGGGCCCCACTTGCCCACCTGTGAAGTACCCTGGGAGAACCTTCATGGCTCATCCAGAAGGGTAAAGGCCTTTATGCCCATGGGAAGATCCGAGAATATTCTTGAGCAGTAATAGTCCTTAGAAGGGCCTGGTACCAAGGACCTTTAAGATAAGGTAAACTAGTCCCTGCCCTGTAACCAAACTTATTACTGGGGTTTATAGGTGAGAGAAAAGAAGGGTTCGGGATACTGTAATGGAGTAGGCCTAAAGCAACATGTTCCTTCATAGTAACCTCCAAACAGGCAGGGGGTGGGGTACAAGGGAGAAGAGGACAGGAAATTCCAGTGACTCTGATTTTCCCAGACAGATGTTTAGTCATGGAAAATGGAAAGCAAGAAAGCAGAAGACCAGGGGCACCTTGGTAAACCTTAATTCAAAGTCACTTTTGAGGGAAAAAATGATAATTCAGTTCTTTGTATGGAAGGTCAGTGTCAGGCTGCCTAGTAGATGTCATAGGTATAGAATATAGTCCTTCAATAGCCCAGAGGATAGATGAAAGAAATGCACAGATAACTCTGTTAAAAGTAGTAACGTGCGCAGATCCTGAAGAAGAAAGGTGATGTTTGGTTCTAGAGCTCTAGGAAGCTAAGTGTGAAAGATGGGCATGACATGGGGGACCAAAGCGAGGAAGGAGAGATGTTCCATGGGGCAGAAAGAACATGAGTTCTAAAGTCATCAAATCATCAGAACTCAAAGCCTGGTTCTGCTGCTTTCTTGTATTTGGCCTTTTCATGTGGTTCTTTGTTTTGTTTTCATTTATTTTTTGCTTTGATTTTGCTTCTGTAAGACTTCATTTCCTCACATGAGAATAACGGTCATCCCTTACAGGGAATTATAAGAGTTGATGAGAAAGGGACTGTAATGCCTGGAGTGGTATTGATGCTCAGTTAATGGTAGCTGCTGTTATTAACTGCCATGTTAACATATTTGATCCTTTTTCTGTAGGAAATAAGGTTTTCCTTAAGGTCTTACATTGATACATTGATCTATCTTAAGAGATAGGTAAATACTAATCGATCCTTCTTTGCCTCAGAAATAGTAACAAAGGCAGTGAAAGCATAATTTCTAGGTTCTTGTTCAAGAATATTAGTCTAGACCATCTTGCTCTCTCAGAGCCACCTCAATACCCAGAGCTTTCTAAACCCACTCTGGTTCTCTGATTGTCTGCATCGCCAGGTGTAGGGCTGGGAAAATGGCTCTGTTGGTAGAGTGCCTGCTCTGCAAGAACAGTGAGCTGAATTCAGTTTCCAGAACCCATTTATTTTAAACCAGTCACGGTGGCAAGACATGTAGTCCAGCACTGGGGAGGTAGAGACAATGGATTCTGGACTTACTGTCCTGCCAGCCTAGCCTACCTGTTAAGTTCCAGGCCAGTGATGGCGTGACGACACCCAAAGTTTTCCTGTGGTTGTGACATCCACATGTATCTGCATATATATAATCTCTCCTGCCTCTCTCTCCCACTCATAGATTTACCATATGTAGCAACTCAAAATGCAGACTGCCTAGTAATGCTTCAATAAATAAAAAATAATTGTATAAAAGTATCTCCATTGAAGTATTTAGGACATAGTTACACCAAAAAGTTAAATTTTGAAGTTTGAATACAGTGGAGGCCTCCTGAATTGAGGGGCAATCTAGGAGTCACAGAATAGCCTGTGCTTATCTGGAGGAGGATCCACTCTGCTGTCTCTCAGGTAATAAAATCTCCACCTAGAGGGCCTTGGACAAGCATCTCCAAATCACTTCCTGCACAGAGACACGCAGGGCTGATGGCCTCCACTGTGTGTGGAGGGATGGGTTTGACTGAGGAGGAATGTCTTGTACTGGTCCACACATATCCCAGCCCTCTGTGAACCTAAACAGTTCAGCCTTTACTGCTGCCTCCAGCTCAAAGGTTCTCTGGAGGATTTTTCTCTTTCTTTGGGACATTTTTGCAGACAGTTGATGGAATGAAAACTGCCTCTGTGGTCTAGTAGCTTGTCTTAGAATAGAGCCAGCCTCAGAGTCTGAGTACCCTCTTCTGCGGTATACTTCTGGGACTAGAGACAGCTGCCCAGGCGTGATGCTCATGAACTAACTGAATGCTGCTCCAGGAATCTGGGGATCCTGGTATGGAGCTGAAAGGACAGCTCAGAAGGGGTGTACTCTGCCACAGTCACACAGCTCCCTGTCTTCTGTTGGCTGCTTTGGGCTCTTCGGTGATTATTTGGGGGGTCTGAGAATTCCCAGCACTCGTGTTTAGTTGATTTCTGAATAGTTGATCTGGATTATGTGGTAAGCAATCCATACTCCACCTGGTATTGTATCCTTTGGGACACCACGCTCAGCTCTGTACTTGTACTCTTCTCCCGAAGGTAGTTGTTAAGCCCTAATAGACCACTGCTGGCAGGAGCTAGTGGCATTTTCTAAGACTAGGCTGATCCTAGCCTGCCCTGTTCATGCCTCCTTGCTGCTTTCTCTGCCCCACCCTGACCAAGTGTTCTGTGGTTGAGATGGAAAAATCCACCCGAGAGAAGATAGCTTTTAACCTCAGTTTCAGGGGAAGAATCTGTCCATGTAACATGAGGTGAAAATTAAAACAAAGCAGGGCGTAGGTTCAAGCAGGATAGCACCCTTGGGCTTAAGAGTGACTTTGACCTCTTATTCTTCCCAGACTAGAATGATTATCCAGCTGCCAGAGAGTTCTTAGAGGAATCAGTTCATTAAATGGTGTCACTGGCAAGGTAGTATTAACCCTAAGACCAGCTTTATCTAAATGCTCTGAAAGCAAACTTGACCGTGCAGGCAGAGCCAGCCCACGTGGAAGCCCAGAGCGTGATCATGGGATCTTCCACTCTTTTCATTTTCTTCTTCTTGCCTCAACCTGTCATGAGACCAAGAAAACTTGTTTTGAAAATGCTTGACAGCCAAAACAACCTGTTCTTAGCCTGGACAAGAGGACTTGTCGTCTCTGACCATTTATGTACTATTTGTCGTTGGACTAGCTGCTGACTGGAAAAAATGAATTTTCTGTTTTTTTCTCATATTGTTCACAGACAAGTGCCAGTGGCTTTCCAGTTCCTTCTGCCCTCTTTTTCCAGCCCTTCTCCAAAGATACTTTAAGACTATGTCTGAGTCTTACTGATTAATGACCATGAGCAACATACAGTATGGAGGCCCTAGCCCCTGCTTCCATCTCTGCAAGCCAAGCTGGTGGGGCAGGTTATCTATCCCAACTAGGACAGGTTTTAGCCTATACAAAGATTTTTAACCTGTGAATTTTCCACTCTCTTTTGTTCCTTCTGGAAGGGTAAGCATCTTGGTCAAAGTCTCTAGTCATCCAAGTGGCCATTTTCATCTTGCCCTTGGTGGCTCTTAGGCCCACAGCAGTTATCTCTGTTCCTCTGCCAAACCTCACAAGTTCATTCTTGGACATCCAAATGATTCACTTCACCTTACCTCCTCTACACATGGAGGGCTCAAACTGGATATGAGTTTGAAAGACAGCCAAAAATCTATACTACTAGCACTTGTTTTTATAATAAAGTTTTATTGAAACATAGCTACCCCTATTCATTTATATCTTGTCTACAGCTATGATCAGTACAGAGCAGACTTGAATTGTTGTGACAGAGTATATAATCTACAAAACTAAAAATATTTATTGCCTGGCCCTTTACAGAAAATGTGCTGATGAACCGGGTGAGCTCTGGGGTTCTAACATGGCCTTTGTAGGAGTTTTTTATAGGAAGAATTCCCAGAGAATCAGTAAGGAGCTGGCTAGAAAAAGGCTTCTTTCTTTCTTCCCTATAGTTGGCAATACAGGCTCACGCTCTGACATTGTTGAACTGCATAATGCTTGTTCTGCTGTATTTTTAGGGTTTATTTTGCTATGTGTCTGTATTTATTCACTGGTCTACTGGCTCTGGCACCCATGGTATCCACCAGTTTGGAGGGGGACTTCCCCAGTTGCATGGGACTGACTGTATTCAGTGGCTTGGTTCTAGGTGGGATACCTGCTTGTACCCACATGGAAAGGAATGCTGACTCATCTGCTTGGTAAACATGGTTGAAAGGGAACCACATGCTGCCTTCGAGAACCCATATGTCTGCCCAACCCTCAGCCACCCCTGCCCTGTTTGGATTTGCCTTGTCTCATGATCTGAGCAGTGGGATAGAGGAGAATGACCCAAAAGTGCTGGGGTGATTGGTTGGCCATGGTAAGAAAAGCAGCAATAGGCTGAAGAGACCTCTAAAATGCAAGCTAAGAATGACCTAATCTGTTTCACCTTTCTCTCCTCAAAGCCAGTCCAAACAAGGTTGTAATTTATAGAATTTACTTCCCAGTGAAACTCTCATACATATGTTCAGTACCAGATCCCTAATAACCAAGAATGCAAAAGTTAATGATTCTCCTATCAGGACCACTTTGGCCTGTAAGAAAACTTTGTGCAGACTAGAAGAGGCTGTCCCCTTTGGATTGGTACAGAGTTCGACTAATGGCTTAGGGTAGAGCAAAAGCTGTCCCTTTTCTCGGGGCCTTCTGCCTCTGAATGAGCACACGACTTAGCAAGCCGAGCACAAGCTAGATATTAGCCTCCTCTTGCTGTCCCTGCCTAGAAACTATACTTCCAAATACTGTAGCCCTTCCTGAGACCCACCCAGTGTGTCTGCAGGGTCCTGCAATATGACCCAGGCTGACCATGAGAAGTTAACTCTGCTTGGTCTTGCCTTCAAGACCAAAACATCCAGGGCTGACCCCTGGCACAGCCCTTCATGCCTACAACAAGTCTGCAATATGAGTATGGCTCCCAGGCCCATGGCTGGAGGCCGAGTATTCCATGCCTGGGAGAAGAGACATGGCTCTCTTCCTCAAGTCTGATTAGTTCAGGTACTGATGTTGGCTCTGCCTTGCCATTTCTGACCTGAAACTGGCTCAGCTTGAGGAATGCACATGATTTTCCATGCTGGTCTATCTCAAAGGCAGCACACTAACAGCACCAAGAAATGTGCTCAGAGGTTCAGAATAGGCAGACTCCTCGTGGGGCATTGACCTCACTCCCAAGGCACTAGGTTGTACACTGCCCAGTGGGCACAGTGACAGCATTCCTCTGCAACCCCCCCACTCTGCTATGCACAGTGTGCTGTCAGAGCAGTTTGGAGAAAGCTCTGAGGAGCTCCTTGTGGGTAATACTGTATTGTGGTCAGATCTGAGTTCACTCCTCAGTTCACACTGGCAGTCTGGTGATTGTATTTGGGCCAGCCTTGTGGATGAAGTTTTAAAACTTCCCATTCTCCTCTTCCCAGCCTGCATCTGTCAGTGGTTTCCAGAGTTCAGAGGCTAGAAAGAATGGGGAAAAAAAGAAGCTGAGAGCCTGCAGTAGCGAACACTTAGTACCTTTTTCCTGTCCTTATTCCTAGTTTTAAAAGACTCTGGGCACAGAGAATGTCATGCATCACTGTTTTGAGCCCCTAAAGCATGAAGAGCACCATGCTCAGGAACAGCACTTCCTTCTTGGTGGCCTCACGAGAGGGAGCTGTGAAGATGAAGGGCAAGCATGCACATAAGCATTGTCTACCCCATGGGAGACAGGAAAGTAGGCCAGTGAGGTCAGTACAGGATTTGCCATGGATGGTAGCATAAGACCATACTCAGAGCCTGAGAAAAAGATACCTCCCTGTTAACAAATGCTCCTGATTAGGCTCCTGGTGTTGCACCTCATGTTCAGCCTCAGTATGCTGTGGTGGCTGGGCACAGGTTGAGTAAGCACTCAATGGGTCCTATCTAGTGAAACAAGCCTCAAGCCCCAGTGAGACCCTATCTCAAAACACAAGGTGATCTGCTCCTGAGGAACAATATCTGAAGTTGACTTTCAGGCACATGCCTTCAGACACGTGCGTGTAAACACGCAGACAAACACACATAGACACATACATATACACACATGCACCCATGCATGTCTACCTAGAAATGTTTGTTGAATTAAAACAAAGTAAAGGTCTGGTGACAATGGAGTGGGGGAGGAAAGGAGACCGGGGAGTCTGTGGTTCTTCCCATGTGCCTGCATTGTGTCTCAGAGCAGCCACGGCACAGGAATATGTGGAGACCCAAGGACTTCCCCAACACACAGAGGGAACAAGTGATGGATCAGTTTTTTAATCAGTTCTGATTCTAAAACCTCGGAGTAGACAGGGTTGGTTCCAGGGTGTTCTCCTCGCCGCAGAATGACATCAGGAGGCTCCATGTCTAGTACCTGTCTTTTCCCAATCTTCTCCCAGGTCAATGGCCCAGACCAAATCCAAGCCCAGAAGGTCTGGTTCTAGACAAGACAGTAGAAATCATGTGAAATCAAAACAGTAGGCTGTGATCCCACAAGCCAAGCCTTATACTCTGAGGGTCTCAGGTTTTAGGAAAACGAGTCTTGAATGCATGTTCCTTCCATGGTAAGCCACTGTGAGAAACAATGTGCTTTTGGTAAAGGAAGGTGGAAGTCCTCACAGGCATTCAGCAAAGCAGTGAGAACCCAGAAATCTCTCTAGGGTGTTGGTAGTTTCTCCCTCAGAGCTAGATTCTTGAAAACCAGCTTAGCAAAGGATTCCATGTACTCCTCTGCCTCGCACCCAATCCTGATGCCTTCTGGCCCCATCTTTCAGGGAAGGAGGATCTTGGACTTTCTTGTTGTTGTGTTGGGTCCTAGCTCAGCACTCATGTGGTTTTTTTTTCTCAAGTTTAATACCAGGTATTTATTCCGATGAAATGGAGCAGAGGTAGAAAATGAAAGAAAACAGAAAACTAAAGAGATTGTTATCTGCCAGGATCTTCTCCAAAAACTGGTCCTGGGAATTGACTGTTATTGCATAGACCAATAAAACAGATCCATAGGTGGGCAGGCATGTAGCTGAGTAGTAGCACTCTTGTATAACATGTATAAGGCCCACAGATCACTTTCCAGAACTAAAAGAGAAAACAAAAAAAGGAATAGAGTCTTAGGAAAGAAGAGTAGTCAGTCAGTCAGTCAGTAGTCAGTCACTGAATAGAAAGTTGGAGTATTTCTGTGACACTAAGATGATACAGACCCCCCAAATAAATCCAGAGTCAACACTAGAGTCAACCTTCCAGGGATGGAGCCAGGTAATCCAAAAAGCTGCATTAAAAACTAAGCAGACCACAGTACCAAAGTAAGTAACACTCAGATTTTTCCTACACTTAAGAAAGCACTCTGTTCTCAGGGTGCAGATTGGATGGTGGATCCTCCAGCCATCCGGCCCCTCCGTTCATGAGCCACAAGCTCAGGTCATGAGTTACCATAAAAGTGGACAATTTATATGCAAGTATTGAGCTCCCTATCCTGAAAGGTCCCCAGAGGGTCACCCCTCACAAGTGCTTTTATGGCAAGTCCTGCCTCAGACAGCCTCCTAAGACTTCTCCCAGCTCTGTTTCTCTAGCAACAAATGAGTACTCAACAGTTACCTGAGGCTGGATAACTGGCTAGGAATGGTTAGCACAGAACACTCCTGACTGATCCCAACCCAGGCCTCAAGAGAGGAAGAGGTAGATTTCCAATAGGCAGAAAGCACCCCCCAACACATTTCATGGTATAGGAAAGTACCCTTTACCTGCAAAATAAAGGGGCTCTACTTAGCTGGCTCCCAGACTTGCAAAAGAAAATTAATTATTGTTTGTGATACACTTTAAGATCCCCCGATGAAAGGCCTTGTATAAATGCAAATTATTATTATTATTGTTATTAAAGGTGCTAGACGTCTGGCCTGCTGCTTAATGTCCTGGCATAGATCTTAGCAGAAAAGAAAGCAAACTCCAGGCAGAGTTTGCTCAATAGCAGTAATGAGTGGGCCAAGGAGAGCTTGGCCCATGATTGTAAAAGCAAAGCACCTGGCTCCCTTCAGGGGCCAGCATGCTGTTTTCTGCCCTGGGAGTCAAGTGTTTGTGTGTTCCCTGAGGGTCGAGGCCCTGCTCACATGCATTTCTTCACTCCTGCAGGAACCAACCATCACTAGAGCAGAAACTGTCTGTGAGAATGTGAATATCAATGTCTGGTTGTCAGCTGACTCAAAGCATGAAAAGAAGATGGCCAAGGTGGATACTGTCCATCATTCTTAGGATCCTAAGTCAGATCTGGAGACACAGGGAAGCTACATAGAAACCTCAGATATATGCAGTGCCTCTGATAATGCTTATTAAGCTTGTGAGGGAACCCCTCCAGCAAAGCACAGGGAGAGGTCGTTTGTTAAATTACTACTTCCACTTGAAAAACCACCTCTGACTAGACTGGGTGGATTGATACCAAAGAAATAATAATAATAATAAACAATAATGGATAATAGTATACTAGACCTAGCAGTTGCCTCAGAAACCATTCCTTCATTTTATGGATGAGGCTTCTAGGACCCAGAGAGGTAAAATGGCTTATCCGAGGTCACATAACAAGTGAGAAGCAGAACTGGAATCCCTCAAGCATCCCACATCTCAGTCCATACATTCATCATGCTGGGATATAAAATGTCCCATTTACAGTACTCTGCACAACTCCAGAAAGTTTTAAGATGTCAGATATCATCTGTGTCACTTCTTTTGTCACCTGGTAGATACCCCTTTCTTGCAGTTCCTTTTCCTCCTTCCAGATATTCAGAGTAGCCTCAGTTTTTATTAAATGACACTAATACTTCCAAGAACCAGGCGAGCAAGTGAGAAGATCTAGTTTATACCTTTTGTCGCTTGCTAACACAGTCATAATTCTAATGAGAAGCTACCCAGTGCAGGTCCTAATGAGTAGTTAACACCTCTAGATACCAACCACAAGAGGGAAGGCCATTTGAGGGTCTACAGATCAAATGCAGGGAATAGCAGGGATGCCCATAGGCAGCTCCTGAGATCCTTTACTGGGTAGTTGGCAATTCTAATAAAAGTTTTAGTGGAGGAGAGGAAAATTAAGCTAAAATATTCATTGGGAGGGGAATAGCCACCAAATAAAGATATTTTTAAATCCCCTCTCTTACTCCTCCATGTAGATAAGGAAATAGAGGAGTGATTCATGTGGCAGAGCCTCACATGGAGCCTAATTCCCCACTCAATACTAGGGCTCACTCCACTGGAAATTATGGCAGGGTGGAAAGAATGTGCTCTTTGGACTCAGCAGCCCTGGCTTCGTAAATAGCCTTGTTAGTATATGATCTTAGAAAAACCATTGGGCATCTCCAGATCATTGATTTTTCATTAGCAGAAAGAAAGACACTAACCTAATAGTGGGCCTGTTCTGAGTCAATGGAAAACCACAGAGATGAAGACAAGCAACACAATGCCTGACATGAGGCAGGCTCCTCCCTTCCTCTATATTTGTGGTATCTAGATATGTTTTTACCACAATCCATAGCAAGATATTTATTTTGTGCCTATTTTAGTAAATATAACCAAAACAAAAGTTTCACAAAATAACATTTCCCCTTGCCACATGTGATGTACACTGAGTTTATTTCACTTATTTTAATGCTGGTCATGGTCCACTAAGTGCACTTCACACCTACAAAGAGTACACAGTCCACTGTGAAAATAAGTCTGCTTCGTACCATGAGCGGATATCATCTGCCCACACTGTACATGTGCCCTTCCCATCTTTCCTTTCCTCTCTGTCTGTAACTGACACCTGGGGCTATGCAGCTTTGTGCTGAGACCACATGCAGGACTGGCATGGAGGAGCGTGAGCCTTGTGGATACAGAGCACATAGGACTCCTCTGCTTCCTCCCAACCTCTCTAGTGCACCTGTTTCATGAATGAAGAGATCCCAGAGAGCCTCCACCTCTCACGAGGGCCTTCTGTGAACACCTAGTCAGGAGGGGAAAGACCCAGAGCACTGAGATACTAAAAGCTGTGCTCAAAAGCCAGCAAAGGCAGGTCCTGGGGCACCTGGGAAAGTGATGAGCTACAGACCCCTAGATGCTGAGGTCCAGCATTCAGCACCATAGCCACATTTACCACCTGGTAAGCAGTACACCAGAGCCCTACACAGATTTGGCAAGGAGAGGAGTTGACGTCCTAAGGCTTCTTCTTGGAATTAGTAGTAGGCCCTGGGTCTAGGCTGATGCCCAGCGATGCTGAGTAGAAGCCTTGAGATGCCATCCTGGGGACTATGCTATGGAATCCAAACACCACAGTCCCTGTGGTCGGCCTTGCGAGTAGCCTGAGCACTTCCACTCTGAGGGCCATCCTTGTTTTTTCCCCTTTTGCTGACTAAGCAGCAGAAGGCCATCTGTGACCTTAATGATGATTCACCACCATCAGACAGGCGGCCACTTCTCCACAGCAGGTAAGCTGATGAGTAGCCAGCCTGTGGCCAAGACTGTGGTCAGGTCCCTGCACCCTCTGTGGGCATCCACATTGCCTTTACCACATCCTGGCCTGTACTGAGCTCCTGCTTATGCAGCCCTGGGCAGAGCAACTGGAAGATCTACTGCCTGGGCACACCAGGCAGGTGCAGATGGAGAGACCAAAGGAGCACAGAGCTGGGCTCGCTCAGGCTTCCCAGACCCCAGGCAACCCCTCATTCCTTAGCTTCTGATACCTACTACCTGGCCTCAGTCCCAGCCCTGCCAGGTACACCCTGTCATCCCAGTCCTTCTCACTGGCCACATGGTCACACTGCCACCCCAGCCTCTCATCAAGTGGGCTTCAGAAGGAAGGAGAACTTCTAGGTAATTTTGATCACCTTTAGAATTTTTAAATACCCTGTGATTTGGCAGGACCCAGATTTCATCCCAATACTTTGATGTGTAGAAATGGATATCTGAAATCCTCCTAAGACAGCTTTTGATTCAGTTTAGCAATACTGAGACCACAACTCAGCCTTCTCAGAAGCGAGGAGGTGAACTGTGTAACACACAATCTAGACACAAGTCTAAACATCCCCAACCTGGGCCATGGTGAGATGGGCACCCAGGGTGCTGTGTAATCCAGCCTAAGGAAGATTGAGTCTGACTGAGGACAAGGGCCTGTGCCTGAAGCCGTCAGTCTGTTGACATTGTGTTCTCACTTGCTATCAAGACTTTGCATCTCCAGTGTGCTAATTCCTCATTTTATAAGTATGGGCCCCCTGGAAACAAACCAGACCCACTCAAGAACTGGCATGTGTGGCAAGACTGTCCATGAACCGTTACAAACACTTGTTTGTTCCTAAAGCCCAGAGCAAAGAGACAGGCTGCCCATTGCTCAGGGCACAACTGCCAGACGGACTCCTACTGGGCAGTCACTGGTTCACCATAGCACCCAGAATTAGATGGACAGTTTTTGGAAGGTTTGTACAGTATCAGAATGAAGCCATATTTCTTTGTAGAGATCCTATTGTAAGCATGGCCTTTTGACATGAAGCAGGCACCCAGAATGAGTCAGTATTTACAGTGGTGATCCAGGACAATGAGGGCAAGGCAAGACCAAAGACCATGAGGCATGATTAGCAGGACTTGTCTTACACTATTTACAGGACAGCTTTGATTTTCATACCATAATCGGTTTTCATATGACTGATGAAAAACATGTGCCAGTTGAAGTCACAGCTGCAGAATAAAAACTGGAAAAAAGAATGAGACTTAGACATTTGGAACTTGCCTCTATTTGCAAAATGACCTCTGGATTGATTTATATGTTTTTGATTTCCTGACAGTGAGGGTCGTGTCCCTGAACCACTTCTCCCAGCCCACCCCACTCCACCACCACATTGGCCTGGCTCAGGCAAACATCATGTGTCTCATCTTAAAATTGCCCCAAAAAAAAACCATTTTTGAATTCCAGAATCCAAGTCCTGTTTTGGAAGAAAGCAAATGTTTAGGCTTTTGCAAAATAGAAAGGTCTGTCTAAGGACCAGGCCAACTAACTATGCCCTTGTCTTGGGCAGCTAGTCATGATTTTTAAACAGCCCCTAGCCAACAGCTACAACCTCCTTCCTAATCAAACCTCTAGCCAAAACTAGAACCGAAGAACATGCCCAGCAGGTCTGGGAGAAGATGATGAGGGCCCAAGGGTGCCTCTGGCTGAAAAGCTACCCTCAGATGCCACCAGTATGCCATCAAGCAAGTCAGGTTGAATTTCAAAAGGTGCACTGTGTCTCAGTGGCATTGGCTAAATGGCCAGCATAAGGTATGGTGGAGGGGTTCCGTGCCTCTGGCTACCAGCTCAATGCAGTATGTGGGGAAGAAGGACTCAATCGATTCAGGAATCAGAGGGAAGAATTTGAACTGAGGACACGGACCCTAGGACCTCTTTACCCCATACAGGGTGTCCCACTTCAGCCCTATATGACTCTGGACCTCTCTCTCTCTCCCTTAGACCCAGCTTGGTCCCCATGGTAACAGTTGCATGGTTATCTATTAGGGCAGCTGCTGTGTCAAGTACTTACCATCTCATTGAATCTTTTAAGATCAAGAACCTTTTAAGGTAGCCACAACTATTAGCATATTAGAAATGAAACTAAAACTAATGTCACCTGCCCAACAGATCCAGCTAGTAAGGAACATAACCAGGCCTCAGAGCCTGTGCTTCCTGACCTGTCCTCCACAGCCTGCAACCATAAACCTTAGTCATCATCAGACAAAACTCTCAGCTGTGTGGATGAAGGAACTGAATCCCAAAGGGAAGGACCCTAAGTCCAAAGTGGAGAAGAAGAGGCTGCTGAGCACTGCTCCTCCAGACTTCTGGCCCTTTCTACACAGAGCAGACCTAGTCTCAGACTGGAGTCCTTTTTCTGCTTTTTATTTTCCTCAAACTCTTGGATCAGGCTGGGTTTCTGAAACCTTGAGCCATGGGGCTGAGATCAGACAAGGTTGTCAGAACCTTATTCCACCCTGAGGCATAATGAGCTCTGAATTGATCTAAAACTAAGAATCTCTTCTAGTGTGAGTATAGTGAGGCTAACTCCAAGCCTGGTTCTCCTGTGGCCCCCCTGGCCAGCTAATGCGAAGGCATAGAACCTCCCCTACACTTCAGAAACTTTCTGAACACTTGGTCACTGGGTCACAAATTTGCTTTCTTCTTTCTTTATTTTTAATTGTGTGTATATGTGTGGGCATGTGCACATGACTGCCAGGACCCTCACATCCCCCGGAGCTGGAGTTCCAGGCAGCGCTGGGCCAACCAACATGGGTGCTGGAAAGGGATTCAGGCCCTCTATAAGAGCAGTGACCATTCTTAACTGTTAATCCATCTCTCCAGATCCCAGACTTTTTTTTAAGATGACAATAACTAGGGCCATTAGCATGGTACTCGCCCCCTACAGCAGCTCTTCATTTTCTCTGATAAAAAGCTAAATAAATGAAAACAGTGCTTTAAAAACATCTATAAATGAGTGGGAGCCAGTTGTCATTTTCCCCTTCCTCCTCCTCCTCCCCCTCCCTTAACTGATTTAATGAGGATCCAAGCTAAGAAGCACTTGCTGCAAACAGCTGGGAGCATCAGGCCTTTAAATAGCCCTCACAACACTTCCCCTTGGCGGCTCGCAGTTTGCCCTGGCAGGGAAAGCCCGGGACACACAGGAAACTTCAGAACTTTCTGCAAGGGAAAAGCTTGTCTCTCTCTCTCTCCTCTCTCTCTCTCCCTGTTGATCCCTGATGCCAAGACCTTTTTGTGTGAGGACCTTGCGGCCCCTTTCCCAAGAAGTTTCTAAGGAAAAACTAAACCAAGTAGCTGAGTAGCTTCAGGGCCTGTGAGACTGTGGCCCTGAGAGGAATGGCAGAGACTCCCTCAGGCGAAGTGCCAGGCTCAGGGCAATGCCAGGGCCAGTCATCACAGCTGGCACCGTCCATTCACAAGGCGTGTTGGGGTTCTGCTGTCTCTTAGCTACAACCTCTTCCTGAGGCCCTCTCCCAAAACACAACCAGAGTGGCCCCATCCTCAGTGCCCTTGAGGCAAGGGCTAGAGAGGCTGGCAGCAGCCTGTCCACTCTGACCCTTGGAAGAAGGACCACTAGGCTCTTCCCAGCTGTATGTCCAGGCTGCTGGGGAAATAGCAGCCACTGAAACATGTGAGGAATGAACAGCCACCGTGTCTGGGTGGCAGCCAGTGATTGCCACACTTTTTCCCTTGTTGGCCTCATATCAGGACTTCTCTTGGTCTACCCAGCTTTACTCTACGTCAATGACTCCTCCTGTGACCTCACAGCTCCCCGTTGTATATTAAGGATATTTGCCGTGGTGCAACGATGGGCAAGTGATTTGAGGTATGAGAGAAGGTGACTTGTGCTGTGCTGGTCAGAAGTGGAGGAGAGGGCTTTATCTGTCTTCCTCTGATTGTCAGCACAAATTGAAATTAAAAACTGGATAGATTTTCTTCATTGGTACCTAAATATTAAATACTACATCTCTCGGTTTTGCGGGGCGGGTTTCTCTCTCATCCACCTTCTTAAACAGTACAGTGGATGTGTCAACTACTCCTTACCGCCTATTGGCCATCATGAACCACATTCATTAAAGCCATGTTGAACCAGGTCCAAACCATTAAGAGAACACACTCCATTTTACAGGGGCCAGTGGTGTGTGTCCTATCAGGAAGGATATAGACATATGGGGTTAATGCCCTTGAAGCACAAGTAGAGTCTGTATGCATCTCGAGGCCAGGGAAGACTTAGAAAGTGAGAAAATCTAGCCTGGGTGAGAATAAAGATGGAGAATGACATGTGTGAGGGAGAGCAAGTACTAAAATGGAGGTGTAGGTACACAGACTTGAGGCCTGTCTCCTGGACCCTGGACAGACTTAGGAGAGTCTGTAATATTCCCAAGTCACATGAGATATATAAAATGGAGGTGAGAGGGTCTACCTATAGTTTTTCTGGGGAGAGGATACCTTGTTTTCTTAGCTTTTCAAGTAAGTCACAAAAACATAATAGAAAAGAAGGATAAATGAGTTGGAGCCAGGTAGTGAGAGTCACTGGGAGCCAGGATGAGAGTTTGGGGACCATTAAGATTTAGACTTCTGTGGTGACAGAGTCCACACTCTAAGGGACTCCATCTGTCTGCAACAGAAAGGTATGGCTGGTCTTTTTCCAGGGAAGCAGGCTTCTATAGCAGTTTTGTTGAAAAGTAGTAAGAGCAGGGAGTGTCACCAAGAACAAAGGACCGTGCAGAAGGAGAAGAAAATCTTAAGGGTGCATTCACCACAGGGATTTAGGGAGCCATGGAAACTGGGGACTCTCTTATAGAAGTGCAAACTGGCCAGAGCATCTAGGTCAGAATGCCCTGCAGGTGGTTAGGACTGCTGAACTGGAAGTTTGGGAGGGGAAGGAGGGTGGATTCCAGGCTGGAGTGTGTTCCGCTGAAAGTGATGCAAGCCTTCAGTTAACCATAAAGTCGACCTTGCTCTACAGGAGAATGGAAAGCAGCAAGGAGGCAAGCTAAAGGAAAGGTTGTGTCGGGGAGAGAGGCTGGAGATCCATGCTGCTTAAAGTCACAGAATTAGAGAGGAGAGAAGGATGGAGGGAGGGAGGAAAGAGGTTTTCCAGAAAGCAACTAGTTTCTAAATGCCACAGAGATGCTCTATGGGTGCCAGGACTGAGAGAAGCCCAGGTATTCAGAGCAACTGAAGTGGAAGGGATCCGCGGACTTGGTAGAGGAGGGAGTCAGGTCATCAGTAACTGCATTCACTCTGATCTGGAAATGGTCTCACAAACAGCCCCCAGGGCCTGTTGGGTCACAGCACAGGATCTCTGCTGGAGCTAATTCCTGAGCAGACTTCTGTTCTCTCTCAGGTGGGTAATGCCTTCTTGCATTGATGCTTGGGCACATATACTTCTTGCCTTCCAGTTAGTTCCTCTACACCTAACTTGGCTGGCGCCTGGGAGCCAAGCTTATTAGAACCAGATCCTAACTAAGATAAGACTGTACAGATGCTGACAGATCTTCCTGGGGGCCCCTCTCAATTCTTGACATTGTTCTGGGAAAGTGAGATTGCTGGGTGTCTAGATGTATAAAGTTGACCAAGATTGTGTGGGGGTTGGTCAGGGACTAGGAGGTAAGACTGGGTAATGAAGGACTTACCCCACCCTCTACAGGACTCCCTTTCCCAACAGTGCCCTTCAGTGGCTGCCTGGCAGGGTCCTCGGTGCTCCCTGAAATGCTCTTGCCACCTGCTCAGTGTTGATTCTTTGTCTGCCTCTTCCTTTAAATTAGGATCTCCTGCATAGCAGGTCATCCCACCAGTGCCTGGCACAGAGTGGGCTTAGCACATGCAGTCTTCTGTTGTGGCATGTGGCTCTGCTTCTGCAGAATAGAAATATGGGCATCTGATCCAGGCGTGGTGGTCCTCACCTGTAATCTCAGCACTCGGTAGGCTAGGGCAGGAGGATTGCTGGGAGTTAGAGGCCACCCTGGGCTACAGAGTAATACCATATGTGTCCAAAAGGCAAACTATGGTCTGCCTCAGATCCTACCTGTCACTGGAGAAGGTTTTCTTAAAACCCAATCAGGAAACCAGACAGCACATGTGTTTAAAAATATAGGCCATAGACCATTTGAGAATCCTTAATGGGCTTTTTTCTGTATCTGAAGTCATGGGTCTAACTGAGAATGTGGCCCTGCTGATATTTCCAGTCACAGAAATAATGGGGTGTCAAAATGGCACTCTGTGCCATGACTTGGATCAGGCCCTGTCTTTGGCCTAGGGAGGGGCAGCAGCACCTGAGGATGGATGTCTAATGAACTTGGCCATCATAAAGGTCTGCATACAGGCCCTTTTAATATCCATGAAAGATAGCATGTACCTCCCCTGGAAAAAGCCAGAGAGCTTTGCCTCAGAGAGGAGGAAAATACAACCCAAGATGCATGAGCAATAAATAACAACTGTTCTGAATTAGGTTGAAAGTTCTGAGTTGCATTTTTTTCAAGTTGTTTGTGCTAACCGCAGTTTTTCCTCCCCTTTTTCCCACCAGGGCTTATTTCAAAACCTTTGTCCCTCAGTTCCAGGAGGCTGCATTTGCCAATGGAAAGCTCTAGGAAACACCAGTGTTGAGAGGCGGCCAGACTGCTGGGTCCACATGTGTGTCAGCACACAGGCCACTTCCTGGAAGCCACTTGGAATGTCTGCATGGCGGTGTTTTGCTCACACAACAGCACTGTGTACCCCAGACAGCCCCGCTCTGCTGGAACCCAAACTGGAGCTAGCTGGTGGTACCCTGAATCCTAGCACCCCTTACTGCTGTCTGCTCCCCCTTTCCTCGTTGTGTTTCTTAGCTGGAAGAAATAAACTCTTATATGACACAGAAAATTTCCAGGGAAAGTAAGATGTCATAAATGCACACACACTTCTTTCAGGCCTTTGTCCTGGAGGCTTTTTTTAAAAGTTTTGGGTGAACACCCCTTGGTTTTATTTTTCCTCTTGAAATGAGTGTCATGTGTATATGCCTCTGGGGGACATGTTTTACACCCCTAATATTCCCTGTCAAGGCAGTCTTCTACTAAACAATCGGTGACTAAAGGAATCTGAATCTGCAGAGTCAGTCCCCAACCCCACAGACCCAAAGCTGGCACTTGGTAACATGTGGATTCCGACACCACCCTTCCATCCCAGCCCCTGGCTCCTGTGTGGACCCCTTTTCACAGCCCATGTTGGCATCATTGGATTTGCTGGATACATAGGAAGGGACTCCATCTTTGCCCATCTCCCTAGGCTCATGGGAGCTCCATGGGCTCCTGAAGTACTGTGTGAATTGTTCATAGAAGATAAAGACTGGAGGGTTATAGGTTGTCACTGGTATATATCTAATATCTGACCTGACAGCCCTGTAACCAGTGAGAGTCAAAGCCAGGCATCATGGCACATGCTTATCATCTGAGCACTCAGAGACGAAGGCAGGAGGATCATGAGTTTGAGGCTAGCCTGGGCTATACAATGAGACCCTATGTCAGAAGCCATTGATTTGCCACCTTGACTCCATCCTCTGTCCCACCCATCCGTGCACACATGGGAGAATCAATGCCCAGAGACTCCAGGGACCCGTGGCAGACCAGGAGTTGTGTGGGAAGGGGCATCATCACCAGGCCATTCATAACAACACACAGCTCCCTAGCCTGCACTCTACAGATTACAGTCTGCTCAACCACTCAAGGCCTACACATACAGTTTGATGTTGTATGACCTACCATGAAGGCAACTTTCAGCACACAGAAGGACCCAGAAGCCAGAGAAGCAATAGCCGCCTGGCTAGCCTGGGCTCCCTCTTCTGCCTGTAGCCCTCCCCTTCCACAGGAAGCCAGGACCCCTCTCGCAAGGCACACTCAGTACTCTCACTTGTCTCCTTCCTGTGATGGCTCTTAGAGCCAGCTGTTATCACATGAGCCCCAAATGAAGGGGCCCTGGGTCCCATTGCTCCTCCCTGTAGCCCAGTGCTGGGAACATTCTCAGAAGTCCGGAGAAGACCTTCTTCTGGGCTGTCCACTGGGGGCTGCCTGCTGTCACAGTGGAAGTGCTTTGCCCCGTGCCCTTGGGAATTCCCAGAACAAAACAGTCCCGTGTCTACACCCTCACTCTGCCATTAACTGGCTGCATGACTCAAGTCAGTTCATTCCTTTCTGTAGTACAAGAAGTAGGGCTAGACCAGTCTGTGGCCTCAGCTCACCAGAATCTCCCAGGGAGCTTTTTAGGAACTCCTGCTCTTGTCCCAGTACAGAACTGTTGAACCAGACTCATGAGCTGGAATGTGAGCATCTGGACTTTAGTGGAACTCCCCTGGGAGTCTGCTGGATGGTTCACACTGCAGTCTGTTCTGGACATTGCCCTCTCCTCAGGCAGATGTGCAACAGGCTCCAAACCCTCCCCAAGGCTCCATGGCATGGCCCCTTAGACTGTGCTGCGTACCCTGCACCAAGGAGGGGCATGTATTGGGCCTCGGCTCCCCACTGAGTCAAAAGCTGATGGAGCCAGGACTCCTTTGGAACCTGGCAGGCATTTCCAGATCTGGCATGGGATGGCTGGTGGTATGGAATATACATAGACTGAACCTCTGCATTTCAATGGCCATTCGACTATGCCAGCAACCAGTGGTGGCCATGCCATCTGCAGCCTGTTCCCATCTACAGCTGTTTCCCTCCTGCCCTTGCCGACCCCTAGGGTTAGGCGAGCCAGGTGATTAATGACATCCTCACACACAGTGAAGCAGACACTGTCTGTCTAGGAAGCGCTGTCGTAGACATGGATGGGCTTAGAGCCTCTTTAGAGCAGACCCATGATGTAAGTGAGTAGCTGGGGTCAGTCCTCTTTCACAGATAAGGAAACGGGATCGAAGAGGTTAAATGAATCACCCATGATCACCAGCCAGGCAGTGAGCCCAGAGTCCCAGTTCCTGATCCAGCAATGCTGCTCAGATACATCCATAGGTCTGAGGAACATATTGAGTCTCCTTTATCTTTCCCAGTAAAAGGTGATATACTGTGTAGGCTTTGCGGATAGAGATTATGTTTACAGTTGATGCTCAGCTTACCCCAGAGGGAGTTTGGATTGATTTTCTTAGTGGAAAATAAAGAACAGAAAACAGAGCCAGAGAGATGGCTCAGCAGGGAAAAGCACTTGCTGCGCCAGCCTGGTGAGCTCAGCTCAGTCCCCAGAACCCACATGAAAGCTGGACGCAGTGGTGCAGACCTGTGATCACAGCACTCAGTGACGGGGTGGGAGACAGAATTAGCACGAAGCTCTCAAACAGAGCAAAGCAGCAGCAAAGAGAGACCCTGCCTCCAATCAAGGTGGAAGGAGAGAATTGACCCCCAGAAAAGTGTTGTCTGTCCTACAAAACGCACCGTGGCACATGCTTGCACACACCATGTACACACATAAATAATTTAATTGATGATTGAAAAAATAAAAGAAAATGACAAATCAGCACTTTATATGGATTCAAACACAGGGTCATGTGGTTTTCATCCCAGCAACAGAAGCAATTGGGATGAGAGGCCTGGCATATTTCTTAAGCATCTCACTGGCTTCACCCATTGGCTTTGTCCATCAGGAAGCATTGTACCTGATCACAGAGTGCAGCCGAGGACTAATTAGTAATTGGTTATAAAATGCTTTCAAGATGCCAAGTGCCATAGAAGCGAGCACATTATTATTACCTCATAAATCCTGTCTCCAGCTTACTCAGCCCTTGTAATTTAAGGTGAGTCTTTAGCTCAGCCCAGACAAGGCAAAGGACTCGGATGTGTTTACTAATAATACTTGAGTATGATGGGGCATCCCCTGGGGGCCCGAGAAGAAAGGACAAGAAACCCTGGTTAGCCAGTGTTCAGTCATTTTCTAACAGTGTGGCTTCCAAGAGCTCACTGCCTATAGCCTGATGGTACACTGTTAGATGAAACCCATTTCCTGAGATATAAACTAGAAAAGCTATGCCCTTCAGGATGAAAGGGACCTGTATTCAAATCCTGCATCTGTCCATTTAATAGCTGCTAAAAATTTAACAACCAACTCTCTTATGATTAAAAAAAAGTAAAAAATAGACTCAGTTGTATGTCCAGCTTTTCAATTTCCATATGTAGATCACCATCATGACCAACTTCAAGCCACCTACATGAGATCACCAAATGCAGAACTGGAAGGCCCAAAGAAAGCACAGTGGTGAGTGCTCTCCTGGCTGATGCCTTCACTTAATTCGTACTTTGTTTTTTAAAAAAATAGTATTTTTATTTTATGTGTTTAAGTGTATTGCCTGCATGTGGGTGGGTGCACCCATGTCCTGCAGTGCCTGTCCCCCAGAGGTCAGAAGAGGGCGTCAGATCCTCTGGAACTGGAGTTAGAGTCAGTGGTTAGCCACGGTGTGGGTGCTGGGAATCTAACCCGGGTTGTCTGCAAGAACAACCAGTGGTCTTAACCACTGAGTCATCTCTCCAGCCCCTCGTACATTCTTTTAAAATGGCAATAAACACTTAAAAGTGGAAAAAAGACACTAGGTACAGAGTAGGGAGCTTGGCACACACCAGCACTTGATAAACAGTAGTCATTATTCCTGCAGACTGCAGAGATTTTCTCGTGTTGACTTTGGCTTTTTTCTAAAAAGTCAGAGTGCCCCTGTTAAAAAGTTCTGCCAGTGAACATGGCCTTTGAAAGAGTGGCCCTGTCTGGGTCACCAGGAAGACAAAATGATGAGTCATCTTGTGTTTTAAGGACTAGGAGCCCCCCAACCCCCAACACACACACTGGTCTTGCTTTAATGCAGCAGGACTTCTGGGCTGCCCCAGAGAACCGTGACCCAGTGACCTGCTTCTCTGGCGCCTACCTTCCCACAGCAGAGAAATCAGAGCAACGCAGTTTGCTTTCCTTCTGACTCGGTTTCAGTTCCTGCTGGTTACAGATTTGTTTCAGAATCGCAGCCTTGCCGGCACAGTGACCACACTGGGTTTGCCTCTTATTTGGGATTATAAATAGAACCAGTCCAAGAACCTGCCCCCAGTTCCCGGGGACAGACTTCTCCCCACAATGCTCAGCATGAAGTCTGGGAACAGTGTCTAATGGTGAGATGCCATCCAACTATCAACAGCATCATAACTGATTCATTGATACTTTTACAAATGAAAATAAAGAACTATCAACCTCTGCTTACGTGTCTACAGTGCTTGAATACAAAGCCAGTTAGATGCCAACTAGAAAAGTTGGGGGCTAGTGGGTACCCTGTCTAAATAAAGTTCTCAGAACAATTGAATAAGGTAGATGTTATCCCATCTTCAGTTTTGTTTGGTTGTTTTTTTTTGTTTTGTTGTTGATGTTGTTGCTGCTGCTTTTTGAGACAGGGTCTCCCTATAGCCCCAGTTGACATGGAACTCGATATGTAGGCCAAGCCGGCCTCCATCTCACAGGGATCCACCAGCCTCTGCCTCCTGTGCTGAGATCAAAGGTCTGCACCACCACGCCAGCTTCTACATTTTTGGAATAAAAGCACTAAGCTAAGACTTAGCTCAGTAGTAAAGCGCTTACCTAGCATATGCAAGGCTCTAGGTTTTATCCCCAGCATGTGAGAAGGTGAACCAAAATATCAAACTTCCAAGGGGTTACATAATTTACCAAAAACGTGGAGCCGGCGCGTTCATTCGGTCACCCATTCTCCTTGCTCCACCGTTTCTCTCCTGTCTCTCCTTCTTGCCCTTTCTTTTCTGCTCCCTTTCTTTGTAACACAGGAATTGATACAGTTCCCTCTGTTTCTTCCCACCTCCACACTCTACCTCCTAGTGCAAGATCCTCATTAATCATCTGTTGTGTACAGGCCCTGTGTGTGACATTCACGTGCAGTCATAGGCAGCTTTACTCAGTAACCAAATGCTGATTCTATAAGATTGTGCCGCCTGGCAATGCTGTGGGCACCTCAGTTTTTGTGACCCTGTGCTGTGATGCCCACACAGCCATGCAGCTCATTTCTCAGAGCATGTCCTTACCATTACGTGACTCACCACTGTAACTGTTGTTGTCATTTCTCACAGTGGAGAGGGCCTTGGTACAGAGGAGACCTGCCTGAAATCACAGGGAGCTGGAGTCAGGCTCAGGTTTGCTAGCGCTGAGGCCTGATTGACCAGAGTGGATTCTGCACGTCTATCTGACACCAGCATGAAAGTACTTTGAAGCTGCGCATGAACCTAGCACTTGGAAGCTGGAAGCAGGAGAATTAGGAGTTCAAGGTCATCCTTGGCTACATAATGAGTTTGACCAGCTTGGGCTACATGAGACCCTGTCTCAAAGAACCATAACAAACAAAGAAATACTTTGAGGTAATCATTGTGTATGTGGGTAGGAGATCTATGTGGCTACATAAATACATATAAATACTAACTTATTTCCAGATGGTTGAGCCAGAACCAGCCTGGGGTTGAAAAGAAATTAACTTCAAAGTTTATGCCATATTTGCAGGCCAAAGTCCAAAACTCTTTACTATCTGAAGAAAACGGGATGAAAATTGTTAACAACTACCAAGGCAATTTACCACGGTTCTACCAAAGGCAGTGGGGTCTGTAAACTGGTTCCAGGTTAAATAAGAAGTAACTCTGACAAGCTTGATGAATATTTCCTTCTCTAGGGTTCTGGAATTTACTCCTGCACTAATCTCTGATCCCTTTAGAATAATCATACTTTACAAGTGTGGGAGGTCATGCTTGGGGTCATGATAAGTCATGGTAACCACAGCAATCAAAGTAGCTCCAGAAGCAAGCGAGGCATGTCCAGCGTGAGCCTTCCTGCTCCAGGCAGCTGCCTGTGTAATACCTTGGGGTGAGTAGGATGGCGTCTGGATGCCCTGCAGACACTCCTGTCCTCCAACAGCCCACCACCCTCTTCCTCAGAGTCTCTATGGAGCATGTCCACCATAGAAGTTCCATTCCAAAGACTCTGGAGCATGCCGTTTGAGTCACCATAGGAGCCACCCAAGAAAAACAGTCCCTTTCAACTCCTAGATCTCACTTTTGTCCCCAAATGGAACTCTCCAGCACCCAAGAGCCCTTTGGCAGTCTATGCAAGTACAAGTACCAACACAGCAGAGGAAGGTCCCTGGAGCCGTCTAGGAATAAAAGGGTGAATACCCAGGCCATGTTCTGGGTAGTTCACATCCGCTACCTTCTTGTGCCCTTGACTTTTCTGAGAACCAGGGCAGGTCACTCGTGCAGACAGTCAAAGGAAGGCCTGGGAAAATTCCTAGGAAAGCCAAGAACCCTTTGAATAAGGCAGTGACCACAGAATATACATTACCCAGGGCCAACTTTGAAGGAGATAGTGAGGGGACATAACTTCAAACAGGCTTGTGGGAGGGGCATTCCTGGGACTCATGTCATTGCCCAGATAGGGACTGATATCATGCCTGATGTCTGGGCAAGGGTCAGCCTCACTCCACCAGGGTGCCCTGGGGAGACACCTCAAGGGCTCAGTGGTTTCTTTGCCTGCATGTGCACACGTGCACAGTCATGACCCTGCGCCCTTTGTGCTGCCCCAGTGCTCTCTAAGTCCTGAGCACATTCCAGAAGGGAGGAGACCTCCTCATCACGACCCACTCTGGTGGCTCTCCAGGGGCGTGAGCTGTGGACTGCACAACCCAGACGACTGCCTGCCTGACTCTCCTGCCTCTTCCCCAGGCGCCCAGACTGCCCCTGGGGCACCAGCCTCACCTGCTCTCACCTCAGCCAGCCAGACTCAGCGGTCCCCTAGTCTCACCCACTGATGGAGCCCAGCACGGAACTCACTCCAGCCTGGAGCTCTGCACAGCCATATTAATGCCCGAGGCTAATTAGTTTGTTGGAGTTGAGGCCTGTGGGCCCTGGAGCCAGCCTGCCTGAGTCAGAGCTCCACCACTTAACTAAGTGCATGAACTTGAGCAAAGCCATTTGACCTCCATTTCCTCCTCTGCAGAATGGGACTTCACAATATGATGGGGTTAGTGGAAGACCTCAGTGAGTCAGGGCTTGTACAGCACTCAATGCCTAGTGCATAGTAAACCCGTCTGTTCTTAGCAACCATGGAGACTGATTTCAGATTCCCCCACCCCAAATCTGAGGATGCTTAAGTCCACTATATAAAATACAACAGTGTTTGCATACAATTATGCAACTCTACCATACACTTTCAACCACCTCTAGATTACTTATGATACCTAGAACAGTGTAAATATAACACAAACAGTTGTTATATTACTTAAGGAATAATGACAAGGAAAAAAAAAAACCTATATATGGGGGCTGAAGAGATGTCTCAGTGGTTAAGAGCACTGGTTGCTCTTGCAGAGGACCTGGATTCGGTTTCCAGCACCCACATGGCATCTAACAACCTCCCATAAATCCAGTTCCAGGGCAATCCGACGCCCTCTTTTGAGCTCCAAGGGAATTTCACGACACTGGAGCACTTACATACATGTAGGCAATACACTCATATACACAAAAATAATAAATAAAATATTTTTAAAACCTATACATATTCAGTATAGATACAGTTGTTTTCTGAATATTTTCAGTCTGCAGATGATTGAATCCGGGGTGTAGAACCTCAAATATAGAGGGCAGATGGCACTTCAAAGGACTCTTCATTGCGATCACCTTAAGGTTGCTCCTTGTCCCTTTCTCCCTTCCTCTCTATCTCTGCCTTTAGCATCTGCTGGCCCCTCTCCCCAAACACTCTCTCTTCCACCTAACCATCACCTGCCTACAGATCACTCCTTCCTAGAAGGTCTCTCACAGCTCTGCCACCTGTTGCTCCTCCCGGAGCCCCTCAGACTCAAAGCTTGTGGCTGATTGTGTATTCACATAACCCTTCTCCTCTCCTCCTGGGGACTCTCTGAATAGCTTGACCTATGGCCCCCAACACCTTACTTTCGCCTAGCTCCTAGGACCCCTTGTTAGCAAAGGTTTTGCTTAAGCTACAGTTGCTAAGTCATCACTTAGTTCTCCAGAAAACATACCTTTTAACTGATGATTCACCTGCCAGTTTGTTAAGATTTCCCTTAAGCACTGGAGACTCCCACTGCCCTAAGAAGCCAGCATGCTTCCTGTCCAGTGGTGAGCATGCTGTGAGCAGGAGCTCCTCATCTCTGAGAAGCACAGTGAATAGCGTCTTCTGGACTGAGAACTTCACTTCCAAGCCCAGCTCTGCTGCTGTCTCTAGCCTATTGCTCTGGACCAGGCCCTGCCCAGGCTGAAACTGAGCTTGAGCTGTTTGGAGAAGCCAAGTGGGCACACACAACTCAGGGCAGTGCCCACTTGTTCTCTCAGAACCACTACCCATTGTGGGAGAGCTCAGGGTCAGAAGCCTAGTGTGGGGAGCCTAGGATTGGGATCCCAGCATGGAGAGCCCACTGTGAAGAGCAGGAATAGGTTTCCAGGACTGGACCAGGTACGGTTCCTACTATGGTTCAGACACATGAGAAGTATCCAGCATTGATGGGTGATGGCCAGATTTGCAGATGCCTTAGGAAGGGGTGTCAGGACATCCTGATGCCATCTTGAGGACATCTTGGCAGAGATAGACTGGTGTGGGTAGCATGGGCGCCACAGGCCTGGGCCCTGGACAGGCAGAGTACCACCAAGCCAGCCAGACAGTGGCTCATACCTCTACACGGGCCCATTAAGCACTTCTTATGTGCTGGAGGTGGGAGCTGTTTCAGGGGAGAAACAGGAATTGAAGTCCAGGTAAGCATTTGACAGACAGGTTGAGGAGCACCCACCCTGTCCCAGGCACTGGGACTATATGGATGGTTAGACCAGTCCTATCACCAGAGAACCAGGCAGATAATAAGGTAGGGACATACCTCTGACCACAGTGTAGGAGGCAGTGATCATAGCCCAGCAAGAGAATAGCAGATTTGAACTGCCTGCCTCCAGCCGCAGCCAATCAGGGAGGCTTCCTTGAGGAGGGCACCAGCTGGGCACAGTTCCAGTCCCTTAGCCCCAGCGATAGGTTGTCTTTATTGTGGCGACTAAGCTTCCTGCTGAGGAACATGGGAAGCCTATACCCGGTACTGTTTTAGACTCTGGTAACCGTGTTTCCTCTTCCCCAAACCTGCCCCATGTCCAGGCCCCAGTGTGGACCTCAGTCTCCACAGCATAAGGCAGGGTGGTGGGATTAGGCTGAGTCCACACTGGCCGGCTGCCCTCTGTACATGGGTGGGAACTTCCTCACCTGTGAACACAGCCTGCTCTACAGGCCAGTGATGAGAAAAATCATCCATGGATGCTCTGAAGACTGTGCAATATCGCAGCTGTGTAAAAATGTACTCGTTCGCTCTGGCCCCACCCACTGCAGAGTCTTTGCTCCTGCCAGGCCAGAGTGAGCCTCATGGCTGTGCCCAAGGAGATGGTAAAAACACCACAAACTGCAAAGAACACGGGTATGACGCCCGTCCTGTCTGCTCTCCCCAATCTCAGCCCGCCCTGCCCTGCCCTGCTCTGTCTGGTGGGGGGACAGGTCAGCAGAGGCGGGCTCTCTCCTTCTACTCAGCTCGGGAGGGCGGAGCCAAACAGGGTCCCCCCGGGTGCCCATGAAGGACCCATCATAGGTCACACCTCCAGCTCTGCCACCAGGTCCAGAAAGGGGACGCATGGCCAGGTGTCACACCAACATGCTTTCCATGTCACTCGCATCAAAACTGGATTCCCAGATCTTTCTCTCCTTATGAAAGGGGCAGAGCACAGAAACAACCCGAAACCCATTCTCCCGACATTGCCATGTTGACTGTGTCATGTGGAATAGTGTTCAACAAATATTTTCTATCTATTCTATGACTAAAACCGGTATCTCCATGGAGGTGTAAGGCTGAAGGCACTTCCTTCCAGTCTTTTTTCCCGTTCATTTTGAAAAGCACACTAAACAATTTTGGATCCCGTTTTTTGTTTTTGTTTTGTTTTGTTTCACTCTATGTTATTGAATACATGTTTACCATCTTGTTAGCATCTACACACACTCACACACACACACACACACACACACACACACACCTATCTTTAGAGTATCTACCTTAGAGTTCACATGGTATCTCCCTTGTTTTAGACATTTGAATTTCTGTACTAGACATACAACCCATAAAGACTTGCTTCGAATTTGCTGTAGGAAGGTACTTGAGCCAGACTGAAATTAACAAACAACAGGGATTCATGAATAGGATGGGGATGCCAGCCCAAACCTCAGACTGGAGAAGAGAGGAATGTATTAGTTTATGCTGGAATAGTCTGGCAGGGCGGTGGGGGAAGCCCTGAGACAGGGAGGGAGGGAGGTATCTTCAGTGAGGCACAGAAGAGGCTGAGCCTCCTACTGAGCTGAGCATGGAGGTGAGAAAAGAGAGGCCTTGGACTGAAAGGGTGAGTTGATAAAGACGTTCCTCAGGCAAGCTGGGGGCCAGGGGACACTGGAGTCCTGGGAGCTGGTGAACCAGGGTGGTCAGAACAAAAGTGATATTAAGGAAGGTTGTCAGTGTGGTGTTTGAGGGTCAGCCAGAAAGGGGTAGAGGCAGACAGCTCTTGAAACTATCACGCTTTTTGAGAGCAGAAGGTTGACCCTGGAGCAGCAGCAGTAAACAGGAAGAGACAGAAGTGAGAAACATCTGGAAGACAGTCCCTCAAGCTCTGAGAGCAGCAGGCACAGGGCACAGTAGCAAAGCTGAGAACTGATGGTCAAACCACACCTTGGGAAGGCAGAACAAGGGCCTGGGAGGGGGCAGGGGGTGAGGCCTGCACTTCATCACCTGATTCAATCCTGGGATTTGAGTAGCCCGGGATTTGACATGGGCCTACGTGGGCCTCCCTCACAGCCTGGAAACTTGGATCTGCACACACCTGTGAGGGTGAGAGGGCAGAGGAGGTGGAGATGCCTCCCTGGCAGCCAGGGTCTCGGGGAGGCTGGGGCCCGGCTAAACAAAACCTAGATCCACTGACTGGAAAGAGGAAAGTCAGCCAGGTGCAGTGGCACACAGCTTTAATCCCAGCACTCAGGAGGCAGAGGCGGATCTTTGTGAGTTCAAAGCCAGCATGGTCTAAGTAGCAAGTTCTAGGCAAGCTGGGGCTGCATAGAGACCCTGTCTCAAAAAGACTAAAAAAAAAAAAAAAAAAAAAAGAAAGAGAAGAAAAGGGAAAACTATGACAGTTGGCGTGATAAGACCAGGTCTAGAGCCGCAGAGATGGAACCCTCACTCAGCCTCTCTCCTGCCTCTGACCTTTCTGGACCTCATTTGTCTGTACCTGGGAATAGTAACAGTATCCACCTAGCAGGCCAGCGTGCTGAGCAGGAGATAAAGGCTGAACCATACCTGGGATCTGATGAGCACTCACACACCACAGTCCTCACTATTATTAGAAGTTCCCAGCCTACCCCAACTCTAATTCAGAGCTGCAGGGTCTGTCTTCCAGATTCCTCTCACTGCCATCTCTTCCTGTTTACTGTGTCAGCTCCGTGGTCAACCCTTTGCTCCCTGGCTGTCCCAGCTCCACACCCAGAGAGTCTGGAGATATGTGGTGGAAGTTCAAGGTCTCAGCAGTCAGTCTAGCTCCCTCAGGACTTCCATCCAAGGGACCAGCACACCCTTGAAGTCACCTTCAGTATCCAGGGAAGGCCCCAGCACCAACTGCAGTGGGCCTTTGCGTTACATAGGATCAAGGGGACTGGCCCTTCCATGTTTCCCTCTAGGACACTTGTTGAGCACTGAGGTGACCTCCCCCCAAGAAGCCTCAGACCTGGCCTGTCATGAATCAAAACATCTGTGTTCCAAGGGAGTTCTGGAGAATCCTACTGTGCAGACAGAAAGGGCTCTTGAGATAGAGTCGGCTCTCCTTGCTGCAACGAACTCCACTGAGGCAGCCCTTGACTTCTGAGGGCTCCACACCTATATAGCCACAATAGCCCAAGACTCAGCTGTCCAAGAGAGGCCTCACATAGATAGATTAGGGCTAAAAGACGGACCATGCTCTGTCTGGTGGCTACATGGACTAGGGCAAGACTCTCTGCTTAAATACCCAGCCCTCCTCCCTCAATGATGTCATAAGCTATGGCCATGACAGAGATGAGGATTCTCTGCCTCTGTCGTGCCTAACCCTATACTACCTTTGCCAGCCCAGAAAGTCCCCAGAGGAAGGGGAATGCTTCTATGAGTGGCTTGGACTGGGACAAGTGCCCCTTTTGGCCTCCTGTGGCTGGGCCACCCCAAACCACCAGACATTCATCCATAACTGATCCCGAACTCCTTCTGTGCCTAGGCTAGTTCCTCCTCCTCCTTCAGCTGCCCTATTAGAGGCTCCCTGGCTGCCCTATAGGCTGACTGGGAGTTGGGGCTAGAGCCTTTTGTTTGGTGCCTTCCTTTCTTCCAGGGGCTCAAAGCACTTTTATAAGCATCCATCATCGCCTTCATCCACCCCAGCTGTTGTCTTGTTTGCTCTTTATATTCTATTATTAGTTGAGGTGTTGTGTTTAATCCTCAGGCACCCAGCAAGGGGGAATTCCCCATGCCAGACGCAGACGTGGAGGAGGGAAGGACGCAGTCCCTGCCAGCGGCTAGGACTCCAGGGTCAAGTCCCACACCACGCTTATGCTCACTCTCACTTTTTCCCATAGCTGCCTTTGTCAGGGACAGCCAGTATCCCTGGGAGGCCACCAGAGAGGCATGGGGAGACATGTACCAAACAGAGAGGCAGAAGCCTGGGCAAGTCCCCTCACTTTCAAGCCCTGACTGTATTAGAAGATCAAATAATAAGATGCTCAAGAGCCAAGTGGACGTGCTTCATAAATGCTAAGTGGCCTGCACAAGGACTCCGGACCTGCTCTAGCATCATGAGGCGGACAAGATATCTCCATGACAATGTCCAGTTTGGGCCTCTCGTTCTGGTTCTGAGTCTAAGATGAAGGGAGCTTTCATCCTCCTTTCACACATCCCTGAGCCCAAGGGGCAAAGTGACAAGCAGGGAAGGGAAATGAGTCACAAATCATGCATGGGAAGCTGTTCATGAGTCCTAGTCCAGGTAGATGAGCCCTCTGGAGCCCCACTCCAGGAGCAGCCTGGGTCACCGGAGTGTCCACACTGAAGAAGCTCCAACAGTGTCCACCAGTCTTCAAGACCACACTGACTGTTTGTCTGCTCTGTCAACCACATGCCCAGAGGAAGGGATCCTTTGCCGGCACCCAAGGCCGCCTTCTGCTTGCTGTGCTTACCTGTGAGGAAGAGCACCCCTCTCTGCAAGGCTGACTGAGAGACCTCACTTCTTCCTAACAAATAATTACCATAACAATCCAGGTCCCCAAGCCCCCGTCTACAATCCCAAATTCCTGTAGTTCTGCAAAGCCAAAGTTTCTCCCATAACTTATTTAGCAAAATCTGGCCTAATGAGACATACAGCGACTACCTGTAGACTTTTTATTCTCACATTGGATGAATAATCATGTGCTTTAATAGAGAAGAATTGTGTTTGGTCTTCGCATCATACCACATACTATTAGAATATGTATATAATTTTTCTAAAAGTCTGGAAACATATGCCTTTTGAAATGCATGTCAAGTTTCTGCTGAGAAATGATGGGTCTGTCATCACTGACCTTGCCATATCTTAGATGAGGCATTGAGCACTTGACAAGTTTCAGTTCATGTGATCCCAATAACTCTGTTGATTTTGATGTTATTGATGAAGAAACTGAAGCCCAGGGAGATTAAGGAACCATGCTGAAGTCCCATGGTTAACAAAGAGATATTGCCAGAGTTGAATCCAGGTAGCTGGGCACTTCTGGGGGCTGCTCCTGCCTTTGGGGGGCAACTAGAATACCCCAACAGCAGCCTAGGAGCTCCAGCCTGCTCAGGTTGAGCTTGTCAGCCCATCTAGAAGGAGTTCAGCATAGAAGAAGTTCCCATGGAAAGTTTTAAGATTTCACGGGATTGAAACCATATGACAGTACACAAACAGACCCTACCAGCAGCACAGGGTCTGGGCGTGTGTTGCTCTCCCCTGCCCGTTCCCAGCTTGTTCTAGGGAGGGAAACTGCCCCAGGGTACAGACAAAATAGTGGAACAGGAGCTCGTGAGCACTGGACACCAGAAACATAAGGCCCAATGATGGGAAGAAACAGGAGACAATTTCTGTGCCAGAAGAAAAGTGTCCCCAACACTTTCTCTGGTCCCATCTGTTTTCTATACTTTCTGAATGGGCAGAGAACTTTGGGAGAATGTTCTTTTACTGTCACATTTTTCAGTCACTTCTCAGTTTCTTCACTTAATTCATGGCACACTCAACAGACATATAGCAAACATACAGTACACTATGAGCTGAATCGAGCCTCTGTGATGAATGCCGCCTGACCTAGAAATCAAGTCCATCACTGCTCCTAGAAGGAAGCGAATACCAGGGAAACCTGAGACTAGTTTCTATATATTAAGAAATCAGGGGCTACAGTGGGAAAGTCCTTGCTGTGCAAGCATGAAGACCGGATTCCCAGTGCCATGTAAAAACTAGGTGCAGTGGCCCATGTCTGTTGCCCCAGTGCTGGAGACAAGTGGATCCTGGAAGCTGACTCACTAGGCAATCTAACCAAAATGATGAGCTTCAGACTCAGTGAGAGACCCTTCCTCCAAAAGACAAGGAGGAGAGCGATAGATGATACCTGAACTTAACCTCTGGCTTTCTGCATACATACACACATACGTACATATACACCACACACACAAGACCGTTGTTGATTTTACTAGCAATTAGACCTAACAATTAGTTAAGACCTAATATTACAGTTAGGATTTATTTATTTTGCTTTTTTGTTGTTGTTGTTAAATCATTTGGTTGGAGATAAAAACCAAAGTATACATAAAATAATATTGTTACTAGGCTTTTAAAATTAATAACAATCAGTAGGATGAAAAGCAAGAGGGATGAGGACATGAATCTCAAAGCTGAGGATGGGCCCACAGGGCTCCAGGCACCTCTTTTTTGTTAATCTTGTTGGGTGTTTGAACCTTTCACAATTTCAGTTGCAAATAGACACAGAACATGTGAGTTTCCATAGGGCCCACGTGACCTTCCTCAATTGCTCCTTGGAAGTCCTTAGACCTGGGACTGCCCTAAGGATGGGAGACGGCACCCCCGCTTGTACAGGACCATTCCCCACACTCTCTAGTCCTCACACGCATCTATTCATTGATACCATTTCTTCACCCTCCAAATAGCTCTCAGATCTATCCACCTCACCCCATTTGTCCAAGCTGCCATCCTCTCTCCTCCTAGCCACTACACTAGGAGCTCGTGGACATTCAGGTCACCCTCTCTCCCTTTCAGTCCTTCCCACACTGCCTGATCTGCCCAAGTCCACCCTAGTCTCTCAGTCAGCAAATGGAGAGCAAATGGACAGCTGGTACTTGGAGCTGGTGAGGTAAGCATACCAGGCCCCTGCCCTTGGCCTTCTGGGCTGGGACACTGAAGCACAGAGCAGGGATTGAGGATGGTTCCCCTAGACATTGCTTATGGAAAGCACAGGGATGTGCCATCTGTGCTGGTGACTGGCTCTAACCCTCCTGGCCATCTAGAGAGGCCATTATGGCCGTAGATGCCACTTTAAACAAGGATGCCTATGGAGGCCATATTTCTGTCACCTGAATAGAGTGTCCTTAAGATGGAAGGAACATGGCTCTCCTCAGTTTCCAGACCAGGGGGCTTCAGCTGGATGGCTGGCAGCTAGTCCGCAGAAAGAATGTCACCCATGTCCTCTAGAGAAATCTCAAGAACAGGAGACAGAGCGGGAGAACTATGAAGGACCTAAGAAGCATACTTGCTACCCCTGAGCCCCCAGCCCCAGCCCCAGCCAGGGTAACTGGAAAAGCATTCCAGTTTAGTCCTTCAATCTCCACCCACTGCTTAATGAAGAAAAGGGCTTTTCCATCTACCGACCACCCCACTAGCTGCCACACACAGCCTAAGTAGGCCCCACAGGACCTAGAAGGCCTAGCAACTTGATTTTCCCAGGCCCCTCCCACCCCAAGCAGGGCCCAGGAGGCAGCTTCTCAGTCACGAAATCAGCCTGTGCGGCCAGCTCCAAGCCTGGGCCTCTTGCCAGCGGCATTGGGAGGGAGATCTGGGTTTTGACACTGTCCCCTGCGCCTCTGGCTTAGTGCTCACTGTCCTTGCCAATGCCTCTTCTTCACCTCCAGGTCACCCCTGGTCCTCATGGTTCAGCTCAAGGCCCCTGCCTTCAATTAGCTGAACCCCAACTCTTGATGACTGGCTTGGAGAGAATGTGCAGGGACAGAGGCAGACAGCGGCCAGGGCTGTGTGTGCGGGCAGCAGGGGTCACCTGGGAATGGATTTTGACATCCATCAATGGCTTGGGGACAGCACCTTGGGAGTCTGGAGGCCCTACAGACTGGCAGCCTGCAGTATGGATGTGCCTATCCCAGCTGAGTTCCGGAATTCCCGCCAAGGACAAAGCAGCCTGGTCTCCTCCCAGGCTGTCCCAGAGACCACCCACATGGGCTCTATCCACTTGAGTTAGGCTAAACCCTCTGTCTTCAAACTGTACAAGTCTTCCTCTCTGGACAGCTAAAGCCCAACAGCTGACTGTGACATGCATCAGGGCCACACGGAGAGGAGGAAGAAGGGTTTGGAGGAGAAGATATTGAGGCAGCTCCTGCCTGGACTGGCTTCTGAAAACACGGACTTTGAGAGGAAGCCTGTATGAACGGAGGGGAAGAAGGGCTGCTAAGTACCACTTAGCGCTGCCTTGGTCTGCTCTGACCTCCACATCTTTTCTATGTCTCAGTTTGTCTATAGTTTATATTATATAATATATGCTGCCCATATATCACCAGCACCAAGAGTCACACTTTTGGATGGTGGCTCAGGCTTTCCTCTCCTCCTTCTCACCAGTCTACATCCCACCTGTCCTTTCTACCAAGGCCCTCATTGGGCCATGGCTTTCCTACATCCCATCCTCTGCACATATGTATAGCACATCTTTCTGGAATATGAATCCTTTTGCCTCAGGTCTGAGTTCCCAGTACATTGTGGTCAGGACCACAGGACCTGATTCTAATCCTAGATCCAGTCTACATCCTAGTTGGGTGACCTCAGGCAAGAATCTGAAGCTCAGTTGCCTCATCTATTAAAAGGGAGTAATAAAGGCTGCTTCACAGGTTGTGTTTAGCAAAGATTAAATGAGACATGTGTGTGACTTGCTTAGTCTGGGGTTGGGCACGTCTTGATGCTCAGTAAGGATAGTGATTATTCAATGCTGCGGTAACTGTGGCAGTGGCCAGTGCTCCTGTCATTATCTCTGAAAAGGGTGCAGTTCTCTGAGCACAAGAACAAGTCTTTCTGTCTTCTGTCTGCCCTGTATTCTCCGCATGCCCTATGTGGGCGTCACGGGAAGAGACCCAATTAGAACGGGTTCAAGTGAAAGGAGGTTGGTCCCACCAGTTAGAATTGGTTTAAGTGGATGGAGGTGGTCATGTCTTTCCCCAGTTGTGGACAGATCAGACTTGAAGTGATCCTGTGTTGCCTTGTGTCCACAGACAGGAGCTATGGTTGCCCCTGCCTCTGCCCCTGCCCCTGCAGGACCTATGCCCTGTGTGCCTGGCAGCAAAGGAGACTTGGGGAGAGGAGGACCTGGCTTAGGGGGAAGCTCTCTCCAGACTCAAGTCGTCTTCCTGCTCCTTCCTGTAGAAGATAACTGACCCAGGCTCCTGCCCCCAGAGACTCAGAGGCAAACAGCAGAAGCACCTGGGAGCTGCAGCATGGGGCTCTGGGCACTGAGACTCCCTGCTCTCCTCATGAGCATCAAGATCCCACATCCCTGGCCTGTACTCAGTCCCTATGTTGACAGCATTCTGTGCTAACTTCCAATAGACTAGGAGTCAGAAAATCCCTTCAGATATCCCAGGTTACCTGACTGTTGGCTAAGTCTGGGGATCCTTTCCTGGGTCTGGTCACAGTCCCATGGCCCTCCCTGAACCTTCCACCTTGAGTCAGAGAAGGCATCGTTTCCCCCAGGCCAGCTGAAACACTCAGCTCTTGGCCTCTTCTGGTTTATCTAGAGGAAGGAAAATGACGTCATGAGGTAAACCACACAGCCTGAAACCACGAGGCTGGGTGCCCCAGTAAGCTTGCTTTCCAATAAAAGTCACTTGTATGCACAGAGGGACAGGGAGACTGGGTCATTCTGGTTAGAGACTCATTGGGGACAATAGAGGGATTTTTAATACGGAACCCCAAGAAGGAAGGAACACCCAGGGAGGATGGACGTCAGAGTTCAGGCAGGGTGACCACATGAGTAATATGGGCACCTTGTTTTTCTATGTGGCAGGTCACCTGCTGAAAGGGGCAGTCTCATAAAGGGGCTGGTGCTGACAAGGTCCCAAGCAAGCCTCTGTATTCATCATGGCATAAAAATAGCAGCATATAAGATGGACAACATGTACTCTTTGATTCTGTTATCCTGTTATCTCCTCTCCATGACCCCATGAGATGGGAAATGCTGTGAAGCAAGCATTTCCCATGCATGAGCAGGAAAGAGCAGGTCACTCCCTGTCCTGGGCTTTTAAACTCTACCTGCAAAGTTTATTTGTGGGGAGACTGGCAGTGTCTGTGCAAGGCCTGTGTGCCTGGCTCCCACTTCAGGCTCCAGCTCCCCATCTGCTACCTGTCCTCCCTGAGAAGCCTGCCCCCTCGGCAAGCCTGGGCTTCTGTATCTTTCAAACACCCTGCCACATGGGTAAATTATTCCTTCTCATCAGTTCTTTCTAAGACAAACAAGTGCCTCAGAATCCCCCAGTGTTAGAAGTCAGAGCACGATTAGACCTCATAACCCAAGTCCCTTGCTTTACAGAGGAGACTGCTGAGGCCACAGAGGGGAAAGGACTCAGCTAACACCACATAGCTAGCAATGAAAGATGAACATGGGGCTCTGCTCCTGCTGTGTGTCTCCACCCATCACTGCTTTCATCCTCTGTTTTAGTCCATGTTCATTTGCTAATGGCACAACAACATGGGCTGGTATGTTATAATGAAGAAGTGTATTTTGGCTCATGGTTCTAGTCCAAGGTCAAGGGGCCGCATCTGGTGATAACTTTCTTGCTGGAAGACTCTTGCGATAGCACAGAATATCACATGGTAAGAGGCCTAGCCAAACACACTTTCATAAGCAGAACTACTCTAAAAAAAAAATTCCACTAACCCATTGAGCACACTGATGGCCCGTGAGGGCAGAACTCTAATTATCTCCTGAAGGTCCCTTCTTGTCCCGTCTCTTAGGGTCTCATAATGGAAACTAAACTTCAACATGAATTTGAGAAGAATAAACCACAGCATTATCCTACTATGAAGTGACCACCAGCCATTTCCAAGATACCACCAGTTTCAAGCAGAGCGCAAGCCTGGGACTGAGGAGCATTGTGAGGGGTGAGACAGAACTGGGGAGTGACCTTCAGAGCCAGAAGTCAGAGCAGGCAGCCTGAAAGGTACAGCGTCTTTTGTCACTTTCCCAGAGCCAGATCAGCACCTTGTCATAAGCAAATGCCTGACCCAAAACTCGTGGCTCACTGAGTTGCTGTCCCAATGATCCTTTGCTGACTTGTGACCCAGGGTGACATGAAGTCCTGAGGGACAAGCCAGAGAGCCTGCTGGAACAGCCAGATGCTCCACAATTTCTCTTCCTGCAACTCAGAATTGACTTACACCCTCTTGCCCAGTTGCTGGGGTTTCAGGAAAGATCAAGGGCAGTGGGAAGGGCTAACAGAGAGGTGTGGCTGTTATGGGGCTTGGGGTTTTCTCTTCCACTCCTGAGACTCAGCATCCTTAGCTATAAAATGGAAAGCCAGGTCAGCTAGGCTTCAGAGACTAGTTCTTGACTCTGAGAACCAGGTCCTACTCCAGCTGTTCTTGGGGAGGTCATACAGTTGAGACTCGTACTCACTCCTTGCTCTACTGACTTGTAGCCTAAGCTTAAATCCTGCCCACCCTAACTTCCCATCTCTCTGGTCTACCTAGGACCTGGTTGTCAGAACCTTAAAGCTAACCATCTGCTTTTTGCTTAATCTTAAAGGAGAGACATGAGGTGTCTATGCTGGAAGCCTTCCAAAATCTGATTCCACTGACCATTCCTCACATTCATGGAGTGAGGCCAAGGGTCAGGCCAAGGCAAGCCAGGGACCAGGAATCTTCCCACCACATCATCTGCTTCATGTTTGTGTCCAAAGAACCCTCTCATGGGAGAGCTGGAAGCAGCAGGCATGGGAAGACACCTCCCAAACCATCAACCCTAACCCCATCGTTGCCAGAGTCAAGCCTGACCTTTCGGCACCAGCACGTCATCTTGGCTGCGTCCCTTTCTCCTTGCTCATTCATTCATTCATTCATTCATTCATCTATTCTCAGAGGCAGCAGAAACCGAAAGGGAGAGGACATGGCTTGGCTCCACCACTGACCAATTATATGACCTTGGATAAGCTTTTCTTTTCTATCTGCTTCAGTTCTTTGGCTCTGAAAAGGATACCAACATGTTCCTTGGAGGACTGCCGGGAGGTTTAAACACGTCACTCCCGTGGAGGGCCCAGGACAGTACCTGTACTAATCTGTGCCTAGGAAATAGTATCATTCCTTCATCTCTTCTGTCCTGCCCATTTTCTAAGAGATTGAGACGTTTCACATTGGGAATCCACCTGTAACAGGCCTTTGAAGAAAGGTGAAGAGCATAGAAGCCTAAGATTGAAGAGGAGAGCATCAGGCTAAGCACACTGATGCTTTTTAGCCCTGAAGATGAAGGCTGCTGGTGTTAAGTTCTCCTTTTCTGATAAAAGAAGTGCACCAGCTTCTTAGAAGAAAGGATTTTTCTAGTTCAAACTTTATGAATGACCTTACTGTGACGAGCAGGGTTTCCTGCTCACATCACATTGTCTACCTTTTGGAATCAACCTCTGAAAAACCTGAGGTTTCCTCCCTGCTTCCAGACCTCAAACCTGGGGATTCCAAGCACAGCTGTCCAAACCTCCAGCTGCCCTAGAAGAATTCTTGGAGAAACCAGGACTAGAAGTTTTGGGCATAAGAAGAAATTCTGGGAAAAAGTCAAGTTGCTGAGACCATCGGGTCTTCCCTCTGATGCGGACCCCCGAGGAACACTTTCCGGCAGTCAGAGCAGTGGGTACCTAGGGATGGCGGGGGCTGTAATGGTCACTGAAAATTCCCAGAGCTTCCCACACTCTTCTTCATGATGGTTTTTCCCTTCTCTCAAATACAGCAGGTGTAAGGACGGAAAGATGACTGAGGTATTCCACGCCGGGTCACTTGAAAGATGAAGGGATTCGGTATGGAGGGTCTGCTTTCCCCCTCTTTCAGGACCCATAGGGAGTAGTGGGCTCTTGGGTGTAGCCTGAAACCATATCCATAGACAGGTGTTATCTGAGAATGGAAGCCCACATGTAGACATAGTGGGTGTATATGCACACGCGCACACACGCACACACACACACACACATTTCCCAAGTAGTGCACCGCTCCTGACCCAGACAACCATGTCCTGAAAAGTTCTGTCTCCACCACAGAACATTTGTGGAGCCTCTACTTCTCAGCCAACTCTTGGTTCATGGAGTTCATCCTGGGCTTTGCTGGGAGCTCTCCTTTCACCCAAACCCCCTTTCCAGCCCTAGTCATGATTCTGGGGATATTCATGGGCTTCTGTCCTTAGCCTTCACCGGGTTGTGGAAGATTCTCTTGCTTGCATTCATCAATGCGGACAGCAGGCAGAGGCACCAGGCCCTGTCTAGAGGGTCCCTGAGCACAACCGTACCTCTCCGCTCCATCCTCCCTGCTCCTGCGTGTCCCACAGGCAGAGGGAAAGGGAAGCTGACTTAGTGCTCTCACACCAGGAGGCAAAACGGGACCAGCCAGGATGAGACGATTTGCCACATCAACGTTGGCACATACACTTCAGAACAGTTCGCCAAGAGGGATTTGTGAGGGACAGTGTGAGCCACAAGTACGAGGGGCGCCGCGGCCACTCCTCTGACCCAGCCTAGAAAGCTGGCATCCCTCAGGGCGGGCATGGAGAGATACGGGTGCATTTGATTCAAGGATTGATCTGTGTCTGGTGGATGAAGTGGCCATTCCTCTCCTCTTTAACCCACTCAGTTCCTACCACATCTTATTGATTACATTAGCCTTCTCCCTGCCCGTAGTTATGATCCTTTAGGGACCCTTCATACCTATTCTTCAGCTGTTTCCTGCAGGACACATAGACTATACACTCTAAGCACATCAGCAGTCAAATCTCTCCATGGTTCAGTGACTCTCATTGCCCGTGGGAAACAAAAGATGCCTAGGCCTTGCTCAGTAGGTTTCACTCTTACCCCCACCCCAAGAGAATCCTGTATCTCAAACCAAAGGACTCAGGCCCTACCGGCACCATGGCCCCTCTGTCCAGGGATGATCATCCCTGTCCTGCCCTCCAGGCAGAACCTGACATGCCCCAATGCCATTTCTCCATAAGAACTTGCATAACTGTGGGATTTGGGGGAACATCATCCTCAGAACTCCTAGCATTCACTTGCTAGGAAAACAGCCCAGTTTGGGAACCAGAGGGATAAGTTATGATAACGCTATAATAGACTACTGTGGGCTCTAAGCCAATGCCTGGGGTCTTTATAAGAAGAAAGACTTTTAGACACAACACACAGGGAGATAGCCATGTGATGACAGAGAAAAGACCTGAGTGATATACCAAGGAATGCCAAGAACTGCTGACGTTAGTCAGAACCCAGGAAAGAAGCAAGGGGCAGTTTTTTCCTCAGATCCTCCAGAAGGAACCAACCTACCGAGGCCTATGTGACACACAGATTCCTGGTACTGTAACACTTGATTCTCCAGGTTGGCTGGCCTTTTTATTACCCAGATCAGTATTGTCTCTATTTGACTTAAGACATTTCCATCTTCTGTCTTATTCAACTGGGATAGACTATCAGCAAGGCAATGGCTGTAAAATGTATCTTTCAGTACCTGGCTGGTGAGCAGTCATCTATAAATGGCAGGTATCATTATTGCTGGTCTTTTATCTCAACTCCAGAGCAGGTTCCCTGTCTCTTGCATGTCACAGGCTTGGTTCCTCAGGGAGAAGATGCTCAGAGGGAGAGGCTTCGGATCAGCCCTTCAGTGGACAAGAGACAAGGACACAGCACCGGACAAAGGGAAGCTGAGCTGGGTTTGGGACAGTAGAAGCTCTTCTGCTAGAACTGCTTCACACAGTTCCTGTGTTGAACCGAGACTGTCAGGCCTTTCCATGCTCACCAGCATCAGTTCTTGAACCTGGGTTTCCTGAGAAGAGATGACATTCTAGGAAGAGCTATTCCCAGAGCTTAGGCTACCCCTGAAGAACAGGTGGCTGAGAAGACACATACTCAGGAGCTGGGACAACAAATTCTTCACCAAAGGGTGACCAAGGAGAAGCACAGAAGTGCCCATCGTACTTAGTACATATCATACTATAAACACCTAGTGTGGAAAATACTCATTCATTTAAAACCCAAAGTTGATGGTGACAAAGTCAGGTGGCCTGGGTGGTCTGAGGCGAGGAAGGCTTTCAAACATAATGTCCTAGGTGACTGGGGATGGATCAAAGCAGAGGGACACACCCATACCCTGATGCGGGGGGAGGGGAGGTGGCATGGGTTGGTTGTGACCAGGCTTTATGGCATGGCCTTGCCCAAGATTTGCCCAGGGGAACCCCCAGATCTGTTGGCTGTCGAGCTAGCCGCTGAGCAGGGTGCTGTTCATGCCATTTCAGTTGCTTCTCCTACTCAGAAGGGCAGGATCTTGAGGTTCCTCTATTTCTTGTCCTTTCTTAAATTGCTCTCTCTGTGCATAGGGAGGAGTTTTCAGAAGGTTAGCCCTTTGCAGTCTCCTGTTTTGAGTGTTCTGCTTCCCAGGACTGCTCTTCCTCCAGCCTGGGGTATCTCCCATACCTCACCCCTAGATAAAGGCCTCTTGTACATACCTCACACACTTAGGACTTGTATACTTCATCTAACCCTAGTCATCTACCCAGCACAGCTCCTGACATAGTCCTATCACAAAGCCAGGCCCTTCCTCTTATCAACTGAGAGCCCAGGCCTCAGAGAGAGGAAGTTGGTTGTTCAAACAACAGTGGGTGGTTGAGCCAGGAAGTGAGACCCACTTCCCCTTCCTTGTCCTTTCCTGGGCACAGTGCAAGCCCTCAGCTCAAGCCTCACCTCAGTCTGAGAGGCATCTGACTTCATGCACAGGGCTGCCCCCAAAGGAAGGAGGTCACTTAGTGATTTATTTGTGGGGCTCAAGCCCAAATTGACTGTCCTGTTTTTCTATCATTGTTTCCCCTAAAATTGTTTCCTTTTCTGAGTTTACGTGGCATCCCCAGGAGCTATTTTATTGTATCTTGTTTCCAAATGAATTTAACAGAGCCCAACACAAGTCCTGGACTTTATTACCTCAAGTAGACCACACATTCTTAAGGGCAGGTTGCCAGGAAGGGTGCCATGATAGAAAGGAGAATCACTTTGCTTATGCCCTTTGCTTCTTGTAGCCAGACTGTTGGCTAAGCAGGTGACTTCTACCGAGGCCATTCTGCTCTGCGAGTGTCTGTGTAGAGAAGGGTGGATGTGTAGAGGAGATTCTAAAGAGGGCGGGCAGGAGGAACTGTGGAAGTCAGTTGTCTGCCCAGTAAAGGGAGGAAAGATGGGGTGGGGGCCTTAACAGGGAGGCAGGTGGAGGAGGAGAGAACAGAGGGCAAGAGGAGCCTCGGCTATGACATGCCGAGGGCTCTCAGGTTGTAGAGACAGGAAACAGGAAACCCCTCGCCAGTGCAGGGCATCTTCAGAACCTAATAGGCTGGATGCCGTCCCGTCCGCCCCATCACACTGCGGCAAAGACCTCTGCGCACTCCTCCCTCAAGGGAGGGGACAGTGAAGGGTCAGCACAATGCCTGGGTTATCATGAGGAAGTCTGGAAGGAGAAAGGCAGAGGTAGCTTCTGGAGTCTTGAGGATGTCCCCCAACTTGAGTTCCCGATACCACTAACTCCAGGCATCCTTCGGCTGCCCTGGGGAGATCCCTGCACTCCTGGGTGGGAGCCTACACTGGACTTGCATAGACCTTGTGGGGCTGGGAGAACCAGGAAGCATCTGGTCACATCTATGTTATGATTGACTCCTTTTCTTATCATTGTCCCTATTTTCCATTAGAGGTTCCGAGGCCCATAATGGGCAACTCACACGAGGCCCCTGACGGCTAGTGGGCAAGTGCTCCAGGGTCTAGTCTATGTCTCCTCTGCAGTCTCTTCTTACATGAGATTATGTACCCGCTGGTTCTGCCTGGTCTCCCTCCAACACTTAGGGTTGCTGGGCTCACCCCAGATCTCACTAATTACATGTGCATTGCATGAGAAGGATGGTAAGCAAGAACACTGGACCCTGGAGATCTGGGTTCCAATTCTGCTCTGGCACTCACTGACTCGGATAACTTAGAGAGTCTCCGAGCTTTGGTTTCCTCATCTATAAAGCGAGGATCGAGCCAGACACTGAGTGGGTGTTGACGGCTCTGTCAGTACTACTTGCCCCCCAGAGTCCTAGCAAGGCAGCCCTGGACAGGCAAACTCCACTGCTCTGTGCAGCTCTCATCCTCCCTGCCCTCTTCTCTGCCCCACCCTTGGACTCAGTGTAAGGTGTTTTTAGGACAAACATCCTAATGCAGCTTGGCTTTTCCCTTAGGCCCTGTCCCTTGAGGAGTGATAGTCCTACCCAGAAGAGGGGCAGCTGCAGCAGAGGCCCTGGAAAGAGCCAGTGACCGGGGCCCTTGGGACTAAGACCATGGGGTTGGATATAGGCCGTTGGCAGTGGCCGGTTGCTTAGTTCCCTGTTTAAATGAGGAACTGCAGAGACTACCCACCTAACCGCAGACAAGGGCCTCAGTGTTTCTGTGCTGCTCTGTCTTGGAATTTCGACGTGTGGCCACACTCCTGGACACGCTGGTATGAACAGACAGCTGCCAATACCTCTCCTTCCTGCTCCTCCATCTGGACTGCGGGATCCTGTTCCTGGCTGTGTCCCCTCTATGCTCCTTTCTGCCACTGGGATCTATTCAGCCTCCTAGCAGCCACCAATCCTGTGGCACTCAGTGGTCCTAGAAAACAGGCACTGGGATTCAGGCGGCCCATAATCATTGCATTGTTGACCCACTTCATAGATGAGGCCCAAGTCTGTCCAAGTCTCAGCAGCTTATTTGTGGGCCACTGAGATTTCAGCCAGGATCTGGCTGAACCCAAAGGCTATCAGAAGGATCAGAAAAGGAAAAAAGGAGATGGAAGAAAGGAAAGAAGATAATGGGTTCTGCCGAATGTGTCAATTGCTACTGAGAACTCCCTTTTAGCACTGCTGAAGGAACATTTCATTGCTTCCTCCAAATGATAGCAGCAACAGTGTGTGTTCTGAGCTGGCAGTATGCCAGGTGCAAAGACTTTACGTCTGTGAGACGGTCCCAGGATTGACATCAGCAGCTCTGTCCTCGCTCAGAAGTTCCAGCCATCTGAGCACTGGTTTCTGCCATCACATTCCGGCCTTCGCTCATGACCCATCTTGCCATGGCATTGACTTCTTTGCCTTTGCCTGTGGAGATTTTTGATCAAGTGGGCAACCCCTCCAGCACGTTGGCCTCTAGTTTGGTGACCTCTACAATTTCACAGATGCCAGCTCTCCTCCAGCAAGCTGTGTCCCTGGCTCTCCTCCAGCAAGCTGTGCCCCTGGCTGGAACTTGAGGCATGAGGACCAAGTTCCAGCTCCAGAACCCTTGTAAAAAGTTGTGTTGCATGCATGGCTGTAACCCCAGTGCTATAGGAATTGAGAAAAGAGGATCGCTGGGCCTTTCTGGCCACCAGCTTAGTCCCAGGTTCAGTGAGATACTCTGTCAGAGGAGAATAAGATGGAGAATGAGCTAGCAGGACACTCAACATCCTCATCTGTCCTCTGTGTGCATGGGCATATACATATCCCCCATTACATACACATACACCACACATGTATGCACACACATAAATGGAAATGTAGGATGTTGCTTTAGCAGAGTTAAAAAATATCTATATCAAACCAATAGGCAGTACCATGAGAGATGCTAAAATCCCAAGGGCAATCACAAGAAGATGCCAGGATCTGCTGTTATTTAACATGACAGTATTCTGGTAGTGACAATCAGCGCTATAGCTAGTGGCAGGTATGGAGAAGCAGTGATACCAAAGCAAAAGTAAGCCACCAGGCACCTAGATCTAATGGCATTCTCCACTAAAAGGAGCCAGGGATCCATAAAAAAAGGTTGATTCCAGGGCTAGAACAGTGGAATTGCCATTAAAGACTGAAACATCTTTTTGTGTCAGGCATGATGGCCCAAGTCTATAATCCTAGCACTCAGGAGGAGTGCTAAGTAGGACAATTAAGTTATAAGCTAGCCTGAACTATATAGTGACTTCAGGTTAGCCTTAAAGCAAACAAACAAAAAGGAAAGAGGAAGGAAGGAAGGAAGGAAGGAAGGAAGGAAGGAAGGAAGGAAGGAAGGAAGGAAAGAAGGACCAGTCAATGAGAAAACGCTTGAAGAATAACAGAGATATATCAAAATGACAGAAGTCTTCTGGTGGGGCTCCTACTGGCTAAATCTAGCACAATTTGGGTATGAAATAAGTAATTCTAGTAACAAATTATAACCTTTTGGCTAATGTAGGAATTCATGGGTATATGATGAATGAACAAACAAGGAATCCTTGAAATAGAATGCCAACAAATGGATGGAGAGTGAATGATGGGCACGGATGGGACCACTTGGCAGCCATCATAATGGTGACTGATGGAGGCTGAAGTCATCAAAAGAGGCTAAGTGTGAGGGGTGGAGATTTGATGACGACCAGAATGGTGGTGCCGTCTTGCGTCTTGCAGTGTCTCTTCACCACTCAATTATCAACACGGATCGAAAGACCATGAGTGTGTGGTGGAGAAGCCTGGCAGGTGCCAACTTGACTTGGTGATAAACTTAGCATCACGTTGGAGACAGCTAGTCATGCATGCCCAGTATTATGCCTTGGAGAAGCACAGCACCTTTCCATGCTATTCTTGCCAAGAATGCATGGCCTAAAAGTAGAAATGAAGAAGTGGGGGGACAGCCAACAAATGATGGCCTGTGTTCTCTAAGACTGTCATCAGATATGGGACACATTCCCATAATCCAAGCATTTAGAAGACAGGTGCAGGAGAATCACTGAAGGTTTGAGGCCAGCTTTGGGATACAGAGTAAGTTTCAGACTAGTCAGGGATACATAGTAAGACCTTGACTTGGGGGGGGCAGAGAAAAAAAGATTGTCAAGGTGACACTGACAGGGACAGACTGAAGAGCTGTCTGAAATTGAAGTAAACTGATGAGGCATGACAGCTAGATGCAATTCACAGCCCAGACTTGGATCCTGGATCAGAAAGGCGAATAAGGCATTGCTGGGGAAGCTGAAGAGATTTGCATGAGATTGGCGAATTGGATGATGGTGTTAAAGTTGATTTCCTAATTTGGAGGGTTGAATAGTAGTGACGAGGAGAAGACATGGTTCGGAGGGAATGGAAACTGGATTATTTAGGGGTCATCGGGCACCATGGCTTCCAACTTTCTCTCTCTGTCTCCCCTACTCTGTGTCTGCTCCCCTCCTTTTCTTGTATATCCATTCTTTCTAGATATATAATTACACATACATATACCTATACCCTTCTACTCATCAATCAAGACATGCCCATCTTGGGGCTGGAGAGATGGCTCAGGGATTAAGAACACTGGCCGGTCTTTCAGAGGACCCAGGTTCAATCCCTAGCACCCACATGGCACATACACACCCACAACTAGAACTGTGTGAAGCTCCAGTTCCAGGGGATCTGACACCCTCTTCTGACTTCTGCAGGCACTGCATGTCATAAGTTCACCTACATACATGCAGGCAAAACATTCATACACATAAAAAAATAAAAATAATTCAAAAAGACCCATCTTATGCCTGTTTGCCAAATCCCTCGCCTTCTCCTTCTCAGCAACACTTCAAAGTAAAAACACTACAATTCTGTACAAGGGAATAGGAGGAAACCCAGTCCATCCTTTCTCTGATAATATTAGGGCTTTATTTATTTATTTAGGTACCTGAGAAAGATGAACGTGAGAACCACTTTGAGGGAGAGACATTTCCACCTTCCTATGGTATCAGATAGGTGCCCTCTCTCCTTGGGGAAACATGTCTCGGGAGATAGCAGTGTGCCAGAGCTACCTTAAACCAACATAAGACTGTTGTTAGTTTTAGGAATTTGATGAGTGGGTTGATATTAGACATCAAGTTCTTGTGGTGTGTGTGTGTGTGTGTATGTGTGTGTGTGCATGGAATGTCTACTGTGCTGGTTATTTTGAAACCTGGCTAAATAAACATTCACTAACATGCCATTGACCATTGGTGTCCCCCATCTAGTGCTCTGGTATCTACAGAGCAGGCTGAAAGCAGGACATATACCTGGACTGGCATAAGGCAGCTCTGGCAGGGACTCAGACTCTGAGGTTGGGTCTTGAATCCTTCTGCAGCTGACTATGGTAATGAACTAATTTTACTTCATGTAGTTAGAATTGAACCTTATTATGCAAATAAGCACAAGCTACCTTCAAAATACTAGCTCTGGGATGCTTTAAAAAAAAAAAAAAGATGACAGTATCTACGTAGCACAGTACTATGGAGCCAGCCAAAAGTACCAGGAGGCCCTAAAGGTTTCCAAGACGTAAGCTGGGCTTCGCAGAAGGTAAACCAGGGGCTCTCTTGTGCACGGAGCCCTCGATGGGGCCAACAGCCTGGCACCTGCCCCTCATCTTGTCAGACTTATGTTTCTTCCCGGACTTGGACGGCCCTCTAGAGATTGTTTGGAAGGCTCACCTTGGTTCACTCACGGCGGAATGTGATCCCAGAGAAAGGTGATGGAGGAGCTTGAGGAGTGGGAAAAAAAGGGGATCTGTCCCCAGAGCCCTGGAGTAAGGGGCTCCTGAGTCTTGCCTCTCTCTGCTCCCTTGTATTCCGCGTCTCCTCCTGCTGTTGCCAGTCCCCCAGTGAGCACTCCTGCTGCCCAGATACCCCGGGCATGGGCCACCCTGCACTCCCCCAGGGACAGCTGAATGAGAAAGAAAGAATCAGAGACCCGGGGAAAGTCACTTGCTCTGAGCCTCTCACACCCTGGAGACTGCGGACGCTAGTGACTGGTCCAGGGACGATATTCTGAGTGTATCCTGGGGCCTGGGGTTGCAAGGGTCAGTACATTCGAGGAACACTACAGTGGCCCTTACCCCTTCTGCCCTCTTCTGACTTAACTTCTCTCTGTGCTTTGGTTTTCCCATATGTGAAATGGAAGTAATCACCCTCAAAACACCCCTGCAAGGTACTAATTACTGTCTGAAAGAGGCTTTGAGATCCTTGGATAGAATATAACAGTTCTAATAGTGGATAATAACACTGTGTCCGTCCCCCAGCCCTTTCATCCATGGATCTCAAAGTCTTTTACAAACCTTAATTAATTCTCACAACACCCAAATGCAGGAGGCTGATGGTCATTAGTCCCATTTTACTGGTGGGGAAACTGAGGGAAGCCAGTAGGCTGGCTTGAGGCCACACAATAAGCTGGCAGCCAATGAGGGCTAGAACTCACAGCCTCTGGCCCCTGGGAAGGGCTCAGACAACATGGCTTCCATCCAGTTTGGCAGTGGACACAGAGGCTGGGGAACCAAGGTAGCTCTCCCCACCCAAGTCTGCCGGGGTGTCTGGGGTGCTGTCAGGAGGAGCATGAGTCCCTGAGTTCTAGGGAGACTTGGGAACATAGGCCTTCGTCCAGGGACATGGGCTTTGCTATGGTAGTTTGAAAAGTAACATTATAGGGCACCTAGTGTATGCTGATCCTTACGGGGCACTTTTTGTCATTTGGTCTAATCCTACCTGTGTAAAAGAACATATTGTCTCATTTTACCATGTAGAACCTGGCTTGTTGAAGATGCTGTGGACTAAGACGCTTGCTTCTGCCTTCATGGATGCTAGCCACCCAGGCAATAGAAGGCACCATCCACTCTCATTTTAGACATGGGGAAACTGAGGCACATAGGATAAAACCAATTGTTTAATGGTGAGACTGTGAACAAGTCACTGTTCTTCAATGACCTGCCCCATCTCTGGCCCCTGATTCCCTCCCAACCTCACCTAGGCAGGTGAATGAGATCATGTCAGAAAGGGCTTTGAAGTGCCCAGAGGCCGCAGTTCCTGGTCCTCCCAGGAAAAGATGAAAAGCTTTGTGTCCTGGGCTCAGTGTCATCCCACAGGGAAGTTCTCAGAAGAATGGAAACATTGGGATCACCTAGGGACATACATACCATAGGCTGCCCCCTGAAGCCCTAGGGCCACCTTTCTGTGTCCTGCCTATGGGTCTCTCCAGGACATCAGGGTAAGGGAGTAGCATGTCCCCTTACCTTGTCACTCGTCTTACTGGATGACTGCTCCTCAATCCCAGGCTCAGTCTTGGGCCTAGTTTTCCAAGAAAGTTAACATGGGAGATCTGAGGTCCCTGGAAGTTCTGACAACTCTCGATCCCTAAAGTAGAGCCACACACTCCAGAGCATTGTTTAATCATTGCCCCTCTGTGTGCTGACAGGACGTGTTAGGAAAATCATCCCAGTGACAGCAGCAAGACTGTGGGGACTGGGCAGGGTATCAGAAACCTGGCTCCAGCCCCCGGCTACCTCTCAAGCAAGCTGTGTGGTTTGGACAAGGCCTCCCTGGTCCTTGCCTCTATTTCCCTGTTGGTGAAAACTGCAGCAGTGGGAGACACCAGCGTAGTAACTCCTGTGGGGGCTTCTGAAGCCCAAGAAAGAAATGCAGAGATGGCGAGATTAGCTTGTGACTCCACCAGGGTGAGAGCACTCAGGAACACACTGCTCACAGAACACATGGGTGGGGTGCTGGCTACGGGGTGGGGATCTTTTTGGGGAAAAATGCTTAAAGCTCCATTAGCAGTTTTTCTTACGGCTTGCTCAGTCTTGATCAAGATTTTAATATTTGTGTAGCCTTTTACCAAAGTGACCGAAGTTAGCAAAATGGTTTCTCTCCTGCTTTCTCTTTCAGTCCCCCGCCATGCAGGCAAGAGAAGTAGGTATATTAGTGCTTCCAACTTACAGTTAAGAAACTGAGGCTCAGAAAGAGTTCAAGGATAAACAGGTAGGAAGGGACTAACCCCGGTTTCCAACCCAGATATTCCCCTGAGACATTTTTTTCTCGAAATTTCTGCACTGCAGGTATAGATCACAGATCCAGGGCTCAAGGGAGATGGCCAAGGTCCCTTAGGGTGGGGGACTATTCCTGTTGGAGTACTCCTGGGATGGTGAGGCCAGGGTGTGGCCAGCAGCGGGTGGGGGTGCTGAAGGCTGCTGCCGGCTGGCGGGCAGGGCAGGGTGGAGCTGGGCACAGGAGAACAGGGTGACCTGGACGGTGCGACCTGAGATAATTGAGCAGGGCAAGCAGGGATGGTGGTGGCAGAGGTGGGGAGGCTCCTGGGTGCCTGGGAGCCCTCAGTGAGGAGGCTGGGGTGACTTTCCTTCCACAGCTAGGCTCAGCAACTTCGAGGAGGCATGTTCTTCTCTCTCCCAGCAGCTCCTCTCTGGAGAGCCTGCTCAGACCTGCCCTCCCCACAAAGCGCAGTAGCAACTCCCTGGGGCGGAAAGTGTCTCTACTGAAAGCAAGACAGGAGTTTAATTAAGCCCTAAACACGCACAGTTGAGCCTGAAATTAGGGTGGTAAAGGGAGGGGGAGAAGGCGGCTGAGGACAGGGGGGCTTCAGCCCAACCCTGCCCAGCTGAGCAAAACAACCCTGCAAACAAGCATCTCCAAGCCCAGCAAGCCTAGTTACAAAACATTTCTGACCTAGAAAAGGGCGAGTGCTGGGTTTCCTGACCGGCTGAACTTTGAGGATGGCTACTGGGGTTTGTGAGGACTTTTGAGAGGAGAAAAAGTTAAGTGAGAAGAGGCATTGCCTCTGAACGTAGGTTCCAGGAAAGGTGGAGGCGGGGGAGACTTATGTGGGCCCAGCTGCGAGGGCTCTGGGCGGCAGCAGGAGCCCTGCCCTCCCTCAGGGTAGGGGAGGGTGTCTGTGGCTGCTGGGCTCTGGGTGAGCCAGTCGGACTGCATACACAGGTGTGCCAGGTTGGGACTCTGCCCAGGGCACCCAGCTTGGCTCTCCCAGGTGGGCAAAGCTCATTCTGTGCCCCCAGGAGGAAGGGAACACCCAGCCCTGGTCTGTGTACCCAGCAGGGCTCCTGGCTTCAGGGACAAAGTTACAAGGCCTGCTTTACCAGCAGTCGCAGGCCTTTGGGTTTGTCTGTTGATCTGTAGCTTTGAGGAAAGTGATGGCTTCTCTACGTTGCCCCTCTCGCTCCTGTTCCCAGGTCTCCCCAAGCAGCGGCTGAAACATTCAAACCACAGCCACCTCCTTTGCCTGGTAATTGATCTTCTTTTGCCCTGCAACTTGGGTTTGGTCTTAATTTACCAGGGACTAAAGGCAAGAAGAGACGGGTAGGCGGGCGTGTTATCGCTTGTCTCTGGGCAGAGAGGCTCTTGCGACAGAGCTCCTCAGTGCGTGTAAAAGTGCACGCGTGTAGCAGAGTGCTGTGCGTGGGGGAGGAGCTGCATGTACTTCCTTGTGTGTGGGTGGACGAGGTTTAGCACACTGGGGGTGTCACTGGACTGACTTCTGTCACTGAGGCAGAGGTTCCAGGATAAATTGCAGTCTTACCCATGCAGTGAAGCTGAACAGCCTCCTAGTGTTAATTAACCTGAAAGTTTCTGTTCTGGCCCAACTTGTCACCCAGTGCTGAAAATCACCTGCTTGGTAGACCACCTGGTCACTTAGTAGAGATGGTCTAATACAACCCAGAAGCAGGCTACAAGTTCTTTGACTTTAGGGACTAACATTGAGAGAAGCCAACTTGTTTTCCTGCCTTGAGTCTCCGACCCATGGCTTCCTCTTCCAGGGACGGATGGGGAACTTGCAGCTTCCTCATGATGATATCACAGGTATCCTCGAAGGGTTTTGACAATGTGCAATGGTCAGAGGGTCCCAACCATCATTCAGTGCAGCTTCCAACCTCCACTATATGCATCTCCCTCGATGGCACCCCATCCCAAAACAACAGAGGTATGTGCTTTCATGGTCTGGAGGCCAGTTTTACCCACTGGTCCTAGTTCTGGCTTCAGAACACACACAGGTGTCAGAGGGGGATTGTTCCTTGCCTTTTAAGCTCCCGGGGTTGTCTCCAGCATCCTTTAGCTAGTGGCTGTATCTCTGTGCTCTCACTTTGACATTGCTTTCTTCTCTGCCTGCATATCTGTCCTCTCCCCAGTCTTATGCAGACACCTAACCTTGAATTTAGGGTCCACACAGACAATGCAGCTTGATCTCATATCGAGAGCCTTCCCTTCTTTACATTTTGCAAAAACCTTTTCAGAGCTCCCTTATGAGAACTGCCATTTGACCTGGTGCTCAATCAACTACTACTTGGAATCCTCTAGGAATGGGAAGCTCACTGAACTATACCAGGTGACTTCATCCACTTCCAAACAGGTTGGATTGAAGTTCTTACTTGGGTGGAGTTGAACTCCCTGTACTCAACAGGCACCTCTTCCCATTGGTCCTAGTCCTGGCTTTTAGAACATATACATGCTGATAAATCAACTTTCCATTCCCACTACCTCTGCCTCCAGTCACAAAAAACAAAGTCAGGAAAAGGCTGAAGGAGCTTCATCTCTTTAGAGTTTCAAGATGTACCCCAGCACAGCTTCAAGTTCTCAAACCTCCTTTCTTAGTCTGAGTGCTGGGATTATGGGCATGAACTATAATGCCCATTAGGCTTAGTTTCTTCTTTTTCCTATGCCTTATCTTTAAAAAACATTATTTAGTGTGTGTGCATGTGTGTCTGTGTGTGTGTGTGCACATGTGTGTGGAAGTCAAAAGAAAACTTGCCTGGGTCAGTCGTGTCCTCCTCGCATGTGGCTGCCAGGCTTGGTGGCAGGTGCCTTTGCCTCCTGAGCCGTCTTGCCGCGCCCCACCCTGCTGTCTACTCTTTATCTGTTTTTAGGACTTAGTGGGGTTTTTGGCTTTTTAAATATTTTATTTATTTGTGTGTATGAGTGTATTGTCTGCATGTATGTAAGTGCACCCATGTCATGCAGTGCCTACAGAGGTCAGGAGAGGGTGTCAGATCCCCCTGGAACTGGAGTTAGTTACAGATAGTTGTTAGCCACTATGTGAGTGCTGGGAATGGAACCTGGGTCCTCTGCAGGAGCAATCAGTACTCTTAACTGCTCAGCCATCTCTCCAGCCCCATTAAGACTTGGTTTTGATGTTAAGGAAAGTTCACTGAACTCTGGACTCCCTAGTTGCTCTGTTCCTAGATTCCCTAGGATCCCATGCCTCAGCTTCCTTACCATAACACCAGAGGGCAGCTGAATCACTATTTCATGGGATGCTTTTGAGGGACGAATCTCAGAGATTCACAAATCACGCTAGCATATTAAAGTGTCTAGGAAGCCCCAAGTGAAGAAATCCTCTTAGCTCAATATTTTCCAAAATTATTTGAAAAAAAAAGTTCTTTGATCAGGTATCATTTTCCTTTAGCACCAGAAAAACTTCCTTAACACAATGGAAGTGCCAGACTGAGATGCCCAGCGGTCTTCTCCAGCTTTCACTGTCAAATGGTAGAGCTCCTAGATGCTAAGCATCCTGCTGGAAGAAGCGAGCTACCTGTCAGAGGATGGGACTCAAGATTCTGGAAATGAGAGGTTCTCCCCTGAACTGTGGACAGCAGGTGAGGTGGGCCATAGCCTCCTAGGGCCCAGGCCTCTCCAGCCTCTGCCTACAGAACCCTAGGAGAAGCCTCAGAAGCCAGGGAAAGCAGATGTTCTGTGGTCCTGCCTCCAGGGATGCAGTCCTCACGTCCTTCTCGGGCTCGGTGCTGCCTGACTCGTCCTCCTGCCTCAGGCAGCACTCACTGACTCTGAACCTGAGCTTTCTGAAAGCTTTTGAAGGGTTCCTTTGAAGGACCTCACCTAAATCCTTTTAGTTAAAAAGTATTTTATTTATTATTTTTATTTTGTGTGTATGAGTGTATTGCCTGCATGTATGTAAGAGCACCTGTGTTATACAGTGCCTGAGGAGGTCAGAAGAGGGTGTCGGATCCCCTGGAACTGGAGTCACTGATGGTTTTCAGCCACCATGTGGGTGCTGAGAACCAAACCTAGGTCCTCTGCAAGAGCAACCAGTGTTCTTACCTGCTGAGCCATCTACTAGCTCCCAAATCCTTTTATTTTTACTGTCAGGAAAAATATGATACATCTCAGAGAAGCTGAATGTTACGAAATCGAAGCAGGAAGAAACCTGGAACTCCCAACAAGAAGACAGCACTATTGTGGAAAGAGAAAGGCATATCCTCAGGGGAAGGGGAGAGGCGGGGCGGCCGATTCACAGGCTAGGTGGGGGCTCCAACCTGGGGCCACAGAGATGGAACACCGGAATGAAAACAAAGTGATCCCCCAAAGGTCACCAAGTTTAGACATCCCCCCCTGCACTTCTGAGTAAGATTACACCTGGTAACATCTGGGCCACAGCCCTTTCCTGCGGTTTAGCCTCTGTCCAGCCTTCCCAGAGCACTTGTGCCTAAGAATCTCTTCGAAAGCAGGGTTCGCGGGGCTTTTAGACGCAGCGTTGGCACTGGTTATTGCGTCCCTGTTCACCGACACCGTGCTAGCTGCCCTCAAACATACATTATTGCATCCTTACAACTTCTTTAGTTTTACAGGAAAGGACACTCAGGGATGACTTAGTATATGTTATATTATCATTCCAGAAGCCCAACAGGTTAAAAAAAAAAAGGGAATGAGACCAGATCTTTCTGTATCCTGAGCCCACACAGTAACTTCCAAACCTCTGCATTCTGATGGCATGGGAAGCTCTTCCTAGGTCTCACCTGAACCTCTCTTATCTTTACCTGTCCTGGATCCAATGAAAGGACCCTATCAGTCAGGTGAATCTGCTCTCAACCTACCTGGAGAGACATCAGCTATCCTTCGGTACAGGTGGGAACTTCCAGTTCCCAGGGTGGGGAATGTTTGCTTTCTGTTAATGAAAAGAAATAAATGTGATAATAAATAAATGCCCAACCCAGTGCAGTAATCGCTGTCCCTAACAATAAGGCTCTGTTTGCTCTTGGCTGTGAGTTATATTCATTGGCTATCAGCGCTATTCAGGAGCCCCTTGGCACACCGACCAGGGGTGGGGCCCCAGGCACACTTACAGGGAGACAGCCCAGCCTCTCTGCCTACGTGCTTCCAGGTGTCCCAGCCAGAGCAAGAGAAACATACGAGGTCCCTAGACTTGGAAATGGTACCCTTCATTTGACATCAAGAAACTGGAGTCTGTTCCACCTGCCTCTGCCTCTGGATGACCTGAAGCAAGGCAATCTCCCTACCCACCTGGGCTTCAATTCTCATAAGTATATAATGGTGTATCAGCAGGTTGCTCAAATGAGCACTTGGGTTCCTTCCAGCTCTGACATCAGAGAACCTTATAGACACATCTCTTCCTGTAGCTGCCTGTATTCCTCTGGCCTATGGATAATGGGAGTCTCAGAGATCCAAGAACCCATCATCTTCCTTGGGAGGTGTCTGGGCACCTCTTTCAGTCTTAGATCCCTTTCCTTTTTTGCCCACTTCCTCTAGCTGTCCAGTGTATGGAATTTCCCAGTTTGCAAGCCATTTTTAGAAATCTTCTCCCATTTGAGCTCACCACAAACTTGTGAGATTGGGCAGTGGAAGGAATGCAACATTGTGAGCATCAGTCACATGCCAGCCCCTTCCCAGGCTGCTTCGAGACTCTTCCTCACAAGTTGCAGAAACCCTTTAAGGAATAAGTCAGGATGTAAATAAATGGGTAGAAGATGATAATTTCCAAAACTATGTGTATGCATAATCCTCACAGTTGCTCTAAGGTCCTTTATTACATGTTATTTATTTTGTGTGTGTATGTGTTTGAGTGCATGTTTAAGTGGGGGTCAAAGGACAACTTGCAGGAAGCTAGTTCTCTTTTCCACAATGTGGTTCCCAGGAATCAAATCGGGTCGTGAGGTTTGGTGGCAATTGCCTTTATCTGCTGAGCCATTTTGCCAACCTAGTTTGAAGATCTTGATATTACTACCATCACCACACCACAAGGGAAGAAAGTGAGTCTTGGAGGGGTCCAAGACTTGCCAGACTTAGTTGGCTATGGAGCAGCAGAATCCACACCTCTTTAGTCTAAACCCTTAGCTCTTTCTATTGCATTAGCTGAGCACAGAATCAGCATTTTTCCCTGACTTGCAAATAAGTGCATTGTGTGTATAGCACTGAAGTAACTTTGTCAAATTATATAGCAGGCAAATGGCAGAAGCAGGAATCACATCCCAGGCTTTTGTCTGCAAGTCCGAGGCTGCTTCTAGAAACATTGCAGCAGGTCAAGACCAAAGCAAGTGGAGTCCCATCCTTCCCTCCACACTTGCATCCTTCTTTCCAGGAACCTCCCCTCCCTCTGAAGTGCTCATATGTCCCCAACAGGAAATCACATGCTATACTCATTGGTGAAGATAACAGAGCCTTGCTCCCCAGGCCCTGTGCATTTTAGAGACCTGGGGGTGCCCCATGGGCATGTGACCCACAGCTACTGATCTACACGATTCCAGGAGGGAGTGTGCTGATGCTCAGAGGGGACTTACAAGGGATTCTGACAACATGTGGCCCCATTCCTTGGTTGGCATATTTGGGCTACCTGGTTGAGTCTAAATAGGTCTGTACCTTGCATCTGGACTTGCCCCCAGATAATTGGAGTGGGCACTGAACTTGGACTCTTGCACTGAATTGTACCTTCCTCCTGCCACAAGGGTGGTTGGCTTGACACTAGATGCTTCAGCTTCAAACAGTAGCCATTTATATGTGTCCCTTGGGTCATGGAAGATAACACTCAAAATTGTTCAGAAAACTCAGGCTTAAAGCATAGTCTTCAAAACCTGTCCGTGGAGATAAATCCTACTTGCTTAAAATTGTCTCTCTCTCTCCTCTCCCCCCCCTCTCTTCCTCTTCCTCCTCCTTTTCCTCCTCTCCCTCTTTCTTTCCACTCTGTGTGTATAAGAATGACTTTGGGGTACATTTACTGAAGCATAAAACATATATAATATGCATAAGACCTATCCACAGTGACATGTTTCACAAAGTGAACACAACTGTGTATTACCCAGTCATGAAACAGATGGAGAGGGACTGGAGAGATGACTCCGAGGTTAAGAGCACTGGCTGTTCTTCCAGAGGACCCAGGTTCAGTATCCAACACCTACATGGCAGCTAACAACTGTCCAAAACTCCAGTTCCTGGAGATCCAACACCCTCTTCTGGCCTCCTCAGGCATTGTACAATGTGGGTGCATTTACATACATGCAGGTAAAACACTCATACACATGAAATAAAAAGAAATAAATTTTTTAAAAAATTAAAAAACAAACAGGTGGACGTGGGTCAGACTCCTCCATCTTAGCCCAACTCTGCCAGGTTAATCACATTCTAACTTTTAACACCATAGAACATAGATTCACTTTGCCTTTGACACAAAGTGTGTAGAATGGAATAATATGTAGTATTTTGTGTCTGGCTTCTTTTGTTCCACATTCTGTTAATTAGCTACAGATATGTATGTAGTATAATATGTACACATATGCACATCTATGAAAACATATACATATGTATAGGAATATCTAAAAAATATTTTTCCATTCCTTTTTGGTGTAATATTTTAAATCAAACCCCAAAGCAGAGGCCTGGTCATGAGTGCTTAACATTCATAAGACTCTGATTTTAATCTCTAGCACAGAAAAAAAAATAACCTCAAATATATGTCATTTATCCTCTGTTCTTCAGTATGCATCCCTAAATAATGGGAGCATTGTCTACATATTGTAATTGATATCATTATCCCACCTAATGAAATTGAGACTAGTTCTGAGCATCATCTATGTTGATGTTTCCTAAATCGCGTATTTATAAGGGAAATTCACAACCACAGGTGAAGCTCTGCGCCTCCACGGTTGCTCCTGCCTCTCCTCCTCTTTCTCAAATTAGATGCTTCCTAAAGCTGTTCGTATTCTGTAGATCCCCAAGACTAGCAGGGCACGCAGACTTTCCAGCGTCCGATAACTTAGACTCTCATTTGATTTCTGATGACCTTTATGAAGTCCCCATGCCACCCAGTCTCTCTCTGAACACTTGTCCCAAATTCCAATGGATTTTTAGGCCTCAAATCAAAATCAAACCTACCTCCCAAACACCAGTACCTATTCTAGCCTAAGCCTATTCTCTGAAGTCAGTCCAAACAAACCTAGCTCTTTTTTTTATAAGAATATATTGGAGACATCTCAGGTCTATTTTCTCTCCACCCAGACTATATTTTTAAGACCATTCTTTTCAGCTACTCTACCGATTTGTTCTTACGCCTGGACCTAGGCTTTCCCTGGCCTTCTAATGCTAACTGCCCTATAACCTCCCACAATGTAACCTGCATTGTATTGGATTCCTGAGGTCTACTTCACTGTTGCACTTCCTCTATGTGTTCTGTCTGATATACTCTCACCCTGTACAATAATTAGAGAATCCCAGTAGCTGCCCAGTGGTGTTGATCAGGCTGACTTATTCTAAAGCTATCTGAGACTCTTTCTTGTCTGCATGCCAAATTCTCTGAAGAATTTGCCTCTCTTGCCTGTCTTTGTGTTTCTAGAAATGTCTAGCAACAATAGGTGCTCCCAAGGGTGCTCTTGAATATGTTCACAGCAAGGCAGTCAGGGCCCTTTTAGTTGCAAGTTACTCAATTCAAAGTGGCTTGAGCAGAAAGGCAGGCTTTTGTCAAATAACTACAAAGTTCAGGGAGACACTGGCAGATGATGGTGAAATGCTACCAGAAGCTCACTCCCCTTAACTCTGCTTCCCTCCAGGTGGGCTTTATTCTGTTTCACAGAAGTAACAAAAAGAGTGCTAATTTGCAGGGATTTTAGCCAAAGCCTGAGGTCTGAATCTCATAGAGCAATCTTGGGTCTTGAGTCATCCATGAAGCCCTGATCCAGTAAGTGAATGCAGTCACAGTCAGGAACCTGACATGTTCTGTATCATGTGCCATGTGTTCACCCTAAAGCTCAAGGACAGGCCCACCCATAATACATGAAATAGGGACTTGGAAGTTTCCCAAAGAAAAACTGATGTTGTCACCACAGGAAGGAAGAAGGATGCTTGGATGCCTGGCAAATGAAGCAGGTTCAACACAGCTGGAAGGAACCCTGAGCTAAGCTGGGGGGGTGGGGGGCGCTCTTGTTCCTGGCATTCCTCTGAGTGACTCATCTTCCATCTGCCCTTGGTGTGACCTTGAATCTCTGACTTACTTTACCTGAACTTTTTTCTGCATTTATTTATTTATTTATTCATTCATTTCTGTGTGGGCATGTTGTGGAGGTCAGAGGACAACCTGTGGGGGTTTGCTCTCTCCCATCACATGAGTCCTTGAATCGACCTCAGGTTTTCAGACTTGGCAGCAAGACTCTATCTGCTGAATCATCTCTCTGGCGCCTGAACCTCAATTTCTTTATCTGGAAAATGGGGCAATAATGTGGACCCCATCTGCTACCTAGACTATTAAAAAATGAAATCTTGTTTCAGTGACTAGATTGTGGATGTAGAATAGTTTATATGGAATGGTTGAATGCTGTTCTAATCTGACAGTTCTTTTTTATAGAATATTCTTGCTAATTCTTTGAGAATCTCTTACAGTATAGTATACTCCAGTCATATTCACCCACGTGATAGTTCCTAACACCAACTGTACCAAGACTTTGTGGCTAGAAGTCAGCATTGATATCCCACCTTGCCTGCTTTTTAGCTCTAAAACTTGGCAAGCTGATCAGTCTTGATCAGTTCTCCCTATTCTTGAGTGAGGACAGTAACTGTGCCTTACAGGATTGCTGCAAATTTTAACTGAGTTAATGTATGTGACCCAGTTAAAGTAACACTTGGTTCAAGTATGCCCTGTAAAAGGTCTCTGGGTGTCCCCATCATTACTGCTGTGTGGCCCCACTAGCTCTGGATGCTACCCTGTACTAGTCTTGGTTCGACTCAAATCTGCTTGCCGGCAGGTTTCCTTCAGACTCCTTGCTTTCCCAGTAAGTGCTGAGTGAATCCTGGCCATCAGGCTGACAGGTGGCTCTCTGGGCCCAGACCACATAAGAAGTGGATAGAGCCTGCTGCAGCCACCTGCTTGGCCAGGGAAAGCTCACAAGTGGGCCTTCCCCTTGGTTTTCGGAATCCTCCTAACAAGTGGGCCAGAGACAGTTTTCAGAGTGAGGCTGGGTGATACCTGGAAGGGCACTCATCCAGATGCAGAGGAGGAAAGAAGTTTCCCTTTCCTGAGGGACTTCTGTGCCTCCCCTGCAGGATGAGTTCAGTCCAGTCTCTTGGTGCAGAGGGAAAAGCAGAGGTTTACACTGGTCAAGAGCTTCTGCCTGGGTCACAGAGGGTTGTGTGTGGCTCTCAGTTTTCCCACTAATACAAACCCTCTGTCACCTCTCCTTGTGTTGATCTGAGAAGAAAAGAAGCAGGGAGTTGTTCTGCGGGACTGACTGACAAACATTCCTTCCAGGAGAGACTTCTGTTCTGACTCATAAAGATATTTCTGAATAGCAGTGACAGTCACTTATCTCTGGAATGTATTCAGCTTTAAAACACCCAAAACAGCAACAATAACACAACAAAAACATGATTTCAGGGACAGTCTCCCTACTGACTTCCAGGGCAGTAACTCTACTCAGCCCCCATGGTCAGAGGATGGAGCAGGGTGAGGGCAGAAGGTCATTATTTGCATATATAACTTTCAAAAATTCTTGCATAAAATTTAATTTATAGTCACATATCATTTAACAAAGGGAATATCTTTTGAGAAATTTGTCACTAGGCAATTTTGTAGAGTATGCTGACACAAACTAAGACAGTTATAATGTCCCTGGGTAGTTGTTGATCAAAACATTGTTATTTGGTGTAGGATTCTAACTGTCTATGTGGGTCAAGGCAAATGGAGAGGCTTTGTTATTGCTGTTTATTTACTTTTCATTGAAGGTAACCTAGTTCAGTAGAATGAATACAACACTGCGATCTTAAGGATACAGCTTGATGAATTATTTTACATATACAAAGGCACCTGTAATCCCTACTAGACGGAGAACATCTCACTTAAATATAATAGTTTCTTGACTTCCTTGTTTTCACTTTTTTTGAGGGTAGGGCTCTCAAGTAACCCAGGGTGACCTCAAACTCACTATGGAGTCAAAGATGACCTTGACCTCTATTCCCCTGCCTGAACTTCCTAAGTACTAAGATTATAGGCATGCCCCACCACAGCTTTGATTTTTGTCTTCATGTCTTTTCCTTGACATGTATCTCAACACATAAAGTGAGAATCATGTTTTAGAAGGATACATGTAATATCTCAGAATACCTAAACTGCAAGGGTCCTTTGTGTCTTCAAAAACGTGGTGTGAGGCCCCAGGAGGAAAAGCCTAATCCACTTCCCCCCTCCCCCCGCCCCACTTCCCCATGTGGTTCCCATTGGAGCATCAGCAATTCCTAGCCTTTCCTGGGTCCCTACACCTGACAGATACAAACCCACTCCTGCAGCATTACTGACTCAGTGAAGTTTAAGAGGATGGTGGCCAGGGTGGCTTGAAAGGTTGTCCCTTGATGTTCTGTTCATCCCTGCTCTGGGGAAGGTGTGAGATGCACTGATCTATTATATTTCTCCTATTCTGAAATCCTCTCCGTTGAGGGCTTCACAACATTTATGGTCACTGCTCCCATTTGTTGAGTTAGTTGCATGCCTCTTGAATGCTCCCTTCAGGTCCACTTTCCGTTTACCCTTCTGGATCCTGGAAGGTCAATGTCCATAAACTGCATTGACTGGAGATGGAGGCAGGAAGGAGGAGGCAAGAGAGATAGGTCTGCAGCCCCGTGCCCCTTTAGCACTCTATTTCTGGGTGTCTGCTTCCCTTGCCTGCTGGTGACCCCCTCATAGTCCCAGCTACACTAGGGTCTGACAGCACCATCGCCACCACCACACTTTTCAATCCCAGAAATGGTCAGTTTTGAGCTGTTGCCAGACACTGGATATATCAAGTTCCCTGTTTCTTCAGCCCTCTCACACCTCGGGACCACAAAGACCTCTTCCTTTGAAACATCTGAGCTGAAATTTGCTTGCTGATAGCCCCCTGATGGATTCATAGGTCTTTGTAGAACTGAAAATCTTCCATATTAAATAGGCATCTGGCTTGGAATCTTAAAATGTCATAAAAATGCCTGTCTTACTCAAAGAAATCATGGCAGATTCTTTCATACACTATGGATATAGGACAGCTCATCACTAAGGAGTGGCATTTCTAGCATTTCAAGGTTGGCAGAACACTGGGTTTAAGGTCCTATAAGACAGCTTTGAGCTCAGCTGCTGACACCCACAAGATGGGTGATCTTGAAGAGACTGCTCGGCCAGTCTGTTCATTGGCCTTGTCTTTGATAATTGGAAGTCTGGCTAATTGTTGTCCATATCCCCACCCCCACCCCGTGTGTGTGTGTGTGTGTGTGTGCACACGTTTGTGTAGGGGGTGTGTTGTAAGGACATAGGAAATCATGCATATGAAAGGGCTTCCTGAACGGGCCGCTTAGATGGGCCAGCGTGACCCAGAGAGATAACCATTCTAAGATCAAGTATCTCTTAGGGGCCAAATCCTGGCCTGGTTGGGCAAACAAGGAAATTGACAGAGGGCCCTGGGAAGGTCCAGACACCCAGGGGGGCAATGAAGAGCCAGCCCAGAACCTTTTCCCCACCGTAGTTTCTCTAGTCCCTTTCCTCACTCCAGACTTTTATTCAGTCCAGAATTAAGGAGCACTTTAAAAGTGTAAATTAAAGCTGGCAGACTTTCCAGTAGGAGACAGGTAATGGAGAGAGAGAGAGAGGAGAGAGAGAGAGAGAGAGAGAGAGAGAGAGAGAGAGAGAGAGAGAGAGAACACAGAGGGAGGGAGGGGAGAGGAGAGGAGAGGAGAGGAGAGAGAGAGAGAGAGAGAGAAATTAAGCCAGTCTGATGTCAGAGACCAGATGTACTCCCCAGCTGGTCACTGGCACACTGACCAATTCCCCTGGACATGTTACTTAATGTTACTTTCTTCATCTGACACGTGGGAATGAACACCACCTCAAATGTTTGTTGTGAGGATTACATGAGTAATATCTGTTTTCCTAAGGATGCCTGACACTGCTGCTTAAACCCCAGTTTTTAGCATTCATTCCCTTCCTAACTGCGTGACTTCCCTCGGAGGGGCCCCTGAACTGGGCTCAGATAAGGCTGCATTCTCGGTTGGACACACATCCCACTGAACCAAGGGAGGCCAGTTCTGGGGCCTGCACTGGGGCGTAGCTCTGCTTGTGGTGCTGAAGGTCTGAAAGGTGAAGAGTAGGCTGTGGTGTGCAGGTCTCCAAGCCGGCACAGGAAACCAGCCCAAGTTCTGGAGCAAGGCCCGGATCAAAGCGCTCGCAGGCAGGCTGGGGCGCACCAAAGGGAGGCCAGCGACTTGCATCAGCACAGATTCCGTGATGCTCTGCAGACGTCTGGGGGCTGCTGGGCTTTACGGGAAGCCACAAGAAAGGAAAGGACCGGGGGGAACGGGCCGGGCGGGGGTGGGGGCGGGCGAGGGCTCGAGGTTGCGCTGGCCCGCAGGCGCGCTCCCGGCGGCGCCTGCCGGTGGCTGGGCGCGCCCGGGACGACCGAGGCCTTGGAGGAAGCTCCTGTTCCCCCTTCCCCTCCCCGCCCTGCCCGCGTTACTGGAAGCACTGTGTGGGAGAGACCCAGAAGCACCCGATTATTGAGCGCAGGGTGGGGGAGGGCTGCTCAAAGGAAAACCAAAAGTGCGTCTATTCGCACTGCTGCGACACGCGGTTGCTCCGGAGGAGGCCCCTGCGCACCCCGACCGCGCCCCCAGTTGTGCACCCCCTCAACCATTTCTCTAGGGCGACCCAGGGCTCGTATAGCTCAGGGAGAGGACCGAGAGGCGAGTGGTAAAGTGTCACGATTTCTTCTGCGCCCTGCCTCGGTCCCCACCCCCAGTTTTCTGGATTTTGCTGCTGCTGGGGAAGGGCTGATCCGTTTTGCGTCAAAGGACTGCATTTACTCAGTCCTGCTGGGAGAGGCGCGTAAACACCCCGGCAGGCCAGGGCGCAGGGATGAAGGAGAAAAAAAAAAAAGCTAGGCACCCACGACTGGTGTGTGCGTGTACGCTTCTCCACGCCCCTCGCCTGGACCTGCGGGGAGGGCAGCTGCCGAGGTGCGAGAGTCTGGCGGACTTCGACTCACGGAGCGCTCACGTCCTTGGGGATGGAGCTCAGAACAGAATGTGTTTAATAGCTGTAAACAATGACCCCGAGTATTGTTTGGGATTACCGTATCTTGGGGCCCTTGGGGGCAGCCAGATGCCGCCAACCGTCCCGGAAACGCCAGCGCTTTATATAGAGCCCCGGGAAAGCTTCGAGTTCCCGACTCTATTTTTCTTTCCTAGCAACGCCCCCACTTCACAGATAAGGAAACTGAGGACTGGAATTGAGATGTGTTATGGCGGACTCATAGCGCTTCACAGTGCGCTATGGACCCCTAAGAACAACCTATCTTCCTTTTGAAACCTATAAGGTCCTTCGGGATAGAGATGCATTGCGTAAGGAATGGTTAAAAACCGGGTGTGGTGGTTCGAGTTCTTAATCCCAGCACTCATTAGGTGAAGCTCATTTGGGTTATATTAGCGAGTTCGATGACAGCTTTTGCTACTTAAGACTCTGCTCAAAATAAAACTGGGGGAAGTTCCTCAACTCTTGACACAGTGCTTATTTGTACACACTATACCATCTCCGAAGATTTGGAGCACACAAGGGCCTTAGAAGGTCGTCTGTTCCAAAGCTTTCTTTATATAGGAGGAAACAGACTCGGAGAGGCCAGACTCGCCCAAGGTCTCACAGCTCGTAAATAGCTTAGGCAGGCGTTCATACTCCAAGGCCTGCGCTCTTTACCCTGCGCACCGCCCAGCAAGGAGGAAAGACCCAGGAGTCCGGCCACGCGCGCCTTGGACTTTGCTCCAAAACAGATGAAGGCAACTTGGGGCACACCTCTCTGCGCCCCTCACCCTGTTTTTGTTTTTAGTTTTGTGGGATGGGGAGGGGACACAACCCGTTTTGCTTTTAAGGACCTATTCTATTAGATGCATCTTGTCTGGTATGGAAGACGCCTGCGATGCCTTGCTGGTTAATTTTGTGTTCAAGACACCTAGTTAATTGCAAGACCGAAAACAAAAATAAAAACAACCCAGAAAAAAATATATATATAAAAAGGAAGTAGTGGGCAGCCCTGCTGTTAGGGACAAACAAGCAGGCCAGCCCCGCCTGGCGGCGCCGCGCCGTGCCAAGACCTGGCCGCAGGGCGGCGCGAGGACCCGGTGCGCCCAGGACGCCCGCTGCACCGGGCGGCGCCGCTGTGGGCGCGGACCACGGTGCGCGGCCGCGCCCTCCCCGCGAGCGACCGTGTGCGCCCCGCTCTCGGCCTGGAGGTGGCGCCGCGCTGAGCCGCCCGTCTGGTCTCCTGGACTGCGATTGTTTTCTAAAACCCGGAGCCGAGACCGCGCGGCCGCTTTGGGGCCCCGCCCCGCGCCCCTTCCTGGTTTGGAGGGGAGGCCGCAACGCGCTTCGGAGCGGGCAAGGGAATCCCTCTCCCTCCACGTCACCCGAAAGCGAGGAAACCCGCACTCGCGTCCTTTAACGCAAATGACCATCTTTGGCAACGTGCGCCAATGGAACAGACCAAGGGCGCCGCACTGGGGAGGGGGGGGAGAAGATGGGGAAAGAGTCGGGGCGGCCTGGGCTCCCCCAAACCCTGAGGGCCCGCGTGTTCCCACCCCCATCACCGCCTTCCTTCCTCGCGCGGGGTGTACGGCTGGCGTCAGCACCACCTCCAGCCGGGGCAGGGAGGGAGCACTACGCCCGCCTCCTCCCGTCCCGCGCTGCCTCCTCCTCCTCCTTGTCCCCCGCCTCCCCGCGCGCTCCTCCCAGCAAGGTGGAGTCTGGGCTTGACGTGAGTGGATCCACATGGTGCGGGGCTGGAGAATAAAGAGTGTGGAGTTGAACTCGTGCCATTGTAGTGACTCATCTCGGGCAGAGCGCAGGGGCTCCGAGCGAGCGAGAGAGAGCGCGCGAGAGCGAGCGGCGCTCCGCAGGGACACAGACGAAAGAGAGAGAGACCGGGCGAGGCGCGGACGCGCGGGGCCGGCCCGTTCGGGAGCGGGCGCAGGGTGCAGGTCGCTGCGGGACCACGTCCCTCTGTCGCACCGGCTCAGCGGGAAGCCCACGCGCGCTGTCCCCGCTGGCGATCGGGGTCGCGGGACCGACGCACGCTGCCTCCTTCTGCTAAGTCAAGTGTCCGAGCCGCTCGGAAACTCAGGCCACAGGAAGTTTATTCTCGGGCTCCTTTTCTAAAGGAGGAAATAGAAGTTTCTCCAAACGGGCAGCCTTTCTTTTTCGCCTTTTTGGCCGTGTGTGAGACCCAGGGTGGGGGGGGTGGGTCCCCCAGAGCTGGCAGGCGACACCCGCTGGGCTCCTAGTCTTTTCGAATTGCCCGTTTTTCTCCGGGTGGTGGGTCCCGGCGGAGCTCGGGCTGCGCGCGTGGGCGGAAGGGCGCGCGCAGGGGAGGGACCGAGGGACGCGCCGACTTTTTAGAGGGAGGGACCCGGTGGACAACCGGTCCCGCGGCGCTCGCCGAGCAGGAAAGAAGTGCTGTGCGAGGCGGTGGGGGGGACACTTTCCGGGTGTCGCCGCCTCTGTCTGCCTCGGTTCGGGGGACAGCTCGGGAGCGAAGAGCAAAGCCCGCGGCGGGGCCGCTGCCAGTGCGCGGCCGCGGCGAGGGCGGGGAAGAAAACCACCCTGTTTCCTCTCCGGCCCCCACCGCGGATCATGTACCAGGATTATCCCGGGAACTTTGACACCTCGTCCCGGGGCAGCAGTGGCTCTCCTGCGCACGCCGAGTCCTACTCCAGCGGTGGCGGCCAGCAGGTAGGTGCAGGTCTGGGTGCACCTGGCAGCACGGGCGCACTGTCCCCACGACCACTGCCTCTTTTTGTTGCTGTCTTTTTCCTTTCTTGGCCTGGCTAGAAAATGCTTGGGGGCCAATGTTGTAAGTTGTGGATTTTTGTTCTTTTTCTGCCCCACCCACCCTCACTACTTTTTTTTTTTAAGGAGCGGGGAGTGGGCTTGAAGAGCCAATGAATCCTCTCGCACACTTCATTTTCCAGAAAAACTCCTAGAATTGCAGGTCCCCTCCCGGGAACGTGTTGCCTCCTTCCAAGACGCACCCCCCACCCCTTCCCTTTTCTCCGTTGTAGGTGGCAAGGAAATCCTTGTGCCCACTAACTGCGCTCCCCGCGCCCCCCGAAGGTCAGGGACCCTTCAGAAAAGACTTTTCCTCCTTTTTCTTTTTTCTGGTATTTGTCAGTCTTAGCTCTTCTGAAAACTGTTGGGGCTCGGAAACCTTGTTGGTTCCTTCAAGTAATCAGAGGGCGAGGGTTGCCTCTGGGAATCAGGTGCGAAGGTCAGGAAGGAAGAGGCTGGCTTTGATTGGCTCCTGACACCTCCTGTGAGCCCCCGCCAGTTTCCTGTAAGGGCTGGGCAGGAGCCTGTTAATGCCCCTGGAGCAGAGCTGTTTAAGGGGACTTGGGGTACCTGGGGCAAAGAAGCCAGCAGAGAGAAGTGGGAGAGAGAGACATCACTTGGGACTCCTGGGTGGTTCTAGAAGCAGAAAAACAACTCCTTTCTAAAGCAGCCAGACTGGTTTGCACTGGAGGGGTTGTGCATATGATTTGTCTCTTTGTAGATACCAGAGAGGTGGGTGTTAATGGGGTGGTGGGGTACCTAACTTCTATAGCAGCACCCCCCCACACACATACTGTCTTGTGAGGGAACTGCCTTAACTCACAAGGCCCTCTACAACCTGAAGCCTAACATCTAGGAGTCTCTAGCCAAGTTGACTGCATTATGAATTGCTCTGTTAAGGCCATGGCCCTTGGCAGTGGCCTCGACCTCAGCCTCCAGATATCAGACCAGATTGGGAGGGAGAGGCTTATAGGGAAGGGTGGGCTGACCTGGGGAATAGAATAAAAATATGGCTTTCTTTGGGGTCTGAAGAAGGATACCCCTCCTAAAGTGATGTCTTGCATCTGCTGAGTCCTTCCAACTGACTTTTCTGTCTTCCCTCTAACAATCTCTGGTACTTGCTAAGCACTGGCTATAGAGAGCCGAGTCTGTACACTGAGAATTGTGCAGTCAGTGGACCCTTACTCCTGAGCACAGTAATGAGTTTAAAGCCTTATCTGAGTTGTTCATTATATTGTTTAGGGCACAGGTGGTTTGTGTTGAATGCAGACATCATTCAGCAATAGGTCAGAGTCATTTATACCTGTTCTCTCACCTTCCAATTCAGTTACCCCGCTCTACTCCCAAGTTCCTCTCTTTCCAAGTCAGTAATGGAGCTTTCTTTCTTTCACTAATGAGACTAAGGCAGTGGTCACTGACTTCGTATATACAATCTCTCTGGCTGGTTTAGTTCAGACTCTGGGGTCTGGATGGGAAGTCTGACAGCACATCAGTGCCCCAACTGAATAATCTGTGTCACTAGGGCTTTGAGCCCAGGATGTGAGCCTAGGCAATTCCCTGTTTTGGAAGCAAATCAGACAGGAAACCAGTGCTAGGATGAAGGAAGAGATCTCGGTCCAGCAGAGTGTAATGGGGACTCATTACTGAAGCAAAAAGTAGCTGTTGGCTAATTCCTCGCATGCTGTAACACATGAAGATTTTGCAATTAGCAACCATCAGCCATCAGCCCAGGGGTTCTCATGTCTGTCTGCCCCATTCGGCTCAGCAGCCCCATTCGGCTCAGCAGCAGGATCGAGTCACCTTTTAAACCAGAGGGATTGGCAAGGTAATGCCACTTTAGCCACGTTTCTGTCTGGTGGCTCCTTGATGGTGTGGTAGGCATCACTGAGCAGTGAGGAGGGATTTCCATCCCTACTCTGGTTTTCTGCAAAACTCTTCTGTGATCCTAACTTAAGGATTGGCCTCAGAGTGTTTGTTACTTCATAATTCTGTGTAATGACCCCACCTTGATCTAGGCGCAAGGTAACTTTATTACATACCAGATAAGTCTAATCACTTTATTCCTCTCAGCCTCCCTTATGGGGGGATTTTTCTGGCAGTTAGTGGATGGGCCTTCCTCCTTTACGGTATTATAATGAACCCATCAATGGGAGATGTTCCTGGTTTTCCTATGGACAAAAGGAATACTATTTTTTTCCTGGTCTCCTTGCTTATGGGGATCCCCTACTCCTCATAATTTTGTTGCTGTTTAATCACTCCAGAGCTTTCCCCTCCGTCTCGCTGCATAATGCTTGGTCTGAGCACATGTCTATGAGTTCCAGTGATTTGTGGGGTAGGAGGCAGACAGCTCTTTGTTAAAGCTTCTGCTCCTGTATAGGGCAGGAACTTGAAACATGAAAATATTTCCTGTTGAAGTTATAATCTTCATTTCAAAGGCTGATTACTGGCCATTTAGTTTTGTGAGGAGTATTTGCATATACATCCCCCTCCTGGATTTTGTTTTTTGTTGTTGTTGTTTTCTTTCTCCTACTTCCCTAGGACAACACCTCCAGATATATGCTCTGCCTGGCTGCCTGGCTTACGGTTCCAGGGCCTCAGCATTACGCAATCCAGCCAGTTACACAAACATAGGTCATTTCATAACTTGTTTTTATCAGCCAGCCCCCCTTTAATTGAAAAAAAAAAACAAAAAAAAACAAAACAAAAATAAGACACAGAACTTTTCCAAGGCTACGATCCGTTTCTCAGATGACTTGTGAAAATAAATCAAGGACATTTCATTTCTGAATTAAGGAATATCAGACCAGTTCTTTCCTTCCTTTGCAACCTTTCCTAACACACACACACACACACACACACACACACACACACACACACACACACGTACAAAATTCCCCAGAGTGAACTTTTGCCAACTGTACCAGTCTGGGACATTCCTCACATCAAAGAACTTTTACCAGAAATGACTGTGATTCCCAAGTTGGTCTCATCCATACCTCTTCAGTGCCCCCTACAGGACATGTTTGGAAAAACTGTCCTGGGAATGTATTTTTCCAGTCTCAAGAGTGTTAAACTTGGTTAGTTTTCTAAATTCTTTGAATTTTTTTTCTTCTTATTTAGGACATGTAAATGCCATATATTTAACAGTGGTTAGCTATAATTTGCTTTAATTAAAAGTGTTTCTTTAAAAAAAAGCAGCTTTTTTTTTCTATTCTAAATAAAGCCTGGTTGGAAAAGGAGTGCCTTTCTTTTCTTTATTTTGTTGTCTGTTTACTAGGGTGCCCACACCACATTTCCAAATGCCCAAGAACTGTTTTCTTGATGTGTTTGTGTTGGGAAGGGGTATTCAGAATTGGTGGAAAAGATGGAGGTGTATATCAAGAGTCTGGTGCATTTTTGTTTTATAATATTTTTTCTGCCTTTATCTTACAGATGTTATAGATTAGGATCAAACCAAATGGTATCCCAGGAATTTGTTCTGTTGATTCTTGATGGTGGAGTCAGCTTCACTTTTTCATCCACGCAGAGGGGGTGAAATGGCAGTCATGTATTGTCTGAGTGGCAGTTGAATTTTCCTTTCTAAAACCCAGGGTGCATTTCCATTATTCCGTTTCTGCCTGTCTTATTATTCAAGGTGAATAGAAGATTAAGGAACTTGAGGGGTTTTTCCTTACTACAAACACCTCAGAACGTAGACACCCAAATCTTGCTGTCCTCTTCGTCCTTCCTTCTTAAGGAGGTTGTATGCTTAACTGAATGCTGTGGCTATAGGTCAGATGCAAAGGTTTTGAAATGCCATACATTTGGAATTACTTTCTGCAAATTCTTTTGAAAGTCTTCCTTACCAACAGATCTTCCTTTGAAAGGTGAATTCGATATTTGGAAATTACCAAAAGCAGTTTGGAACCAAATCTGACATAGAAAGCCCACATGGACAGGCCCTAGGCCAACATAGTGACCCCTAAGTCCTGTTGGTCTCAATCTCAAGTCTACCTGAGAGAACTGCCCCCCAAAACAAAGCTCACCAAAATGGTCACCCTTGCTGCCAGCATCTGTACCATCAATGGCTCGGACTTTTCCCTTTGTTAAACAGAACTTTAGACACTGGTTTTGAAAATGATGGAAACTAACTTTCTGGTTTCTATGTTGAAAGAAAGAAAAAAAAAACTAGCATATAGCTTTGGTGGACAGGCTTCATCCATATTGTATGTGGTGGCTTATGGTGGACACAGCCAATGAGCATGATGGCAGCTGTTCTGACTGAGGCTAATGTAGCCCTCCCAAAGCCCATTTGGTAACTCTCTCCCCCTGAGCAAACTTGGCTGATATAAGATGATTCCTCAAGGGTGTCTCCCAGCCCTGTCAAGTGGCCTGGCGTCAGCAGATTCACTTTCCAGTGGTTCTAAGAGGGATGAAATGGCAAACCTGCTCCCACTGAATGCAGAGCTCCAAGGATTGGTGGCGATAGGAAAGGGAGTCTGTAGAATAATGGAGTGAATTCTCCAATACTCGGGAGTAGGGCTTCTGGCCAGAAGGAGCAAAGGATCCAGGAACCCTGGGGATGATTCTATACCAGCTACTGCCCATCTTTTCCTTCTGGTCATTGTTTTTCTTCACCCTGGCAGTGAGGTAACACAACCTGGACTGGTTCTTTCAGGTAAAGCTGGGAAAGAGTAAAGACTGGTGGGAGGCAAATCTGCAGTAGGCTTTGTATAGTGTGAAACTTTGGAAATTGTGAGTTACTAGCAGCCACTGCCATTGTGACATAAGTGGCATTTCCTCAGAGAAGAAAGGTCAGAGTTCAGGGTGATGACCACTGTAGACTCTGAAGAATGGTTGATTGCTGTGCTGAGGGCTTTGGAGGGCACCCTGGGTTGTGAATACAGCACTTGCCTGATGGTAGTGTTGCACTTCAGCAGAATGATGTGAAAACAGCATTTGACCTTGCCTTTTCTCTTCTGCAGAGGCAGTCTTCTGGGATATTGGGATTTTCCTTCTCCTTTCCTAAGAACTTAGAAAAGAGAAGGCTCAGTTCCTTTGTAGATGACACACCTGCCTTCCTGATAGAGCAGGTCACAGAGCCTACAGGTTCATGTCTTGTGTGATTGGGGTCCCAACAAGAATTGATCTGATGGAAAACGGCTTAGAGGATGGGCCAAGAACACCAAGCTCACTATGTGTCTGCCCAACTCAGGAGTCTCTGGGAGAAACGCCATTGAGGCCTATAGGGATGCAGGGTCTAAACTCTTGTTCTGAGACCAGCAAAAGACTTGGGTATGACTCTTTTCTGAACCCAAGGTCCCACTGTAGAGTCCCAAAAGGCTATATTTCAGTTCAACAGCTACTGAGCTCTGAGACATCTCTGGCCTGATGGAGTTTCAATCTCTTGTTGACAGGATATATACTTGCTGGGCACCCCAGACACCCTAAGCACAGAGTGCCACTGGATGACACTGAAGTTCCCATGCCCAGAGACTCACAACAAGGCTTGTATGGGTTTGAACTTCTGCTCAGTGTCTAGAGATTCAAGTTGATGAATGAGACCCATCCCCTGGGCCTCCTAAGTTAGAAGGACATATTTTGCAGGACGTATTTTGCTTGCTTCTTTCTTCTCTTCAATTTTTTCCCTCCAACTTGAGCGTAGGAGGCAAAACAATTTCTGTAAATGAAGTTAATGGAGTCCAGGCACGCCTGTTTGCTCACGTACTCACCATGGCTGTCTTCATGCTACAGTGGTAGAATTAAATTGCAATACAAATGTATGGCCTAGAAAGCTCAGAGAATTTGCTGTCTGGCCCCTTAGGGCAGTGCTTACCAGATTTGGCCCTGGGAAGTCTCTGGGGGCCGTTTGTCCTTTTATAGGCATTTACCCAACAGTTGATGAGGAGACAGTATTTTTAAAACGTATTTGGAAGCTATGCCAGGCTGGAAGTCACATAGCCATCCAGAGTCTTTAGTCCTGTCCCCAAAGGAAGAACTTTGCAGAGGATTATAGAGCCCCAAGAAGCTAGGTCCTGGATGACCTCTTCCATCCACCTGGTACCATCACAGGCTAACACTGCCCTGATTCCTACAGCTGGGAAACTGTCTCCGTTTCTGTTCAGTGTGAACTCATTCACAGGAACCTTGACTTCCCCCTATCCCCTTACAAAACATTTGGATGATTCTTGGGTCTGATAGCTAGAAGGATGCCAGGCTGACTTCTGGAACCACAAACTTCCAGCCTCGTCTCCTCTCTCGTACCCCGGTATCGCTTTCTGAATAACACGTTTGGAGTTGAGACAAGACCCATCTGCCAGATCTAACTGAAACTTTTGTGTGTCTCCAGGAGAGGCTCCTCTGGAGACAAAAGCCTTCTTTATCAGACCCAGTCCCCGCTGGGGACAGGACATTGTTTTCCTTGCAGTTTGGAGCCAGCATGTTATCCAGATGGCTTTACCTCTGTCTGAAACAAGGTGTACATGCGTTTCAGAGGCAGTCATTACCTCCCGCCTTGTTTTTATTGCTGCCTTGTTTTGTCTAGACCAAGCCATTGCTGCGAGGAATCTGGCTGGTGTCTACCAGGAAGCGCAGTGTGTGTGGACTAGAGGGCTTGAGAGGGGCTGGGAGGCCCCTGCTCATCCCCGAGGAATCTTAGTCTTCCAGTGGTGTTAGTTTTTTTTGCTTCCTTCCTCAAGCCTAAAGCAGGTACATTGTTGTTCTTTGGAATAAGTGTATTTCTTAGGCACCTTCCTGAAAAGAGAACTGATAGCTGCCCATGTAGGTCACATTAGACCATGGCACAGGCTGCCTGTCCTCCATGTGCTTCTAGCTGAGAACCTGACTTGGGAAGAGAAATGGAATACAAAATTTGGGTGCTTCTCGGGGATGAGAAACTGGCAATCTTCCCTAGAGCTGGCCGGCTCATCCAGAGTATGAAGAGCCATGTAATGAGGTGACATGAGGGTGGTGGCGGTGGTGGCGGTGGCCGTAGTGATGGTGACAACTTGTATCTCCTTCCATTTGTTTGGGGCAATGTTTTCCTACCTCGATTGCATGTTATGATAGGATCTCCTTGGGAGTTTGAAAAAATACTTGTATTAGAACTCCACCCCCCACCAATTATTTTCGAACCCTAATGATGACGTTCCAACGCAGGTGTTTTTACAAGCTCCTCAGAATATTCTTAGCCAGGGTTGAGAACCACTTGTGTGTTTTGCAGCCTGTGATTACAGGTAGCTACTCCTTTAATCCCTATGACAATGCAGAGAGTTCAGCAGTAACACGTTCCCTTTTCCTCCCCAGAACTGAGTCCTCAGTGATTGGCTCGCAGGCAGAGCTTTTCAAAGCTGAGCCAGGTCCCAAACCCAGGCTCCAAGAACAGCATTCATTCCCTGCCCCTCAGGCAGCAGAGGGAAACATGACTGTCAGGATCTCCATGTTTCGGCACACAGTCAGCCAGGCCCACATTCTCACATCTCTGTCTTCTCACAGCCCAGCCCCAATCTTCCACAGGGTCTCATTAGGTTGCCCAGTCTGGCCTTGAACTTGTTTAGTAGCCCAAGCAGGACTTGAATTGTTTATCCTTTTGCTTCAGCTTCTTGAGTAGCTGGATTTATAGACTTGAGGCTCCAAGCTTGACAGATCCACTTCCTTTCAGTCAACTCTTGGTTAAAAAGCAAAATAATAATAATAATAATAATTCTAAAAACCCTATTTATCTTTTTCTTCAGAGATATAACTCTGAAGAAAACTGGCTAGAATCCATGGCATTGGGCAACCTCCTTCATAACATTCCAGAATCCATTGCATTAGATAGCTGTCTTTACTGATGCCCTTTGGGCACTGGGGCAGTTTGGGAGGTGAGGTGGTCTTGTTCTACCACCCAGACTGGGGTCGGGGGGATGATAGGATGGTAAGTGAGGAAGGGTCTGTCAACCTCTTCAGCCCTGGTGGGCTGTAACATCTGGGCTAGTGATGGCAGGATTTCCTTTAAGACCAACCAGATCTGAGGGACCTTTTTGGAGAGAGGGAAGATCCATAGAACCCTTAGTAGGGATAACCAGATGCTGTGTGAGGTCAGTGGAGGTGAGCACCAGCACTTAGGGCCTGGTTCTTAGGAAGAAAGAATGTTAGAAGTTTATGTGGCAACATGTTGAGAGCTCTGGGTTCTGTCATGCTGAATGGGGCTTGAATTCTGACCCTACTGTTTGTTAGCAGCGTGACCTTGGATAAGTGGTTTAATCTCTTTCAGACTAGATTTCTGTCTCTAAGATGGAGATAATGGTAGTACTTACCTCAGAGGGAGAAGTAATCAGTTAATCTATGTGAGACATTAACATAGTGTGGCTGTTTAGTAAGCGCTAGCTATTATCGTTTTCATCATTACACCCGTGAGATGGGGGCAAAACTGGAGAACCTTCGGAATAGCAGAATCATCTGAGGATAAGATTTTGACAGGGCCCATTGAGGGCTTTCTCCTGAACTGCTAGAAGCTGGGGGGTAGGGCCTGTTGGCATCCCTCTCCTCCCTTCTCTCACTTTCCAGAGCTGCCCTAGAGAAGGTGAAGGAAGCATCCTGGCGGGAGGGAAAATATTCTAAAGGGACCTCCCTTTGGCTATTGAAACAATGGTCCCCAAGAAACTGGAATTTCCCCAGGAATCTCATGCTGAGAGAAGGAAAAGGCTGAAGCCTGGTGCCAGTCAGTGGACTTGTCTCTAGAGAGAGCTTTCACAGTACTGATGACTTAGCCCAGCACCTCCGTCTGATATAACTGGAGACAATAATGCTGGGCAGGACCACATCTTGACTGGGATGGCTTAGCTGTGCTCACCTCTTGCCCTCTATTTAAAACTAAACCTCATGTCAGGACCCTGAAGATGGACTTGGGGAGTCACTGGACCTCTTTATTCTTCCAAATGTGATCACATTAAATTAATTAATCTCTTTTTTCTACTTTTTGCTATTACTTCATTCTTCAATTGGCCTTCTGGGAGCAGGTGCAGAGCCTAGCCAGCGAGGGCTGCCAGGCCGAGGCTGTGACCCTAACAGCTCCAATAACATAATGGCTTAGAGACCTGATCTAATTTTGCTTTGTTCCTTTGTCCTCATCATATTTCAAATAGAATGCTTCCCATGGCATGCTCACAGTCTGGCCATAAACCAGGAGACAAGAGAAACCTCTGTGCTGGCAGTACCAAAGTTTTCCATAGACACATCTGTGACCCCAAGTAGATAGATGGGTAGATAGTAGAGAGAGACACAGTGTGTCTGCCCCATGCAAGATGCCAGCGAAAGGAAAGCAGGAGGAACAAGGGGAGCAAGAGGATACCTGGTGCAAAGCCACATTTGTGGGCTCAATTCCCTATATGGAGAGTGGAGATGTTAATAAATCAAGCCTTCTCCTCCTGTACTTGGCTTTGCCCTGATGGACTCATAGACCCATCTTGAACCTCCTTGGAAAGTGACAAAAGCAGAACATTATGCTTTGTGGTGATCTCTCTTTATCTGCTGGTGTGGAATCTCCAAGAAACTTGTCCTGAGCTAGCACCCTAGGGAACTAGGGTGACTCAGCAGCTCAGGAAGCTCAGGTGAAGCATCCTGCAGATATGTACCCTGGAGAGCTACAGGATGAGTGTGATCAGCTAGGCATCACATGGGTCGTAGAAGTCATTTGGGACAAGACAGCATCTTCCCAAAGTCCCCTGAGGATGGAGTCTTCAGGACCCCAGGCAAAGAACAGATCTGACACGTGGCCCAGGAATAGTTAAGAACCTCATGATCTTCTTGGTTGTGTGGGACTTGTCCGGGGAACCACACGGGGTCTTGACCTTGTCTTCCAGCCCTGACTCTGTGATCTGCAGGTTTTGGCCTCAGCTCTAGTTCTGTTTGTCCTGTTCTGCTGTTTCTCAGCTCAATCACATGTTTCTTCTTGTTTCAGAAGTTCCGGGTAGATATGCCTGGCTCGGGCAGTGCCTTCATCCCTACCATCAACGCCATCACCACCAGTCAGGATCTGCAGTGGATGGTGCAGCCCACAGTGATCACCTCCATGTCTAACCCCTACCCCCGCTCGCACCCCTATAGCCCCCTGCCAGGCCTGGCCTCTGTCCCTGGGCACATGGCCCTACCGAGACCCGGAGTGATCAAGACCATTGGTACCACCGTGGGCCGCAGGAGAAGAGACGAACAGGTATGGCTCAAGCCACTAGAAAAGTCACGTTAGTGACTTGGCAGGGGAGGGACTCATAAACACAGAATGTTTTGTAGATTGATAGGGACGAGGATTAATGTTCTAGAAACATCAGAGAAACAAAGGAGCAGATGACGAAGCCCACATCCTCATTGTTGGAAGCAGAGCTGGAGACCTGAGTTAGGCCTGTCTGTCATCTCTCATTGTGTCTCTCAGAATCTGTGAGTTACAGCTACAAAATGAGGATGCTGTTGCCTGTCAGCCAGTACCTGTTGGTGCTCCTGGGAGATCTTGTGTGGATGCATGTTGTAGTTGTAAAGTGTCAGCGAATGAGGACAGCAGTGTCCTGCTCTTCTGAGTTTTAGTAGGGGTCATGGAATGAATGCCGTGGGACTGGGGCTGAAAGCACACGTGTAATTTTCCATTCCTCTTTAGTGTGTTAGGTCTTTAGATCAAAGCTGTACCCTATTAAAGGGGTCTGGAATATACATTCTAGAAGTGCAGAGACCTTGGGGCCTGAGGAATCTGCGGAGTTGCTTCAGCTGTGGGGGGAAGTAGAGGTCAAATATCAGATTTTACTTACTTATTTATTTTCCTCAAGAGGCTCAGCTTTGAAAGGGAACTGACAGGACTGAGAGGGAAGTCAGAAAATGATGAAGTTTCTGCTTTTTAGGAAGCAGTATTCAAATAGCCCATCACCTGCATTTGACAGAGAACAAGAGCGTCCCTGAGCCCTCTGCTTCCAGAAAGAGAAATCAGAGTCATGCATAATTTCTGGAAGGATAGACAGAGACCTCCAAAGAGCCTCATTGGTCTCCCTTCACCGATGGTAAAGCTGAGGACTAGACCCACCTGCCTGGACTCCATGTCTTCCTGCAAGGCCAGGCCACTGTGAGCCTAGAGAAGGGAACCCTTTAGCAGTGGGATCTCTGAGGATGAAATGTGAATCTGGTGAAATCCTCCAGTTATGGTGCTGGAACCTTCACTGTTCCAGCTCCTGTCTGTTTCTTCTTGGGAATCTGCCATATTCTATTACCAGGGCCTTTAAATATGGTTCCCTCTGGACAGTGGTAGATCTAGGGCCAATAGTCCCCAGGATATTTAGAATTACAGAATTCCCACTCCATGGAACTGGAAGCTTCCTCAGGAACCCTGCTCTTTTGAGGTCAGAGCTGGACCTCATATCCGAAACATGTTAATGGTGGGGCCACAGTTCAGGACCCTTGGGAAGGTACATAAACTAGGTGCTACAATACAGTTGCATGTATTTTGTGGCGGGGGGCCTACGAGCCCCTTCCAGTGCCTTCCCATAGTTACAGTTAAAGATATTATATCAGCAGTGATTGTGATGTCTTCATAATTAGGCTTCTAACACCAAGCCCAAGGAACAGAGCTTCGTAGCCACTGACAGGGCATATTCGAGGATGTAAGTAACAGCCAGGCTCCTGTGGGCTGGTAGAGGACAGTGCAGCAAGATGTGCATGTGCCCAACACTTTTCATTCTCCGCTGGATCTACTTCACACTACATTTAGAAGTTTATATCTGTCCAGAGGGGTGGCACATGCCTTTAATCCCAGCATTTGGGAGGTGGAGGCAGGCAGATCTCTGTGAGGTCAAGGCTAGCCTAGTCTATGCAGGAAATTCAATGCTGCATAGTGAGACTCTGTCTCAAAAAATGAAAAATAAACTGGGCATGGTGGCACATGCCTTTAATCCTAGCATTTTAATCCCAGCAGGCGGATCTTTGTGAGTTCAAGCCCAGCCTGGTCTACATAACAAGTTCCAGACCAGCTGGGGCTATAGAGAGACCCTGTCTCAAAAAGAGAAAAAAAAAAACAAAACAAAAAAACAAAACAAAACAAAAGTTTATATTTGGAAGGGACTTTGGAGACTTGTCTCCTAATTTTCCCTTGGACCCATTTCATAGATAAAGAAACTGAGGTCTAGAAAGTCATATAGAATTAGCAGAGCCAAGACTGGGATGTACCACTTTGACCTTCAGTTTCATGTTTTTGATTTAACACCAAACCACCTAAGCGTGCCCCAAGACGGTCTGTCTGGAGAGTTTCCTTCCTTTTATAAGAGAGAGGGAGAGAGCCTGGAGCTTGTTATCCCAATCAATCAAGAGTTCAGATGATCATTAACCATCCTTCATGACAACCACGTTCTAGAACCTTTGCTTTTGGCTTCCTGGCCTCAGGTCTTCTCTGTGGCTTTCTTCCATCTTTCTCCAACCCAAAAGCCTGTCCTAGGAGCCGACTTGGGTGCCTCACCAACTCCTCTAGAGCCTGCCCAGGAGGCTCCTCTGTACCCAGGGTGGAGGCTGAGGAGAAGGGACGGGAAGGGAGGGTGTGTGTGGCTTGTGGGTGGGTCCCTGGTGATGCCACTCAAGCTGTAACCACGTTGATCTCACCACCCCAAAACACTTCCTATGTCGACAGTACCCACAGTTGCCCCACACCTTACCAGACAGGGAAAGACTTCTAAGGCCCAAAGATACCAAGGAGGGAGGAAGACTTGCTGGAGACCAAGCTCTTCTTTTCCCTTCTTCAGCATAAATGCTGTATGTGTTGGGGGTTGGGAGCAGGTCCTAGGCCTTCAGGAGAGCCCAGAGGCCCTTGGGGAGTCCTCAATACAGGACTGCCAAGAAGGCCATAGCTTTCTTGATAACTAACTTTATAGGGTTTAGATAAAGACAGATTTGGGGACAGCAAGTGCTCAGGTCTTGTCCAGTGGTCTTATGACCTCAGCTGAGGTTGCTCTGTAGTTGACATGGGCTCATCCTCTTTGATGCTCTCCTGCTTCGTCAGGGTAGTATAGAGCAAATATAGTCTGGACCCAACCAGCAGAGTAGCTCTGTCTCTCTTGGGGTGGCCAGCGGTTAGGTAGTATATCTCCATAGAATCCTCTAAGCCCCCAGGAGAGCACTAGGCATGTAGTGGGTGTGTATCCGCCTGATAGCTGAATAGGAAGGGTGTCCCTTTGTTTTTTGCTTTGTGCTTTGTCCTGCAGCTCTCTCCTTGGGTTACCTGTGCCTAAGAGAGACATTAGGGTTTTAAGTCTGGAAGGGCTTTGTGTGAACAGAGCAAACCAGCTGTGCTTAGCAGAGCAGAGTTCTGAGTCTTTTACCAGCTCATTGGACGGCGCTAGTCCTGAGCTCTCCAAGGAGTCTTCCTTTGGCTCACAGATCAGCCCAAACACATGGAATTGTGTCGAGCACATAGAAGGTACCATGAAATAAATGGAAAAGGTGGACTGTGGAACCCCCATGCCTGGGCTCCTCCCAGCCTAACACTTTACCAGGCTCCCCGGGAGTCCTCAGGAACACGGGTGAGCAGCTACCTTCTGAGGCTGGCAGAGGGCGTGGAAGTGGAGCAGTATCTGTGGCCTTCCTACTGGTACCAGAACATCCCTCACGGGCTGACCTTGCCCATGTGAGGACTCTACCTAACCAATGTGAATAGGGAGACTTGTGGAGTAGGCACGGTAATGGGGAGAGGTAATTAGCGAGGCTTTGGAGGAAGCTGCTCCGAGGAGACGCCTCTGACCTGGGCTTTGAATCAGAGTTGATAAATACTGCCTGCCCTTGTGCCGGGGGCCTGAGTCCCTCATCCACTGGCGTTTTGCTCTCCCTTCAAACCTGCAACATCTCTTTTCAAGAAGATTCAGCAACAAGTTCCCTCCAGGCAGCCACACTGCAGTGACGTCATGTTCTGGAACCTCTGAGCCCAGCCATACTTGTCTGTCCTTCTTCCTCCCCTTCCTAGTTCCAGAAGGGCCAGTTGCCTTCCTAAAAACAGAGCTTTTTTAAATGTCATAAACCATTTCACCCCATTCTAACCATAATTCTTGACCTTGGCTTCTAGCTGTCTCCTGAAGAGGAGGAGAAACGTCGAATCCGGAGAGAAAGGAACAAGCTGGCCGCAGCCAAGTGCCGGAACCGACGCCGGGAGCTAACAGAGAAGCTACAGGCGGTGAGGAGCTCTGCACAGGGTGGGAGCACTCTGGGTGTGCTGAGGGCTGGTGGTTCCATCATCCCAGCCCTGTCCTTAACTGACAAGTGCTCTACTGATGATGAGTCAGTAGAGATAAAACATTCCTTCCTTGGAGCACATGGGTCAACATTGTGTTGAAGGAGAGACAGAGAGGGAAAAGGAGAGAGAGAGAGAAAGAGAGAGAGAGAGAGAGACAGAGAGAGAGACAGAGAGAGACAGAGAGAGAGAAGGAGGAAGCAAACCACCTTCCTAGACCAACACCTTTTCTCACTCAGAGAGGTGAGCTGACAGATGATGTCATATTGCCAGTTCCTATGAGCTAGGGCAGGCACATCAAGACCTCCTTCTCTAGGTCTCCTGCCCCTATGCCCTAGTCCAGCAATAGTAGCCAAATCTGGCCTGAAGAACCCTGGTTTGAGTGTGGTGAGGTGACAGTCCTTCATTGGCAGGAGGGTTCTCCATCTCGCAGCCAGCAGGAGCTTCATTCTGCCCTTGTGAGTCACTCTCTCATACTCCCTAATTGCCTGGACCTGGGGGCCCATGGTCCTGCTCCTCCCTCTTCTTAGCTTCACCTGACCAATGTCACGTAACTCCCTTTTATGTCTGACCCTAAAGGAAGGCTGTGTGCCCTGTAGAGGAGGACCAGAGCCAGGCCTGACTTCCCGAGAGAATGCTCCCAAAGCAAGGGAATGAGATAAGAGACTGTCCTCATAGTAATTGGCTAGTAGACATTTAGAAAATGTCCATTTATTTAATCCTCTCAGATACAGTCTACCAGCTTACGCTCTGCATCCTTCGTCTTTCAACCCTGACTCTTGGGCACTGAATGTGTTCTTGATGAATCCCGTGATGTCTGTAGTCATAGCCCATGGAGGTGTCAGAGCCAGGGAAGACGGGTGGAAGCTCTCTCTCTCCCCAGATGAGGTGGATCAGGGATGTTCTGCCCACCATGGTAGACTCCCTCAGCAGAGCCCACTGCTACCTGTTGTCTAGAAGTTCAAGGAGTCATGCCCTATCCCAGGGCACCCTCACCACTGGCCCCAGAACAGCAGCTCCTCTGAATCCTCCCTATTTTCCTCTCCTCCTCCCAGAAGCCTCACACCCTACCCCTCCTCCCCCACACCCTGACCCAACCACCCAGGCCCCTGAGCCACATCCTCCACAGGAAGCCTCTTACAAGCTCGTGACGTTCGTCAGACCCTTGAGACAGATGGAAACTTTTTTTTTTTCACTCCGGAATATGTCATACTCTGCTTAACGAAGCTCTTGCCTGTGTCTCTTCATTTGTGAACAGGAATCTGTGTTAGGGAAAAAGTGGGGAGGAGGCTGTTGACGCACACCTTCCCTTCCCCGAGCCATCACAGCCACTTGCATTGATGGCTACTCTGATTTTGTGTAAAGGAAGAGGCTTGAAGTTCCTAAGGGGTGACCTTGGCATTCTGACAGACTTTCACAGGCTGTCAGGTGCCTCCTCTGTTAGGCACATGGTAGAAATGAATGTTTTCACCCCCAAGGGCTGTGAGTCCTGGGAACACAGGCTTCAGAAACTGGAGTAAGAAAGGGAGAATCAGACCAGGCCTGCTGGCACACGCCTTTAATCTCAACACTGGGGAGGCAGACGCAGGTGGATCTCTGTGAGATTAAGGCCAGTGTAGGCTACATAGTGAGCTCCAGGCCAGCTGGAGCCACAGAGAGATCCTGTCTTAAAGAAAAAAGAGGTGAATCCAACAGACTTTGGTTGAGCACTTGCTACAAACCAGGTGCCATCTGTTCCAGTGCTGGGGATGGAGGACTGGACATGAGAGCCTGCTCCAACACAGGCTCTGGCTCAGGGTTCCTGAATGCACAGGTAGGCTGCTAGTGGGCTGAGATAGTAGAAGTGAATGGAAAGGAGTGTTCCCTTCTCTGAGTATCTTACCCTCACCTGTCCTGGCACTGAGAGCGTAGAATGCAGGAGCACGTGGACTCTAGAATCAGTGTGCAGTGGAATTCACATCTGGGCAGCTCTCTCTGCTAGTTTTATAACTTTGAGCAAATGACCTAACCTCTCTGAATCTTTGTTTCTTCACCTGCAAAATGGATTGATAATAACATCTGCTTTCAGAACCTTCTGGAGAATTGAATGAGATAATCTATGAAATGCATAATAGAGTGTCTGGCCTGAACTAAGTGCCAATTATGGCAGCTCCAGTTGTTAATTCACCTGTCCTACAAACCAACTTTCCTGATTGGAAATAAAAAAGGGCCACCGTGTGACTCACACCCAGTAAGGTCTGAGGCCATGTGTGTGAGCTATTGCTCACAGTAGGTCACCGCAGGACACTGTTGGTTTTCCCTTTCTTGCCTGGATTGTGACTCTTCCTCAGGACATCCAGTAGACTACTATTGCTGATTCCCTTCTTCCCCTGCTAGGAGACGGAGGAGCTGGAGGAGGAGAAGTCTGGTCTTCAGAAGGAGATTGCTGAGCTACAGAAGGAGAAGGAAAAGTTGGAGTTCATGCTGGTGGCCCACGGCCCTGTGTGCAAGATCAGCCCCGAGGAGCGCCGATCACCCCCCACCTCCGGGCTAGGGCCCATCCGAGGCACGGGCAGTGTGGTTGGGGGTGTGGTGGTAAAGCAGGAGCCCCTTGAAGAGGACAGCCCCTCTTCTTCAGTGGCCGGGCTGGATAAGGCCCAGCGTTCTGTCATCAAGCCCATCAGCATTGCGGGAGGCTTCTATGGGGAAGAGCCCCTGCACACCCCCATCGTGGTCACCTCTACACCTGCTATCACTCCAGGCACCTCAAACCTTGTTTTCACCTACCCCAGCGTCCTGGAACAGGAGTCACCTGCATCGCCCTCCGAGTCCTGCTCCAAGGCTCACCGCAGAAGCAGTAGCAGCGGGGACCAGTCGTCAGACTCCTTGAACTCCCCCACACTGCTGGCCCTGTAGCCCTGTGCTCCCCTGGTCAGCTCCAGCGGAGTCATCCCATCGCCTCCTTCCCGGGACCAGCACTTTCCAGCACCCCAGGGCAACGTGGGCACCTGGCTCTGGAGGACCTGAATGGGACTTGTTGGTGATCCACTGGAGGATTTGGATTGATCTCTTGGAAGCCAAGGACCTCCTTCTTCATTCATCTTGCAAGCAAGCCCTCTTTCTTGAAAAGCCATGGAGAACTTGGTTTGGTGGACTCAGATACTTCTCTGACTTCTGAAGAGCCTGGAGCTGGCCCGGATGGTTCCTGTTCCCTTGTTACGCTGTTGTCTCTGGAGTGACGGCATCCTTCCCTGCCCCACCAAGCATGCTCAGTGCCTTTTGGTTTCACCTTCCCTCAACTTAACCCTCCCTCCCCCCAGTATCAGTCTCACTCCTTCTGGGTTTTTATCAAATTTGCCATGACATTTCATCTGGGTGGTCTGGATATTAAAGCTCTTGATTTCTGGAGCTGAGGCGGCATATGTACTCTTCCACTGGGGCCAATTTGTCCAGAAGGGGCAGTCAAAGTGCAATATAGAAACCCCCCTAAACACTCCCCAGTGCATCGCCACCACCAGACCGCCAGCACGCTCCCTGAGTTCTCGAGGGGACGCTGCCATCACTGGGAGGCGCCAAGAACCCTTCATCCTCAGCCTCAGAGATGCTCAGTTCTTGGAGGATCAGCTTGGCCAGAAGACAGGGTGTGAGTGTGACAGCCAGGGCAAAAGTTGGGTTTGCCAAATGCCTAATTACCAGGCCAGGATTAGCGCCAACAAAGCCACATGGGTGTCCTAGTGAGCTTCTCTTCACCTGGTGACTTGAGCAGGGCGTCTCCTTTAATTACTGCCTTGCCATTCTGCCCCTGGACCCTTCTCTCCAGACCAGGGAGGCATCCATCCCTGGAACCACAACACTCCAAAGCTCTACTGGGCTCCGCCCTTCCCTGGCTCTCAGAGTGACGCCACCCACAGAGTTTTAATGAGCGTTGGCCTGGACCCCCCCCAGATCTTAGCCAGCTGGCTCCTCCTCAAGCCTCAGGTGGAAGGCTGGGGAGGTGGGGGGCTATGGTGGTATCAGCTGCCACGGCTGTAGCAGCAGTTTTGGTACCTGGCCTACCCCCGGCTGGTCGCCTCTCAGTGAGGCATGACCCCTCTGCTCTCTCGGTGGTCTCTGCCACTGATGGGTTGAGTGCTTTCCCTTTCATCCTCTGCCTTACCCCAGAGTGTGCTTCTGGCACAGCCAGTCAACTAGGAGTAGTTGGCCTCATTGAGCTCTTGCTGGCATTGGGGTATCTGCACCGTTTCTGTTTGTTGACTGACTCTTTCAGCTGCTGAAATGGGAAATAGAATGTGTTTCTTTCCACTGCAAAGAGCTGCCCTTCTTATGGGTCCCCCGGCCTCCAATAAGAGCACAGCTTTGTGAGCCCTGCCTTCAAGCCCCAGCCTGTTCTCCTTGCAACATGCAGATACATGTATGGGGAATCAGAATCTGGTCAGAACTGGCCTCTGGGACTAGTGCTCTGAGAGAGGTTTCTAGTTAGTGATTCAGCTCTAGAGATCATTGTCCACCTGTTTAAAACCATGTTGGTGTTATTTGAATCAAGCCCAATGGTGGTTTAATTTCAAAGTCTGACTTGAAAGAAAAGGGACAGCTTCATAGACCTATTCCTTTCTCAGCCTAAAGTCACACATGCTAGTCATAATTTAATCCCATTACTCACATGCATGTAGTACACATGGAATGCAAGAGCCATATGCCTCAAATGCACACACAGCTCAGTAGAACTAGAAGTGGCAGAAGGAAGGGTTGGCCAGGGAGGAAGGGGAGATAGAAGGAGAAAGGATTTTCTTCAGAATACTTTCAGTCTGTTCTTTCCCGTACTCCTCGGCTGTATTATTGCAGTGTGGGTTTCCAGAGCCCCTGGGAGAAGAGCTGAGAAGAATGGGCAGCTGATCTTTTTGGCCTCAGAGATGTCCAAGAAACAAAAGGCAATCAAGAGTAGGGAGAGGCAGGCAAAGACCCAGGGGTGTGCTCAGGTGGGAAGTATTCATCATCTCAAGCGATGTTTATAGACAAGTGGGAGCTCATTGCTTTGTTGTGGAGATTATATATGTATCTTAAATTAAAGCTGCTTTCTGGTCCTTTATTGCCAGAAGCCCCTCTCTGCCCTATTCCATACAGTATGGATCCCAACACAGGCTCTTGTCTGTGATTTGGGGCCGTAGGTGGACATTCCTGAGACCCAGTCTGGCTTCAGTTCAGATTTCAAGCTGTTCTGGCACAAATGCCAGAAGAAGGCACAGCCATCCAATCCCCAGGACCTCCAAGGCCTCAGAGGTGCTTTTCCTTTCCAATTCTCTTTTGTCCTACAAGGCTGTTTAGTTTCTCCAAAGCCAGAGATGCCTGGGGGAGGCTGAATATTCACACCTAAGTTGTGAGTATATCCCCACTTTGCTTCCTTCTGACTCGCTCTCCAAGCTCGCATACAGTTAGTCACACATGCCCTTGCTCTAGAACCACAGTGCTGAGCTTGCTGCTCCTCCCTGGCTCCAGTTCAGGCAGCAGCTCTGTGAGGATGCTTTTGTGCTCAGGCAATGAGTTGTACGTCCTCAGCTGCTGTGGACTTGGGCTGGACTGCAGGTAGTTCTGAACTGGCATGGGGCAGGCACTCCTTGATCAGCTGGCATGAAACAGTTTCTTCATGGCCACCTGGCTTCTGGGAACAGCCTTCTCTCCAGCAAGCTAGATGGGGACACCTGTTGCACAGGCAAAGGACACATTCCAGGTGAGGCTTAGGAGTTTTGCTGGAGTCAACTTCAAGCAGCAGATTCCCTGGGGAGGTTTTCCACCAGTCACACTGCTGTTTGTGTATGAGGCCAGGTAGACCGATGATGGCCAGTCACAGGAGCACTTCAGAGCCAACAGCAAGCAGGGCCTGCTGCTTCCTCAGGCTCTGGGGAGAGTGACTCTCTCTGTTTTCACATGTCTCCAAGTGGAAGGGATATGGACTGTCTGGAGCATGGGGCTTGTGTTTCACTCTTTTCCCTGATGGACCAACAGTGTTCCTTGCAATGCTGCCATTTACCTGTCAGAGTGATTTCCTTCCCTGAGCAGGCATTCACATGGTCTCTTTGGGGAAGAAAAGAATAAGCACCTACTATGTGCCAGGCACTGTAAGGCACTTTTATATTTATCTTCTTTTAAGATGAGACTAAGGGTTCATCCCCCTATAAAAGACCCCTGAGTAATAGCTAAACAAAAACACTTGGAGATGAGAAGGCTTTCTTCAAAGACCCCAGGTAGGACTGCCTTCAGTCTAATGGTTCTCAAAGACTAATCCCCTGTAGCATCCACCCACCCCAACCCCCGCCCCCAGACTTCTCTCACATGCCTGTGCTCAAGTAGCTGGAGAGGCAACCTGAGTTCTCACAGAATTTGTGGACCAATAGGTTATGTGGTGTGTATAACTTTCTTTTTAAGACTTAAGTCTTGCTGCATTCTGCTTGTTGGGTCGTCTTAGCATCCATTTAAAGCCAGCATCTCACTATTTATTGACAGGTAGGGGTGCGTGCGTGTGTGTGTGTGTGTGTGCGTGTGTGTGTGTCGGTGTCCTGCAGCCTTTTTAGAAGCAATTATCCCACTATTAATTTGGCATCCTCTTGTGCTTCTTGTGTTTTGGCCATGTATCACTGTACAGTTTTAATGTTCCAGTGCTGACAACAAGTTCAGGAGGGGCTGGGTCAAATTTTGACAGGGGGCATGGGAAGGGAGGGGGAGAAGAAATTGACATTTATTTTATTATTTATTTTAAATGTTTACATCTTCTTTGTGTTGTACCAAGCCTGAATAGAAACAGCATTAAAGTACTCAATTCCTCTCTCTCTCTCTCTCTCTCTCTCTCTCTCTCTCTCTCTCTTTCTCTCTCGCCCCTCCCCTTTTTCTAACTTAGGATAATGATGCTTTTGTTTGTTCGTTTGTTTCTAAAGTGATTTGTGACTTGTGCTGTATAAACTGTATAGAAAAGTTCTGTTTTTAATGATGGATTGTCATTCCTCTGGGGACAGTGGCTGCCAAGAAATGTACATTGTAAAAGAACACAAAGAAAGACCCTGCCCTGTTCCTCAAAACTTACTTTCTCTGTGTGATTAAAAAAAAAATTATTCCATTTATCTTATTTTGTGGTTACTTGATTTTGAGGAAGAAAATATTCGACTTTGTATAAAGACTAGGTATCAGGGTGTCCTTTGCAGTGGGAGATGTATATATCGTATTTTGGTGTATAGTGGAAACTCGTAAGCTTTGTGCATCTGTATTTGAGATCTGTCAATGACGTGGAGTGAAATCTGCTATTAGACCCAGGAGGCAAACAAGTTGTACAAGGTTCTTATTGCTCTGTGGGGAATTTACTTACCTTTCTGGGCACCTTTTTTCCTGTTTTTGAAAGTGATGGTGAAATGGTCCTACTGGAGAATCTCCTGACTGACCTCTCCAGGTAGGGCTATGAGCTCAAAATCTTTGTACAGTTCTGAAAACTGAGGAGTAGGTCTGCTCAGAAGCGTCTCTGGTGGCGTCTGTCGTTTTGCTCTGTTTTACTGTATGTGACACAAGCCTGCAGTATTTGCACTAAAGAAAGCTTGTTAGAGAAGCTCGCTGCTAAGGAGGAGACAACATAGTAAAACTTTTTTTTTCCCTCGCGGGTTTATTTTTGTTTTATGTTTATTTTTTGTTGTTAGCTTTCTCACTTTCCGTTGAGTAGTGTTTTATAGAATAAAATGAATTAAGATTGAAGAGCCTGTGATGGTCGGTTTGTTCTTCCTTCCCCATCTGTCCTGTCACTTCCACTTCCTCCTCCCCCTCCCCCTCACCTCCCCCTCCTCCCCTCCTCCCCCTTTCCCTCCTCCCCCTTTCCCTCCTCCCCCTCCTCCCCCTCCCCGTCCTCCCCCTCCCCCTCCTCCCCCTTTCCCTCTTCCCCTCCCCCTTCTCCCTCTCTCCCTCTTCCTCCTCCCCCTCCTCCCCCTCTCTGTCTTCTACTCCCACCACCTCTTCCTCTTTCTACCTTTGGTCCTCATGGGTGAACTCTCTACTGCGGAGGCTCACTTTGACCCTCCTTCCGGAGATCTGTGATGGGCTTCTGGGGTGGGGAGCGCCTGTCCCCCTTCCTTTGTTGCCTATCTGATCTTCTCCCCGCTCCTTTCTATCCTGTATCGGCCCACTTCTCAGTTAGCTGCCAACTACTACCAAGATGTGAGCCAATTAAAGTTTAAGAGTATTTTGTTGGAACAGGTTGACTCTTGAAACCCAGAAATCTTCAAAGGACCAATTATATGTACCCCTAAGGTTGTCATGGTCAGACAGATCAAGTGCAGGAAGGGGCTCTGAAAATACCGAAGACATGCAAATACATGGGGCATAGACATCTCTAGATTTTCCTTCTGGAAACTCACAGGTTGTCAAGTGTGGGACACTCAGCAGTGCCAGCCCAGGACTGTTGGCCTGTAGACTAGGAAACCAGGGTGACTAAGGAAATACCTTCCAATGTGTTCTTTCTTCTCCATGAAAGTGGTGGAAGCAAACCCATCATTAGTTAATGTCTATAGTGCATGACAAGTAGTTGAGAATTAGGTGGAGAAATACTGCCACTTGCTTTGTTTGTCTCAGGTAAACTCAGTGCACAGGCCGCATTCTCTAGAGGACTCAGGAGCACTGGGCTGGGGGTGCCTTAAATCCTGGGCCTGCCTCTACTATTATACACTGATGTTTATGTTTGGAGAAAGCCGTGGGATGTCTCAGAGCCTCAATTTCCTCACCTGAGAAGGAGCAGGGGCAGTGATGGCAGCGTAGAAATACCTCCTTAGGAGGGCTCAGGCAAGATAACTCTATTCCCCTATTTCCTTTGCAGTAGGCCCATGATACAGGGGTATAAAGCTACTTTGAAGTCTCACTATTGGGCCTTGTAGTGACCTCTTCTTCCTGGGTGAACAAGGAAATAAATTCAGGCAGAGCCTGGGTGTTTCGGTGATACCTGAACCTTCCTGAGCAACTATTATTTCCTTGTGCGGTAAATATTCAGGACACAGTTGCCCAGATTGGTCATCTTAGCTTCTCTGGGCTGTGAGGATGATGCTGTCTGTAGAGAGGCATGTGGACACCTTTCTGTGCTTGTGTCTCTCCACTTCCCAGTAACACCTCACAACTGAATATTTAAATATCTACCTCTTTACCCATATGGCAATTAGAGAGGTTGATGATTGACAGGCACTTATTAGATGGAGTCATATGCTTCTTTGTGCAGCTATAAATGCCTTAACATCCAGACAGCTGTTCAGGATTTTATAGGAAAAAGGAAACCAGCAACAAGGGGTGGTCCCCACTGTGTTCTCAAGTCTAAGAGGGTCTACTGGGAGACTTTTGTAGTCACCTGTAAGTCTGGAATGAATTGGCCCAAACCAGTTCTGTAACTTGGCTTAACCATAAACTATTGATTCCACTTAGCACAGACTTTCAGCATTAGATATAGGCAGTATTTAGACTTATTAAGGGTTCTGTAGAATTCTCTTCCTTAAGAAAGACATCTTGATGAAGGAGTTCAGGGACACTTATGCTGGAGCTGGAGCTCTCTAAGTGAACCTGGCTTTGTTTCTTGGCTCTCTTTGTTGCTTAGACACCCCCGCCCCTGCCCCAACTATGTAAGAAAAAACTGTCTCCTGGAGAAAGTAGCTTCCAATACTTTAAGCCATAAGACCTTATATAGGAAGCCCTATGAAAAGGTAGAAAGTGCTAGAATCAGGAGGAAGTTAAGTTGTTAAATCCCACAGACTTTGGTTATGAAGTTGACTGATGCAGCTTGATTTCAGTACAGCCTTTCGGCCCTGGGCCCCACTGACATGTCTGAATTGAAGAGTGTGTCTTTTCCATGTGGCTATATGAGTTTAAAGAATGGATGAGATATTTGTCTATGGACAGTTCAATTCCCACTGGTCACAGGGCCCTACCAGATCTTTCATGGAAGGTCCAAGCACAGAAGAGAGCTGATGGCCTTCTGGTCTGTCCACTGGATCCAGGATGTGCCTCTTGCATGTGCCCCAGATAATTTGATTCTTTTCTGATGAGATGACAAAGAGGCCACTTCCTAAGATGTAGTGAACTATTGGAACTAGTCAGCCAGCCTTCTTTAGGCTCAGACCTGCATGGAGTGTTGAGAAACTAGTGTGCAGGATCCTTTTCCTTCAGCCGCAGAAGGGCAGATGGACAGAGGTGGACAGAAGCTACAGTGAAGCCTATCATGATCTGTGAGATGTTATTTCTGGAAAGTTCTAGTCATTAAGACAAACAACACTATTTCAGGCTCTACCTCTAGAACTAGAAGGTCCTTAACCAGACTAAACATCTTAAAAAGTCCTTATGGAAGCAAAGGAGAAAGCAATCCACAATACAGATACAAAGCTATGCCAGCTTGTAATATTGTTCAGCTGAGGGTCTCCAAGGGCATCATGTGGACATGGCCCTGCACATACACTGACCCCATTCCCTCTCCAAGGGCAAAGTGCACATCCCAGGGGGAACTGCAGCTCTGGTTCTGTCCTGGAATAGAATCCAGCCTTGTCCATTTGGAATGTATTATTAGGTGGTAAGTACTTTTTACTGAGTTTCAGTTCATTTAAAATAAAATTAGCCATTCTAAAAACGAACAGTTCCATGGCATTTGGGACTCTATACTATGGGGCAGCCACCACTCTTGTTTTGGACCATTCTCATCACTACAAAAGAAACATGAAACAGTTGTTCCTGTCCCTTGTGCCTGGCAACCATCAGTATAATTTGTCTCTATGATTTATATTTAAGTAGTATTTTTGAGAATCCTAACAGTTTCACTTCTTGAACTAAAAAAAAATCATGAAGCATGAGCCTGTTGGAAATAAACTAATAGCTATTACTTTATTATGTGTAGATATAGTGCCCTCCTTATTTTAGTTGATACTTTTTCATGTGCTTTCACATGCAGTCTCAGTCAGCCCAGGAGACAAATGTTGAATGTGTTGGAAAATATCAGCTCCAGGAGAAATTCCTTTGCCCTTACATAGTGGTCTGTCTGGCACGCTGGTAAACACACTACCTTTGTCTAGTATGTGAGGTAAGCATTCGTTTCCCAAATAAAGATGGAATAAGCCCCCCAAGACTCTGTTCATTGATGGAAACAGATACTTTTTCATGTAAACATAAAAGAACTACTTTTTAAAATGGGTTTGTCAACAATCACCCTCCTATTCTTGACAGGTCTGAGGGAGAAAATTTCTCACTCATTCGGAAATATTCTTGTATCCCTACTAAATGTCTGATACCATAGCTGGGTAAGAGACTACTTGTACACATGTTATATAAAGTGTCTTTTTGTTTCATAGTTAAATGTTTTTGTAGAAAATCGTGATTAACTGAAAACTAGAAGTTGCCCTCAAGGAAGTTACAGTGGGTCAGGGAATATTGACTTTTGGCCTGTGGCAGGTGAGGGAGGGTTCAGAGAAGACAGCCTGGAGGAAAGAGCTGGGCCAGAGGTAGATAGGCCAACCACAGGTGGAGACCAGCATGACTTGCAGAGGGAATGGTGTGGGCGAAGACACAGAGGAAGAAGCCTGGGATGATTCTGGTAGTTTGAGGCCTGACTGTCTTGAGCATTTGCTGATTTGGGGAATGACAGAAATTGGAGCTGTGTTCTTGAGGACTTTGGGTGTTTCTTTCCGGTAGTGAGAATCTGTGTTGCACAGTGTCCTTAGTGCCAGGAAGGCAAAACTGACCAGGAAGTCCTAGAGCCCCGCCCCTACCTATGCTGCCATGGGGTTTGGGAACAAGAAATGACAAGTTCACTAAGAGAAGAGGTTTAAGACACCATAGGTACAAGTGAGACTTTCCCGAATTTGGGAGGGGGGGTGCTTTCCAGAACTAGTGGCATTTAAACTAAGACCCCAAAAGTAAATAGAAATGAGATTAAATTATAGATGTTTAGCTGCCAAGGGGGAAGCTAACCAGAGAGGGATAGCTGCAGTCACACTGTAGAAGTCTAAGGCAGCCAGCATGTTGGACAGGTGGGAAGGGAAGGAAGGAGATGGAGGGAGGCCTGGCAACAACCAGGGAAAGCCCTAGCCATGGAGCTGGGTGGTGAAGCGTTGCTGGGAAGGGTGACTCTCCAATCCCCGGTTCTAGGAACAGAAACTGGGTGGCAAGAAAAAGAGAGAGAAGGAGGCCCAGGTCTCACGTTTGACTGTAGGCATGTTCATTTGAAGAGCTGGGGGGTTGCAGGGCCCCTTGGACCCTAGCAGCACAAAGGTAGACAGGAAACCCAGATGAAGACTCTCCTTCCAGAGAACAGCACTGGAACTCACAGCTGGGTGTCACCACCGCTCGTTTCCAGCTGGCCTGGGCCTCACCCTTGGTGCTTTTCTGCTTAGGTCTCTTGTTCCCCAGAAAGGCTACTTGTCTCCTCCTCTCTTCTCAAACTGTCCCCAGCCTCCTCACTTTCTACAGATGAGGTCATTTCCCACTTCACAGAAAGCGGGGGCTACCACCGGGGATCTCTTCAATTTCCCCTCACAAAGTTGACAAATCTCCTAGCTTCTTTCCAAGTCTCACTCCTTGACCAGCTCTCGGTCTACCCCCAGTGTCACTGCTTCTCAGGGACCCTCTTCAGTAAGATCCCTTCACTGACCTCTACGTCTCCGTCTTCAAGATGCCGATGCTGTCCCCCATCTCACCTCCCATTTCAGGTTCACCACCGAGTCTTAAGAGTTATCTGCAACCAGGCATGGTGTAGCACTCAGGAGGCAGAGGCAGGTGGCTCTCTATGAAATCAATGCCAGTCCGGTTTACATAGCAAGTTCCAGGCCAGCTGGGGCTACAGGGAGACCCTGTCCAAAAGAAAAAGTTATCTTCACTTGCAATGCCTGCTTTCTTACCTCCTACTCCACACTCCACTCAACCCACATGCACCTGACTTCCACCTCCACCACCCCCCACTGGACTCCTTGCTGTGAAATACTACAGACACATCTCGCCTTGGTTGCCCTTGACCAGGCACAGCTGGGTGCTTCCAGCTGTCCCTGTGAAATGCTCTTCTCTCTGGCTTCCCTCTTTATGCCTTGACTCCTATCGCACCCTCAGCCCCCAGGTTGATGTATACCACCACCACATCCTGTCTGCTCCAAATGGGGATGTTCTATTCAGCTGCAGCACCAACTTCCCAGCACAAGCCATCATCTCTGTCTGTGTGGCACAGCTGTCTCTCGTCCCTGCTCTGCAGCCCAGTCCCAAACTGATTACGGGAACTTATGGTCTATTTCCTGGGACTACAATTTCTGGGACCTTAAACCTAAACTATTTATGTGAGACTCTTGCTCAAAGCCTATTGTGGAGGGACATGAGCTAGGATTAGGTACAGCCATCCCTGACACAAAATTCGAGGAGAATCCTGACCATATAAGGTTTTATTCTTAGAAAGTCTGGAATGCGAGGTTGAAGATAGAACCCTGTTCTTGCTCCCGGGAAGATTTGTTTTGTTCATTTCTCTTTCTGGACTTTTCCTTCTGGGCAATTCTTCCTGGCCCATTAGCTCCCATGGCCGCTCTTTAAATGGTCATTAATGAATGGCCTCCCTGGGGACTTCAGGGTCTACCTCTTGCTGCTGCAGGTTCTGGGCTGGGGACTCTTAAGAGGAGAGCAGGCCAGAATCATTGACTTTTTAGTTTTTGAGTTTCTTCAGTATGGGCTTTCAGTCTATGTCCTGTAGTCAATTTCTTGCATAAAAGTCACAGTTCAAGATCTAGGGTAGACATCATTTTAAGCCACACAGAAACCCAGTGTGACTTGAAAACGTTAAATTAAAACCCTTCCCTCATTGCCCAATGACAACAAACCACCATTACTTTGTCATGAAGACTTCCAGGTGAGTCTTCCTGTCATGAAGACTTCCAGGTGAGTATTCCTGTCATGAAGACTTCCAGGTGAGTCTTCCTGGACAGCTCCTCCCAGGGCCCTAGAAGCACTGCCCCTCCCTTGTCTAAGGTACCTTGGATATTTGAGACTTACCTCGAAGATGGCCAGTTGAGGATGCACTTCCTCTCCTGTTTCCTCTCTGGCCTCCTCCCAGCAGCCTCTAGACCAAACGTCAGGATTTCCCTCTGTTCTTTTGGTAAAAAAAGTTACAATCCAGCTTATTCCTTGCTATCTTAAGGAGTTAAAGACCTTCATTACAGTCTTCTAAAATTATTTACTTGGGGGTGTGGAGAAATGGTTCAGCAGTTAAGAACATTTGTTGCTCTTCCAGAGGACCTATGTTCAGTTCCCAGCACCCACATTGGGTGACTCACGACCCCCTGTAACTCCAGCTCCTGGAAAATCTAATGCTCTCTGGCTTCCACAGGCACCCGCCCTCATGTGTACATATCTATACAGAGATGCTTACATATAATTTAAAATTTAAAAAGTCTTTAAATTATTTACTTATAATTAAATTTTATTTATTCATGTGTGTGTGTGATGTGTGTGTTGCACACGTGGAAGTCACGGAAACACAGTTTTCAGCATTCAGTTCTTTCCTTCCACTGTCGGTTCCAGGGATAGAACTCAGATCATCAGGCTCATGTGGCAAGTGCTTTTACCCCCGAGGCATCTCACTGGTCCCTACACTCTTTTTTCTTTTTTAAATACAAAATAAGGATTTACTAAGGACACTGCAAGAGACCAGTAATTAGAGTAGCCTGTAGCCCAATAACACTCTTTTCTTTACAAAACAATTGTCTGGCTGAAAAAAAAAATTCATTTTGGATCTCAGAAGCTAAGAGCTATTAGCTCTTTGCATTTTTTTCCCCTTTGATAATTCAGTTCCTCAGACAAGTGGGTGTTTGAGCTGACCAGGAAGAAGGTCACATGTACAGAATCCAAAAGAGAAATGCAGATAATCCCAGTTTTCAAAATAGGATCCTGTTTACATAATGAAGGACTTCCTAGTTTGCTCAGGGTAAGTCCAGAGTGTGTAAGAGGGTCCGGTCAGCCTGCCCCCTGCAGATCAAGCCAGGCTCAGCTGATCTAACTCCTGGCCTCACACTTTATAGAACGACCACACTGGACCTTCTCAGTTCCTCTAACAGTTTTGCTTAGGATGTTCTTAAATGCTGGAGTATGATCTGGGAAGCTCTTTGCCTCTCTTTATCATTTACTTATTATCATCATAATAATTATTATTCGAGAGAAGTTCTTGCTACGTAACTTAGGCTGGCTTCAAACTCATAGTCCTCTTGTGACCCTTCCTCTTCACTGCAGTCAGCATCCCAGTGCTGGGGTTACAAGCACGGACCCCCTGCCTAACTCTTGCTTCCTTCTTTTAAACAATTTAAAAAGAAATTTTGTGGTGTAGTGTGGTATTCATGCCTTGGTAAGCACATTTACATGTGTGGGCACATGCGTGCGGAGACCTGAAGTTGACACTGTGTGTCTTCTTTAATTGCTTTGCACCTTGTAAATCGAGGCAAGCTACCTTGCTGAACCTGAGTTCACCATTTCAGCTAGTCTGGCTAGCCGGCTTGCTCCAGGGATTCCCCATCCCACTGCAGGCATCCCAGGCAAGCCACCATGCATACCTAGTTTTTACATGGGTTCTGAGAGTCAGAACTCAAGCTTCATGCTTGAGTAACAAGTGTTTTACCTGCTAAGCCATCTCCCTAATTCTGCCTCTCACTCTTTGACCCGCCCATTCCCCTTCACTTCCCAGATTTGACTCTTAGGGAGGATTTTCCTGCCCCTAGCATCTATCAGTGCACCTTGCACTCTTTATGATGATTGAGTTCAGTATTCTTCTGAAGTCCTAAGCCCTGCCGCTCGCTGTGGGAACACCAGCTGCTACAGAGCAAGAACCAGGTCTACTCTACCTGCTTGGCCCCTGAGCTCATTTTACTCTCTAATCTGGGTTAGAAAGATGAATTTTTAAAATCTAGATCTGCAGGTACTGGAGAGATGGTTCAGCTGTTAGTAGCCCTGGCTGCTTCTGCAGAGGAACTGGGTTCAATTCCCAGCACCCACATGGCAGATAGCAGCTATCCGTACACTCCAGTTCTCGGGGAATCCAGCACCTTCTTCTGACTCTGAGGGCATTGCATGACATGGGTACACTTAAACACATGCAGGCTTTATATGCATACACATAAAATTAAAATAATTTTAAAAATTCAGATCTGCTTAAAACCCTTCAATGGCTCCTTTTTTCACTGCAGTTTAAACCCAGGTCCTTTATGCACCTTCCAAGACCCTGAATGACCGAGTCCAGTCTTCTCCCATTGCTACCCCTGTTCTCTAACCTTTGTCTAGACTAGTCAACTCTCAGGCTATTGAAGGATCCCTTTCATAGGGTCTTTTGTTTGTGGGTCTCCAGATGTGCCATCACCATTTCCCAGGATACACCATTCTTCATCTTCATCTTTCAGCTAGGAGCTTGTCACAATTGTTCATACATCCCATTTAGGGCACAGAACTGTGCTAAGAGCTGAGGTGACAGGGAAGACAAGAGCCCTGATCATTGACACCCCCAGGCTGAGGCCTTTCCTCTGGGAACCCCTGGCTCTCACATTGCTTTAACACAGTTTTAATCACTGTTCACTGTTGGGCTTTTGACCCTGCTAACCTGTGAGTTCCCCCTTCCCACACTGGGGAATGATCTTAGAGCTTCACATCTGCTAGACAAGTGCTCTATCTCTGAGCTGTATCCCCAGTCTCTTTTTATTTTAAAATAGGGTCTCACTAAGTTGCTCGGGCTGGCCTTGAACTCTGTCTGTAGAGCAGGCTTGCTTGGAACTTGGGATCCTCCTGCCTCAGCCTACGTAGTAGCTGGGAATACAGGCTTGTGTCACTAGGCCTGGCTATCATGAACAATTTGCTGTCCGAATCTATGAACTTTTAACATACTCTACTAGACGTTAAAAAGAAACAGGAAATGGCATAGACTGGATGAGCCAGGCCAAGTGCTGGAGGAGGGGGCACAGGGCAAGGTGGACAGGAGACAGGAAAGAGGACAAAGGCAAAGAGGTCCTTGATTTTCTTCCTGCCTCAGGAAGTTTCAGAAAATGTCGTCCAAGAAAAGCACTTGGATCCACACACAAAAAGTGACATATTATATGATTCCATTTATTCTGTTACCAGAACAGGTAGATCCCCAAAGAGATACACGGCAGATTGAAGGCTGTCGAGGGTGAGGAAGAGGGTGGAAAACAAGAGACCTTAATGGATGTGGAGTTTTCTTCAGAAATGGTGGCAGTGTTTTAGACTCAGATTGAGTTGGTGTTTGCAAAACGTTATAAATGTAACAAATGCCTCCGAATTACTCATTTGAAAATAGTTTATTTGAATTCTACACCAAACAGAGAAGAAGGAAGCAATGACCACTATATCAAACTATCTCCATAGGGGCACTTTTATCTTGGGGGTAATCAACAGCTATCTAATTAGACTTAGAACCTGCTCAATGGGAGGGAACTCGTGTGATAATGTAAACACAGCCAAATATGAGTCTGGAGAGATCATAAATCTAGAGAAAACCCTACAAACATCATTTCTTGCTGTATGCTAAATATGTATTCTTATAGTTACAGACCAGTATACCACTCACCACTCACAGTGACGCCTCTTTTTTGCAACAGATAGAGACTTACAGGGTTCCACAGCAGGTCACACACAGAGAATAGCTATTTACAAGATGCCTAGCCTTAAATGACACATCTACAATGGCTCACAGAACACAGTGGAACAGGAACAGAGAGAATATTAACACATCTCTCAACTCTACCAGTGAAGCTTCCTCATGCAACAGGTAGTGATTAACACAGAAAACCACAACTATCCAAAATGTAGAGAATAAGAGACTGTAGAGCATGTGTCTCTGGATAGGACTCCTATACTAAACCTTTGCCAACCAGGGCTCAAGGACCATTGCAGAAGAGGGGGCAGAAAGACTGTAAGAGCCAGAGGTGGTAGCTGACCACAAGGAAAAAGTTTTCTGGGTGTCTAAGAACTTGTTCATATGAATGTACAGAAATGATGACAGCATTCACAAGAGCCATGCAAGCTCAAACCAGACAAAAACTCAGCACAGAATGTGAGAAATGGGGTAGGAAACCCCAGGCTTAGCTGAGGAAATATTGGCAGCTGATCAGTGCTGGGTGAGGGGAAGTTGGTCTTTTTTTAAGAGAGTGATACTTGATTGGCTGACTAGGCTCTGGTGGATGAACTCACACCAAGGGACATTTGGGGACACAAACTTGACTCGATGGGCCTTAACATATGTGACAGAATGCGTGGAATCTGAATGGAGGAGGGCTTTGGAGGTGCAGATAGGGAAGGGGTCTAACTGCGACTAAGATGCATTGCATGAAATGCACAAAATTCAATACAAAAAAGAGAAGAAGGAAGGAGGGCCGACAGGAAGGAAGAAGAGAGGAAGGGGGAGGAGAGGAAAGGGAGAATCAGGAAAAAGGGAGAGCGAGGAAAGAAAGAAGGAAGGGAGGGAAAGTGGGCGCTGTGGGGTTCTTCCTCTTCAGTCCCTGATGCTGTCCCAATGATTCCTCAGAGTCCAGAGCAACTGGGGCTGGTCTGAAGGCAGACAGCGCCTTGAAGAGCTCCCTGGGTGCAGAGAAGCTTGGACACCTAGACACAGGCTGTGTGGACCAGGAGTATCACAGACTTGCCACCAAGGCTCAGTGGGTAGCAAGAGAGGAAGCCTGAGCATGCTCTACTCTAGGACTTAGCTCTCAAGACCAAGGTATGTGGGAACATTTATGAGGACCTGAATGAGCTTGGCCTGAGAGGCAGCACGGTCAAGCAGCAGCCACCTAAAGGATGGAAGCAAGAGCATTGCTCTGAGGTTCCTGCTCTGCTAACTAATGACCGATAGTCTTCATTAGGTCACTTTCCATCTCTGATTAAGCAGACATCTCCACCGCTGATGAGGAGGTAAAATAGTACTTCCACTTTGGAAAGTAAGTTGGTGGTTTCTTCTGACACTGACTACATCCTTGTTGCTGATTCTACAGTCAGTCTTCTTGGTATTTACCCAAAGCAATTGAAAGTTTATATCCACACAAAAACATGCACTCACATGTTGTAGAAGCTTTATTCATCCACAATTGCCCAAACTTGGAAGTTACTAAGAAGCCCTTCCATAGATAAATCAATTGTGGCCCATCATAATGGAATATTATTCACTATTTAAAAGACATGAGCTCTTGTGGCTGGAGAGATAGTTCAGGGATTAAGAGCACGGGCTGCCCTTCCAGAGGATCCAGGTTCTATTCCCAGCACCCACATGACAGCTAACAACTGTCCATAACTCTAGTTCCGTGGAATCTGAGCCCTCTTCTGACCTCCAAGGGCACTGCACGACATGGATTGCACTCATGTACATGTAAGCATACACTCATACACGTAAAATAGAATAAAAATTTAAAACATATATAAACTATCAAGCCATGAGAGGCCATGGAGGAACCCTAAATGCATATGACTAAGTGAAAGAAGTACCATGACTAGAGTGTGAAATGTCCTCCATAGGTCCATGTGTTTGGTGTTATGATCTGGGGAGGTTGTGATCTTCCCAGTGGTAGCCTGTTTGGATTCCAGCCTGATCTCCCTCATCCTTACAAGCAGCTGTCGCCTGTTCCTACTGCCATGGAGCCAAGACCACCACACCTTATTTATCATGGTGGACCAAAATCAACCTTTCCTCCCTTGAATTGTTGTCAGGTTTTCTCTCATCATGAGGGGAAAGGTAACCGATACAGGAAGTCGGTCTGAAGAGGCTCCATGCTATGTGGTTCTAACTTTATAATATTCTGGAGAAGGCAGAAGTATGGAGATAGTAGAAAGACCAAAGGCTTCCAGGGGCGGGGGGCGTGGTGAATGGGGCAAGCACAGAGGGTTTTCAGGGCGGGGACATGTGGCATTACTCAGTGGTCAAACCCCAAAGTATACCACTCCAAGAGTGAGCCCAATGTAAACGTTGGGCTGTGGGTGACAATGAATCAATGTGGGTTTTCAGATTTAAGAAATGAACCATTCTGGCTAAGGATGTTGACAGTGGAGGACTCTGTGTGTGGGGGGATGTGGACTCTGTTCTTGGTGCTCCATTTCCTTGTGAACTTAAAAGAACTTTAACTCAAAATTTAATCTCTTGGGGCTGGGGAGATGGTGAACTGCCTGCTGCACAAGCATGAGAGCTGAGTCTGGATCCCTAGCACATGTGAAACACTCGGCACTGTGCACATCTAAAACTCCAGCACTGGGAGGATGGAGGACGGAGAAGGGAGGATGCTGGAACCCACTGATGAGCCAAACTGATAAGCTCCAGATTCAGAGAGAGACCCTGACTCAAAAAATAAGGTGGAAAGCCATCTAAGAAGAAACCCAGTGTCAACTTCTGGCCTCCACGTGCACATACACAAACACACACCCATATGCACACATGCCTCTATCACACGAATATGTATATACACCACACATATATACACACAATTAAGTCTATTTAAAAATATTGGAGCCATGGGCTGGCAAGATGGCTCAGCTGGTAAAGGTGCTTGCTACCAAGCTTGATGACCTGAGTTTGATCACCAAAACCCACAGAGTAGAAGGAAAGAACTGATTCCCATAAGTTGTCTTCTGATCTCCACACATACTCTATGACACATAGGCTCCCCACCCTCCCCCAGCATAAATGTTAAAAAAATATTGGAACTAGGTAGGATGGTGTACTTCTATCACCCCAACATGTGGGAAACTGAAGCAAGAAGATATCTGTTTATTGAAGGCCATCCTGGGCTAATAGTAAATTCAAGGCCAGCTTGGGCTCCATATAATGAGACCCTATTTCAGAAAACAAGCAAACAAACAAACAAAAATTAGACCTAAAAATTTTTTAAATAATACTATTATTTTGCTTTGTCTGCCCCTGTCAGTGCAAGTGAACATTTAGTCCTCAGGACGATCTCCAAGTTATAGATGAAGAATTTCAGGGACATATGGATGGGTGACTTGTCCAAGGTCACACAGCTGACCATCAAAGAGCCACGAGAAATTCTGAATCACTTGTTCTTTCTTGGTCTCCTTTTTGCTTCAGTTGACCATCAAAGTGAAGATGATAATTACAGTTGGGAGGATTAAATAAGCCCTAGGTGAAAAGGTCTTTTGCAGAAATTTTATTTCATGGTAGATAAGGAAATTTCATTGTAGAGGAGTTACTGTACTAAGCTCTTGCAAAGAAGGACTGAGTGGAAACTCAAGACCCTGTGTTTATTCTGATATACAAAAAAAAAAAGTCAAAGACCCCCAGGGTACCATGTGAGCCGCAATGGGTGAGGGGCTGCAGGGCTCTGGCTTCTCCACATGCTGCAGGGTCCTGGTGGAGGCTCGTCCCCTGCTTGCCTAGCTCAGAGCTCAGCCTCTCACAGCAGCCAGGTGGAGGTTAAAGGAACCAGGCATCTTCTCCCACTGTTTCTTGCTTTGCCTGGAACATAGAACCCAGCAAGAAGGCACCCCAGCCTGAATTTCTGAGGCATTTTGGAACTAGACATTCAAGAGTTCAAAGTCCTCTTTAACCACTCATTTGCTGACTGATGTTGGACAAGTGACTTCACCTTCCTGAACTTCCATGTTCTCATCTGCAAAATGGAAACTGTACTGTCTACCTCCTAGAGCTGTCATGAAGATTACATGGGATAATATACTGAAAGTGACGCAGACAGAGCAAGCTCTGCTCAGTGATCTACACTCTCATTATTAGGCCATCTTTCTCTATGATGACAGCTCTGGGGGAAGTGGAATGCAGAGGGCTGAAGCAACAGGTCCAAGGCCAGCAGCTAAGTGACAGCAAGACCATACTTCCTCTGTGGCCATGGTTTCAACCCCTTCCTTGGTCAGGTCTTTTCTGAGAACCCCTCACAGATCTGATGAGTTGATAGCCTGCATCTCGCACCCATCATTGCCTGTTTGGCAATGGCATTCGGAAGCCATAGGTTGTCACTGCTTTCTAGCCCAGTCACTAAGTTGCCTTGGGCTTGGCAGGCAAGGGTTCTTCTAAGTCTCCTCCAATTGCTCACCAACTCATATCTGCAGGGTCCACGGTGTGGCCTGTAGCCCAGGTGAAGGGAGGGGAGGTGACCATGGGGCTGTGGTTATGGGATAGCAGCTCCACAGACCCCTGTCCTTTTGTGTGGGGCGGGAGCCTCCGTGTGGGAAGTGGCCATGTTCCTGAACCAACCACACACGTCTCTTTCTCCAGTGGCTGTTCGAGTTTGGAAAGCCCTGGCTGCTTGTCCTGCAGCCAGAATCAGTGTCCAAATGCCCACCCTTTCCTCTGCCACCTATCTCCGCAGAGGTCAACCAGAGTTTGATATTTCTCTGTCTTTTTGACCTTTCCCTCCAGGTCCTGGCACACAGCAGCCTCTGACTTTATGACAGACACCTCTGACCACTCTAAGCCATCTCTGATCCCCCAACCCTGAGCATTTGAACCAGTGTGCTCAGATGGCTGTGCCCTAGGTAGACATTCTACTGATGTCTGTCTACTGAGATGTCTGCTACTATGAAACCTGTGCTTCCGCTTGCCCCCTCCTCTCCTTCCAGACCATGGTTACTGCCATGTAAACCTGCCAGTCCGCAAACCACCACCCCATGCCATCATGCCTGTGCTGCAGACCACACCATGGGCCCTGGAGTAGGTATGCAAGAGCAGTTGAAGGAGACCCAAAGGAGACCTTGCCATCCAGGCTTAGCTGGGAGACCCGTGGAAGGTCCATAAGGCATGACCGCCAGCTTTTAAATCCTACACACAGTAACCTATGGAACCTGCCAGCATCAACCCAACGAGGGAAGGGAAATTGAGACACAGACTATGGAGCCTGTCCAAAGACGCACATCTTGAAACTGGCAGAGCAGGGATTTGAATCTATTATCTGGGTCAGCCTGCCACTGGAACACTGTCTGTCACACCTGCAGCTACACCCCAGGGACATGGTAGTGACCTGTCTGTTAATCAGGAACACACGAAGTCGAGAGCTGTGGGTTAATTCTCCACCTGCTTCCCTGCCACAAACCCCGTGCCACCCTGGCTTGTGTGCATACCCTTGAAGGGTGCTGCCAGGATGCCCTGGGCCAGGTCTCTGGACAGCTGCTTGGGCCACCACTTGAAGATGGTGCTGGGGTACCAAGTCTGGAGTCAAACCACTGGGGCAGCCCCTCAGGACCTGAGCCCCAGTGAGCTGCCTGTAATCATCCTGCCATTTGACCTGTAGTGGAGCTGAAGTGAGGGATGGGAAGACGAGAGCCTGGTGTGTGTGTGTGTGTGTGTGTGTGTGTGTGTGTGTGTGTGTGTATGAGTGTGGTGTGTGTGGGTATGAGTGTGGTGTGTGTGTGAGAGTGTGTGTGAGTGTGTGGTGTATATGAGAATGTGTGTATGAGTGTGGTGTGTGTGAGTGTGTGTGGTGTGTGTGAGAATGTGTGTGTGGTGTGAGAGTGTGTGTGTGTGAGTGTGTGGTATGTGTGAGAATGTGTGTGACTGTGTGTGTGTGAGATGTGTGTGTGACTGTGTGAGTGTGTGTGACTGTGTGTGAGTGTGGTGTGTGTGAGCATAGTGAATGTGTGTGAGCGAGTGGTGAGTGTGTATGTGAGTGCGTGTGAACGTGGTGAATGTGTGTGCTGACAGGGTATTGTCACCAGCTCTGGTCCTTCCTGCCTTCTTTCTCAGCCCTTTCCTGTGCACACTGGCCAGTCTAGGAAGTCGTTCCTGCCCTGCCTTCTCATTCACCCTCTTTTCTCACCCAGCCCAGTCCTTTCTCCCACCAATCAAAATTCACTCACAACTGGGCATAGTGGTGCATGCCTTTAATCACAGCAGGTGGATCTCTGTGAGATCAAGGCCAGCCTGGTCTACAAAGTAAGTTTCTAGGCTAACTGGGGCTACAGGGAGACCCTGTCTCAAATAATCAAAAAAAGAAAAGAAAAGAAGAAGAAATTCACTTACATCTAACGAAGGAAGAATTACCTTTGCAACCACTTGGTTGCTCACCAGCTGCACCTGCCCTTTCCAGTTCACTTCTATCTGGGACTGGCACAGCCACCCTGCAAACACCCACTTCCAGCCTCCACACCAGAACATCCATAGGCAGATGAAAGACTTACAGATTCTTTTGACTTTCTGGAGTCACTAGTTGCTCTTCTCCCTCTTTGACCTAGAAAATTGTTTGTAAGAATTCTACAGAGGCACTACCTCCTCCAAATCCTTTTGGAGCCCTCAGGGCAGTAAGTCCCCTGCCCAGCCACCACCACAGTGGTCTGCCCACAGTTCTTAGACTATTTCCTGGGAGCTTCTAATGCTGTTGATTCCTATTCTATTCCTAGCCAGAGAAACCCAGAAGGGATGGGTACTTACCTTCTTTTTAAAAAATTGGATAATCTAAAACAAAATCCTTTAAAATTACACAAGCAATTCATGAATATATACACGTTGTCCAAAAAAGTTTTCAACAATAAACAAAAGCCGTGTGCAGTGGTATGCACCAGTAATCCTAGCACTTGGGACGTGGAGGCAGGAAGTTCGAGGTCATCCTTGGCTCTATAGTAAGTACAAGGTCAGGGCTGGAGAGATGTCTTAACAGTTAAGTGCTCTGGCTGCTTTTATAGATGACCTGGATTTGGTTCCCAGCATCCACATGGCAACTAACAACCATCTGTACTCCAGTTCCAGGGGATCTGACGCCCTCTTCTGACCTCTATGAGCATCATATGACATAGCTACACTTAGATACATGCAGGCAATATACTCACACATATAAATAAAATTTAAAAACAGGAAGCACAAATTCAGCTTGGGCTATAGGAGACCCTGTCTCAAAGAGATAAAAAAGGATGCAGGAATGTAAGCCTTGCTGACTAGGCAGCACTTTTTATTATTACTTTTTAATTTAATTTTTACTTTATGTGTATGAGTATATTGCCTACATGTATGTAAGTGCACCCATGTCATGAAATACCCATGGAAGTCAGAAGAAGGTGTCAGATCCCCTAGAACTGGAGTTACAGACAGTTGTTAGATGCCGTGCTGGGAACTGAACCCAGTCCTCTGCAAGAGCAGCCAGTGCTCTTAACCCTTGAGTCATCTCTCCAGCCCCACCTTCTCTTTTTAAATTTATTTTTTGTTAGCGTTCAAGAAAACGGGTTTTATTACCATATTTTCACATATGCCTCCCACTGAACCTTGCCCACATTCACCCGACACTCCTCCGCTCCGTCTTTATAACCCTCCCTCCTTTTGTTTCTCCCTCCCTTCATCCACTCTCTCTGCACAATTAGTGCTTTTATATAAATGATACTAATCTGTATTCATTTTTCTCACGGTTCATTTTTTCCTTCTTAATAGCACTGTGTGTGAAAACTAAGCATAGTGACACAGTATTCAAGATGCTTAGACAGGAGAATTGCCATGAGTTCGAGGCCAGCCTGAGCTTCACAGTGAGACTCTATCTCAAAGGCAAAACACATTATAACAGTGGTATGTAAGCAGATTAATGTTTCCCCAATGATGTGGCAGTCCTATGACTACAAATCTGTGACTGTGTCCGCTTACATGACCAAAGGATTTGTACACGTGATTAGGGCTCCTGAGATGGGAATTGTCTTAGACTATCGAACTGAGCCTGGCTTCATCTAAGAAAGAACCAGGGAGAAGGATACATTTGAAGATGACTTCATTGTTGTCTTTGAGGATAGAGGATCAGCCAAGTCATGCAGGCGTCCCATTATGCTCGAAGAGGCAAAGAAGAGGGTTCTGCCCTGGAGCCTCCAGAAGGAAGGCTGCCTGAGACCTTGACTTTAGATCAGTGGCCTACAAAACAGTACATTTACATGTTTGTAACTTAGTATACTCTTGGTAATGTGTTATAGCAGCAATAGGAAACTCATACAGCAGGCAAACTGCTGAGAAAAATATTGATGGTAGCAGTTAGCATTAATTGAGTGCCATGTGCCGGATAGTATTCTAGTGCTTTATGTGGTCTATTAGTCTTCCAGGGCAGCTGCTGGAGTTCAGACAACAGAATTTATTTTCTTGTGGTTCTAGAAACTGGAAGTTCATGGTTAGGGTGTGAGTGGGGCTGGCATCATCCTACAGCTTCTCTCCCCAGTATGTAGATGGTTATTGTCCTTCTATAGCCTTGACGTCTGAGTGTGTCTTCACGGTCTTTGCCCTGTTCTGTGGTCTCCAGTGGTCTTCCTCTTCTCTTATGGTAATGTGTAAGGTTGGATTTGGGTCCATGCAATGGCTTCCTTTTCACTTAATCATATTTTTAATCAATAGAAATATTTTATTGTGCCGAAAGACACCTCAAATCATTCCTATATCCCAGGGTCTTGTTTCTGGAGTTGGGTAAGTGAGCTCTCGCTTGTCGGTCTGTCACACTGTTCCTTTTTCAGAAACATAGATACCATACACATTTTTTTCTGATATCCTTGTTTTTAACTGTTGTGGCTTGATGAGTGAAAGCTGATAAATCTGAAACAAGTTCAACATCATTCCCTTTAAGGGTTAATTCATTCTTCTGGGCCTGAGAGACAGAATAAGCAGCTCCTGTCCTCATCGGAACCCTTCAGATGGATTTTTCACCCAAGAAATTTTGGATTTCAGCTAGAGACCCATTCTCCAGAACAATGACGTTGACGGGGGAAGTGAGCATGCACAGACCTCATCTTGTAACAGAAGCGCAACGTACCATCCTTGCTGATCCTTGAGATTCTGGATGTGGCTACAGATAGTTTATACAGTGGCCGGTGTTCCTTTCTGTTCCCCTACCATTTGTCAAGCTGCAGTTTCTTGTTTTTCTTCCTGAGGAGACTGAGTTCTATGTTGATGTGATTGAAGTCTCTTGGGAGGGCTCCTCTGGGACCCTTCACAACTACTGTGCATTCTTTGAGGGTGATGTCTACCTTTTCTGCAATGTTGACAGTCTGACTGCTGAGTATGGTCTTCATTCTCACAGTAGCTATGGCAGAGAGCTTAGTCATCTTTTTAAAGGTCCTATGTCTAAATACCATTGCACCATGAGCTATTGAGGGAGGGTTAAGATTTCTGCATATGAATTTTGAGGGGAAACAATTCTGCTATACTATGAGGATTATCTTATTCAATTGCCACAATAACCTAGTGAAGTAGAAGACATAAGGAAACTGAGCCACAGAGTGGTAAATTGCTTGCCAAAACTCGCACAGCAAGCAGTTGAGAAATGTCTAGGAATTTCCCATTCTGGTCTCCTCTGCTCTCCTTCCTTCTCCTGTCCTCTCTCCTCCCCTGCATTGCTGCTTCTGTAATGGGGAATTGAACCTAGGGCCTCACACACGCTAATCAAGTGTTCTACCACTGAGCTATACCCCCAGCCCTTTATAAAACTTAGAAAATAAAAAGTGGGGATAGGATCTTACTAAGTTAACCAGATTGGCCTTGTACTTGCCCTGTAAGACCAGGCAGGACTTGAACTTGTGATCCTTCTGCCCTAGCTTTCCAAGTGGCTGGGGTTATAGACTTGTACCTAGGCCTGGTTCTTTGACCATTTTTCTGCATGCTCTTTTTGGGTTGCAGGGTATACAGGTACTCAGAGGGCATTTTTATGGGAGGGACCAGTTCCCATGACTCTTAGAACATAGACCAGGATAGGCCAAACCTAAAATTTAGTCATTCCCCAACCCATGGTTGGCTGTCTATGCTTCTGGAGGAGAAAAGCCAAACACCAAGAAGAAACTGGAGTGGAGAAAGAGGGGTTGGAGGGGAGGAAATACCGCCTTCTATTCATCCACTGAGCACAATGCTGGGGGCTTTCCCAAGGAAGATCAACTGATCCACTGTCTTTTCACCCGAGTTTAGGGTGTTCCATGGGAAGTATTGAGATACTACTGTCAAATCTCTCCATACAAAATTCCAGGTTCTGAATTCTAGGTGTTCCAATGTGCCAAGATAATGCCCCCCAACATGAAAGATTTGTCTGGACAAGATTGCAAAGGAAGAGTGACCAGTGACCCAGCCAGCCGTATCCTGACTGCAGGTGGTTGGCCAGCATCCATGGCCAAGGCATGCTTCTGCCAAGGCTGACAACTCATTTTGGTCACCGTGGCAAAGGGGACACATGGGGCCTAGGCAGGTTCTCTGGCTGACTGCCCAGCTGGAAATGTCCCAGTTACCAGTCAGGGAGAGTAGAGAATGGTGGCCTTCAAGCATTTGTCCTCAGAGGAATAGAGTTCTAGACGTTCCTTTCATGTCAGCCCAGCTTGCCGTGGTCGAGGAGCAACACACACACACACACGCACACACACACACACACACACACACACACCATTCTTCTGTGGACCTAGTTCCCTGAGAGCATATCTAATTTCAAGTGTCTAGTCATAAGTCCAGGTACAGAGGACTGTCATTAAATGGATTCAGTACATTATATATACATAAAGACATACACACACACAGCATTCTTCTGTGGACCTAGTTCTTCAACTCCATCTTAATTTCTAGGCAGGAACCACTGCATCTTGCTCCAATATGGCTCCTGTAGAGGGGCCCAAACAGAGGAGGAAATAGTTCTTATTTCAGGCTCTTGGTATGGAGCACATGAATACCACACACTTCATTCTTCCCACTCACCTATGCATGATTGGATTTCCTCTATAACATTCCCAGGCAGAATGTTACTCAGTCTCTGCTTGCATTATTCCAGTGATGGGAAGTTCCCACCTTCCAAAGCAGTCTGATACATCCCCCGACAGTTCCTGTCAATTGCAAGCTTGTCCTCAGACTGACATATCTGCTTCCTACTTGGCCCCTCCAGAAGACTACTCCTTGTTTCTCAGGGCTTTTCAGACATCTGAAGGTGGCTTATGACTTTCTTTATTAAAGAAGGTCCATCATGAAGTTTCATAGCAGAGAAATCCACCCCCAAGGAAGATTTGTACTGTTTCCATGGACCCACACAGGGCCTGGGACAATCATGATTCAGGTTTCTAGATGGCTCTGTGGGTAGATACGATACCTTGCTATGAAACGGCTGTGGCTCATTGTTTGGATCCTGGTAGAGAGTTTGTAGGTCTCCAGTCTTAGAGAGAGAAACTTAGTGTTTGGTAGCAGGTACTGCCCTTGGCATTTGTCCACACTTCCAGATTGGGATGGTGTGAGTTACTCTTCACTGTCAACTTGACTAGACTTGGAATCACCTAGCAGACACACTCACAGGCATGTCTGTGAGCGGTTTCTAGCGTTGTGACTGAGGAGGAAAGAACCATTCTGAACGTGGTTGGCATCATCCCATGGGCCGGGATCCTGAACTGAATGAAAAGGAGAAAGCAAGCAGAGCACCAGCATTCATCTCTCCCTGCTTCCTGACTGCAGCAGTGTGATCAGCTGCCTCATGTTCCTGCCATTACAGCTAGAGCAGATCTCACTGCCAAGCCTTCTCCCCAGCCCCCCACAATCAGGGTGGATGTACTCTCCTACTGCAAGCCAAAAGAAACCCTTCTTCCTTCCTTAAGTTGCCTGTGTCAGGTGTTTTGTCACAACAGCTTAAAAAGTAACTAAGACAGATCTCTCTCTCTCTCTCTCTCTCTCTCTCTCTCTCTCTGTCTCTCCCCCCCCACACACATTCAGATGACATTATAAATGTGAAAAATAATTTTTGAACCAGAACACGTTCTGCAACTAATTAGCCAGTTCAAATGGTAAGTGACGTGGCTTGTAGAACTTGGCATGCCTTCATCCTGGGCTCTCTTGGTGGGTAGCTATGTGGAGCAGAGTTGGTTCTAAGGAAGACATTGGTACCTGGAGCTTGCAAGGGCAGTCCTTGCAAGACTCCCCCATCCTTGGACCCCTCTCCTCAGGTCCTCACTGCCCAAGTCTCCAGGGGAGAACTCTGAGCCCAAGTGCCTTATTCTGGCATTGGAGACTTGGGAGAATGGGGCCAGCCTTATGAGATGGATTTGGGACAGGTCCTCCTGGCTACTAATGGGCTCCTCTCTTCCTCCTTCCTCTCCCGAAGCCCCAGGGCTACCTGCCCAGCGTTGCTCCTATATAGCTCTACCACCATCCTTCCCTGCCCAGCCTTTAATTTAGACTGATGTTAATTCTAATCCCCAATTAAGCGTGGATTTTATTGAGAGAGGCAAGTGGGGACTGGGAGTCAGGGAACTCAGCCTGAGAACATCTCACTGAATGCAGCCCCTCAGTGACATGCAAGGCTGACAGGGAAGCGGCCTTCTGGCAGTCAGGGGCTGGGTTCAGTGTGTTGCATCTCTTCTTAAAGCCAGGGCTCTTGCTGGCATGCTTTGGCTCTCTGCACAGATTCTGTGCCTTCTAGCCTACCATCCATAACTCTATGTTGGCCCTCCAGACAGTCCCATGACTAGGCAGGGATAGCTGCCACCCTCGCCTCCCAGTGAGAAGGCCAGGAGCCTCCACAAATAGCAGCGGGTCACCACCCACCTAACCCCAATCTGGTTTGGCCTGAGTTAGCAGAAGCGCCTGGGACATGTACCTCCCAGGTGGGGTTGGGCTGGGCAGCCTGTCCTTCCTCATGCCACACAGTGCCCCAAGGGTGGTAGTGTCACAAATGAAGGGACCCTGCCCAAATGGCCTTGGAAGGCAGGGAGTATGGCATCTTGGAAGAGGGAGGACAGAGAGGTCGGGATTTTCAGAGTGTGTGTGTGTGAGCAGAAGTAGGTGTCAAGGGACAGGCAGCTTGCTTCTGTCAAAACATGTTCCATCCCAGGGTCCAGCTCCACATCCCAGCGACAGTGGTCAGACCAGAGGGTGTTTGCCCAGGTATAGGACAGGCGCCGGGCTGGGTCTGGCAATTTCTTCTCAGCCTGTCCCATCCTCTCTGCTTGGGTTCCCCAGCTATAAAGAAAGAACAAGTCCCATCCCTTACCTGCCCTGGGGGGACATTGAGCCGGGGTGAGGTAATGTCTGCTGCTGCTCCCCCTCCACAGAGGGAGGTAGTCTCTAGCTTTACCATGTAGAGCTCAGCACTACTCCCTCTGGGGCCACTGGCTGCTCGTGGCCTCCCTCCATGGCTTCCACCAAGGCACAGGGGCCAGGCCATCCTGCAAGACCCAAAGGCCTGTCCTCAACCTAGTGAAGGAGTATCCCAGGCCCAGCCCCAGCTCTCTGGGGCCCAAGGCCCTGGGCCCGGGTTAACTCCTGCTCAGCCCATTGTTCTGAGTTCAAGGGGCCGCCTTAGGCTCCTGGCATTCTGGTTCAACCAGGAGTGGGGCAGCTGGGTGTGGCCAAGTTCTAATGAGCTGGGTGTACCCAGAGGAGTTAGGAGCCGGGGGTGACAGCTGTGGGCAGGTCTCCACCCACACAGGTGGGCGGTGGCTTGCTCAACAGTAACCTGTGTGCTGGGGCGCCGCTCGGCATTCCTGTCATGTATTTCTTTTTACAAAAACAAATGGCCAACTTTGGAGGCAGTGGTGGAACTATTTCTAAATATATAAAAGTCATTGTGTTAGCACTTTTGAACCTCCAAACCTATTGTATGAAGAAAGCTGATGCCAATCTGTAGTTTCCACCAATTACAAAGACGGCAGAGCACCGGAAACACAGCAGGCTTCTGGCTCACCCTTCTCCGCCATTGTGAAAAAGGAGGAAACTTGGGCTTTCCTCCGTGATGGTGGGCGAATGGGCCTCCCTCCTTAGACATCCTCCTCACCTCTACCCCTACCCTCTGGTGTGCCCCTGGGAGCAGAACGATGGCCCTGCTGCCTGGGCGCCCTTCCCGGTTTTTGACCTTAGAATACAGTGAGGCCTGCTTGGTTTCCAAGCATGGGACTGTTAATGGATGCCTCCTGCGGCTCTTAGAGTTTGCGATCCTCCAAGTAATGACCAAATGAACACACAGTACTTTCTATGGACCACGGAGTGATAAAATCTCTGTGGACTATTTTTCTGTTTGAGAGAAACTGAAATCCTGCCCCACACCTGACTTTAGTGTGGCAGGCCTGGAGCCGGAGTACTGGTTACCTTGCTGAAATGCTCATGTGTGTCCCTGGGGTTCACATTCCAGGCCATGATGGCAGCTTGGGTTTAAGGCAGAAAGACTGGTTTGTAGCCTTTAGAGGCCTTAATGGGAAAACTATGCAGGGGGCAATGGCAGGACAGCTGGGAAGGAAACCGGGATTATGAGAGCCTGCTCTGGTCCCCCCAGGTGTCTGCTGCTGAGATCTAACAACAGTGAGGATCTGAAAACACCAGACTTCTGGGTGGGGTGGGGTGGGACCTGGCAAGGAGGCGGCTCCTCTAGAACTCCTTCCAGGATTTCTAGTGCCCAGGCCGTGTCAAGGGCATCTGCTAATACATATGCAGTCCAGTATTTTCTCCGTGGTATGATTTGCAGCTCATTGCATAGAAAAGATCAAGCTAATCTTGGAAGATCTCCTTTCTGATGCCCAGAATCACATGGCCCACCTGGCATCACTAATTCAGTTTTCTCAGGGCAGCAGGTGGTCACCATCTCTCTGAAACACCAAACCCTTTAAAAGACAGGCAAAGCCCTTTACTGACTCTTCCCCCAGCCCTCATTTATCTTTCCAGGTGTTTGGCCTCCTTGGGCTCACCTTGCCGTGCTAAGCTTGTTCTTCCATTGACATACTCTACACTGCTCTGTAATTGGTATTCCTAGGCCAATGTTTCCAACCCATTTTAAATCTATATCTAACTATCTATATCTACAGATATAGATGGATAGATTGATTAATTGGTTTGTGACAGGAGCTTACGTAGCTTAGGCTGGCCTCAAACTGGAAATCCTCTTGTCTCAGCCTCCTGAGTGCTGGGGTTACAGGGATGCCCTATGTTTCAAAAAACATAGCTCTCCTTCCTCTTCTAGGAAGTATTCTCCCTCTTCTAGGAAGTATTCAATAGCTGGAGTGTGTGCAGGAACCCACTATCACATTGTCAGGGTGACGACAGGCATTATCAAGGGTCAGAGTAGAAAATCAAGGTCCTGTCAGGCCTGCAGGTGAGGTAATTACATACTGCATGAAAGGAGCAAAGTGAAGGGATAGAGGCTATGCCTAACAGAGTGAGACCTCGGGCAACCCCGCTCTCTTGGGGTACTGTGAGGACAAAATGATGTCACTCTTAGGACAGTTTTGAATGTGATCCTGGCCTGTGGACGATAATGCTTCATAGACATGACCTCTCCCCTTTCCCAGAACAGCTACCCCTGCTCAAGGACAGGGCCTGCTAGTGCCCCTAGGGTACTCTTGGGCCAAGGAGGAGTCAGAAAGACTAGTCAGCAGGGGTTGGGGGATTGTAAACACTGGGCATCACTACGGCTCAGTACAGGCTGTATGTTCTGGCCTGAGTTCATTAATTCATGCCCTTCTCTTCCCAAGGATGCAACTTTTCCTCTGTCCTCAGCCTCCCTTCACTGCTCTGCCTCATGGCAGGCCCCAGTCAGCCATTCGCTGGGGAAGGTCTTCTCATCTCCAAAGCCCCCAGCTCTGCCCCATTGTCAGTTACTGGATTGGCAGAGCTAGAAGGGTTGTGGCGAGTCCAGTCAGGACTGAGGCAGTCAGCATAGAAAGTCTAGAGCAGGCCTGGAGAGATGGCTCAGCAGTTATGAGCACTGACTGCTCTTGCAGAGGACTCGGGTTCAATTCCCAGATCATGCATGGCGCTAACAACTGTCTATAATTCCAGTTCCAGGGGATCCTACCCCTTTTCTGACTTCTATGGGCACTGCACAACATGGGTCTACTTGCAGGTAATACACTCATTACAATAAAATAATAAATAAAATATTAAATAAAGAGAATAACCAGCTGGCCTGAGCTACACAGCAAGTCCCTATCACAAAAGCCACAACAGAGAGGAGAGGGAGAGGATAAAGGAGAGGAGGGGTCCGTCACTCCAAGTGTCTGGGAGGCCCACTAGCATAGCAAGGAGGATTTTTAAAAAGTCTGAACCTGCACCCTACCCCTGGGCCCCTCGCCATCTTAACAGATCCGTGCAGCGCAATAGAGATGATGTCCACATGAGGCCTCTCAGTGCAGGGCTCCAAGGAGCTGGCCCATCACACTTCCGAAGTCCTTTCTTTCCTGGATCTCAGCTCAACACAACACACACCTGTACGCAGTAAGGAGAACTTCTCATTGAACATTCCCCTCGGGGACCTACTGGGCTCAGGAAGTGGTTTAGTGGACAAAGCCTCCTGATCTCTCCTGCTTCTTCCACAGAGCCAGGGTGGGCAGAGGCTGTTGAAAGTTTAAGAGGGCCCATGACATTCCTCAGTCTGACAACTGGGCAGTCCTACGGAGAGGACTCTGCCGTGTCCATCTCAGTAAAGATGTCTCTGGGCCACCAATGCCATGCATACACCCACTGTTTAACGTGTCACTATTATGACACTGGGCAAAGGACTGGCGTGGTCCAGCCAGTCCACAGAAGGGCATTGATTCTCAAGGTCGAGAGCAAGTTCAACTTTTGTGAAATTCAAGAGCCACTTCACCCCTAGTCTCTTCCTCCTGAACCTCCTACAAGGAGAACAAGATGTTGAATGTAGTAGGTAGGCCCACCTGTCAAGGAGACTCATAGAGCAAATGGGCTCAAGCAGTTTCAGATGCCATGTCGTTATAGGCTACCCCTCCACTCAAGGGGCCACGAGGGCCCAGAGGAGGATGGAGGGGAACAGCCGTCCTGACAAATGTCTACTTACCCAATTTTATGTTATATATTACTTTATTTCATACATTACAGTAAAATATGCCTAATTATCTTGCTTCTTTTTTTTTTTTTTGGTCTTTTTGAGACAGGGTCTTCCTGTACCTGTACCCCAACTCACTAGAACTCACTATGTAGACCAGGCTGGCCTTGAACTCACAAAGATCCTCCTGCTTCTGTCTCTGCCTCCCAAGTGCTGGGACTAAGGGCGAGCACCACCTTGCCTGGATTTACCTTGCTTCTTTTAAGAAACTACATAGTTATTACATCAAGAAATCAAATGGTGGTGGCTGAACAGATGGGTCATGGGTCAGCAATTAAGAACACATAATGGCTCTTGCAGAAGACCCAACTTCAGTTCCCATTATCCACATCAGGCAGCTGTAACTCCAGCTCCTGGGGATCTGATATCTCTGGCCTCTACAGACACCCGCACTCATGTGTACGTATGCACACACAGACACACACACATAATTAAAAATAATAAAAAGAAATCAACTTCTGAAGTCGATGCAGTGGTTCACACCTGCAACCCTTGTACTCAGGAGGTGGCAGAGGCAGGGAGATGGAGTGTGAGGCCAGCCAGGGCTACATAGGGAGACCCTGTCTCAAAATAATAAAAAGAAGAAAATAAATCAAGTTGTGTTCTAAACCCAGAAATAAGGCCTGTTAAGTTTAGGCAATAGGATTTTTTTAATTGTGATAAATTTTACTTCCTTGCCCACTTTTGATCAAGTAGTTCACTCCATTCACTGTTGTGCAACCAGTCTCCAGATCTCTTCCCTGTGGTAAAACTGAAACTCTCTAGCCATTAAACAACCTCCAGATCCCTCTGGCAACTGCTTTTTTATTGAGGTGTAGTGCGATGAGTAGCTCTTAAGTGTAAAATTCGATGAGCTTTGACAGATGCACTTCCCATGTAACCACTGACTCCAATCAAGATAAAGCATGTTCCCAGCACCCCACAAAGTTGCCTTTTCCTCCTTTTCTGACAGTTTCCAACTCTCACCCTGAGGCAAACAATGTTCTGATTTCTATCATCATAGATTAGTTTCGCCTGTTCTAGAACTTCATACTAAAAGTTCTCTTTTGTGCTGACCTCTTTCTTGCAACATAATGCTGAGATTTGTGCATGTTGCATCTTTGGGCTGTTTGTTCGTCTTCATTGCCAAGTTCTATTTTATTGTATGAAGACACTGTAATATGCTTATCTGTTGATGGGCATCTGAGTGTCTGGATTTTTTGCTCTCATAAATAAAACTGCTATGAATGTTTTTTATGTTTTATGGTGAAAATATGTTTCGGTTTCTTTGGGGTAAGTCCTTGGGAGTGGAATTGGTGACTCATAGGGTAGGTGTGTAACTTCAAAAGAAACTGCCAGACAGTTTTCAAACATGGTCGTACCATTTTATGCCACTACAATCACAGGTGATGGTTGTTCTAACTCCTCACCAACATTTGGGATTGTTGGTCTTTTTATGCTTAGCTATTCTAGTGGGTGTGAAATGCTATATCCATTTAATTTGCACTTCCTGATTAACACAGTGATGTTGAGCAATGCTCATTTGTTTACCGGCAAACTGCAATCTTCTTTTGCGACATGTCTGTTCAAGTCTTTGGCTCTCTTTTAATTTTTTTTTTTTTTTTTGAACCCAGGTCTCATTATTGTAGTGTAAGTTGGCCTCAAACTCAGGATCATCCTGTCCCAACTTCCCAAGTGCTAGACTGTAGGCATGTACTACTGCATTTGACTTCTGGGTTCTCCTTTGTTGACGTTTTTTCACTGGAATTTTAAATTATTGATTTGTGGTATTTATATATTCTGGATAGAAGAACTTTGCCAGATACATGTTTTATAATTTCTTTTTCAGACTGGCTTGCCTATTTAGCAATGCCTTTTGTTTTGAGACAGGGTCTCACTATGTAATTCAAGCTGGCCTAGAACTTACTATGCAGCCCAGACTGGCCTGAAATTCATGATAGATGTAGAGGTAGATACTCCTGCCTCATCCTCCCAAATGTCACTCCATCAAGCTTAACAATAACTTGATTTTTTAAAAAAACATAGTTTTTTTAACCAAAATGTTTATTTTAATTAACCAAAATGAAACTCACTACCATGTACAACAATGACTATATGAAAATTAAAATATTATTTTTAAGGGGGGAGTGGGTTTTGATGTAGGTTGAAGCAAGAGGATCTTGAGTTTGAGGTCAGTTTGGACAATATAGAAAGGCCTTGTCTCAAGAACAAAGCTGAAAATAAAACAAAAATGTTGATGAAGTCCAACATCATTTTTTTAAAATTTTGTGTGTGTGTGCATGTTTGTGTGTATGTCTGCATGTTTCTGAACATGTGTGCCTGTGTGTGTGGAGGTCAGAAGCTGACACTGGATGTCTTCCTTCATTGCTCTCCACATTATTCTTTGAGACAGGGTCTCTCACCAGACCTGAAACTCATGGATTTGGCTGGACTGGCTGGCCATCGAGCCCAAGGATCTTCCTGTCTCTGCCTGCCTCGCACAGTAATTACGGGTGTATGCCACTATACCTGGCTTATTCCATGGATCCTGGGGCTCAAACACAGGTTCTCATGCATGTGCAACAAACACTTTCCTGAGTCATCTTCCTAGCTTCCTCCCCTACTTTAGCTTTTTTTATTTTAATTATTTGGATTCTTTGAGACCTGTCTAGGAAACTCTTGCCTTCTGCTAGGTCTAGTAGTAGAGGTCTATAATCCTAGCTACTAGGGAGGCTGACCCAAAAGAATTGCAGTTTCAAGGTTTTGCTGAGCTATAGGGTGAATACAAGGCTAGCTTAGGCAACAATGAGATCCTGACTCAAAATAAACACTAAAAAAAAGCTGAAGATATATAACTCAGCATTGAGCACTTGTGTAAGATTCTTTTTTCCCGGTACAAAGTTAAAAAGATTTCGAAGATTTATAGTTCAGAGTTTTTGCTTAAGTCTATATCCATCTCAGAATAATTTTTGAATATGAAGTGAGGTAATACTTTCAAATATCTAGTTGTTCCAGCAGCCTTTAATTAAAAAGGACTTTCTTCACTGATGCACACTGGTGTCTTTGCTGATCAGCACCACGCATGCCCAGGATCCACCTCCAGCCTCTGTTGTTTCCTTGATCTTCTTGTCTGTTCTTCTGCCAATACCATATTGTCATAATTCTGATATTTTCCAGAAAGTTCTAAATTAGGTAGTGGAAGGAATTCTCTGTGGGGTGGGAGTTCTCTCTGGGGTGGGAGGAGTTCTCTGTAGGGTGGGAGTTCTTTGTGGGGGTCGCATATTAGTGAATCTGCAACTCATTCCTTTCAATATGTATTTGTTTCCTTCTTTACCACTTGAGCAGCTCTGTTCACTGCTCAGGGCAGGTGGACATCATAGGACTGAGCACAGCAAAAGGGGACTTCCTGGATTTGGTTTTCAAAACCTAAGTTCTTAAGGGAGCAAGGAAAAAATTTGGAGAGAGGAGCTTGATAGAGGGCAGCTTTCACTCTCACATTCAGTCAGTGACTCTTCTAAGACTAGAGAAAAGTGTCCTAGGCTAGGTGGAGAGTGAGGAACAGAGGGACAGAGGACAGAACCAGAGGGAGAGCAGCTATGTGTGGACAGGGCTCAGGGGCCGTGAGACCCAGGGAAGGGATGGAGCAGTCTTGCAGACCATCACCCAACCCGACGGCTCTGGAGCAGAGCAGCAGAGTAAGAAGCCCTGGACTCAGTATGACCCAGAGAACGCCACACCCCGAAGGCCCCTTCAGTGGACTTCCCAGCAGAGACCTGCATGGACAGATGGCTCCAAGGAAAGTACCCCCCAACAACCTGGCACTGTGAACTTCCTGAAAAGTCAAGTCTCCACACTAAGGAAAAATCAAGTTTCAACTATCGCTGGAATCTTCAGGAGGGAAAGTTTTATCTCTTGTACACCTGAGTGAATTATTCAGGGTTTCTTTCAGTCTTATAGGAAACTTCTAGCAAACAAGTCTGTTGCTGAAGAGGGTGAGCTGGGAGACAGTCTCCTCTGATGGGACTGGAGCTGACAGAAAGGAACTGGGGGAACCCTAGATAAGTTGATTCATCTGCCTGGCTGCTGTCCCAGCCTGTGCTTGAGGTATCAAAGTGCCACGAATCAAGCCATCCTCACATTATATTCTTTATGTCAACTGATTGTGAGAGAGGGTTCTCACTGCATGGCTCAAACTGACTTCAGAGTCATAGTCTCTCTTCTTCAGCCTCAGTGCTGGGCTTACAGGTGTACCACCAGGTCCCGATTCATAATGCGTTCTTCTGAGTTCTAGTTCCTCTGCCCTGAAAGGATTTGCCCAAATCCTTCCATGTATGACACCATTCTCATCCTGAGCCCCTCCAAAGAAATTCTGTAGGGCCAAAGCAACAGTTCTTAAGATCTGTGAGGAATAAAGTTAGGCACAGTGACTGTGTGGTGAGCTGGGTGAGGACATCGTTTTGTGGCACTGGCTAGAGAGAACAGCAAGGTGGGGCTGCCTCATGCTTCACGGTCTTGGTGTTATTTTCCATACCATCTATGTGCTGACTACGCCTATGTTAGGTATGGGGAAACTGATGTTTCAGCCCTATTTACCAAGTGCCAGGAAAGTCTAGCTTGCGTGCTGTTTTGGTTCTATTAGTATGTTCAGCTTGTACCGTAACTCCAAGAATGTTAAAGAGACATTTCAAAATGCATTGAATTAACACATTCCTTTGCTGTGATCCCATATCCACCAAATGTTCCAAAATGAGACGCGTGGAACATGGAAAACAGACCAAAAGTATTTGTTTGACTGACACTATGGATTAGGGTGTCCGTGAGAATATAAACACACACGCCCACTGCACGCACGCACCTTGCAGGGTGGGCCCTGGGATGAGGGTTATTCCAAAGCAGCCAAGGCTGGGCTGCCAATTTCAGAACTGCCCTTGGGCCTGGCAGTGTTGGGGTGGGGCTCGCTGGGTACCTGCTTTAGAGGAACAGTCAGATGGAGCTCCAGGGGGCTTATTCCTCTGTACCCACTTGCCTGGAAGACACACACACACGCGCACACACACACACACGTACCCACATGCACGAGCACACAGGGCCTGCTGCCTAGACTCTTGGTGAAGGTCTGTGTGGCTGTACTCAAGGGAGCACTGAACTCATTCACCCTCCCAGCAGTCAGGCTGTGACGCGCATGAGCCTCTTACTCATCCTGGTGTCATCAGTCATGTTTCCAGGACTGAGTAATTGGGGAGGGCAGAGTGGTGGTAGTGGGGCTCAGGGCTCGCTTGGGAAGGTATTGAAGAAGCGTAGACCAGGAAGAACCGCATCCCTCTTCCTCCAAAGCAGGAAATACTCCTCTTCTTAAGAAAAGATGCAACCTTGATCTGTTTTAAAGTGAGTGTACGTACATAGAGTGTTGGCAGGTTAGGAACAGCAGAGACCAGGCTTCAAGGGCTTCTACCTTCATCCCCAAGCACAGGAGAAGTGTGTCAGCCAGAGGAAGGGCCAGTGGACACTTTCTGGACTTTTTAGAAAAATATGAGCCCATGTGGTTCAAGCATACTATTCCACTTGGACCCATGAAGGGGAACAGGTTAGAGTTTATTGATTTTTGGTTTTTCACATGACTTGCTAGTGTTCCATCACTGGGATTGGAACTCCATTGGAGCTGGAGTAAGAATGCAGGTGTCTTGACTCCTAGTCTAGTCTTGCTCCTCTGGACTAGAAGGGTTCCCTCCCAGGAGAAGTCCCTGACAGCCTTGACTTACTTTCCCCTCCAGGATCAGATTCCAAGCTGGGCTCAGCCTGGTCCCGACAGCTCTCCACTGTGTCTTCTGCCACACTCAGACCTCCCGACAGTGGGATGAGGTTCTATCCAGAGCCAACAGTGGGATGAGGTTCTATCCAGAGCCGACAGTGGGATGAGGTTCTATCCAGAGCTGACAGTGGGATGAGGTTCTATCCAGAGCACGTCTGGATATCTTTGGAACAGAGCGAATCTCCTGCTCTGCTCTTCTCCTTTACTTTGGTTTTTGAGACAGGATATCCTGTAGTCAAGTCTGGTCTTGAACTTCTCATCTTGCTGCTTCCAACACCCCTGCTCAGGGTTTACAGGCATGCACCACCATATCTAGCTAAAGAACATTTTAAACACAGTAACAGATTGAAGATTCAGGAGATAAGGAGAAAGATGGAGGGTTAGTAATTCCTCCCTGGCTGTGCAGGGTGCCTAAGTCTCATTCTGGCCCAGGCCTAAGGAATTAAGGACCAATAGTCAGTATTCAGCATGGACTAGCAGAGAGACCTGGCATGATACCCAGTGCCTTTGTTTCTGACATTTTCCAGTTCATTCTTCCACATAGAACTGTTAGAACGACATCCTTAGTTGCCTGCAAAAGCCCTAGCGGGAAACATGCTTGGGAAAAGATTTTGAATTTTGTGAGCACTTAACTGTGTTCTGGGCTTGACTGAATTACAGTGATTAACTTTCTGGATCATCATAAACATTCCCTGTGATACAGACAACATTTTCCTCATATTTCTGAGGAAACTGAGGCTTCAGGAATCTGTAACTAGGGCTCTATCAATGCACCAGTAAGTGAAGGGGCCAAGTGTGGATCCAGATCTGAGGGCACCATGGTCATTGTGTGGAACCATCTTTATATAAAAAGTAGACAACAGCTCTGACAAAGCCTGCTTCGTCACCTCATCCAGGACACTAACTGATGCAAAGAGAAAGACATGACCCAGGAGGATGACCTCTGAGGTCAGTGGTTGTTATGGGTTAAGCTGTTGCCTCCAAATTCACATATGGAAATCCTAATCCCAAGGACCTCTGAATGTGACTGTATTTAGAGAAAGGGAGTTTATTTATGTATTTATGGTTCTTTACTATTTTTTTGAGACAGCATTTGGTATAGCTCAGGCTAGCCTCAAGCTCATTATATAGCTGAATTCTTGATCCTCTGGCCTTCGCCTCCTAAGTGTTGGGATTACAGGGATGTGTCACCATGTCTAGCTCAGAAATGGCCTTTAGAGAGGTCATCAGGATAATTTGAGGTCTCTTGGCCCTACTCCAGCATAAGTGATACCCTTTGTTTTGTATTTTATTGTTCTAATTTTTTTATTGAGACAGGGTCTTATTCTGTAGCCCTAGCTAGCTTGGAACTTACCATATGTAGTCCAGGCTGGCCTCAAACTTGTGACAATCCTCTTGCCTCTGCCTCTACAATGTTGAGATTACAGGGGTGAGCCACCACACCCAGCTTGTTACTTAGACTCAGACACACAGAGGAACAACAGGAGGAAAACAAAAGGCAAGACTGACATCTGTAAGCCAGGAAGGCCTCAGGAGAAACCAGCCCTGCCAACTCCTCTGACTGGCAGTCTCCAGAATTGTGAGAAAACAAATTTCTGTTGTGTGAGCCTTCCCTGTGCCCCCGTGTGTGGTGTTCTGTTGCTGCAACCCTGCCAAGCCAAAAGATCCTCTTTAAAAATCCCCAGCACACAGTAGGCACCAGACTGAATCCATGTTTGCTGACCAGTCAAAGGAAGGAAGTGTCCTGAGCACACCGTGGGCCCAGGAACGTCAGCCTGTCTGATAGGCAGGGACAATTCAAATGCTGATTTTTGCAACCAGCCTCCTTCCTTCTGTTGAAACTTCCTGTTTCTGAAGAACAGAGATTTTTTTTTTTTTTAAACAGATCCCAGAGGGCATCCAGTAAACCCAGCAGCGATTACCAAATCATTCTGGTTTTGATGAGCTCAATGGGTGTGAATCAGAAGCAGGCAGACTGCTTGCATTTCCCTTGAAATATACCCAAGATTAATGTTAGCAGGAGAAGCAAAACTGCTTGGAATTGCATTGCCAGCTCTAAGAAACATGGGCAGTGTTGGTTCTCAAAGCAAGGTAGAGTGCCTTCTTCCTTCTGGAAGAATGGGCTGCTCAGGGCCTGGCCATGCTTGAGGTTCCTGCTCTTCCAAAAGACACCTCAACATCAGGGGTCCATGTGAAGACTCACACCTGGTCTCCTATTTGAAGAGAATCCCAGGGCTAAGGGTCCCTCTTGAGCCTTCGCCCTTCTTGGCGGCTGCTGTGGTCTGACACCTCTAGAAAGGAGTTCTGGGGGCTTTCCTGAGATGTGGAGGCTTGGGCTAGAGAGGGAGTGAGTGTGACCGTCTGTGTGCTGAGAAGCAAGCAGCCTTCAACTAGGGAGTCAAGACCCAGGTCCTGAGATGGGGTCAGATGGTCCAAGTGAGAATGGAGGCTGGTCAGGGATGGATGACATTGGCATTGTTGAGGATATCCCATGGCACTGTCTGAGACTGACCAGGAGCTGTGAGCAGTCCTCAAACACGGGGTCCTCAGGTGTGTGGCAGGGAGCAGTTTGCAAGGGACTGAGAACTGCTGTGGCTATAGCTCTGGCTCTGCAGCTTGTTGGCTGAGAAGACTGACTTTGTCTGCTAAAACTCACCCTCTCTATATATACTAGCTGGAGGCCACGGGACCGCCTCTGAGAAGGATGGGGATGGCGGATACACTGTGTGACTAAGCCTCCAGCACAAACCATACCTATAGTAGGGCTGCAACTGGACCAGTTCTGACTTCTGAGTGGGCCAGACACTATCTGTCAGGGTTGTACTCTTTCTGCCCCATACGTGGGTCCTGCTCTCCAAAAAAGATGTGGCCACATTTTCAGATTCCTCGAAGTGAAAATATTGTCTCCTTTAGGATCTGGTGACCATTTCCTTTTCAATCACATTTTTTGTTGTTGTTTTTTAAGAATTTTTCAGGGGCTGCAGAGATGCTCAGCAGTTAAGAGCCCTGGCTGCTCTTGCAGAGGACCTTGGGTTCAGGTCCCAGCACCCACATGGTGGCTAAGAACTATCTGAAACTCCAGTTCCAGGGGATTTGATATTCTCTTCTGGCCTCTGTAGGCATTGCACACAGTGGTGTACATACATGTAGGCAAAACGCTCATACATATAAAATAAGAATAAAAGAATTAAAATTTTCACTATTATCATTATTGCGTGTGTGTGTGTGTGTGTGTGTGTGTGTATGTATATACCTCAGTGCATGTGTGTAGGTCAGAGGACAACTTTCTGGAGTCTGCTTTCTCTTCCACCATGTGGGTCTTAGGAATCAAACTCTGGTCTGCAGTCTTGGTGGCCAAGTGCCTTTACCTGCTGAGCCATCTCACCGGCCCTCAGTCGTATCTCTTGCTTCTGCCCTCATGTCTCAGGGGCCCCAGTTCCTCATACTTCCCAAGCCCCCACCTTCCAGCCTTCCAGCATATGTTCTTCCTGCCTGTGCCTGGCTCTTCTCCTCTCTCCTCCTCCCCTTCATGCTCCTCCTCCTCATGCTCCTCCTCCTCCCTCTCTTCCTCCTCCTCTTCCTCTACTTCCTGCTTTTCCTCCTTTTCCTCCTCCTCCTCCTCCTCCTCCTCCTCCTCCTCCTCCTCCTCTTCCTCCTCTTCCTCTACTTCCTGCTTTTCCTCCTCCTCCTCCTCCTCCTCCTCCTCTTCCTCCTCCTCCTCTTCCTCCTCTTCCTCTTCCTGCTTTTCCTCCTCTTCCTCTTTACTGTCATTATCTCCTAGCAGCTCAGGACCCCTTCTCCCTACCTCCCTTTTAGGGCAGTCTTCCTTGGCCACTACCTCTGAGTGGAGCCAGTCCATTGTGCTCGCGTCTGCCATGTGCAAGAATGCCTGCCACCCGTCCCTCTCCGGCTCACACCACACACTGCAGTGCACGTCCCTCTCCGGCTCACACCACACACTGCAGTGCACGTCCCTCTCCGGCTCACACCACACACTGCAGTGCACGTCCCTCTCCGGCACACACCACACACTGCAGGGCACCATTTCTCTCCCCCAGGTCATGCGCCCCCAGTGCTCCCTTCTGAGGCCAGGTCCTGAGCCTGAAGCATAATAACAGCTCAATAAATGAGTGTTGAAACAATTAATGGCTTCCAAAATGAATGACTTCTGTGGGACATGAAACCCATTCCTATAAATGAGTCACCACAAGCCCCAGCCACCGGTCCTGCCCCCACCCACTGACCCTGGCAAGACCCTCCTGTGATGACGTCACCACGGCCCTCAGTTCTCAGAATTCTCAAGCCTCCTTCCTTCTCCTTTGTGCCTATCTGCTTGTCATCCCCTCCTCCTCCTTCCTTTCCTCCCTGCTCCAGGGCAGCACGTCTAAATAAGGCAAAGCTCTTCCAATGCTGGGGAGTGTCAGGGTTTTCATCTAGTCACCCAGGATCCTGTGGGACGGGATCAGGACATGCCCTACTCAGAAGCAGGACAGAGTTCTTGTGTGACACTGGTGGCTGAAGGAAGAGACTCTGCTGCCTACCAAAGGGTGCCCTCAAGTTTACTGAGCAGGACGCAGGGAGGACCTAGTTCAGAAAGACCATGGGGCTTTACTGAGAAGGGCCGGTACCCCCCACACCAAAGGACTAAAGAGTCAAAGGATGTTCAGGAGGCACAGGCTGCTTCTCCCACATATCCGTTCTCCCTGGCCCTTCTCAGTAAAGCCCTGTCATCTCTCCATCCCCTGGGCCTGGCACAGGACCCAACGCATAGTTGATACCCAGTAGGTAACAACACATAATTTATCATCCAAATTGTACTGGGACAGTACAAGAGTGAAGAGAAGCTATCAGGACAACGGTTGTCATCTGAGACCATACTGCACAAACAGGTATTTGTTCTCCACCCTATGCATAGATGTCTATGTGTCTGAATGGATGATTCTTTAACAGGCTGAGGCTCTGGCACTCAGGCATCTGTGGCTCCCTACAATACATCTGCTGGGTTTGCTGTGGAGAAATTCATTTGTGTATATGACATATGCCTCTGTTGAAGTTAATCTTTGCCTCTTGCAGAGGCATGTCACTGTGGAAGGAAAAGCTGGGGAAGGCTGAGAACATCTCACCCCATTTGCCATCATGAGAACTGCTCATCTGTGTGCCAGGAACCAATCCATGAGCTTCATGGTGCATGTAGTTCTCATGTCTGCCTTGTGGAGTAGATACTCTTGTTACTGGAGTCAACTTGGCTAGAGAAGTTAGTAATACATCCAAAATCACAGAGCTCAGATCAGAGATGGGACCCACATCCAAGTCCATTAAAGCCCAAGCGGACCGAGCCACACTGTGGGCCTCAGGGGAAGGGCTGACAGAGTTGGCAGGCAGCAGTGGGGGACACGGGCAGCCAGGACCAGGACAGCCTTTTCCCTCTTGGAGTCTCATGCCTAGTCAGGTCCTCTCTGCTGGGCTGATGGAGGAGGTAGGACCCACCTGGCTTCAGCAGGCTGGAACACAGTTCAGCCAGGGGTCTGTAAGGGAGCTGGTTGAGGGGCCAAGACTCTGTAGAGAGCTGGTTGGGCACTTCCCCGAGCTGGTCTCCACCTGCCCTCTGGCACAACCAGCACTTCCCAGAGACCAGCTAGACACACACAGCTCACTGGTGCCCTCTGGTGTCTGACTCTTTTGACCTAGTTGCTTCTCTATGGAACAAGCCACATCATACTGGTCTTGCTCTGTGAGCCAAGTCCGTGAGCAGTCCTCCAGTCTAGAATCCATATCAGACTGGGACATGTTGAGCAGAAGAATACTATACTAGTCTGCCAGTAACGATTCTGAGACAACAGACATAAAAATGGAACTGTCCTAGGCATGGCCAAGCATACGGTCATGCCATCCAGGTTTAGAAGCATTTACTCCTCCCTGTGCCCTCCAGGGCCTTCTCTGGGAGCCACCTGGTAAAGTCATCGAGATAACACACACGAAGTGCTTAGCAGGTGCCTGAAAGAGCAGGGAGTCATTGGCTAACATGGTCAATGGGTGGCCATTAACCCTATCTGGTCTCGCCCTGGTATTGCTCTAGGAGCCCATTTTCTAGGACAGACAAGAGACACTCCACCCAGAGCTGCCAATGGAGCATAAATGAGAGGTCTAGTCATTGAATCAGGGAGGAGGACTCATGGCATTCAGTTTGGGTTAGCTGACCAAGCAAACCCCAAATCCCAGCCTGTGGGTTATCCAGATGCCCCTCCTCTGGCAATTTTGGTCTTTGCTGGGGAGTCAAGAAGTGAAGCCCCATCTCTATTGAAATGCTGTTGCAGAGGGTTCTCCTTCTCCCTACCCGTGCGCTAACACCACCTTTGGGGTAATCTCTACTCTGCTGGTCACCCTAGGTGACTAGCCAGGCAAGTGTGTAGGCTGCCACCTGTCCCAGCCTCTACCCTACCCTCTTCCCTCCGTTTCCTCATCATTGCCCTCCTGGTCTCTGGTAAAAAAGGCCTCAGGGAGGTTTGCAAAGCTGCTGGCACCCTTGGGATCTCTGACAGGGACTGGTTCAAGATGGCCAGCAGCTGTGACACCCCAAACCAAGTAGAGCTCAGTCCCCCTCTGGGAGTCGGCAATTACAGGGGACGTGCTCGTGGTCAGGGCCAGGGCAGAAGGACCAATCTGGAGGGCAGAAGATGAAGGTGCCTGAGGAGCAGGAAGCAGAAAGAAAACCACAGGATGGAGCTCAAAGGGCTTCCAAGGGTGGGGATGGGACTGAAGGCGACAGAACTCAATATGGGCTTCTGGGAGTTAGAATCTAGGTGGACACCGTGACACTGTGGAGGGAGGGAGGCATGCTTCAGAGAGGCTTTGACAGAGACAGGAGATTGGGGCTGGACGAACACTATTTGGAAGAGTTCTAGTGTCAGAGAGATGGGGCAGGCTTGGTTGCTTGTCCAAGAAAAAGGAGAAAGCTTCGACTTGGTCTTTTGTGTTCCTCAAACCAGTTTGCCCACATCTTTGGCATCTGTGCCCTGTGTGGAACCTGTATGGAGCTGGGCATGTCTGGGCCTGAGAGTGATAGGGCCTACATGAGGCTGTGCACTCCCTGAAGGTGCTCCCTCATGGGGTCATCAGGCCCCTGTTGGAGCAGAGCGAGGCCTGGTCCCACTTTCCTGCTGTGCTCCTGCTCCTCACTCCCTGGGCTAGCCCAGAGCTCCAGGCGAGGGTTGGCAGCAGCCTGAGTCACAGACCACTTTGCGCACCTTTCCACCTGCTCGCCCCTCAGTGCCCTGGCTGCGTGAGGAGAGCGGGAGGTGGGGACACAGGTGCCCACATCATTGAATCTGGGGTAAAAAGAACCTGGATCCGCCTCTGCCATTCACCTGTAATGTGGCCTTGGGCAGGACGAACCCTTTGAGCCTCAGTTATCTCATCTATAAATTGGGGATAATAGGGCCTAATGGTGCTTATCTCATGGGCTTGTCACGAGTATCAAATGAGATGAAGCAAGTGTAGACAGCTTGCAGAGGGCACTGCCAGTGGGAGGGGTTATTACTGCTGTTTTCATACCACACAGCACTTAGCCAGGAATGGAGACACGCTGCTGGAGTGTGCTGCCTCTTACTCATTCCAGAACCATCTATGGAGCTTATGGGTTCTGGGTACTGACTACACATGTGGCAATGGGGGAGCAATGTACCCAAGATAGCTGCCATCTTAGGAATGTCACTGTACAGAAGGGATCCCTGTCAATCTTCCTCTACCCAGTACATATTTCCATCTCCCTCTGTATCTGCAGACCCCAGCCAGGAGGGTGAGGCAACCCCAGGCCACTGCAAGTCTGCTCCTAGGCACCTTCCAGTCATCCTGAGGCCCAGGAAGCCCTGGAGTCAGAAAACAAGGTCACTCTGATCCAGGCTACAACAGGCAGAGCGTTGCGGCAAGGGATTACAATTATTAAGTGTAATTGCCCATTTTACAGATGAGGAAATTGAGGCCCAGGAAGGTTTAACTGCCTTGCCCTTGGTGATGCAGCTGGTCAGTAACAGAGTTATTCAGTCAACAAATATTTATTGAGCGCCTATGCTGTGCTGCCTGCTGTTCTAGGCATTAGGAACAGAGTTTCTTCCTTTATGGAGATTGCGTTCTGTTGGGGTGACCTACAGATACCTGTAAACAAGCTCATTTCAGATAGTGATGTGGTTCTAGGCAGAAAACCATACACATGTTGGGTGTGAAGGTGAGAATAAGAAGGATGAGGCACTGGGGGACAAAACTGGCCGAAAGGAGACTTCCTGCAAAATGCCCTAAACGGTGACCTAGGCTCAGAGATTTTGACTCTCTCTTGCTCACCTAAAGGCCTAAAAAAATGGGAGCTGGGCTCTTCCTGGGGAAAGCAGGGGGTTTGGAGCCTTGAGCTGACTGCAGTATAAGGAGCTGAGCGGCCTTCCTGCGTAAAAAGAATTCTGGGACTCCTTTCTCTCTCTCTCTCTCTCTCTCTCTCTCTCTCTCTCTCTCTCTCTCTCTCTCTCTCCTCTCTCCTCTCTCTCTTTCTCTCTTGCTCTCTTGCTCTCATTCTGTAAGTCAGAGGACAGCCTTAGATGTTCGTTCTCAGGTGTTATCCACTTTAAAAAAAAATATGGTGTATAAGTATATTGACTGCATGCATGTAAGTATATCTGTATCATGCAATGCCCACAGAGGTCAGAAGAGGGCATTGGATTCCCCCAGAACTAGAGTTACAGTTGGTTGTTAGCCACCATGTGGGTGCTGGGAATCAAATCCTGGTCCTCTGCAAGAGCAGACAGTGCTCTTAACTGCTGAATCATCTTTCCAATTAATGTCTACTTTTTAAAAAATAATGGTCTCTCATTAGCCTGGAATTTAAGCACCAGAGATCTACCTCCCAGCAATGTGATTACAAGTATATTTCACTATGCCTAGTTTTTTTTCTTATATGGGTTTTGGGGGCCAAGCACTTTACTGACTAAGCTATTTCCCCAGCCCTAAACTACCTATAAAGAGCAGTTTTAGACTCACTGAAAACTTGAGCATCAAATACAGAGAATCCCCAAATGTAACGCTCATTTCCCTGTGCATGTACAGGTACACTTGTTACAGTCAACGAAGTTACCTTGGAGCATCATTGTCATCCAAAGTCTGTATATTAGGGTTCTTTCATGGTCTATGTTTCTAGACTTTTAGAAATCTGTTATGCCATTGTTTTGTACAGTCTGGAGAATGATCTACAATAGCTGCACTTTTGATTTTGAATGAGTGAAGTATTAATTATTTTTCTCTGGCTGTGATTAAAATACCATGACCAAGGCAATTTATAGAAGGAAGAGTTTCTTTGGGTTACAGTTCAGAGGAATTAGAGTCCATCATGGTGGAGAGGAGGCTGGAGCAGAAAGCTGAGCACTCACATTTTCAAGTACATTTAAGAAGTAGAAAGAGAAACTGGAAATGGGGCAAGACTATGAACTCTCCAAGCCGCCCCAGCAGCATGCTTCCTCCAACTAAACCTCCCAAAAGAGTGCCACTAACTGGGAACAAAGTGTTCAAATACTTCCTGCAGCCTATGGGGGACATTCCTCATTCAACCCACCACATTAGTGAGGTTTTAGGTATATAGCAAGCAAAAGTAAAAAAATAAATAGCAAGTGGAGGACAGAAGCAGCAGGTAAGTAACAAAACATCATCAAAATAGGCACTTAAACATTTAGCAGAGATGACTGTTGTAGTCCAGTTGAGAAAGCAAATAAAAGATAACAACAACAAATTGGAGGCTTACAGACATTAGGCAGAAATGGACTGGGAAAACTCCATTATAGCAGTCAGCAGGAGTTCCTGGTGGAGAACATCGCAGGATGAGCAGTGACCCTTTGACAAGGCTTCCATGTAAAAGAACGAACAGCAGCAGACAGAATTAATATCATCAAATCGGGCACTCACAACATCTAGCAGAAACTGACTGGAGAAATCAAGACAGTCAGCTACAGTTCCCAAATGAATTTTCCCTCTGTGGATGAGCTTCTGACTTCCCATTACCACTGCCAGCATTAAAAATATATATCATATTTTTATTTATATGTATATATGTGCATCCATGTGTGGGTATGTGCATGTGAATGCAGTACCTGTGGAAGACAGAAGAGGGCATCAGATTCCCTGGAGCCGGAGTTACAGGTGGTTATGAGCCACCTGACATGGGTGTTGGGAGCTGAACGTGGGTCCTCTGCAAGAGCAGTATATACTGTCAGCTGGAGCCATCTCTTCAGCCCTCACTGCAAGTGAACTCTGTTCAAAATAGCTGACATTTTAACTGTTCTCAAGGGCACAATTTTTTTAATATCCTTAACTTTTTGCTGTTTTCCTTTCTCCTTATTACAGAGTTAGAAGGCCAGCCTTCCTCAGGACTTGGAGTTTTAGAGGACACTTTGAGACAAAGATGCTTGGGTTTGAAATGGGGAACTGGCAACCACACTTCCAGAACCAGCTTCTCAATGAGCTCAATGAGCAGAAGACAATTAAACGATATAGTATACGTCACAGACATGTATCCATCATGATAAGATCATAAGCTAGTTTCTTTGCTCTATAAATGCTCTGTTGGCTTTTTATTCCTTCTCCCTTTTCCCAAGCCCCTGACAACCACTGGAATCATACAATACACAGTATTTTTAGACTGACTTCTTTCATTCAGTAATAAATACATAAGGTTCTTTCCTCTCTTTTGTGCCTTTCAACATCTTGATTACTCATTTCCTTTTAGTGTTGAATCAAGTCTCACTTTGTGGATGGAAAGATTACTTTGTGTTGTTTTCTGTTTTGGTTTTTAGCTAGATCTCCTACAAGAGTTTCAGCCTGTAAGCCCTTTCACCGGCGGGGTTGAGTGGTGGGAATACTTCCTTCAAAGGTTAAAGCTTTCTGAGTCCCAAGGCTGTATCTTTCCTGGTACCCAGCAGGTGGCCACACCCCTCTGTTCTGCAGTGTAGCTTGCCACAACTGACTTTATGTGGCCAGGGCTTCTTATGGTGTTGTGTGAGGGAACAAGACATAATGACTGCTGTTTCCCATAGACCTGTGTCCTCTGCCTTCCTCCAGGTAAGTTCAGCCCCTGAGTTACTTGATCTTCGGAAGAATGAGGACCTGAAATACTTGGCCATTTCTATTCTTTAAGGAAAGGGGTGTTTTAGTGCTTTGCTCTCTACAGTATTGCCTCCTAGAAAGTAGAAACTTCCAGAAAGTTTGGGTCTCACAATAGCTTCTGATTTCAAGTAGGAGCTTCCTTGTGCACATAGCTCCAGACATGGGAAGAGGCTTATGGGATGAGAGAAGATGCTGGGGCTGGCAGCCTAAATGAGAAACATTTCTGGTAAACCGGGCTGCTGCCTTTTGCCAGTAAGATTGAACTATAACAGCAGTGAAAAGGATTTTAAAACAATACGATTTACTCATGTAGCAGAATATTATTCACCCTGAAAGGGAAGGAAATTCTGATGTTTACCAAGATATATATGAATCTTAAAGACATCTGCTAAGTAAAATAAAACACACACACGCAGATACACACATATCCACAAATAGTTTATAAGTCCATTTATATGAGGAGCCCAAACTAGTGAAAGTCCCAGAGATAGATGGTCCTTGACTTACCATGGAGGTCACATCTTGATAAGCTCATTGTGAATTGAAATGCTGTGAATTGGAAATGCATTTCTTTTATGAACTCAGTCTGCAGAACGTCAGCGCTGAGCAGCACCACTGGAGAGGCGTGGTCTCTTTCCCTGGTCGCGTCAGAGCTGACTGGGAATGCTGATTGCCACTGCACAACATTGTAGGATGGGACACACGTCAAATTCCTAAGCTCCATTCATACTGAATGTCCATCATAAAGTTGAAAAATCATAAGTGGAACCATTATAAGTTCAGGGCCATCCGGGACAGATGCTACTGTCAACATGATCCTATGCTGAAGCCCTGGAGGCAGAGAGACAAAGTGAGAGACTATGCTCTTCAGCGCCCCTTCAGTCACTGAAAAAGGAACACTAAAACAATGGGTTAAACAATCACATGCTAGGGGAGTGCTAAAGTCCTGGCACCAGAGCACTCACCGGAAGAAAGTACCTCCTAGGAGATGTCACACGGTCTGACAGCTTATCTCACCATTAACATGGATGCTTTCTTGATTTGTCTTATATTCCCTGTAAGATTGTAACACTGCCACTGAAAAGACAGAGGAACTAGAAGTCTCTCTCTCCTCTCTTTGGCCAAACTGGAAATAGATCCATAAAGGAAATATTGATCTGTCTCCTTTTTTTTTTTTTTAAACAAGTGGCAGTTTTGTGAATTAAAACATCCCTGTAACAAGTTTGTGTCCAGTTAGAACACAAACCCAGGCTCACCAGTGCCTGGGGCTGGAATGAAGGGTAGGTTTCTCTTGGTTCTCTGACCCTTGAATGTCAGTTGCATATAAATCTATATTGACAAATATAGCCTGGTCTGGCATTTGTCTTTACATTTGGGTTTGATATTTATCTCCATGTTTTGGGCATAAAAGCCATTTGGTCTTGTCTGGAGTCACTTTGTAGTGCCAGCTGACAAGAGGAAAATTATCTGTGCTGTCTGAGGCTTAGATAGCCATTTCGTTTCTGTCTATGTTGTGGGATAAAAATTGATCTTTAAAAGCTTGTCTGGAGGCTGGATAAAAGGTTCAATAGGTCAGAATTTCTGCTGTGAACTATAAGGAACCGAGTTCACAGCGCCAGCATTCAAGTAAAAAGCTGGGCACAGACACGTGCATGCCTGTAGCCCCAGAGCAGTGGATGATGTAGATAGGATGATAGCTAAGGCTTGCTGGTCAGCTAGCCTAGAAGAAAAACAATGAGCTTCGTGTTCCGTGAGAAACCCGTCTCAATGCAGGAAGGCAGTGGGTGATAGAGAAGGATTCCTAGTTTCCCCTCTGGGTGTGTGCGTCCCCACAAATGTTGGTATACACCACCTACATGCATCACACACATGCCATACACAGAGACACCTCACACACACACACACACACACACGCGTGCACACACACACACAGAGTTTATCTACTACATTTAATTTTGAGTAAACCTTTGAGAGATCTCTATTGTTATGCATGTAGGCATGAAAAATAGTACATCTATGTTATCTTGGTGTCCCCTAAGGAGAATTCTTGCTATTTCTTTTGATATGAGTGCACTATAAATTAATGCAACTGTTTTTATGTGCCATTTTGTGAATTAGTCTATATTTATGACAACTGACTTCCTGAAAATCCAATAGCTGCAGCAATGGTCCCATTAGAGATTTATGCACATGAGAGTTCCCTGGATTCCAGAGAAGAGACAAATACTCATGGTGACTCTAAGTTACTAACCTTGTCTCAAATAACACATCTCATTTCTGGGTTGGAACTCCAGTAGCTCATTTGGGAGGACACATAAGGCTTGGTTAACCTACACTGCGTAACACTTGGTGTTTGGGCTTCCTGAGGTGTAGAAAAGGGGAAATCTAGCATATTGCTGGTGCTCTGGGAAGGAAACTCCGTTCACTAGCACACACACTGGTACAAATGGTCCTTTTGCACTGACTCTTGCTTCAGCCATCCAGATGTAGTCTCTAACATAAAACTCAATCTGCCCTTAGCATTTGGAAAAATAACTGACCAATGTATTTGTGGTTGTTCCCTTTCTTTAAAAAGTTAAAAAAAAAACTTATTGCACACTAAAATTATTATTCTTGGCATGCCTCATTAAAAACATTTGAATTTTGAACTTGGGTTGTTGCCTGTTTTTTTTTTTTTTTTTTCCTGGCCTTAGGGAAAAACTGGTTATTCAAGGCCTTTATCTCAGCCAGGCATAACTGAAATGTAGGTATTGAAATGCTGACTTTGATTTTCCTGGTAGAATAGTTAGCAGACAGCACTTTCAAATGTTAAATCTGGAACTTAAAACTAAGAATAAAGCAAACAAATCAACAACAAAAACTCAAGAGAGAACAAAATAATTCACAACAAAAATTCTTGGGGGGCAAGGAGAGATGACCCAGCAGTTAAGAGCACTGGCTGTTCTTACCAAGGATGGGATGTGGCTCCCAGCACCCACATGGTGGCTAACAACCATTTGTAACTCAGGTTCCAGCAGATCCAATGCCTTCTTCTGACCTCTGCAGGGATTGCATGTGATGATGTACTCACATACACACAAAACAATCATACACGTAAAATAAGTTAAAAAAATTAAAGGAGATATTTTTAATTTACATCAATATGTTTTGGATTTAATTATCTGTTGAAAGACTTGATAAATCTATTCTCTCTTATAAAAACAGGTGTTCTGAACTTCTTAAAACCTATTAAAGTTGTATATTTGGGTCCATTAAGTATGTTTCATAAAAAACACTAAAACACTTTCAATACATTATATTTTAGGTGAGCCCTTAAGATACTTCACCAGATGTATAATTTTAAAAAAATGTAAAATAGCATTCATTGAGTTTAGAAGATAAGTTCTAAGTTACAAAATTGTGTATTGGCTATATAAGTTTTGATAAGAATTTTCTTCTAAAGCAGATTTTAGAAAGAAATTAAATTTTAGCCATTTTTTAAAATAGTCAAGGGTAACAAAAAAAATGAGAAGACATAAAAATGTAACTGTCTTATCTGGCAGGAATGAGTGTACTCTAAAGACACTTGTACTCACTCCCCTGTTTGACTGTCAGACTATTAAAAGAATGGACCCTGAGACTGGGAAGGAGATGGCTGACACCCTCAGGATATCCAGAGGAGAAAATTGTCTTTTGGAAAAAGACTTACAGTTTATCAGATAATCTTGCAGGAGATCTCGGCAGGAGCTGAGCCTGGTGGTGCTTAGCTATGCATATCCATGACTTCTATTTAAACATTACCCTCTTGTGAGGACCCAAAGGCAGGCTGGGGAGGTTCTTGATTGCTGTCCCTCTGCAATATGGCCCATTTCTACTTTTCACTATTGATGTGGCATCTTTAATTGACTTATTGAGGATGGGTGGGCGAACCCAGCTTGTTGGGGCACAGGCTGTGACCACTAAGTCTGATAACAGAATTGTCTTATGGTAAGTAAAATATCTCTAAATCATGCACAATGCAGACCTTCTTATGAAATTGTTAGAGCAGCAATAAAGGCCCATTAACAGAAAATTCCTGGTCAAGACAATAGAATCTCTGGTCTGGATAGAGACCTAAAATTCCGGTTGGACAGGGTCAATGACCTGGCTAAGGGATTCCCCCAGAAAGGAGTGTTCACCTTAAGCTGAGGTGAAAAGACAGGTGAAATTATTCCTGTACTGAGATACTGTAGTTCTCCTTCCCAGGATTCCTGTCCCTAGCTCAATCCCTGCAAATCCGTGACTCAGAAAGGTGTGACTTGTTCGTTTTCTTTTTTTCTGTCTCTTTCATATGCTGCCAGAACCTAATACATTTTTTCTGATACTCTGGGCTTCCTTACCCTTTCTCTAAACCTCGCTTCCCTGCCCGGTGGCTGCCTGCTGCCACGCGGTGGCCCTCCATGCTGGTAACTCAAAAAGCATGGCTTTTTCCTTCTCTTCTTCTTTCTCTTCTTCTGGGCAGCTGCTGTGATGTACAGCTTGTCTGCCCTGGGAGTTTTTCTTCTAAACTCTAATAAAATTGTCCTCCAGTTTCTGTTTGAGTTCATTCTTAACTTTTATTAATGAAATCAAGAACCCCAAGAGGGAACCCAGTTTCCCTGGTATCATCTGGTGATCGTGAAGGGGTGCCCCTCAAATTCCAATAACAAAAGTATAACTTCTTTTCTAGGATGAATATGAGACTTACTAAGGCTGTGATACACATAAAAGTTAGATGCATATGTTTGCCAAAGATCTTTACGTTCAGTTTTCTTTTGTAATGAGCTTACAGGAAAATACCAGTCCCTATAAACAGTATCATTCAAGCTCTGGGAAGCTTACTCCCCTCTCCGCCCCCGTTACTGTTGTATCTTGTATTAAAACGGCTAGTAAAGGGTTAAAATACGGGGCCAGTGAGATGGCTCTGTAGTTTAACTCACTTGCCACCAAACCGGAGGACCCAAGTTCAATCCCTGGGCCCACATGGTATAAGGAGAAAACTGATTTCTATGGGTTGTCCTCTGACCTACACACACACACCCCAAATAAAAATGTAAAAAAAAGAAAAAATGTTAAAATATGCCTTTGTTAAATGCTCAGAAAGTTTCTAAACTGCTTTTTGCCAGTCAAACTTAATAGATTTGTGTATGTTGTCAATGTTTAGATGGGTTACTTCTGTCATTGGGATGATAAACTTGCCATTCAATATTAATTCACTACTTGCAGATAACACAAATTATAAATTGTGTTATGAGATTTAATATTTTAATGTCTAATTTGGCACATATACATAATAAAATTAGTAAGATAAAACCAGTATTGTTCACTTCACTAAAAGGCAATGTTGCTGCAGATTTTCCTTTTCTTTTTTTTTCCCAGATTTTCCACTGGGAATTGAACCTAGGACCTGATCCATGCTGGCCTAGCACTATGCCATTGAACTACATCCCCCAGTGGTCAAAAAGGCACTCTGTCATCATTAAACCCTATGTTTGCAACAGAAGCATTCTTATGATACATATAACATAGTACTATGTAAGTATGTCTGTGACAGATGCAACGTGAGGAAACTTATGCGAACTTTTGTTCATTTCATGGTTTTCAGATATGTTTTGCTTTTTAATGACTATGCAATGCCTACATCTACAAATGACATCTGTGCTTTTTTTGGATTATAGATACAAACTTATATCAGGCCTATAAAAATGAATCATGTAAGAAAAATCTGTATGTAATTAGGTTGAACAAAAACAAAATGTTTATTTTTTAATGCTTTATAATCAAAGCAATTATTTTTTAGAACATTGACCTACTTTTAGTAAAAATTTAAAAGGTCTAACTTCAAAAGACAGGAGTTTCATTTTTGCTTCCTGTTACTGTGAGTATATGGATGATGTATGTGCACATGTGGGTGAGGGTGCACATGCTGTCTGTGTTCATGCCGCCTGTGATCACGCATGCAGGGCAGAGGAGGAAGCTGGTTGTCCTCTTCCATCATCTCCACTGAGACAGGGTCTCTCTGAACCTGGAGCTCACTGCTTTGATGAGACTGGCTGGCCAGCAAGCCCCGGTAAACTTCTTGTCTCATTTCTCAAAGCTTTGTGGTTACAGGCACCCAGGACCATTCCTGGCTTTTTAGGCAGGTGCTGGGAACCAGAATTCAGGTCCTCATGCTTACAAAGCAAGCGTTCCTACCCACTGAACCATCTCCTTATCCGTCCCACCCCCCGTTACTGTTGTTAGACTTTTAAAGCAGAACTGGGAGTCATTTAATGTTTAAGCAGAGATCTTTCCATAACCACTTTATAGTTCTGGTTAAATGGAGCTATCACATGAGAGGGACCCTTTACATCAAGTGATAAGTCATTGTGTTGATTAGCTTTCGTTGCCGCAAACCTGGGAAGAGAGAATCTCAGGTGAGGAATTTCCTCTATCAAACTGGCCTGTGAACTTGTCTGTGGGACATTTTCTTGATTGCTAATTGATATAGGAAGGTCCAGCCCACTGTGGGTGGTGCCGTCCCTGGGCAGGTGATCCTGGGCTGTATAAGAAAACTAGCTGAGCAAAACAGGGGGTGCAAGCCAGTAAGCAGCGTTCCTCCGTGGTCTCTGCTTCAGTTCCTGTCTCCAGGTTCCTTCCTGCGCTCCTGTCTTGACTTCCTTTGGTAATGGACTCTAACCTGTAAGATGTCATAAGTCTTTTCCACTCCAAGATGGATTTGGTCAGAGTGATTTTTCACAGCAACAGAAAGCTGAGTAGAACAATCATTGATGTGATTTTCAAAAGTTTTGTAAATAATGTTTAAAAATTTGAATTTATTTAAAAGATTTTCCAAGGTCAAGATTTAATACACCAAAGTTGCTGGTTCCTTTGTATGCTGAGTGCATTTATGTTCTTCAAGCATATAAGCCTCCCAGAATGCAAAGCTAGGGAGAGCACTTTACCAGGCTGTTTTAAGTCTTAACAAAGTCTTAACAAAGTTGCGGTTCCTTTAAACATATGTTTATGTTAAAGAAATAAACTTATTTAAAAAACTATTATTTTAAGGTGATTCTAGTACATTTAATACCCTCTATGTATTCAGAAATGTGTAGGGATATATATATATATATATATATATATATATATATATATATATATATATCTTTTTGAGACAGAGTCTCTTTTTAGTTACAGCTGGCCTGGTGGCCAGGCTGGCCATGATCTCAGAGAACCTCCTGCCTGTGCCTCCAGAGTGCTGAGATTAAAGGTATGCATCACCACAACAGGCTTGTGTTTCTGAATTCTAAATATTATGCAAAAATTGGCAGAATTAAAGCCATATAAACTTAATATATGCAAAGTGACCAATAAATCTTTTCTTTACCATATTACATCTGTATTTTCAATATATAATATGGAAATCTTTGACATCTTTAACAATCTTTGAATTTTTGCCAATTTTAGTCAGTATCATTCAGATGAAAACCCTGACATTTGGGCTATCCTGCTAGTTAAAACCCTGGTCTTTTTCTGCCTGGTAACAAATGAGCATTTTGTTATTACACCTGGGAGATGCACTTTACATGAGAAACTGAGTCTTTGTGTGGTCATGAGCATAATATTGATTCCCAACTAAATTTGAATCAGGTCTAAAGTTTTGTTTTTGTCAGTGCTGTACACCTATCATCTTACTGAGCCAAGGATTCTAAATAAATTTTACTTCAAAAGTAGAACACACACACACACACACACATATATGATGTTTGTAGCTATGTGCTAATATATGTTGCTGGCTCCTTTGTATGCTGAGTCATTTATGTTCTTCAAGCATATAAGCCTCCTAGAATGCAAAGCTAGGAAGAGCACTTTACCAGGCTGGTTTCCTCCAAACTAGATTTGCTAGTGATGCTGACTTTTCTAGGCTCCTGTTCCCAGTGTTCCTAATTGTATCATGATTATCAGCCTAAAGCAAAGGAAGCTAGAATGTTTGGGCAATGACTAAGCTTTCTACAGAATTCAAGCCATGGCTGTTCTAGGTCTTTTGTCATGCTCATCTTCTCTATTCCTTCTCTAGAGAATTTACAGTCAACTTCATGAAAAGTGAAGTATTTTTCAAACTAGTTTTTCCTTGTGTTTGCTCTTGTTGGTTTTTCTTTGTGTTCTGTAAAACCGTAACTGCTGTCTGCCCACACGAAGCAGAAATATTTCTAACTAAAGAACCTGGGCAGCATTTTGAGATGCTAGGACATCACCCACAGGATGGGCAAAATTAAACTCAAGAATTAACTAAGTTATTCTTTCTATACCTCTTGGTTTGCTTGAATTTGGTCAAGAAGGGTTTTATTGGCATTATTAACTCCTTGACATCTGTTCTGACCCCTGCAATGTGGGATCAAATCAGACCAACTGGGATTGAGCTTATCTCAGTGATGAAGGACAGTTGAAACCAAACCACCAGATGGTTAATCAGCAATGTCTTCAGCAAAAAATGTTCAGAGATAAGGGGAAAGCTGTTCGAACAAAATAAATGGGACATGAGACATGTCTGCAGTCTTAGCCCTTGGGAGGCTGCAGTGGAAGGATCCTGAGTTCCAGGCTAGCCTGAGTTTCCATAGTAATATGGACCCATAGACCCAATATCAAAGTCAACAGTAAAAATGGAGTCACTTATGCCAGCTCTCCCAAAAATAACTAAAGTCAAGTGGTTATGGAGAAATGGCTTCTATGCACAGTTACCTGACACCAATTGAACATCTGTGAACTTTGGCTCCTTATTTGCATTCTGGTTATATTTGTTTCAGGCATATTTCAAGAATTTATACACCAATTCTAGCATACCATTCTGAATCTTTCAAGACTGAATATAAAAGTAAAGAAGGAAGTTATTACAGCTCTAACAGGAGAGATAATCTAAATAGAGACACCTGGGCCCCTTCCTTCAGCTAGTAGACTAATGAAACAATGGACCCTAAAGAATTAAAATTCCCAGGATTCCTCTGCTGTGGAAAGGGAAGGGCTGAAGCCCTGAAGCCAGCCAGAGGAGGAACTTGCCTCTCCAGGAAAAGATTCATGCAATTCTGACAAACTGGCATATGAATATAAACAGCTACCTTTTCATCTTTCCTGTGAAATTCTAACTTTGCTACAGAACAGGTAGAGAGTCCAGAAGGGGTTCTCTCCCTAGTTTGGCTGAAGTCTTGAATACATTCATTTTCTTTTGTCAAGTTGTTTCCGAATTTCTTTCCTGTAAATCTAAGTGCCTTCTCTAACAGCACCCCTTAAGAAATCCTTCCCAGGTACCTTCTTCTCTTCCCTCAGCTGAGCCAAATTGAGTCTTAAGAGCAATGGACAAATATGGTGTAATGAATATATGTATTGTTACAATGTTCATCCTCAGGAAAGGAACACTCAGACTCCAGGTGTTACAAATCAGCCAAGTTTATTTAACTGAATGCACTCTCTGGGCTGAGAATTAGAGAGTACAGCACTGGAAGATGAGAGTGCAGGAAATAAAAATTCACTACCTCATTAACATACTAAGTATTCTGCCCATCTATTTAGCATAACTTAAGGTAAACCTGCCTCTCTAGGGTTGGTCCTAGGAGCAAATGATTGACTAGTGAAACTAGAAAGGTGGTTTTCTCAACAGATGCACTGGAGATAGTTTAGTCTATCTCAGTTAATTTTCTTGGGTTATTTGCCATTTTAACTTTCTCCCCTCTTAAGAGGTAACCCTAAAATCTTTCAGGGATTAGATAAGAGTTCTCAAATACTTTTGGCATTTTTAGCCTTTGGCATAGAGTAGGGTGCTAAAAGGCACAGGACGCTTGGCTTTTAGCCAAGAAACTGGCCATTATTTTGGGGTATCTTTTAACCCTAAATTGTCTAGCCAATTTTTACCTTTTATTTTTATTGTGTCATTTTTTTTTGAAGGGGTCACCCTGATTGTCAATAGGATATTAGGGCACTGACTACTCTGTCTTATTCCATGCTGAATAAGGGCACAGGTTGTAGCCATTGGGGTACCCCTTCAGTGAATCTATCTAAAAGACCCTGAAATTGTATAACTGTTAGCTATAGGAAGAAAAGAAAGTCCTTGACCAGTGCATGGGAGATGTGAAAAAATAAAGACAAGAGTAATTAGCATTATATGTTCTAGACAGGAAATCAGAACAAGGCAAGTTTCAAACATCCAAGTCAAAGTCCATTAGATTTTCTTGATGCAAGCTTCCAAGAGCGTCCATCTATTGGGTTTCCCCTTGTTTTTCTTCTTGGCTGCCAAGGCTGGACTTGGGAGTCTTGAAGCCAGGATTTGTTTGGGGGCACACCGATGACTTATTGGAGTGACTAGAATCAGGGTACATTCCCTCCCCAAATGGCTTCTAGACACAGATAAAAAAAATTAGTCATCATTTAATTTTTAGGTTAGAGAGATAGTGGGGTTTACCTTTCTTGGCTTCAGGCAGGTACTGCAGTGTTAGATTAGATCAAGATTTGAAGTCTTACATATGAGCAGTATTTTCTTATTAAGAACAAACTCATTAGTGAGAAACTGTGCAAATAATATCTTAATTAAGCCTAATGTCTGGAAGTACAGTTCCTTATATTCTTTTGGGTGCTTAAGATCATACAGTTGGCCTAAATAAACCAATTTATTTTTACTCAAAGTCAGTTGAGTATCTGTTCCTGGTGGGGGCGGGGGGATCACATGGGCTTGGGAGGAGCCCCTGGCTCCCTAGGCCTTTCTTTTACCAGTTCCATCTATGTGAAGATAAGTCAGAAGGTCTTGCTAGACTGTGGCTTCTCTTGGAAGCATTGAGGAAACATTTTCCTGTGCTGACCCTCCTCTTTTCAGACTGGACACTGGTTTGAGTCCTTCTAGTGGGGTCTCCATGACCTCTCTGGACAGGAGAACTGGTGAAGCATCACAGTTACAGGACATTTCAAGAGATGTATCATAGTCCACTGGAACTTAGTTGACCTTGAAGGATAAGAGACAAAAATTGCCCCTCTGACCAGATTAGTATAGGATTCTAAATATGGTTGTTAAACACCCAAGAAGGTTAGTTCCACCAATCTGGTCACTTTTAATTTTTTTAATGTTATATAGGTAAAGCTTGGGCAAAACCCAAACATTCTTGAATAAACCTTGACTAGGTATACATTTTGTTGTTTTTAAACTACTTGACCAAACTATTACTTTAGAAATTAAGATTACCTATACATAATTTGGCTTCTCTTTTATATACCGTAACATTATCTTAGATCTTTAATCACTCATATAGATTTTCTCATTTTTCTTTTCCATTCTAGAAATATCCAGTCATCATAATCTTCATACATAAATCCTTCTTCATAAAATATTTTCTTTCCTTTTTACCTTCCCATTTTCTTTCTTATAATAACATTAAGTTTTTCTTTTGTTGTGAGAATTCTCTTCCTGGGGGTACTAAGCAATGTTTATCCCTTTTTTAAGTTTTTAGTGTCAAATGTTTGATCACATTAAAGTTCATCCTGGGGAATGAATAACTTTACTCATAGAGATGAGTGAAGTGTTACAGGTATATGAATGACCTGAGAGTAATTGCACTGCAAAGTCTTTATCTAGCATGGATGTTGACTTTTTTATAACCTCATGGGTCAAATTCTCTCTTCTTAATCTTCCCCAGATTTTTACCCCAAATCCAGATGACCAAAAATTACATACAGCTGGCTAGGAGGAGAGGCTGGATACCCAAGAGTTACTAGATACTCAAGTGAGAGTCCAATGACCCTGCTTACCCCTCCTTTAATGAAGGAACACAACTGTCAACAAACCCAACTGTGATGATCTTCTGCAAGTAGGCATAGCTAAAGTCATGAAAATGGCAGTTATTTGGCTCAGAAGAGTGCTTGTAGCATCATCTTACTAAAAAAACCATGGAATGCAAATTACATACATAAGATAATGTAATGAATTAATATTACTCATGTACATACTGCACTTTATAAATTCCCAGGTAAATCTTATAGAAAATACAAAACCTGTTAAAATCATTTAAAAAATCTATTCTGTTGGTTCTTTACTATGCATTTGCATTAGTCTGTGTTAGTGACTTTTCTCATTGTTGTGACAAAATAGAGAATCCTATTAGCTACTTTTGTTATAGACATTTTATACCATGAGATAACAATAACCTCTGTTGAAATTAGTTCATTCCTTAGTTATTTTAATAGCACAATGTCTTTATTCTGAGGCTGTTTTGTTCTCCTTTTTTCTTGTCACAGGGTCAGGGGGCAAACCTAAACCTGGACAAAAGTCTTTAAGAACATCTTCAGATAATAGGCTTGAGTCTGAAGTGGAAGGGTCAATCCCATTTCCAGAGTCAGCTTCTTAGTGAGCTCAAACATAATCTGGAGCATAAGGAACACAGAAAACAATGGTACCTAAAAGAACTTGGAAAGATTTCATATGAGAATGTTCTTTCCCTATAGTCTGTCCAGGCCATTGTAACTAGAAGGTGAAAAGCAACAGTGTCCAGGGAATGAAGGGGCAGGAACAAAAGCAAGCTTGGAGTAACTGAGTATCAAAGACGAAAATACTCTATTTCATAGAAAATAGGCTTTTGATTATAATACAAAAAGGCAGGAATTAAAAACCAGTGAAGGCCACATCTTAAGCCTCCCACCCAAGCAGGCTATTTCCCTTTGCTTCCCATTGCTGTAGTTATGTCCTGGAAGCAGCTTGTCTCTTGCAAGGTTTGGCCCTGGAGTATTGCAAATTCCCAGGTCTAGCCGTCTCAAAAAGTCAGCTCACTTTGTACCTGGCTAGTCTTGGAGCCCATGGCTAGAAAAAACTTTAAGTTCTCTTTAGAAACGGACAAATATATTATGTAAAATAATGTAAGACTTTAAAATAGTCACTTTTAGAAATTAGCAAATATACCATATAAAAGGTGTTAAAATCCAAAATAATTTCCCTTAAAAATAGGTAAATAGTCATGCAAACAATGTCAGAACCCAAAATAGTTCTCTATAAGAACCAGTAAATATATAACATAAAATCTTTAAACAGGTTTAATAACCAGTAAATATACCATACTAGAAGTTAAAATTCAAAATTATTCCCCTTAGAAACAGACCAAAATAATGTTAAGATTTAAACTACCATTATGGAGGCCTTGTATTGCTTCCCTAGTTTGACATAAAAAAAAATTGACCTTGTTACAAAAGACCATGTTAGAATCTCTTGCTTTTTCATGATCCTATCAAGAATTCAAGATGAAAACCAGAGCAAAAACATAAATTACAGAAGAATTGGGACATAAGATTAAATGTCTGCTGTCCAGAGAACTCCCAGGTTGTCATGAGCCCCTAGAGTTCTGCAGAACCAACAGAGACGTTATGTCCAGTACAGGTGTCCTTGGGCTGTTGCTCTGAGAGCACACTTCTCCATGGAAGTGGTACGTGAGTCTCTTGTTCATAAAACTTAAAATGCTTAGATCTAGTTAGAAAAGCAGCTGTTTTGGGACCATATTCTCTAAGTACTGTTTGCTTAGTGCCCGAGGTGACTAAGGTCCAAAGTTTAGGCCCCTCTAACTGTTCTTTTCTCCCCCTATGAAGAGAACCATGGTAGAGAAAAAGTCTAAGGAAAGAAATGACTTTTAAAACTTTTTGTTTCTCTTCTCTACAGAGAGGCTTTACATTCTCAATTATCTTGAGTCCAGATAACAAGCTAGATAAAGGCATTGAGATGATTAGAACCTGTATGGGGGTTAGACATGTTACACATGGTTGTACTCTGTATTTTACTTTTTCATGGATTTTTTTTCTGGAAATGTTTTAACATACAACCAAATAGGGTTTAGCAGAGTGGGTTTTCCTCTCATTTTTACATCAGTAATTACAGGTGCACCAAAAGAAGACAGTACACAAAACAAGGTCAAGACACAAAAGATCAGCAAACATGCAAAACACACAGAGGCCATGTCTGTTCACACACCAGAAACCAGTGGGGTAAGGAGATGTCGCTTTTTCTGCTGGAGACTGCTGGAGACTGCTGGAGACTGGGATTAAACAACCACGTCCGATCTGCCCATGTCTCCCAAAATGATCAGACTGCAGAAACTTACCAATGCACCTCCAGAGGCCCTTTTTCATGATGGGCTGATCTTACTTTTATTTTAAAATCTGTTCTAGAATTTATAATTTTGTAAAACAAAGGCAATGCCCTGAGGCTCCTGTGGGCCTTAGAAATTGTGAAGATATCCCCCCTCTTGAATAGGGTCAGACCCCAGGTACTTGCCCTGAGTCTGGGGTCTCTTTTCCCAGGATCTTGGTGGGACCTGCAAATGTTATGACATTCAGGTCTCTGGGAAGGATCACTCAGACTCCAGATGTTCCAAAACAGCCAAATTTACTTAACTGGACCAGTGACTGCACTCTCTGGGCCAAGAATTAGAGAGCACAGCACGGGAAGATGAGATTTGGGGGAATAAAAATTCACTACATCACTAACATACTAAGTATTCTGCCCATCTATTTAGCATAACTTAAGGTAAACCTGCCTCTCTAGAGGTGGAACTAGGAGCAAATGATTGACTAGTGAAGTTGGAAAGATGGATTTTCTCAACAGATGCAGTGGAGATAGTTCAGTCTATCTCAGTTAATTTTAACAGTATATCGTATATTAAATCATAAAGAACTGGGTTTGAATTTTTCTGTCATCATTTACCATCCACGTGACCTTGGCAAAATATCAGCCTCACTGGACTTTGAAATTGGCATATAAATTAATGGCAATAAATTACTTAACAGGATAGTAAAGATTAAATATTATAACAGGCTAAATACAAATAATACTTTCCTTTGAGCTCTCATAGTTCTGTATCTGCACTTTCTGTTTTGAATTTTAAATGTTTACATATTCATTCACTCATCCAAAAATATTTAATGACTGAAGGCAGTGTTAAAAAGAAAATTAAGGGGGCTGGAGAAATGGCTTAGCAATTAAGAGCACTGGCTGCTCTTGCAGAGGACCTGTTTTGGAATTCCAGCACTCACATGGTGGCTAACAACCGATGCCCACTTTTGACCTCCTCATCTACCAACCTGCAGATAGTACTCTCATACATATAAAATAAAAATATTAAATAAAAAAACTTAAATCAAGCAGGGATCATGTGTTGTATTGTTATTTTGTTTCAGGTAGTTAAGAAATACCTGAAAAAGCAACATTTGAACAGGAGAATTGAGAGAGTGCACTCTGTTGTTACCAGGGAAGATGTGGGGACAAATGAGACGACCCTGAGGGAACCCAGGGTATGTGGACCAGCAAGGAAGCCAAGGTGGCCAGATCAGAGTGAGCAGGAAATGGAAGAAGCACCATCGAGCGGAGATCAAGAGAAGGGGCCGAGTCATCAGGCAGCCACAGTGAGGAAAGCCTCCCTGCTCAGTCCCTACGTGAGGCCGGATATCACCAGAGAGGGCGGAGCCGGGAATGAGAGTGGACAGAGGAGGTCAGTCTGCAGGAATGCGGTTTCCGCCTTTCTTACCACTTGCGGGACTTCCAACCATGTGTTCTACCTCTTTCCATCCTTTCCAGTCCTTTTTACACAGAGCAACCAAAGGAACCTGTAAACCTAAGCCAGTTCTCTCATTCTCTTCTCCACTCTGACCTGGACACCTTGGCCCCTTTGTTGGTTTTTATTATTATTATTATTATTAATTTAAAGATAGAACCAACATCTTTGCTGTGAGAAGCAGCTAAAGGCAAGGTTTTTACTAGTGAATTTAAGGAAAAAAACAGGTATGGCTGAGGCAGGTAGAAACCAGCATTTGTGGCTTTGTATTTACCTAGCTGATCCCCATTTTCCACGCCTGTCACTAGTTTGTAATGATCCAGAAGCCCCTCTTGCATTATTTCATCCAGCCTGAGAACTTTCCTTAACATTTCTTGTAGTGGAGTCTGCTAATGGTAAATTATTCTTTGTTTGTAAAGGACTTAAGGATTTTCTTCTTAAAGATTTTTTTGTTTTTACTTTTATGGGTATGAATATTTGCCTGCATGTATATATGTGTACCACATGCATGCAGTACCCTCAGAGGCCAGAAGAGGTCACTGGGTCCCCGAGAACTAGAGTTTTGAAAAGTAGTGAGCAGCCATGTAAATGATCTCTTCTGTGAGAGTAAGAAGTGCTCTTAATCCTCAGCCCCAAGAACTCAAGTATTTTAATGAGAAAACAAACTATACACTACCCTAATAGGAAAGAACATTTATAGTACTGTTTGAAATACATGAAATCTGTAAAGGATAAGCATATTTGGGAACCTGAGCAAAAAGACTTCATCTCAAACCCATAAAAAGTCACCAGTAGGTTTTTTTCCCTGGCAGTGATTCAGCTGGGTTGGTATATTGCTCTTGGCAACTTTCACAGCCTCCAAAATATGTGGCATTCAGAAGGTCCAACCACTCTGCAGTTAGAAGCACAGGCCAGTTTAACACACTCCTAGTGGAAACAACTGGATTCCACCCTATTCAACATAAAATGCAACCAAATAAAACTAAAAGAATGAGTTCTTAAAGAAATAACTAGGTCAGAGTCAGAGGATGAGAGAGTTACCAGCACACCAGGAAACACACCCACCCTTACCAGAGAACAACCACAGGTCCTTGCTCTCAGATAACATACTTTGAACCTGTATAAGAGGATGGATGCTGTTCTAGTTTCATCTCTGTTGCTGTGACAAAAAGCAACCGATGGGAGGAAAGCGTTTATTCCCTCTCTCCCTCTTTCTATCGTTCTTCCTTTCCTCTCCTCCTTTCTTGTTTTTGTGAGACAAACTCTCACTCTGTAGTCTAAACTGGTCTGGAACTCACCGTGTACCCAGGCTGGTTAAAACGTGTAGCCATTCTTCTCCCTTAGCTTTCCGAGTGGTGTCAGTACCATACCCAGCTCAAATCTTTTTTTTTACCAATTTTACATAATACACTACACTCAGAGAGATGATCCATATACTGTATCAAAACTTTAATTAAGGGGCTGGGGAGATGGCTCCATTGACAAAGTGCCTCCTAGGCAAGAATGAGGACTTGAGTTCAAATCCCTAGCACCCATGTTAAAACCAGGTGATAGGCTGGCAAGATCAGCCAAAACTTTTTTTTTTTTTTTTTTTGCTTCCAAAACTGATAACCTTTCACACAGAAGAATGAAGCAAACCAAATCCTGAAAGCTGTCCTCTGAATTACACACATGCATTGTGGCATGAACATGTATGCACACACACACACACACACACACACACACACACATACTCACAAATGAATAGGTAAATTTACTAATAACATTTAAAAGACCAGGCACAGAAGTACATGTCTTAACCTCGGTGCTGTGGGGGCAGAGACAGGTGGCTCTCTAGAGCTCATAGGCCCACTGGCCGAGCTATATTGGTGAGCTCCAGGTTCAGTAAGAGACTGTCTCAAAAAATAAGGAGGAGAGCAATGGAGGAAGACACCCATCATCAACCTCTGGCTGTCACATGCACCCACATGCACATGCACACACACCTACAAGAACACACACAACACACATACACAGAAACTTTGGTGAAACGATCTGTACCTCCCTTGTGATGTGCTCGGTGATATTTTCTTCTTTTTGTAATACTGCTTACAACCAGCCATGGCGATATCATCACCCACTAAAGGGTTTTAACCTATAGTTTGGATAATGTCAGTCTGTCCACAGAGGCTCATCAGCTGGGTCTTTCCCATGCTCACTGGATGATGAGCAGCACAAGAGCCCCCAAGAAACCGCATCTCATGCTTTAGCCACTTTCTTTGCTGCCGTGACAGAATACCTGCCAAAACCAATTTAAGGAAGAAAGGGTTTTGTTTTGGCTCACAGTTTGTGGGTACAGTTCCTCACAGTGGGGAAGTCACGATGGCAGGGGATGGAGGAAATGAATTCCTGCGCTGGGCTCACGTTCTCCTTTTCCGTTCAGCTGAGGCTCCCTGCCCATGGAGTGCCAATGTCTACATTCGGGAGGTGGAGTCCTTTCCACCTCAGTTAACCTAAACTGTACAGTCCCTCACGGGCATGCCCAGAGGTTGGTCTCCTAGATGGTTCTAGATCCTGTCAAGCTGACAGTATTCTCCATCACATATACCATCAGTTATCTCTGCATTTCTCCTTTGCATAGATCAGCCTATATGAACTTTAGGATGGTACAGTTATGTAAATGTGCAGTTTGCCTGCTTTGACCTACATCAAACAGGCTGACTTGTGCATATCACGGGCTGCAGTACCACGCTCACAGCTTCTTTCCACGAGCCTCTCATCTGATGGCCTGCCCCCCCCCCCCCCAACCTAGGTTTCCTTCCTCAGTCCTGGAGGATCCCCTTGAACCTAAACTTCCTGAATCATAGAATGTCTGGAGCAAATGAGCTCTTCCTTGGACATCATTGACACAACCATTCCTTTGAGATGGTTGGAGAGCAGTCGGCAATGTCTGTTGTATTCCTCCAGCCACAAAGAGTTTGCTGCTTACCAAGGCAGCCCTTTCTCTGTTTGGACGACAGTTTGGCAAAATCTGTATTTCTATGGCTTCCATTGGTTAGCCTTTGTGCTAAAACTAGTGAGGCAACATGTGTGCTTGGAACACTGTGTGCTTGCTACTAGTATGATGATGGTACATATAACAATGCTAGTAACAGTCCTGGCTGATCTAATACGACCCTTTTCTCATGATTTGCAAGCTTAAAGGAAGCAACTGTGCTTCCTGCCCCTTCTCTTTTCTATTCTAGACATCAATTAAGTCTGAGGGTATGATGGTTAATTTCAGTTGTCAACTTGATAGGACTTAGGTTCACTATGGACACAAACCTCTAGGCACATCTACGAGAGAATTTCTAATTACACTGAGGTAAGAAAACCCACCTTGAACGTGGGTAGATGTACCGGGGAGTCCCAGACTCGGGCACCATCCCACGGGCTGGACTGAATAAAAGGAGAAAGCTGGTCGAGCACTTGTACTCATTGGTCTCTGCTTCCTGACTGTGGCTCCCGTGTGAACAGCTGCCTCGCACTCCTGCAGGCAGGCCTACCCTGCCTCGATGGACTTCACCCCGAACCATGAGCCGAAATAAACCCTTCCTTCCCGAAGTTGCTTTTGTCAGGTATTTTGTCCAAGTGGCAAGAAAGAAAGTAACAGTTAGGGTTTCCTGTCCTCTCATATCCAGCTTCCCATCCTCACAATACAGGCAGGCTTCTAATCAGTTGATGTTCTTCTGAAAATAGCAACTTCCTTTTTTGAAAACTTCATGCATTAGTATTTACGTCATCTCCACCCCTCTCTCTCCCCCCTTCAGGTCTTCCCATCCCCCCTGGCCCCCCTCTCAATTTCACAACCTCTTCTTTATAATTGCTTCATATATGTATACCTACACATAGATATATAATCTGAGGAGCCCATTTAGTGGTACTTGTGTGTGTGTGTGTGTGTTTGTGTGTGTGTGTGTATATATATATACACACACATACATGCTTAGGGATGACTACTTAGGATTGGATAACCTATCAGGGAACTCATCCATGGAGAAAAATGTTTCTCTCTCCCTCAGCAGCCATTGAATGCCTGCAGCTCTTCATCTAGAGGTGGAACCTTATGAAATTTCCCATGTCCACATTGATCCATCAACTGCTATTGTCATAATGCAGGTCTTGTTTAGAGCATCACATTGTTGAGATTTCATGGGTTCAGATTCTCTGTCACATCCAGAAGACACTATGCCAAAGCAGTCATTTTGATCCTCTGGCTCTGCTGATCTTTCTGCTCACCTTTTCTGCAGTGCTCCTTGAGCCTTAGGTACAGGGGTTTCTTTGTAGATGTATCAGTTGGGGCTGGGCTCTCCACGACTGCTTATTCTCTGTATTTTGACCAGTTGTGAAACTTTGTAAAGGTCTCTGTATGCTGCAAAAAGAAGCTTCTTTGGTGAGTGGTGAGCTACACTTAGCTGTGGGTATGAGGATAAGTATTTACAATCTAGTTAGGAATTATATTGGTTTAAGGAAGTGGCAGGAATATGTTCTACTTTCAGAATTAGACACCCAACTCACCTTGAAGGGGAACAATGCAGAGATCATGAACTCGACTCCGTGACCAAGGTGCTCAGCGAGTCATCATGCTTCCCACACTACTCATAGCCCATGTCTGAGCAAATAGATGCACACAGGCCCAAATAATGGAAGGCTGGGAGGGACCTAGCTCCAGAGCACACTCCCATGGGGGTAAGCGCTCAAGCTGGCATCTGGAAGCAATCAGGACTGCCAAAGTATACATAGCCCATCCAGGTAGTGCTCACAGTTCAGTGGCTACAGTGGGAGAACTTTAGACACAAGTAACTCCAGGGGCCCCGTGAGGTATTAGCTGGAAACTAGCCCTCAGCTTCTCTGTCAGGGAGACAAAAGGGAGGGGTGGGAACTGATGATCTCAGACTCTGTGAGGAGAGAAGACAATCTTAACCTAGGAGGACTGTAGGCTTCAATGTTTCCAGATCACATACAGTTTAAAAAGAAGTCAGAAACCTGTATTTTTAAGTGTATATTCATCTCATTTTAAAATGTCAACTCATGTCAAATGTTTTCAGAATATTGTGGGAGCCCAAAGTGTCCAGGCTAAATGAGAACACTGTGATGCAACGATTTCCTTCAGAGCTCTGGGCCTACAAGGCTGGGAGCCAGGGTGAAGCAATGCTTGTCTTTTAGGTAAGTCTTTCTAGATAGTTCTTGAGGCAGTTCAAGAGCCAGAACTAAAGTCAGGAAGGAAAAAAAAAAGAGTAAGCTTGTGTGAAGCTCCTTGGGAGTGTTCTTGGCAGGTGGGGAGAGCAGCTGAGCCTGGAATGTGGGATCAAAGAAGGCTCTGAATGGAATCCAGCCTCCACCCCACAAGGGCAGCTTGCCTGTGTGAACAAGCTGGAAGCCTCAGTGTTGCCTTAGCCTCTGGCTTGGTGAATGAGGTCCAATTTCTGCTTCCCAGAGCCTCTGGCCACTTGTCTATTTGCAAATTAGAGACCATAAAAATGTTTCCCCACCCCTTCTGGTAAGAAGCATGCAACAAATGGCAGGATGGCATGTAGATACTTAGTGTAACAGTTAAACAGTACCATGAGATCTGTAAACATAGACTGCTAACTGGACAAATGAGGTAAACTGAGGCAGAGAGTAATTTGCTGAAGGTCTCTCTGCAGGTTCGCAGACTTTTCTGCCACAGTAGGGAACTCTTTCTGTTTTAGGAAAATAAACTGCACCTTTCTCTCACTGCATGTCGCCCACTCACACATGAGCCACACATTTCTGAGATAGTGTGGTGTCTTGTACAAATAGGAAATTTGTATGAAATGGAAATAATTTTTGAAATATTATCTTATTAAAAATATTAATGAAATATTCATCAATCCTCAATTTATATGCAACAGATAGAATGGCATGAGTCCCAGATGTCTAAAAAGTTATTCATAAATCGAATGAGCTTAAATCTGACAGGCTAGTGAGTTATGAATTGTTTATATTATTGTCACTTGATACAGCTTTAGCTGGAAAATGGAAGTTGCTATAATGTTATGAGGTTTGAGCTTCACATAGGTGAACTTTAAAATGAACAGGTTTTCTTTCCTCTCTTTCTCTCTGCGAGTATATATCTGTGTGTGCTTGTGTGTGTGTGTGTGTGTGTGGTGTGTGTGTGTGTGTGTGGTGTGTGTGTGTGTGGTGTGTGTGTGTATGTGTGTGTGTGTGTAGGCCAGAGGACAACTTCAGGTATTGTTCCTTAGGAGCTCTCCCCTATTATTTTATTCTTTTTTGAGACACGGTCTCTCACTGGCCAAGAACTTGACTAGACTGGAAGACCAGTGAGCCCCAAGAGCAGCTGGCTTCCACCTCCCAGTTCTGGGATTATAGATGAGTGCCATCATGCCCGTTTTTGTTTCTGTTGTTTTGTTTTAATGTGGGTTTGGGGAGTTGAAGTGCATGCGAGGCAATGACTTTACTGAATGAGCTGTCTCTCCTGCTCCCAATGTGCAGGTTTTCTGAATCAATCTTGCCAGCAAAATGAGTTGTCTGGTTCTCAATGAGCAGCCAGTATTGTCCCGCAGGTTGGATGGAAACCTGTCCAAGAGTGTGTGTTTGCAGGGTGGGGACATCATTCGCTACCCTTTCTTTCCTGAAGTTAGAATTCCAGGGTTTGGTTTGGTTTTGTTTGATACAGGGTCTTACTATATAGACCAAGCTGGCCTTGAACTCTCAGTGAACCACCTGCCTTTGCCTCCTGAGTGCTGGGATAAAAGTATGTACCACCACACCCAGCTTAGAATTCCAGTTTTGATGAATAAAAAACACAATGGAATTTTATTCAATTATAAAGAAAAATGAAAATTTTAAATTTCCAGGAAAATGGATAGAACTGGAAAATAATATACTAAGTGAGGTAAACCAGGCCCAGCAAGACAAATGACATATTTCCTCTCTCACATGTGAATCCTAGCTTTGAAGTTTTTGATTTATGTGTTCAATTTAGAGTGTCTGTAGAGGTCAGGAAGTTAGAAAGAGCCCATAAGAGGGGAGTGAAGAGGCCTTACAGAGTGATAGGACGGTAGAACACATGTGATGTGAAAGTGGGACTCAGGAATACTAGGAGTTAAAGGTTTAAGTGTGGATGGGGGTGGGGACCGGGAGAGGAGGGATGGGGTTGGGATAGCTAAAGCTAAGGCTATGTGAAAAGCGTTTATGGAAACCCACTACATTAAGATAATTTAAAAAATATAATTGAAAAATGGAGTTTGAACACAGCTACCCTGCGTGAATAGACAATGCTTCCCCTGGAAGTCGTGGGCTATTAAATGAAAATCTCAGTGCTAGGCATGGATATCTCATGGAGGTCCCTAGAGGCCCCCAAAAAACACAGCAATTGCCATTGCTCTTATAACTAGATGGTAAGACCTTACTGCTGAAGACACAATACACTGTGGTTATAGAACAGAGATGAAAACTGGAACTGACCTGAAATCTTCCTCACTACTGGCTAGCTTTCATAGGAGTTGGTATGCCGGCCCCCGGGTTAGAAAAGATAACAGTGGTCTTATCTAGCACTGGGCTCTGAGTGCTACACTACTGACTTTCTACACAAGATGTACCTACTGTTCTAATAAGAGTGACTTGAACTTTAGAGTAGCAACCAACTGCTTTCTGATTAGATCTGAGGCCTGTTCCACAGGAAGGAATTCATGCCTGGTACTGTAAATCTGGCCAAAAGACCATGGACTGGGTGATTTTCTAGGGCATACAAGGTACATTTTTTTAGGGGTAGCTATCAAGGTGATAAAGGAGGTAGAAAGAAAGATGTTCTCTGTTGAGAAAAAGAAAGGCTTGGAAAGGAGAGAGCGTGGAGCCTGAGACAGGGAGAACTGTAGGTGGAGGATGGCTGGGATACCGATGCTCCAGAGCCCTTTATGGAGGTCCTGGGGCTCTGGGGAACTTTAGAAGGGAGACATCAGGCTGCCCATTAACTCATCCTCCACTGGAATTCTGAAGGGGCTTAATTCCCTGAGACCAGAGCTTCTCCCTGGATCCGGATGACATCTCCGATCAGTTCAACTGTCTGGGTCTTTCTCCATAGGGAGGGACTCTGCCTGCCCTCCTCTTGAGCAGATTCTCTTTGCTTTGAGTTCTGTGGACACGTGTAAATAGACATCAATTTTCCTGTCTTTCTCCAGGGACAGGTAGGAGGGGGACAGTTGGGTCAGTATCTCCACTATAGTCTAGAAGGCTGGGATAGAGTGGCCATCTGTGCAGTGCTCCTGCTTACTGTTGACCACAATGTGTGTGACCATCTCTAAGGGACAGAGAAGCTCCATCTGAAGTCATTTGTTGGAGGGGACATTAGAGAACTTGGTAAGAAAATGATGAGACAGAAGAGGTGGTTCAGAGTCCTGGATTGGCCAGAGTCGACGAGGAAGCAGATGGCCTCCTCTCTTCACTGGAGGGATTCTGGACAGATGGGTGGCAGGCAGGACTGTCTCAGTCATGGTGCCAGCCGGACCCAGGGATATGACAGACATACTCCAGGGCACTGCCTGACCAGTGTTCTGTCTCAGGGACTAGCCTGAAAATTGCTGATCCTTCATGCTGAGTGAGCCCCCACAAAGGCTGTTTGTGAAAGAGCATTTTTCTTTAAAAATTAAAATAGATGTATATTTTACTTATTTTTATTTTTTTATGTGTATGAGAGTCTTGCCTGCATAGGTATAAGTTTTCCTGTGTCATGCAATGCCTGTGGAGATCAGAAGAGGGGGTCAGTTTCCCCTGGAACTGGAGTTCTAGGTGGTTGTTAGCTACCATGTGGCTGCTGGGAATCGAATCTAGCTCCTCTGCAAGAGTAACTAGTGCTCTTAACCACTGAGTCAACTCTCCAGCCCTGAAAGAACAAATTTCTGTGAAGGCAAAGTCTACGTTAAAGCCATTTATTCACTTACTTATTTCCTTACACATTTTTTTTTCTTGCTTTCAAAAAATACTATATCTCATAGAGAAAAATTGAATACCACAGAAATGTATAAAACCATTTTTCCCTTTATAACTCTCCCTCACCCTTGCTTTCCTGAGATGACCATAGTTATGTAGACCAGGCTGGCCTAGAACTCACAGAGATCTGCCTTCTTCTGCCTCTCAAGTACTAGGACTAAAGGTATATACCACCATGCCTAGTCTTAGGAAGACCACAGATGAAAAGTGGGAGGATAGCAGGGCATGCTGTCATGTCTGTCATCCCAGCACTCAAAAGGCTGAGGCAGGGCCATTCTGAATTCCAGGTCAGCCAGGACTATATGGCAAGATTCTGCCTCAGACAAAATAAAACAAATTGGAAGGTGCCCTTGTTAAGTTTTTGCTCTGTGCATACGAACAATTCACAAAACATTTTATTTTGACATTTGTTTAGCTCTTCCTTCCTTTTATATGTGTGTGTGTGTGTGTGTGTGTGTGTGTGTGTGTGTGTGTGTCCAGGTGCACATGCACATGTGTATGTATGTACAAGGAGGCCAGATGTCATCCTCAGTGACTCTCCACTTCATGATTTGGAGGCAGGGTCTTTCATTGGACCTGGAGTTCACCCAGAGAGCCCCAGGGATCCTCCTGTCTCTGCGTCCAGTGCTGGAGTTGTAGGCACGTGCCACCATGCTCAGCTTTTTTAAAAATGGGAGTTCTGGGGAATTGAGCACTTTGCAAGCTGAGCTGTCTTCCCAGCCCTATTTTGCTTTTATTGATGAAAAGGTAATCAGTTTTTCAGATAATTCCAAATCTTGTTTTAAAGAAATAAAATTTTTAAGTCCCAGTAATCAGCTGGGTGTGGTGGCACATGCCTTTAGTACCAGCACTCGGAGTTTAAGGCCAGTCTTATCTATATAGTAAGTTTCAAGGCAGCAAGAGCTATATAATAAGACCCTGTCTAAAAAAAAAAAGGAACAGAAATAATCCCAATAATCTTACCTTAGGCCTCTCACCATGTCAATACCTGAAAATCCGCCTCACAGGATTTGGGCACCATTTAATCTGTATGGTAGAGTGGCCAGGCTGGCGAGGCTGGATTCATGTTTCACAGGTGCAGCTGCTCCTTTGACAATTGCTGAAGATCATCCCTGCTCAGCCAGGCCTCTCCCTCCCATGGTCATTGTGCTAAGGGACAGGAGGAAGGAAGCTGAGGCCAAAGTGGTATGAGTTTCGCAAGGTCACCCAGAAGACCCCTACCGCAGGAAGCCTTTCTTGGCCTTGGGGCACCTCTAGCCACAGGAATGTGTTTGTTCTTAGGGCAGGTGGAGCCTCATTTTCTTTAACAAATACCTTTTGTGTAGAAAAGGGCTACAAAGAAGGGTCCCGGCTTTAGAGGGACCAATAACAGATAGCTCATTCACATACTGTCAGACCAGGAATGTTCTAGAGCTAGAGCTGCAAAGGAAGTAAGCTTTCTGCTCTTGACATTGACTCAGAAACAAACCCCAGGCATAAGTTTATGTTCCTGAGGCTCATGGGAGGCAGATGAGGTGCTGAGCACTCTATACGTCAGATTGTATTTCAATCACCTCCTCAAGGAAGGGATGGGTTCTCTGCATCACGAAGCACATGCAGAGACTTGACTCAGGGCACTCCCTGAAAAAAGGCCCAGCAGGGATCAGGGGCAGAGGTCTCTGAGTTGCATTCTGCTTTGCTGCCCTCTGAGACACATGGGACCTGCCATGAACCTGGAGTTGGAAAGGAACTGGTCAGGTATAAAATGAAGGAAAGTATTCTGGCTAAGATACAGCTAGAATGTTACAGGTTCCAGAACTGATGGCCAGCTCAAGAGGAGTCTTTCAGCATCTAGACATAAGGAAGGTCTGGGTCATTGTGGAAGGCCTTAAAAGGCCTAAGGAGAGTCTTGTGCTCCCTTCTAGAAGGCCACAGGAGCCATGGAGTTCCAAATGGAGAAAGGGCCCCTGGCTACAAAGAGGGGATGCCCCAGAATAGAGTGGAAGTGTTAGCAGAAAGGGAGGAAGTGCCAGGAGATGATGCAGGAAGTGAGGTATGTGGAGATTTGGGAGGGGCCAGAAGGCAGAGGGGAGGAGTTTGCCTCTATCATCTGGGTAGTGGGGTGTCCTGGGAGATGAGCCATCCAAAGGAGCCTGTGCAGCAGACAGACCTCAGGGAGAAACCAGCAGTGCCCGTCACGTAGGAAGAAAGCAAGGCCGTGGTCAAGGCCGTGGTCAAGGTGAGAAACAACCCTTTATTGTTCTGGTCAGGGGATGAAGAAAGGACAGAGACAGCACTATGTCGGCGCTGTGTCCGCGATGTGCAGTCACACCGAGTGACCCTCTTGGGGAGCAAGTTCCCTAAAGATGCGTCCTTTGGCTTGATTGCTCTGGCCATGGCCTGGCCCCGAGTCTGTGGACCTACATGAAAGCAGCCATGCCCCATCACTGCACCTCTCTGTAAGTCCTCGCCCCGCCTCGTCAGACCTGCCTGGCTGAGCCCACATCTGTCTGCTTACTGCGGACTGCCCTGGTTTTTGCTCGAGTTCCTGTAGTCAGAACTCATCATTTCTTTAACACTGGACTTGAAGTTGGTTCGCTGGAGGCAGCCTCTCCCAGGGCCACCTCCCTCTCTGCTCTTAAGAGAGCAGCGGACAAGTCTCTTTCCTCTTCCTTCAAGTTTTGAGACTTTATTATTGTTTGTGAATATTCATCTTATCTCTCAGAGAGATAATCAAGTATTTGAGGGTGGGGACATTTTTTTTTTTGTCTACCTGATGACACCTAAAGTAGAGGTTGGCTCATAGAAGGCCCAACATACACAGAATGTTGAATGAGTAGGGAATTCCTTCCTCCCACATGTGGGCCCTGTGCTTGGGAATGTGACCCCAAAACATACAGGTAGGAAGTGGGGAGCAGGGAGGAGCTAAAACCACCCCCAGATGATGTTGTCTGGAATGCTTGGGAGGGACCTAGTGATGATCCAACCCTCTCCCTCTATGGATATGCAAACAGGATGCCCATGTAAGGACAGTTGCCCAGGCCTAGCAAGCCAAGGCTCTGAGGAACCTCACTAAGCTCAGCATTGACCCCTTTTGCTAAGTAAGACTCCACTTTCTAAGGTCTCAAATTCTTGACTCCTTTTCATGACCAAATCTTTTACTTAAAAGAAAAAAATCTATGTATGTATGTGTGTGTGTTTGGTGGGGGGAGGGTGCTCACGTGTGTCACCACATGGATGTGGTCAGAGAACAACTCTGATGTTCTTTACCTTAACTGAGACAAGCTACATGGCCTGTGAGCTTCAGGGGAGTTGCTTGTCTCCACCTCTTACAGCTGTCGAGGAGTGCTGGGATTATAGACATATGTCTGACTTTATGTGGGTCCTGAGGATCCAAACCCATGTCCTCACATTTGCGTGGCAAGTACTTTAACCACTGAACCAACTCCCTAGCCCAAGCCTTACTTTTGTGGTCTGTTTCTCTTCTGTCTCTTTGTAGGTCTTTCCGTCTCAGCTAGGCTATGTGGTTCCTAGGGTAGCAATTACTGGTATTTTCTCTTCTCCTCTAGTCTCTAGGCAGGTGCCACACCATAGCTTGAGAGACTTCATAGCTCTGGGCCACTTTTTCCCCTCCCAAAACAGGGAATCACTAGGTACTTAGGCTGGTCTTGAACACATGATCTTCCTGCTTTGGCCTTCTCAATGCTGGAGTTATAGGCATGTACCAACATACCTGGTGTCTTGGAGTTCTCCCAAGTTTTGATCTGTGTCCTGACCTGCCTCTGGTATCTCTCAGTGTGTGTCCTAGAGGCAGAACTTACTGTTAGTGTCTAGGTCTAGATTCAGGCTTTGACTCAGCCTTCTCCCTAAACTCCTCATCCAGGTCCTATGATCCCAACTCAGAACACAAGACACTGTCCAGGCTGGTGCCCAGGCCAGAAATCTGTGCTCTTCCTTTGTAACACACTTACTTCCCTTCTGAACGTCCCTCTACCACCCCTCAGTGTCTTCCATTGCCAGCCTCCATGTCTTGAGCAGTGGGTGGCAGCCTCCTGGGCAGGACTCTCTACTTCTTTCTCGCCTCACAGTCATGCTCCATGTAGCCACCAAAACATGAGGAAGGCCTGGGTTGAGGCTCAGGTGGTAGAACGCTTTCATAGTATGGAGGAGGCCCTGGCTTTGATCGCCAGCACTGTATAAACCAGGTGTGGTGGAATAGGCCCATAAATCTAGCAGTCTGGAGGTAGAAGCAGGAGGACCAGACATTTAAGGTCATTCTCAGCTACTTAGCAAGTTTGAGGTTAGCCTGAGCTGCATGAGAGAGACCCTGTCTCAAATAAATAAATAAATAAACCCAAAACTCAAACCAAACCACAGGAAAACCATGAGGAGATCCTATCGATTTCCTCCTTAGAACCTGCTTCCTGCTTTTCCCAAGACGAAGACCTAGGGGTTACCAGGCCAAGAGAGTCCCTGCCTCCCAGTTCTGCCTCAGCCTTGCACTACTCTGCATCACAGCCACCTGGCCTTTCTTGGAAGTTCCCAAGACCCTCTCATCACAGAGCTCTGAAATGAGCCTAGAAGAGGCCCCTGGTTATGCTCTCCCATTATCATCTAACATGCACATGTGACTCTGATTAATACCTCCATAACCTGCTTAGAATGGATGTTCCATGAGAGGAGAGCCCACTCCTGGCATAGAGAAGCAGTTCAGCAAATATGTGCTGATTCCTTGCCCTCTCTCAGGATGATACCTCTAGGTTCAGGACACCAAGCCATGTGGGTCAGGTACACATTGTCTCTACATGTATCAATGGGAGGAGGATTCAAGTGAAACTGGAGCACCAGGCTCCAAGGAGGTGGTGGTGATGGGAGAAAAGAAGAGATGTTCACCTTGGAACTTAGTCTTGGGTCAGGAAGAACTGTTTCATTCTCTGGCAATAAGAGAAAGAAGGAGGGGAGAGACTTTGAGCCTTTATCACAAGATGATTTGCCTTCATGTCCCCTTTGAACTATGACTACATGTTTGGGACTCAGTGACGATCTTTTCAAGACTTCTGCTTCCTGGGATAGTCACAGCAAGCCCAGGAGCCTTAGAGCAGGTGGCATTTTGTTGGTAAAGAAGCTAAGGGGGACAAGGAAAGGAGACATTGTTTGAGCTGTACACAGCATGGCTAAAATGATCTCTGGGCCCCCAAGGAAGAGTGGCCTGGGCCTGGGTGTTGCAATTTGAGGGGTTCACAAGCACCTAGGGACTGGTACCAGACCTGCAAGATAGAGAGCTGTGATGACAAGCTTTCATGACAACTGATTTCTCAAATCTTCAAGTGGAATAAAGGAAAGTGTCCGATCAAACAAGCTAGGTTGCCAACGTGAAGCCAAAAGAGGTAAGAATAGGTTCCAGGCTTAATGTGGGGTGAAGGCTCGGCTGGTGTCTATTGACACATAGGCTACTAACCCACATGTCCAGGTACAAACACAGGTCTCCAGTGAACTGGATCTACAATAGAAGTATGCTTGCGACTAGCAAGCGTTCTGAACCCATTCTTCTCTGCAGGGACAGCTGCTATGTAATAAAATATGCAGGCTCCTTTGAAAGCGTCTCCCCACCCACTCCAGGCTGGGGAAGCTCTTTGTGCTGAGTCATAGTCCACTTTTCTGCTGCCTCTCTAGCTGGGCCAATCAGGTTGCTCCAGGGATGGAGAGGGGTCTGGGACAGGGAGCTTAGAGAAGTGCTTTGCCTGGCTTTTGGCAGCCCTATGTGGCATCATTAATGTCCCCAGGGTATGATGGATGGCAGATCTGGGTTCTTCCCCCAGAGGTTCTATGGTGGTTTTAGACCTTCTGTTGCACAGGAATATTGCCCCGTGGTTTTTCAGACACATAGGATGCTCTACCAGCTGACCACACATACTGGTCTTCATCCTACCCTAATGGGGTCTTCTGCAGGGTCCACATCAACTTCTCCCACTACCATCCTCACACCAGCAAACCTGACTGCTCTGGCTCTTGCAAGACAAAGACAGCCACTTCTCCTCTATGAGGGAGATTTCAGAGGCTTGGTCAGACACCAATGTCTGTGTTCTTTGATGTACAGGGGTGTCTGTCAAATTCTGAACTCTCCTACGGTGCATTAACCACTTCTCTTCAGAGAAAACTTTACCATGAGCCTCTTCAGTATGCTGAGGAATTGGAGGTGTGGGATACACTGATGATTCGCAGACTCCTATGGAACAGCACAGTGCTCCAGCATCCCAGTCTGGATGTAGCTGTGTCTGGCATCCACTGAATGACTCCAGGTCTTTGAGGACTCTGCCTAGATCTTAAGACAACCTTCATCCTCCTCTTTCACAGTTGCCATAAAAGATAGGATGTGAGGAAGCTTAGGGCAGGAGAGTGAGGCGAGTCCAAGGGGAGAGTTTGGTGCCTGAGAGATGCAAATAGGAGTTGAGAAAGGAAGAGGAGTCTGTGGAACACTCCAGAAGCTGATACTTACATGATGCTTAGAGACAAAGGGTCTCAACTCATCTCACTCTTTCAACAATGTTGGGGGAGAGTAACATTCTCATTTTAAATATGAGAAAACTGGAGCTTCCCAAGGTAATGACTCAGAATGTGACTAGCAGAATTTAGTGTTAGCCCAAGTTAATCAATGGATAGCCTAGAAGTTTCTTTCTTTCTTCTTCTTCTTTTTTTTTTTTTTTGAGATTGAATCTGTCTACATAGTTTAGGCTGACCTTAAATTAGTAATCTTAATGCCTTTGCCTCCTGAATGCTGGATCTCTTTACATCTTGGAAAAAAAAGATCAAGTTGGGCAAGAAGCCCAAGTGAGTCTGTCACCCCAGAGCTGGGGGTGGTTAGAGACAGGCAAATTCCTGGAGCTCACTGGCCAGCCAGTCTAGCTCAACTGATGAACTAGGTTCGGTGAGAGACACTGTTTCAAAAACCTGAGGTGGGGAAATGATTGAAGCAGACACTTGGCATCAACTTCTAGTCTCCACATGTACATGAACAGATATGCATACACACCTGCGCAAACACATATATAGACCATGTGCACATCATGCATACACAAACACATACACACTCACACACTTTCCCATAAGGTATTTATTAGGTGGTACGTTAGCTTTTCATCATTACAACAAACACCTGAGATCATCAGTGACAGAGAAGGTTGGTTTCAGCTCACGGTTTTGGAGGCTTCAGCCCGTGTTCAGTTGGCTGTGTTGTTTGGGACTTTTGACCAGGCAGCAGGTCACAGCAGGTCACAGCAGGTCACAGCAGGTTACAGCAGTAGCACAGGGTAGAGGAAAGCCGCTCATCTCCACTGGGAAGTAAGAAGGGGAGAAAAAGGAAAGGGCTGGGGTCCTGCAACCCCCTGAAAGAGCATGTGCCCAGTGATCAGAAGACCTGCTGCTGTGCTGGTCTCTTGAGGCTTCCAGCACCTCCCATAATGTAAACAGAGTTCCAGGTCTTTAGCAACCTTGGGGGGCTCCTTCAAAACCTGAACAATACCACTTGAATTTTGTTTTTCTTATTTTTACACAAAATAAGGCCATAGATATTTTCCACCTTCTTAGTTTCTTCATTCAACATTGTGTCATATAATAGATGGAGGGAGGGGTCAGTAGCCATAATGTGAGGCCGCAGTACTGTTGTTAGGAACTGCACTGGTTTTATTGTGTGAGGAGGACAGAATGGTGTACGTCACTCTCTTGACTCTTACTGACAGTGACAGGCAACTTTCCTGAGCCTCTGCCTTTTTGAGATGATGGTTTCTAGTCTTCAGACTCTTCCGACGTTATGGCTACCAACAACAGCAATGTCGAACATGCTAGTATTTCAGTAGGGTGAATGTCTATGAATGGAACAACATCTCTACGTTCTAATCACTGCGAAGCTTTGTTCTGATGGATATGGCTCAGATGTGTAACATCTTTAATTGATCATTAAATCAACCGGCACAATTCATTGTGTGAAAACATTGCTTAATCTTAATTGAACAAATGTTCAACGAGTGCTCACATGGCTGGGCGCCAGGGTGAGCACACGGGCACAAACTCTGTAGGTGCTTACATGAATCTGGGTGATCCAGGCCTAAGAGCAAATGCTCCGGCGAGGAAAAGGTGTATAGAAATGGCATAACCATATAGAGTGATGTCAAAGAGAGATCTGCAAGATATTAAGAGAGCAGATAGGGCACCTGACCTATGAAGAAGCAGGAGAAAGAAGGCCCCCTAGAAAAGGTGATTACTGGGCTGAGTTGTGCAAGGCGAGTAGAATATTAGCCTGAGGAAGCACAGACAGAGGCATCCCAGGAGAGCCCGAAGGGTATTAGACAGACGGTCCTGGGGAGGGATGTGGGGAAATGACAGTCCTAAGCAGTAAAGTGATGCTAGAACAAATGAGGGTGGAGAGGACAGGAGTGATGCTGAAGGACGCTGCGGTCCAGACCAAGGTGAGCTGCAGAGAAAGGAGAGTCTGATGCCTAAGAACTCGGGAAGGTGGGAATATGAGTTTCATCATTTAATTACTCTGCGATTTGGGCTAACTCTCCCCCCCCCCCCGTGTGTGTGCGTGTGTGTGTGTGTATGTTGTATATGTGTGGTGTGAGTATGGGTGGGTGTTCTTGCACATATATGCTTGTGCATGTGAGTATGTGACCTAAGGTTGACATGAGGTTTCTTTCTTTGATGGCTTTCCACCTTTAAAAAATTACTTATTTCTATTTGTTTAATTATTATTTTTATTTGATATGCATGAATGTTTTGCTCGCATGTATGTAAGTGTGCCCCATGCATGCAGTGCCTGTGGAGGCCAGAAGACGGTGTCAAATCCCCTGGAACTGGAATTTCAGATAAGTTGTTAGCTGTCATGTTGGTGCTGGGAACTGAACCTGGGTCCTTTGCAAGAAGAGCCAGTGCTCTTAACTGTGAACCATCTCCAGCCCTCACCTTGTTTTCTTTTGAAACGGGGTCTCTCACTGAACCTGAAGTATATCAGTTTGGCAAGGCTAACTCACCAATGAACTTCAGGGACCCACCTGTCTTTCCTCCTTAGGTACTAGCCACCTTTTTCTTTGGACAGTCTTTTATTGGAACCTGTGGCTCACAGATTAGGCTACAGTAGCTGGCCTATGAGCGCCAGGGACCTGCTCCAGCATGGTATTACAAGCACATCTGGGGATCAAAGCATCCTATCGTTCATAAGAAACTGGGGGTATCCCATTGGCATATAACATATTCAAATAGCATGCCCCAAAGAGAGAAAATACCAAGATGTTTTTGGAGAAGGATGAGTGAGCAGTCACATCTGGTTGGGGGGAATGAGAAAAAGGCTTCAGAATGTAATGGCATGCCAGGCTAGTCTGCAGGGATGGTTAAAAATAGAAATCACAGATTTTCCTGGCAGCTAAAGTAGTAATGTTTATTACAATTTATAAAACAAGAATACTTTTAAATAAAAAGCTAAAGCTTAATATTCATAGAATCATTGTTAACTTCCTGAATCATTTTCTTTTAGATATATGGTTGTTTTAGCTAATAAACTTGGAATGATACTGCAGAAATGTAGAATGATAGTGTATTTCAAACCTGTGGGATTGTTTTAACGAACTGGAATGTTGTAGGACTCTGTGTCGGTGAGTCTCTCTGTCAGGAGGAGCTCAAATAAGCCTTACCTGAAGGGACCAAAGTCAGTTTTGGGGGAAAGTGCTACACTGAACCAACTGCAGGAGGACGCTGGATTTGAGAGCAGTTGTACTGAGGTTGAGCCTCTCCCTCTCCCTGGGCCTCAGTTCTCTGCAGAAGTGTTTTGAGAGCAGTGCTTCCCAGCCTCGCTGCTCGTTTGCCTTACTGGGGAAGCTTTAAATAAATGAAAATAGCAATCAGCAAATAGTGCCTGGGATCCCCCACCCAAGATTCTGACTCAGGGGGTCTGGGAAAGGACCCTCTCAGCCATCCTTTCTGAAAGTGCTCCAGGTATTCAAAATATGTAAGGAAGCACTAGGCTGCTTTCCTACATCAGGGTTTTTCAAGCTCTGCTGTGCAAAACACATATTGCTTTTTCAGTGGCACTTCCTGACGTGGTAGGTTCTTAAGTCCTGCTCACAGCAGGACCTGAGAGTCCCTAGTCCTAAGGTGACAGATGGTACCAATGGTGCTGGTCCTGGGTCATGTTTTGAGTAGAAGAATAGACCTCCTAAGCTTGCTTCAGTTCTAATTTCCTCTTTGACCTTCCTAGTTCCATACAGATCTGAGTTTCCTACAAGCAGAATATGTCAGAGAAGCAATCTCACTGCAGGAACTGCCTTCTCAGGACAAGCAGGCAGGCAGAGAGGACAATCTCCTCTGGTTTATTCTTAACCCACATCAACATTTGTCTGGAGGGCAAGCTTGTCTGGAAGGTCAGCTGCTAGGAATCTGCTTGCATTCCACCCTGTGATCTTTCTTGGCATAACACCATGACACCTAAGGACACAAGGTAAAAGGAAGGGTGAGCAAAAGCAAGTCACCAAGGATGCAGCCCCAGGGCAACATTACGAAGCATAAATACTCCAAGTTGGCAGGTAAATATAACAGTCAAGGAACTCAATGCAGAGAGAACATGGATGAGGCCCCATGCAGGTTTACCTGTGGATGAGGGTGGCCAGTTCATGGACAGGGACGCTCAAGAGGCCTTGGTGGGCTCCACACCCAGTCAAGAACTAAAAGCCTATTTGGTAAACAGGTAAGCCAGATCAAAGTCACAGCTTCAAGGTTACAGTAAAAAGAAGTTATCAAAGGTCATGATTTATAAACTTGTAGCCACAAAGGAACCATCTGTAGTTACTTCCGAATCAGCAGGGACTCAAGGGCACCTTGAGGAGTTATGTTGAGAGAGGGGGTGGGGGAGGGGAAAATCTATGATGAGCAGGTGCTGCGTTAGGGTGGGGATTTTGGAACTGACCTTGCAGAGCATTTGGTCTGGTTCACTACCCGGGTATACTTTATATGACTGGGAAAATTTCAGGTGTTCCTGGTTTCCAAGAAAGCTCTTTCAAGAGATTTCTTTGGAGGTCAGTAAGGGGAATATATTTGGGCCCCACAGAAGCCAAGCAGCATCTCTTTCTTTTTAAAACAATATATTATTCTTAGTCTCAAGAGTACAGTTCTTGGGGACTGGAGTGATGGCTCAGCAGTTAGGAGTACTTCCTGCTCTTTCAGAAGACCTGAGTTCAATTCCCAGCAGCTATATTGGGTAACTCACAACTGTCTTTAACTCTAACTCCAGGGGATCTGATACTCTCTTCTGGCCTCTGTAGGTACCTGCACTCAGATGCACATCCCCCCCCACAGATACACATGCATAATTAAAAAATAAAAATAAAATCTTAAGATGTTTCCTACTGGTCAGCTATTGGGAGATATGCAGAAATCACATAGATGAATGAAACACAGGGTTTGCTTTTTTCCAGCAAAGGAGATAGCCTTGACTAATTGTTTGATTCTCTAATAAGGTGAATGAAGTAAGTGATGCGATAGAGACTAAGCAAGCTGCCAGAGAGGGCAGGGGTGGTTAAGCCATTGTGAAGCAGAATTTGATTCTGTTTACCAGGACCCCCAAGAAGTGACTGGAATGGGAGAGGATTTTATACGTCTAGTCAGCAATTACAGAGCATCAAGCCTGGGGACATAGCAATGAGCCACAGTCTTCGTCTTCCTGGAGTTTAATGTCAGACAGAGGGGACGGATTGTGGATAAGCAACCACAAACTGAAAGACATGCAGGTGCCCAGTGGGATGAAGGTAAAACAGCGGGGGAGAGTGGGGCTTGAGCGAGGCGAGAAGGCAGAAGGCCCAAGATGGTTGGTCTTTGTCTGAAGCCAACAAGAAGCTGTCAAAAGGGTTTTATACATTAAGTTTGCACAATGGCAAGATCATTCAGACTTGAAAAAGAGAACGGCAGGAGTAGAGGTGGAGATGTTTGGGCATTCCCAGAAAGAGTGATGTGCCTGAGCCCAGCCTGGTCCAGGAGATGGAGAGCTGTGAGGATTTCCTGAGCGGTGTAGGACATCAAATTGATGGGACTCAGCAATTGGTGATATACTGTGTTGAGGAGAGAGAGTCCTCAGGGTTAGTTCCTGGGTCTGTCTGCAGTCGCCATCGCTGTTTCCTAGACAGTTTAAAACAATGGAGGAAGATGATATGCCTAGAGCCTGAGTTACCTATGAAACATCAAAGTGGAGGTGTTGAGTCAGTGAATGAATTTATGGGGCTTGAAGCTCAGAAAAGAGATCTGGCTGGAAGTGAAAATGTAGTAATGATTGACACACAGACTTTAAATGAAGCCGTTGGGTACATGTAATCAGCTTGAGAGACCAGCAGAGGAGGAGGGTCTAAGTCAGAGGAGGAGGGTCCAGGCCAGAGGAGGAGGGTCCAGGTTAGAGGAGGAGTGGCCAGAAGAAATTAGAAGTGGAAGCCGAGAAACCCCAAGCAGACCTACCCAAAGAAAGCTGTAGAGGCCATCTGTCAAGTGCTACTGAGATGTCTACTAAGAGTAGCTCTCAGGACCCCTTGGTATCTATTGGATTCAAGAAGCTACTGGCCTTCAAGTACTTCTGATGGAGTTGTGGGAGCAGAGGCCACACTGAAGTGCAGGGACAGGTGAGTGAAGGCATTTTAGAAGGGTCACCTGGCAATGAACTGGGGTGGTCGGCCTATAGAAATCTTTACAGAAGTCAGGTGAGAGATGCTCAAATGCAAGGAGCCTCTCAGTGATTAAGAGACATGAATCTTCATATCATAGAGAATATGATTGAAAATGGCCTGATGAGGCTGTGCCTGGGAAGCAAAGAAGAAAGTGAACAGGAGATAGGAGCGTAGGATTGTCGCAGGGAGTGCACTGAAATGCCATGTCACCACACATTCTTGTTCTCATGTACTCTTCAGAGGCCCCCAAGGGCCAATTAAGGATCAAATCTAAAGGAACAAAAATGAGGAAGTGCTGTCTCTCAGGTTAAAGGAACTGGTCTTTGGAGCAAAAATACTAAGACAAAAATCTGTCTTTAAAGCCAGACTTGATGGCATTCCTCTGTAATCTTGGCACTCAGGTGCCCGAGGCAGGAGAATCTCATGTTCAAGGCTAGTCTGAGATACATAGCCAGACCCTGTCGCAAATAAAATAAAATAAAATAAAATAAATTGTTTTTACCAATTACTCTCTGGGTGGTAAGTTTCTAAATATTTCCGTAGATTAAAAAGAAGTCGGAAAAGCTGGTATGGTGGTGCAAGTCTGTAACCCACCACTGGGGACAGGCAGGTCCCTGGGGCTCACTGGTGAGCCACTCCAGCCTGCTTAGCAGGTTTCAGACCAGTGAGAGACCCTGTCTCAAAAGAAAAGGTGCACAGCACTAGTTAAAACCCAAGGTTACCCTCTGGTGTCCACATGCATACCTGCACATACATGTACGTATGAATACACACATATACGCACATGCACAGACAAGACGGACTTTTTCAGAAATGCTGTAGTATGAAAATAAGGTTAGGATGAAAAAGATGTGGAATTTTGAAAATCCAGTTTTCTGCAAGGAGTAGGTCTTTCCTGGATCCCTGAAGGAAGAAAGGAACAGCGGCAAGTGGCAGGCTGCCGTCAGTCAGCAGTGCCTGGAGGCAAAGGTGTGTGGGCAGTCCCTCAGGAGAGCTGGCTAGGAAACAGAACCCCTCAGCGAGCACTCGGTCCCCAGCTTGCATGTTATGGTGGTTAGAGCCCAGCACAGCCGTCTGTCTGGTGATCAGTCTGTATCTGGGCCGCAGGGAGAGCAGGCCTTCCCCAGTCTCAGCCCCCTCTTTCCTGCCTACTCTCCCAGGCAGCCCTCTCCCAGGCAGTGCCATCAAAAGTAAACAGCTGGCCTGAAACAGAGCTGGCAAAGCAGATGAGCTTGTATGTCACCACAAGGCTGTTAACACCCACAGCTGCCCTGGTGTCCTGAGTGTTGACAGTCAGCCCTGGACCAAGCTGATGACGTATACAATAGCTACCCCACAGCTAAAGGCCCAGAGGCTCTGTAGGGGCTGTGCAGTGTGGGGATGGAGGGATGACCCTGCTGGTAACTGCCCCAGTCAGTCTGCAGGAGTTGTTACTAGAATCTAAGTGAGAGATGTTCAAGTGCAAGAGCCTGGAGTCTTACAATGATTAAAGAGACATGGGCCTCAGTGTCAAAGAAGGAACAGTTGAAATGGTCTGACGTGACTCTAAACTGTACGCTTTGCTCCGGGGCCCCTTCGTTCTCTCCGTCTGGGAGATACTTTCCTGGGCAGTTGCTATGCTGTGAACACAAGCCAGGAAGGCAGGTCAGGTCAGCATGGGATGCTTGGGATTGTGGAAGGGCAGCCTGGTAGCAAGCAGGTGAGATTCCTGGTAGCAAGCAGGTGGGAAGTCTGCTTATCCCCCTTTGGACTTGAAGATAGGATGTAAGGAACCTGAGGAGGGAAAGATGAGCCTCATGGGCAGGGCATCAGATTTCACACCGTCTGTCTCCCTGGGGCTTTCCCTGTCCTTGCTCCTGGGAGCCATGGACACTGTGTAAAGGCTTCTCGGCTCTGGAGGATCTGTGGAAGCACTTCTTCCATGTGCAGGGCCCACCAACCACACTAGCCTGTTTTCCCAGACCCCCCACTTAAAACAGAGATGGGGTAGATATGAGTGTTATCTTGGTATCTCAGAACAGGGTTAATATTGTCTCCACAGCTTGAACTTGGCTACTCTGGGCTGTGGTGGGCAGACAAGAGCTCTGGGCTCTACCCTGAGTAGCTAAGCAACCTTGAGCAGGTTACCAGTCCTCTTTGAGACTGAAATTTCTTACCAGTACAATTGGACTAAACATACCATTGCTACAAGGTCATGGTGATTTAGCTCCTAATAATGAGAAAGAGCTCTGAACTTGGATCAGAGAGTCCAAACCCCAGCTCGACTCTTAGTCATGGACAGGCTTCACAGGAGGATGCTGTCTCTTTGACTCAGTTTTCTCCTGTGTACAGAGGGGGAAGAGGAGGCCTGGTCCAGGTGACTCCCAAGGATCAGGTACTCTTTGAACAGCTTTTATGGTACCCTTATTGCTTCACCCTCTCTCAGTGGGATTGTCTTCAGGGGAGAAGACTGGGCCTCAGCCTTTCTGTGTTGGGTTGTAGAATGCTTTCTCGTTCTCTAGTCCTTCTGAAATACCAGAAAGGGGAGTTCTCTGGGACTTTACCAGGAGAAAGGTGCCTCACCTCCAGGTTCACCAGCACCCCATTTTTCAGACTCAGCATCCAGGAAGGACAGATCACACCGGCAAGTCTGCTGTCATATTGGGTGCATGAGCCAAAAGCCACCCTCCTATAGCTCAGGATCAGGAGCCTTCTCCTGCTTCCCTCTTAAAGAGCTACTAAAGACACTGTACTAGGTACTTCTCCCAGAAATTCTGGAGAGAAAGGAAAGGACAAGGGAGATGAGACAAGCCAGAACCTTCTTTTACACTACTAGTTGGATGATTTTAGACCGGACTTTTTAAAGAATGCAGCTAATATTGAGACATTAACTTGTATAGCAAGATGCTCAGTTCTTAGCAGGAATCTGCTCAACAAATTCTGTTTAAAACTGAACCTGGATGTAGGTGCATTAATGGGTCACAGATGGGCAAAGGTAATGAATGTAATGTTCCCTCCAGTCCCTTGGAACTTATAGGAGAGAACTGGGACTGTTTAAAATCCCTAACTGATCATCTCAAGCGAAAGGTAATCTTCTGTCTACCCTTGGTTTTGTACTAACATCCTTGTCTTCTGTGTGGTTGGAGGAAACCAGGAAAATATGGCTCTAATAAATGTCCGTCTGCACTACCAGACATTGGGATCTGGTGAGCCAGCAGAAGCTAAAGCAGGTAGGGTGGGAAGAATAAAAGGATCCACAAGCAGTGTGTCCATGTAACTTGGAGAGCAATTGAGCTCTTGTTACGGGGATTCATTCTCCCACACCTATAAATGGTGATCAGCTGGTCACAGTGTCTTCTATATACTAATGCCTGGTGTAAAAAGCAGGCATCCTGCATGCATGATAAATGGGTCAGCTCATCCCTCCCCCCAACCACCATGAGTGTGTTGTGTGTGTCCACTACAGAGTGGAATCCATTCGGTCAACATTGCAGCATATAAGGAAGAGGAAGTGACTGCAAGTGGCAATAGGCATCATGATTGATCTGGAGCCTGAGCTTACACATCCTGGTCTCAATGACTGGACTTTTCCAGACACCAGAATTCAAACTGTTTCTCAACTACCCTTCTATCTGACCTCTGGCAGATAAGCTCCAGCACCCTGCTGGACCACATATTCCCAGGGGTTTCCTTTCTAGAGAGGTCACAAGGTCATCTTGTTTTGTCAGATGTTAATAGCCTATATTGGCACCAACATAGACTTTTGGCTTGTCTTGATGCAAGACAGAGAGTTGTTTTGGTCCCTTGGTACTGGCCACCTGATAGTTCCCTGAGAGCTCAATGGCTTTCAGCCCTGGCTGCAGGTCAGTATCTTTATAAGATGATAGTGGAGCTGGAGAGATGGTTCAGTGGTTAAGAGCTCTGGTTGTTCTTGCAGAAGACCCAGGTTTGAATCCCAACACCCACGTGGTGGTTAACAACTGTCTATAACTCCAGTTCCAGGGGATCTGATGCCCTCTTCTGTTCTCCGTAGGTACTGCATGACACAGGTGCACTTACACACATGCAGGCATAACACTCATACATATAAAATAAAAACAAATAAATATTTAAGAAAAGTGGAAAAAAAGATGATAGTGCCCTAGTCTTACCCTGAACCCCAAAATAGGAACCCAAGGGCAAAGCCTGGCAGCTGGCAGCTTTTTAGGAACTCCCCAGGTGATTCCACTGGTAGTCAGGATTGAGAACCACCGTGTGGATGAATCATGGACTTTGATGGTCAACCTCTGTTCCTCCTCCTCCTGGTGCTGAAGCAGTGTGCTTCTCAGTTGTCTCAGCTGTCTATCCTCAAACACAATTTGTATTCCGATCATCTTTTCTAGTCTGTTCTGTGAGCTGATCTCTATACTAGTCTTGGTCTCTGCTTTATTCTATGGTTATTCACTTATTTATCCATGCAACACTTAATGAATGTGTACTGCACTGCACAGCCTTGGGCCAGCCTCTGAGGACCTAGCAGAGATCAAAGCATACCAGGGGGCCTCTCTTCAGGAAATGTCCAACTGTTCTGCTGGGATCTGCCATGTCTGTCTAGCTCTATTAATATGGATATTATTCGGTTTCCTCTAGAAGTACATTATTGATTCCTTCTTTATTTTGTCTCATTCTTCCTCACTCCCTAATGAAGTTTGTATCCTTAACATCCTGAACCCAAGAAAAGCTTTTGCTCATGGACAAGTAAGTCAATGTAGTTAACTAGCAATGGACACTGTTTTGTACACAGGTGTCCCCAACTTCTGTGCTGAAAAAATAGGCATGAGTAGATTCCCATCAGAGATGAGAGACTACAAGCACACACCTCCCATCACACTGTCATAGTTCAGCCAGGTGAATAGTGGTTTCCCTTGTTGAAGGGAGAGAGGACAGTTTGCCTTATGCTTTGCTCACAATCATCAAAGAGTTTGACTCACTTATCCTTGCTTCTAGCAATGCTCGGGAATTGTGGCTAGCTGCACCTTTAACTAGAAGAACAAATAAACCTCTACTAAGATAGTGGTTTTCAAATATTGACTGTGAGGTGTTTCTTCCCAATTCAGGGGTGGTAGCTCACACCTGAAATCCTAGATAGAACTCAGGAAGTTGAGGAAGGTAGATTACTATGAGTTTGAGAATATCCTGGGCTGCATAATTCTGGGTAGCCTGGAATACAGTGTAAGACTATGTCTCAAAAAAAAAAAAAAAAAAAAAGGAAGGAAGAAAAACAGGAAGGAAACTATTGCTTCCCTTATTACCTCACATTGATGAGGATTCCTCTGAAGCATTGTTGGAATTCTAATAGTTCCTTTATCTAAAAGCAATTTGGCCTGTCCTATATATACCAAAGCATCTTTCAGAGATCAAAATATTTGGTTTTAAGTCATTTCTCGATGTTCTAAATGTGAAAGGGGTTAGAGGTTAAAGGATGGGATGTGGCCAGCCCAGGCAGGTCATTACGGCAGTGCAGCAAGGGGACCAGAGATGGGAGCAGGCACCTGGGGGTAGAGGTGGGCATCCGGGGTAGAGACAGGCATATGAAGGTAGAGGCGGGCTCTTCTGCCTTTTCCCATCATGCTTCCTGCTCTCCCTTCCACTAGCCTAAGCATAAGCAGGGGCTTATGAACCGTCATTGCATCCAGGCAGGTCTGGTGATGCTCTTCCGGGCTGCTGGTGGTACAGAGTGCACGGTCCTGATATGCTTAGTAGTAGGACAGCAACTGCAGGTCTATTGCTACATTTGTGGGCAGTCCAGTGAAGCTGACAAGTGTCCAGGGGCTTCAGAGCATCCGTGCTCAAACAGCCTCTGCAGACCTTAGTCTTCAGTACAGTTTCTTCTCCTTTCTGTGTGACTGCCATCCTCTCCCAGGTCCCAGGACTAACTCATGGCCAGCTGGATTGGGCCAGTGCCTACTCCTCGTGACATGGTCCCACACCCCTACACAGTCCTGAGGCTCAGGCTAAGCCTGGGATAATCAATGGTCATCCACATCACATTTTTCTGAGCAGGAGAAAAGGGAAGACAACATCCTTCAATCAGGAATCTATGAATAAAGGGCCACCCACCTCATCTTTACTTCAGACTCAACACAGCAGTGCTCAATAGGGCATGTCAGTGAGGAGAGCAAGGTCGGAATTGGGTAATGGGAACCAGTTTGGGATTCCTAAGCCTGACCTCAGGAGTCAGTTCTCAGCTACTTTATCACAGGGGTGGGCAGAAGGCAAACCCAATTTAGCCATATTTGTGCATATTCACCAAGGCAATTGATCTTTGGTGGGGGAAGGAGGCTGGTAAAAGACATAAATTTCATCCTCAAGGGATCTTGTGGCTCTGGCTTTAAACTCCAGCTCAATCTGCTGGGCTTAGACTCTGCCTGGCATTCCCCACTTCACGTGCCCAGTGGAAACTGCTAATGGGGTCAGAGTCAGTTCCATGGCTCACCTCTCAGGCTTTTGCATCTCTCACTTCAACACACAATGAATGTGTATAGTGCCGCCTGACACTTCCAGTCATCTCCGGATTTGGAGATGGGGTGGGGGTAAAAAGAAACCTGCCCTCATGGTCCAAACTAGAGAGCCCAGTGGTGCTCCTGAGACCTACTGGGAACACATTTCAGACTAAGAAAAAGAGACCTCAGATCTATAGGTGGCTTGATGAGTCTACAGTGGTTACAAAGTACTTTGGGCTCTGTGTCTTTTATTTACTGGCTTACAGCTGTAGCAGATGAGGCCAAGGGATATGCCCAAGATCCCACAGCTGTGGCACATTTGAAATCCCAGCCCTGCGCAGCACACAGGATTTCGAAGCTTGCACACTCCCCTGCCATCATAAAAGGCTGCATAGAAGCCACCCTGTAGTCCTGGGTCTTTGGGTATCTATGACTAACTGCTTGCTATCTCTGTTGTCGGTCAATTCTGCCTCAAGAAAGCTTCTGCCTAAATGTTAATATTTATCATTTACAGCGAGCCACTGCCCCCTTTCAAAGGTGAAAACAGTAAAATTTATGACAGGTGTGCTATCAGATCCCAGAGGCACATAAAAGCAGAAGAGAGTGCCTTAGCTCATCCATCTGTGGAAGGAATCCGTTTGCTCAGAGATCCGGGACGCCTAGAACGCCGTAAGCATGGACCTGTGGCCCGGTGTTTCCCTGATGGGACTGTTGCTGCTGCTGCTGGGACATGGTGAGTGTGCCATTCAACTCAGTCACTGATGCTCCGTCCTTCTGGTGTCCTTGATCACTAAGGCAAGGAGTTTAGGAGAGGAATGTTCCCTTCTGATGAGAGGAAGCCCAAAATGTACAGTGTGAGCTCAGGAAGGCTCTGCGCCCCTCATGGGATGGAAGGTGGCAGCTGCCTGCAGAAAGACTGTAAATGCAGGTGCCAAAGGCTGTGGAGTGAGGGCAGATCTTGGGAGAGGTGAGAAGGACGCAGACCGTGGTGGGGAAAAGAGCCATGTGTGCAGAGTCATCAAGATTTCTATTTTTTTGTGCTGTGTGGTCTTAGAAAAGTTCCTCTACCTATTTGGACTTCATTTTTTCCATCTTTAAAGTGTGGGTGGGGGCTGGGGGACTGGGGATGTAGTTCAGTGGTAGAGTGCTTTTCTCACAGTGCAAGGCCCCATTCAATCCTCAGTTCCTCAAGAAATAAAATAGAATGGATCTATCAATATTAAGCACATTTTGATCATGATTGATTATTGTGGGCTTTGTTTTTTTTTTTTTTTTAATGTAAAGGACAGAGGAAGGCAGATCAGTATGATACATTCTAAAGATGTCCATATGTTTTAGTTCTGTGAAACAACCTACTGAACCTCATGGGCCATGAGCCGGGCTTCACATGCCTCGGGATGCCCACAATTGTGAACAGGTGTGCCTCTTCCACACGCCTCCTCTGCCTCATTCTCCCGTGGTATAGGAAGGCAGAATCTTTTAAACTGAAAAAGGTCTTGCGCATGACCTTCTGTCCTGTCCACAAGGGAGGCCTCAAGGTGAGCCCCTCCCCTCCGGCAAAAGAAGGGAGGAGTTACAGGACTGCCTGGGAGTCCAGAGTCCTCCTGCTCATCTGGGGCACATTAGTGGCCACAGTGACTCTCTGGAGAGGTGGGTAGTGCCAACTCTGCCTACTACACAAGAAGACTGCGTTTTTCTGATTGCTAATGAGACTCAAGAACTTTTCGTGCTTATTGATTACTGAGTTACTCTTGTGAAGTGCCGGGTCAAGTCTTTCCACTTATCTCTAATTTCCTCTTTTCCCATTGAGTATTAGGAGTTGCCTGTGTTTGCTGTTCACTGGCTCCTTTGATGGAGGGAGATATATACATATACATATATACATATACACACATTTATATATATATATATTTTATATGTATATATATCTTGCAACCATCTTTTCCCATTCTGAAGTCTGTCTTCCTACTCTATTCATAGAATGAGGATGAACAAAGTTAATTTTGTGGAGCTCGATGATGAGCACAGAAATGAAACCAGAGGCTTAGAGCTTGCTGGAACAAGTCTATAGTTTGCCTTTGGTAGAGACTCAAAGACTTGCAGGTGAGTGGGAAAGCTTGACCGTGGAAGAGGGGAAGCCTTCTGGGCTACTTGACTGTGGGCAGGCTGGAGGCACGCTACGTAGAATCAGGGTGTCTTCAGTGACTCTCCTGGATGTGGGTAGTATTTGGTTTTCTCTGGTTGGTCCTGAGTTGGAAGCAGGTACAAAACATTTAAGAACAAAGGGTGTGGTTTGGTGGCTGTGGATGATGCTCAGAGTTCTAATGTTTATATATTCAGACTTGATTCTGAAGAACATGAATTTAAGATGTTTTTCTAGAGTTGTGCTTTGTCTCTTATTTAAGAACATCCACTTTGATCATAATGTCTATATTTCTTTCTAAAAACTCTCTCTGCTGTTCCATTTCAGTGAATTTCAACATATCTGGGGTTGACTTTTGTCAACAGTGTAGCAGAGGACCTCAGTTTTATATTGTTTTCTGTGCAATTACCCAGTTTTCTCAGAACCATTTACTGAAGAATCATCACTGCCCAAGGAGCTGCCTCCCTCACCAAGGCTCATATGTACTTTTGTTTCAGGACCCTCTTTTTCTTGGCTAGCCCCTACTGTGCCAAAAACACATCTTCTTAATTCTATAGCTTCATGAGTTTTATTTATCTATCTATCTATCTATTTACTTATTTTGAATTAGTCTTATTATGTAGCCCTGACTGTCCTGGAACTTTCTACTTCGACCAGGCTGGCCTCAAACTCACAGAGATCCATCTGCCTCTGCCTCCCCAGTCCTAAGATAAAAGATATGTGCCACCACAGCCAGAAAATTCCATCATTTGAAAAAAATAAGTTCCTGTTTCTTTTCATTCTGAAGTATCTTGGCTTTGAATTCCCATATAAATTTATCAGCTTGTCGGTTTCTACTAAAGAAAGCCTGATGGGATTTTGATAGCGCCTGCTTTGGAGTCTACAAATCAAGTTGGGGAAGAGAGACATCTGTACAATACTGAATCTTAAAAAGGGGCTGGAGAGATGGCTCAGCAGTTAAGAGCACTGGCTGCTCTTGCTGAGGACACGGATTCAATTCTTAGCACCCACATGGTGGCTGTCATCTGTCTGTCATTCCAGTTGCAGGGAATCTGCCCTCTTCTGACCTCTGTGGGCATTGCATGACAGAGTTGCACCTACCTACATGCAAGCAATACACCTGTACACATAGAATTATAATAATTGTAAAACCATGACTTTATGAGCTACTAAAGATTTTAATATGTTTTCAGTCTTGCTCATATTTTGTCCAATTTATTCTCAAGTATGTGATATTTCATGGCAAATGTATGGCAAATGAATTTAAATTTTTTTATTTTGAAGGTGCTTGTTACAGGTACATAAACATAAAATTGATTTTTTTTTTGTTGATTTGAGCACAACTAAATTCTTATATTTTGTCTACTTGATCTTTGGAATTTTCTGCATACATAATCTGGCTGCCTCTGTCATTTCCTTCTCCGTGAGCATACCTCTTCTTTCTTGTGTTTTTGTGTGTATGTGTCTGTGCTCACAGACACTTTATCTCTAATTTCTCATAGACGTGAAGGTTGAAGGCATCTTTATCTTCTGAGCTCTAAAGAAAAATAGTTATGTTTTTCATCAGCAAGTGTAATGTTTGCTATAGACTTTCGGGGTTTTTTGTTTTGTTTTTTGGGTTTTTTTGTTTATTTTTTTTGGTACACTCTGGGTATCTCTATTCTGAACATTCAAAATCTGAAATGTTCCAAAAATGAAAAGCTTCTTTTTGGGTAGTATTAGGGGGAGGTCATTTTGGATTCTGAAGAAGCACTTCTGACCCCAGGCATTTCACACAAAAGTTACTCAACCTACACTTTTGTGAGACTAAGATAAAGTTCTATCTTGTTCATGGTTTGCAAAAGAAAATTTTAAAAATTGTTAAATGGTATCTAATCTTTCTCTACATTTCTTGAGATAATCATGTAGTTTAATCTGCTAATCTAGTGTAGTGAATTTATACTAGGGCCCAAGTTTGTTCTGTCTCTTTAATCTCTTTAAATCTACACACGTTCTTTAACCTTTTCGTTCTGTTTTTATTCTTTTGGGTCAATAAGAAATCTAGGTGTGTGTGTGTGTGTGTGTGTGTGTGTGTGTGTATACCTTAATACAGATCTGTCCAGTTGGTTGTTATAGCATCCATGTCATGTGTATGGAGGTCAGATGACAATTTTTGAAAGTCTGTTCTCTTTCCACCATGTGGGTCACAGGGGACTGAACTCAGGTAGTTAGGCTTGGTAACAGACACTGTTACCCACTGAGCCATCTTGCCAACCCCCAAATTTTTTCTTTATGGTTAGAGTAAAATTGAATCCTCTTTGACAGAAATGCAACTTAGAACATGTTATGTCTTTGTGGTTGTTTCAAATTAGGGAACACCAGTGATGTTGGTAAATCCCTCATTAGTAATATTAAATTTACTAATTCCCTGAGGTGTGATCAATAAATTACCTATAGGGAGATCTGTGAGACCATGTGACTATCCTTTTCCCAGTGGTTTTAGCGTTCATGGGTGTTTCTTACTTGACTTACTGCCATGTTGGATGTAAATGGTGGTTTCCTGTCATTCCCTCCCTCCCTCCCTCCCTCCCTTTGTTTTCACTCCTGGGCATTGAACTCAGGCCCTTGAGCATGTTAGGCAAGTGCTCTACCACTAAGTTATATTCCCTAGCCCTATTTTCCACCTTTTAAAGTTTTGAGACAGGGTCTCACCAAGGTGCCCAGGCTGCCCTTAGCCTCAGAATGCTTCCGCTCTAACCTCTGGAGTATCTGGGTGACACCCATGTGCCCCCACACCTGACTCTGTCTTCTAATATTAGTTGGCTTTATTTGGTAAAAGAATCTCTTTTCCCCCTCTTTAAAAATATTTAATTGAACCCCCTTCTTCCGTTTTCACATTAAACGGACTTCTAGACACCCTTGTTAATCCACATGTGGTGACGCAGGCCACTTTTCATTTCCATACCCATGTCATTGTAGAGTGGCCGGCCAGTGGGAGCCCTTTCAGTGTGACTCCTGTGTCATTGTTTATATTCAAGCCCTTTTAATCTCTGTGGCATAAGACAATCCATGCTGACTTCATATTTCTCCTCTCCTATGCCTGGAGTTAAACATTTAGAGACCAAGGCCTGGGTGCCAATAATATGTCTTGCTTCACAGTGTTATTATGTCTGAGCCCTTTTGGTGACTCAAAGAAAGGTAGTTTTTAAGAAAAAAACTACAACGAATGTATACAGACGTCTTTCATTTTAGTTAGAACTGGGCTGTTCTATCCACTGCTTTTCCCCTCAGTGCTGTCCGGCCACAGTACAAAGCTGAGCAACAAATGCTGAGTTCTGTAGTATGTACAAGATGATATTGGAGTTGTCATGGAAACACTCCTCACAGAAGATGAAGTTCAAAATTTCTTTGCCATTTTTTTATTCTTTTATCCTTAGAATGAGCCTTACTTGGGGTACCTAATCAAAATATTACGTTAAAATAATTTGAATTAATATTTTTCTTTCGTTCCCTCTGTATGATTATATAACTGACAAATTATGTGTCTGTCCATATTCAATTTATTTTTTTCTTGTTGATTTACTTTATTTTTTGAATTTTTAAAACATTAACATAGTTCAAAAGTCAAAACCATATGAAAGATGTACTTAGAAAATTCTCATCCCTTTCTCTTGCCTTCCTATCCCACTTCTATCCCCGTTGTAACTAATTTCAATAATGTCACATCCTTTGCTTTCTTGAAACTTTATATTCATATTTTTCTTTATACAAAAAGATCTACTGTCCTTTTTTTATTCCTACTTAACTGTACATACTGAAGTCACACTCTTTAAGTTTGGAGATCAATTTTTTCCTAGTTGAAGAATATTCCATATCATACCACAAATATTCCAAAAGTCTCCCAATATGGGCAGTTATGTTGTTTTTAATATTTGCTAATATACATATCATGAACAATCTACATGTCTTTTATTTTGAGCATATACCTTAGGATAAATTCCCACAATTAGTATTTCTGGGTAAAAAGGTGAACACATTTATGGCTCAGTTATATAATTACTAAATTTCCTCCCATAAGGATCATATTGTTTTGCATTTCCACTAGCAACACACACAGACACACAGACACACACACAGACACACAGACACAGACACAGACACACAGACACACACACAGGTGCCTATTTTCCCACAGCTTAACAATTAGTATTTATCTAAGTTTCAGAAGTTCTGCAAATGTCATAGATGAGAAATATTTTAATTTTCTCATTACAAAAGAAGTTGAGTATGTTTCCATATTTTAAAGGACTATGTGATCTCAGAATTCCAACAAGCAATGGGAAATGAATAGTTACTTATTCTGTGAGACAAAGGCCTTTGATATAGCTATGTGTGTTTACATTAAGGAAGTATCTGTAGCTTTCTATCTTATTGAATGCATTTATCAGGAGTGCACATGATTTTATTAAAGGTTTTTATCAGCAACAATGAAAACAATCAGGTGATTATTTGCCCTATGACCCATTATTATGCTGACTTACTGTAATAGATTTGATAGCAACTACCAATGCTTTCCTGGGTTAGAACTAAGTTGGTTGTGATGGGTTTCATTTTCTATGAATATTTGCACTTAGTCTGCTAGTGTTTGCTTGGTTTCCTTGTTGTTTCTTTTGTTTTGCCTATGTGCTCACAAATGAGACTGAACTCTAATTCTTTTTCTTTCTATCCTTGCTGGAATTTGGTATTAATGTTATTAATTCTTATCAAATGAATTTGGTAATGTTCCTATTTTATTTTCTAGAATAGTATGTAGTAACGATGAAATTTTCCCCCTTCAGTATTTCGAATTTTGGCAGAGTTTTCTACTGTCGATTTATTTTAATAGTAGCAGACTTATTCATAGTAACTATGAATAATTATTTTTCCCCTTCCCTTGAGACAGTGTCTCATGTATCCCAGAGTAGCCTCAAATTCATTGTGTGGCTGAGCCTGGCCTTGAACAATGGCTAATTGTGCATGTTATGTGCATGTGTGTATGTGTGTAATGTACTTGTGTGTGCATTTATCTAGGTACATGTGCACATGTGTGTGCATGTTTGTGGAGACCAGAGGTTGATGTTGAGTGTCTTCCTCCGTTGTTTTTCCACCTCATTTTTGGGGGGGTGGAGGGGTCTTTTTGAGACAGGGTCTCCATGGGGCTGCAACTGGCCTAGAGCTCACTATGTAGACCAGACCAGCTTCAGTCTCACAGAGCTCCACCTGCCTTTGCCTCCTGAATGCTGGGATTAAAAGTGTGCACCACCATCTCTGATTTCCCCCTCAGTTTTTGAGGCAGGATCTCTTACTGACCAATTCAGCTAGGCTGGGAGGCAAATGAGCTTCAGGGCTCTTCCTGCCTACAGCCCTCCTCCCCGCCTGCTACTGGGATTACAGGTGTGTGCTGTGCACCTAGCTCACCTGGGTGCTGGGGATCCAAACTCAGATCTTCTTGCTGCATGGCCAGCTCTTTACCAGCTGAACCATCTCCTTAGTCCCAAAAGGCTAATTTTAGATCACTTTTAAAATCATATCTTCTGTTTTCATTTCTTCAGTATCTACAGCTCTGTAGCCACGCCCCTCCTTTTATACTATTTTATTACTATTATTCATTATTATCATTGTGGGGGTGCTTGCCATGGTGCCTGTGTGGAGGTCAGGGGACAACTTTTAGGAGTTGGTGCTCTTTTTCTACCTTGTTGGATTTTTTGGTGTTTGTTTTGAGACAGGATCTCCTGATAGTCCCCCTAGCTGACTTGGAACTTGCTATGTAGACCAGGCTGGCCTTGATTTCATAGAGATCCTCTTGCCTTTGCCTCCCGCGTGGCGGTAAAGGTAGGCACTACCACACCTAGCTCCTTTTTAAAAAATTATTTTTTCGCATATTGCTTGCATATATGAAGGTGAACGCATGTTGTGCAATGCCCACAAATGTCAGAAGAGAGCAACAGATTCTCCTGGAACTGCAGTTACAGATAGTTGTTAGCCACCATGTAGGTTCGGGGAATTGAACTCTGATTCTCAGCAAGGGCAGCCAGTGTTCTTAACCACTGAGCCATCTCTCCAGCCCCCCTTTTTTGGTTTTGATAGTGATTATTTGGGACTTTTTCTAATCTCCTTTTCCTGTCTTTTGGCAGTGCTGGGATTGAACCTGGGTCCTTGGTATGTTCAGAATGTACTTTACCACTGAGTTACGTTGCCAAACAACTAACTCCCTTTCCTTTGATTTACCTTATTAGAAGTTTGTGAACTTTAACATTTTTGAAGAAATCCTTTTTGGTTGAGTTATCTTCTATGTCATAGTTATTTTTGATGCATTTTGTACTAAATCTTAGTGACCTACAGCAAGGATTATTGTATTTACTCACAATTCACTGGATCTGCAATTAGGGAAGTTTTCAGCAGGGACATCACATTCCTACTTCACATAGTATCATCTGGCATCGATCTGGAGGGTCTAACATGACACGTCTGGGTATTTGACATTGTTGCCTGAGGTGCCTTGGTCCTTTTCCCTTCTGCCTCTGTTTCTATATGTGCAGCCTGAACTTTACATAACACAATAGAAGCCACAAGAGGTCTTCTAATACCCAGACATCAGCACCTCCTGCTGCTTCTGTGGGGCTTGCCTCAATTCAAAGGGAAGAAGACCTCCCAGTTGGAGGGAGGACCAAGTCACACGGCTAAAGCATGTGCAGAGGGAGGATGTGCCACAGCTGGAACTGGGGAGATGGCTCAGTAGGCAAAGTGCTTGCCACTCAAGTATGACGTCTAAGTTAGGATCCCTAGCACCACATAAAGAGCCAGGCACGGTGACAACCACCTGAAATCTCAGTGCTGCTTAGGCAGAGGTGAGAGGATCTCTGGGGTTTGTTGACCACCTAGTCTTGCTAAGTCAGTGAGTTCCAGGTTCAAAGACAGACCTGGTCTCAAAATAAATAAAATAAATAAGGTAGAGAGTGATAAAGATACCTGATATCAACCTCTTGCCTCTGTGCATCTGTACAGACATGGGTACACACACGTGCACACACACATACACGTTCACATGCATATACCACACACAATAAATCCATGTTGTATATTTTTTTCCTAGTCTATTACTTTCTGTGAATATGTCTTGTTTAGTCTTCCTGAAATTGTGGCTTGACAGGTTTCATCTGTTGTAAAGAATTCAAAGCCAACGGATCTGTCTTTTCTTCTTCAGTGCTAATGAACTGTTGTTTGGCTTTCTCCTCTTGCCTCTGTTCAGTGCTGTTCCACCATCACCATCTTTTTTGGTACTTACTGTAATTTATTATAACACACGAAGCTTCTTCGTTCTTTCAGTTGTATCTGATTTGTTGTTAAAACTGATGAAGAAAGATTTTTGAAAACTGGTGATTTTATTTTTCAAATTTAATTTACATTTAATTCTTTAGAAAATGCATTAAATATAATTTAACTTGATACATCTTATATTACTATTTTATATCAGTATATTATGTATATTAGTCTTATAATTATGCAAATATAACCTAATTTTAGCTTCTTTTCAAAGAATGTAATATTCTTTTCAAAACAGCATAAGTACTGATTCCAGTACACAAATCTTCATGCTGCGTCTCTGCTTGATTTTCTTCATGCTAATTCTCATGCGTTGGTACTGTGCTTCTTTATACACTTGGTTGGTTGTTTTTTTTTTTTTCATGTTGTACACACTTCTTGAAAATCTACTTATGATATTTATTGTGGCCTAGACTAAATTAGGTAACCAACTTCAGAAAAAATGTGTTTGTTTTTAGACACTGAGACCACTTACCACTGAAAATTCACTTCGAACTAAATTCATTCCATGAAATTTCCTAGAACAGTGCCAAGGCAAACCCAATGCTAAGCTTCCACATACAGCTCCCCCTGGTCCTAGAGGAAAATGGGTTCCAGGACTCTCTCAAGCCCGTCGTGATTCAGAACCTGAGGGACTGAAATAAACTCAGAAGAGCAGAGAGGGCACAAAGGGAGGAGGATGCGCATGCCCAGAGGCGTGGCTCACCACCACCTGCTGTGGGATGAGGAGCCTTGAGCAGGCTGGTTGAATGGGCCTGATGTCCTAACTAGAGTTGAAGAGTTGCATACACCAGGAAGTTGAAATCCCAGCACAAGAGGATCGGTAAAGATGATCAGTGTCTTTTGGCTAAAATAGACTTCTAAGTGATTTCAAGTCTTTTCTTTTACATTTGCAAAACCTGGATCCTAGGGGGCTGGAGAGATGGCTCAGTAATTATGAGCACTGGTTGTTCTTGCAGAGGACCCAAGTTCAATTCCCAGTGCCCAGATGGCAGCTAACAACTAACTCCAGTTCCAGGGGATCTGACACCCTATTTTGACCTCTGCAGGCACTGCATGGCACATTCATATGCATAAAAACAAATGCATTCATATGTATAAAAATATTTAAAAATGAACCCTATAGAGGTTTATGGCTTGCCCAAACCTAGCTGGATTTGCCATAGTGAGAAGTGGGGTACTATGAAGAGGCCTTCCACAAGTGGCCTGATACGGGTGGCCTCTTGAGCAAGATGAGTCCGTCTTCTTCAGTGTAAAAGGCCTAAAGAGACAACGTGCCTGTAACCGAGGTCTGGGCTCACAGGTACAGGCACAGCAGCGAGTTTTGTGTGTTGTGTTTGCAGTGCTGACAGTTAAACTTGGGATCTTATACATGGGGTACTCGGTCACATTCTCGCCCGGCAGCAGAAAGATCAACCTGTTCTGGAAAAGGCCAAAACATTTCTCCTGCCTCAGGGAACAGTTTCTTCCTGCATCTCTGTGAGGAAAACTGTCGCAAGACTCCTTTCCTTTAAGTCACAACCATCCTAATGGGGAGACCCTGTGCCCACCTCTTACACTTCCGTGAGACGCCTCTTCTCTTGGGGCTTCCTGGCCGTTATTCTTTCTCTCATCAGGTGTTGAGAGATTTCTAGTGGCCTTTTTGTCCTGACCCGAGGTGGAGCCAGGAGTGCTCATGGGCCCAGGAGCTCAGGAGGGGTCAGAGTTCTGGAGGCAAGGGACTGCTTGTTCTTCTTTCCTAGTGGATTCTCTTCCAGAAACTGTTCTTTCCTAGCTCTGGATCTGCCTCAGTTGTCCTCATGAAAATGTTGAGAAAAGGGCTGGGGATGTGGCTCCATAGCGGAACACTAGCCTAGCATACAGGCCAAGGGTGAAGCTGCAAGTGAGCTTTGAGCTTACCCCATGCTGTGAGGATTGTTTCCCTCTCTCTGAGTACAAGTACACGATGTTGGATGTGTGTACAGAGTGGGTGGGGGAGATATATACTGGTCTCTGTCCCAAGTAGCTGGTGGTGTCTCCCTTTGGCCATTGGCACAGGACACTGGATATTTAGATAAGATTGGTTTGGGACTTTTCAAATTACTTTAATGGCTTTCATGATCTCCTCAGACTAGAGGTTGTGTCTATGAGAAAGGGGTGACATTAGTCATGATAAGTTATCCTTTGCCATCCTGATAGCCATCCTACACTGACTGAATGTAAGGGCAGATGAAAACATTGATCCCCTAGTCATAGCCACTGAATTCATAGCAACTCAGGGATAACACATCATGTTAGTGTTCTTGTTGCTATAACAAAATGCCCGAATGAAGCAAATTAAGAGTGTAACGATTTATTGTAGCTCATAGCTTAAGAAGGTATAGTCCATTCTATGGTGAGACAGAGTTCCTGGCAGTGGGAGTGGGTGGCTTGGGCTCCTTACATCTCTGTGGATCAGGAAGTAGAGCCTCCAGCTGGAAATGGGTAGGCTCTATCTCTGAATGCTCTCTCTGCAGCCACCTACTTCTTCCAGCTAAGTCCCACCCCTAAAGTTCCATAACCTCTCACAACAGCACCACTGGCTGAGGACCAAGTGTTCAAACAGTCTGTGGAGTATATAACACACACAATAAGTTGCTTATGATGCTGTTTCCAAAAGCCTGTAGCCTCAGGGAAAGTACCAGACTAGGTTAAGGAGAACTGAAGGTTACACATCACTCTGTATCTTTGACAAATTCTCCTAGATCATAGTTTTGAGTCATCAAATAAGGTGATTTCAGAGACCTGTCCCTTCTTCTAGTCTAAAGTTCAGAGACAGGTATTCATAGGCCCATGCCAGCAGGCCCAGAAAGGCTCTCTGAACTTCAGTGTTACCTTCTGCAGAATGTCACATGACTTCCCAAGTACTGTGCTGGCGAAAGGACGTTTGTATTCCCCAGAATTCTGAGATGGGAACAGTGGTCAGGAGTGATTCATAGTTTTCTGAGTCAATACCCATAGCTAGTCACAGGTGGTACTTGTCACAGGCCACCACAGTACCCGTAGGGCCTGTGTGTAAATGAGAATTGACAACCACGTAAGAAGCACAGAATCACCCAGAGGACCTACTTACAGTTCCATAGGACACAAAGAACAACACTGAGTGACCTTGACCCTCCCCTTCCCAGATCACCGCACAGCTCAACGCTTAGTGGATGGCAGTGCAATTCAAGCCTGCATTTCTTTCTCTGGTCTGGTCTCTGAGCCTGTGAAAAAATGTCAAGAGGATTCTAAGTCCTGCCTCTAGAGTTGCTGTGGGAACATTACCCTTTTTGTAGCACCAAGAATTGAATGCACACCAAAGTGTGACCTCAGTTCCACTTTTGTTGCCCTTGACCGTCCAACCTGCTGCCCAGGGACACACCTTCCTTTTATTGGAAGAGATGATCGATCCTCTGTCCCGTGCACAGTTCTTGCTTACACAGCACCTTCCTGTTCTTTGATCTTCACAACAACTCTGGGAGGAAAGCAAGGAAGCTGGTCTCCATCGCATTTTATAGATGAGGAAGTCAAGAGACAGAAAGATTAAATGCTTAATCAAAGGTCACCAAATGGGGCTGTTCTTCCTCAAGGAAGGGATGGAGGGTGGGAAATTGTGCTCCGGATACAGCATAAGGGGGTAAACGTCAGGGAATATGTAAGTTAAGCTGTGTGCTGTGCTTTAATTTGGCTAGTAAAATCTGTGGCCAGCTGCTAGGCCAGCACTGATGGGTTGTTGTCTCATAGAATCAGGTTCTCACCTTGGAAGGACATGAGCGCCACCCAAGGGGCTTCTATAACTGCTGATGCCCAGAATACCTAGGCAGTACCCAAGCCAATCAAACCTGGAGTTTTGGGGTCCAGACAGCAGGGGAGAGGTATCTTCAAAGCAGGAGCCTGTGTAGATAGTACCCCATCAAGACCTGGTGCCATAATGGCCCCTTTGTGGCTCCCAACCCCAAAGGTTGCAGTTCTGACTTGGATGACTGATCTCTGTGAGATCTGCTACTCAGAGCAAATACAGGTGTTTTTCTCTTTCAGTCCCAGCTGAGTGGAAAAATACATGTATTTTTCCCTTACTGACCTCACTGAGGTGGGAGTTTTTCTGGGAGCTGAAAGCCCTTCATAGGTCCATGAGCCCCATGTTAAAATAACTTTCCAAAAGGGAAAAGTTTCTTTGGGATCCTGTAACAGGTTCATTGATGTGACAAAGGCTTTGATGATTTCTGCCACAATGCCTCAGGCACTGGGGGAATACACAAGAATTATCTTCCTGGTAGAAAGCAGAGGATAGAAACAGAGCTAATGTCCCTCCAAGAGTCAGCAGGGACAGGACAAAGGGCCATAACTTTTCACATGGGTTTTCAGGTCTGATTATTTAATATTTTAATTGAAGGCACAGCCTCCCAGAGCAATTATTATGGAGATTCACACCATCCAGTTTAAAAGTGGCCTCTGGAGCCTTTAGCTGTGTGAGCAGTCTTAGATCACTAAGATTGAAGTTATGGCTATTTATAGCTACCAATTACAGAGCCTTGCCATGTGTCATACACTGCTTTTTTTTTTTTTATTCTTTGACAATTTCATACATGTATATGATGTATTTTGGTCACTTTAACCCCTATTACACTCTCTCATCCCCCTCCTCCTCGCACTGAACCCCCTCTTCCCAACAAGTCTCCTTCCTACTTTCACGTGTGTTTTGTTTTGTTTTGGCGAGCCACTGAGTTTAGTTAGGATTGCATGGGTGGGAGATTATTTACTTGAGCATAGGCACCTTCCCAGTGGCTGAAGAAAATGACTCTTCCTCCACAGCAACCCTTAACTGCCAATAGATCCCCAGGGAAGTATGTGACCTCACGAGCCTCTACCTCTTTAAGCCTCATTACAACTGCACAAGGCAGACAATCCGAATTCTAGAGGTCAGGAAACTGCAGCTGGAGGAGGTTGACAAGACCCAGGGTGTCTCTTAGCCTCTGTCTGAAATCCCCAGCCTCCCCAGCGTCTGCTTGGACCGGCATTTAGGGCAGCCTCTTCTTGTTCGGGTGTCTGCAGCTGTTCCACAAAGGGACAGTGCATGTGCTCTGGGCTGGTCCTGGTTAGGGAGCTGCATGGGAAGGCCAGCTCTCCCAACATCCACCCTGCAGGTAACTGAGGAGTTTCCTAAACCCTTCTCTGCTCCTTGTTTCTAGACTTCCTCACTGTGTTTAACATAATATCTGACTGTTTACGTTTCAGGACACTGTCTTTTCTACGTCCTTCCCCTCCTTTCGCACTTTCTTTAAAATCAGCAGTTTTACTTTCAAGTCTAGCCCCCCCCCAACCCCCCACCTACCCCCAAGGCTATTGCTAGTCACTAGAGATCCACCCTTCTATTTCACCTGGATGACTTCTTTCAATACCAGTCTTGATCAGAAATTAGTTGGCAAACTATGGCCATGTCTGATTTATGGGGAACTCGTGAACTAAAAGTGACTTTTTACATTTTTAGAATTATTTCGTCATAATATCCAATTCCATTTGAGAAGATTGTCTTTTTTCCACTGCATCGCCTCCATCTCATTATCAAAGATTGGTTGACTGTATTTGTCTGGCCTCTCTGGCCTCTCTATTCTATCCCATTATCTGCCTTTATCAATATCACACTGTCTTGATTACTGCTCTGAGGTAAGTTTTGACATCAAGTTGCATTGGTTCTCAATTCTGGGTTAGCTATTTGAGGTCTTTATCCTCTCCACGTAAACTTTAGAATCAGTTTTCTGATATCCACAAAAATTTCTAGTGTTTTATGTGGTTGTTAAAAATAGAAAGGAAAAATATCTTATGATACCTGAACATTATCTATAATCAAACTGTAGTCTCTGTACGTGAGGTTAGTACATTTACATATTGTCTGTGACTACTGTTTTTCACAATATTGAAACTGTTAACAGAATTGAATAGTTATATCAGAGAAGAGACTTTATAGTTGGCAAAAAAAAATATGGACTAGCTATCCTTTATAGAAAGCATTTGTCAGACCTGGTCTAGATCTTGGGCTTATGACTCACACCTAGTTTGTTGCTTCCAAACATGACCAAATAGCTAAGTGGGCTAGATTATCTCTTTTGAGTCCCTCCATCACCAGAAAACATCATCTTTAATGTTGCTTAACATTTCTGGGCCTCACTCTGCTGTCGGTAAGGTGAGATGATGACATTTATCTCATATAATAGACATAAGGATTAAATGAATTATTTTATGCAAGTGCCTGTTACATTGAAGCAGCAACTACCATTTATGTTCCATTTGAGACCTGAACTCTCCGCCCTCCTAATTCATCTCCCCACTGCTCCTGGAGTGATATCACTTTAAACTCATCTCTCTAATAATTGGTGGTGGCTCCCGGTTATCCCTGGCATTGTGGCTTTGCTGTCTAGTTTCCGCCAGTGTCTGTCTTCCTTGCCTACTCCTTCTCTACTCTCCAGCCACAGGCCCCACGTTCCAGCCTTTCCCAGCATTCCACACTTGTCCCCACCTCATTGCCTTCCTGTCATGTCGCTCTTTCTGTTCAGAAAAACGACTTCTGGGAATTCAGTAGCGTCAACGAGATCTGGAAGTGGGTTCCAGCCACTATTTCTTGAGAAAACCTCCATTTGGGAAATGGGAATTTGGCCTCTCAGTGGGCAGGAACTGGAAATAAAAATACCGCTTCTCTTCGATTAGCTCTCCATAAGTTATTTTCAGGGTCCAAAAATGAAGCTTAGAAGACTAACAGAAAAGAAGCCAAGGTCTGTGCCCTAGGCCAGGTTTGCCTCTACCAGGGTCTGCTGCTGTTTAGGAGTTCTTTCTCTGATGTCACTTACAGTGACACAACGGAGAGAAAAAGTCAGAGGAAGCAAAGGATCCAATCCGGGACAGAGTATCAGGACAGAAACGCATGGTGTATCTGTCAAACAAAACACCAAGGTTAGGTAATGATAAAAAAATGCTCTGACTAAAATATGAAAAGGTTGCAGGTTACAAATGATGAGCACACTGATTGCAGCTGAGTGACACGCATGTCTGATTATGGCCACAAGTGTGCAGCCAAGTGAAATCACATCTGACAGTGAGAGCGGCAGCACTGTGGCGATTCATTGATCTAACTTTGCTTTATTTAAGTCAGTGCTGACTTTACTGTTTGCTTGAATTCAGTGTTTTATGGGAAAACTCACCTTACACACTTAAAACAAGTCATTTGTCATATGTAAATTGTATTTTTGTAAAGGAAAGCTGTATTTTCACTTAAAAATAATAAAGGGGCTGGAGAGATGGCTCAGTGATTAAGAGTACTGACTGTGCTTGCAGAGGACCTGAGTTCTATTCCTAGCACCCACATGTCAACTAACAATTGTCCATAACTCCAGTTCTAGAGGATCCAACACCCTCTTCTGAGCTCTGTGGGGTTTGCACATTAATGAATTTACAAACGGGAAAAACACTCATACACATAAAATTAAAATAAATGAAAATTTAAAAACTTTAAAAAAAATAGAAAAGCAAGACTTTAAAAAGGTAAGCCAATAGCAAGCTGGGCTGGGGTTTTCTTCATGGTCTCCCAGCATATCTTTTCTTCCCCTTTGCTTCAGCAAGACTCCTTGACAGCTGTGCCCTGGTGCCTAGCACAAGCATGACTGCTGAGAATCCCTTGATTAGTTCTCTACAAACCCACCACCGTTCAGACCATTCTAGCAGTCCTCTGCCTTTCCTGCTGTGTCCTAGCCTCAAACAACGGTAACTGTCTGTCATTTGTCAACCCTGAAGGATTCTGCAACCTGGTCAGGAAACAGTGAGGCACTCCGTGTTCTAATGTGCCCGTGCAGAGCATAGAGTGACCACTGCCCCTCTCAGATAACACTTTTTCTACCTCAACCTAGGGAATCTGCCCTAAAGGGTTATGTTAATGGAACATTGCCCCAAACCATGAGAGCTAGAGGAATAGAGGCTGGGTTTTTCTTATATAAAGGACATTACTAAGCTGGCCACATAGATAATAGGGCTAGGAGGAAGGCCATGAAGGGTACAGATTTAGGCCAGAGTTAATTCTGACTTTGAAAAAATATCTAAATCTTGACGGGAGGGGACTCAGTCCATAAAGACCTGAGTTTGAGCCCCTCAGCAAGAGACCCTGTCTCAAAAGATAAGATGGAGAATGATTGGGGAAGACACCTGACAACATTCATACACACATACACACACACACACACACAACACACTTGAGCACACATACGTGAATATATACACACAAAACTAAACTGGTTCTTATTTATGTATTTTTATTTATCTTTTAGAGTCCACTCAAATCTATAGCTCTCCTGGAGAGAACACATTGGCAAGGCAGCCATGGTCAGAGGTAAGCTTTTGCCTTGGTAGGAGGTGTGTGTGGCTGTGTAGGGAAGGTGGGATCCTTTCTAGTGGGAAAACCTAAGTTTCCGAGCAGGCTGGTTCCCCCTCCCCTTGAGGCTTTGATGGTATGTACCAGAGGAACTGGACTAGCTGGGCTGCCTGGCAGGGGGTAACCATGGCTCCTGGAATTTGGGGCTCATCATCCTTGCAGACTGAGTGGGTGGTTACCAGAAGTGTCCCACAAGCATTATAAATGGGCGTGTTATCACTGTAAACCTTGAAGCAGATGTTGTAAGTTATCCAAAGGCATCTGGGGTGAGGTCTTCCCAGAACATCCACAAGATAAGAGATGAGAGTAAATGCTGTGTATCTCTTACTGTAATCAGTAATTCGAGAGAATTCGCTTATGGAAGTAAGGTGTGGTAAAGCGCTTCATGTACTGCCTGCTTCGCTGGCACTCTCTCAATTTCCCAAAGCCTTCCATGTTGCTCTCAGATGCAGAAGTGGCTCTGGATGCCTAGCTCCAGCCTGAGGAGGCCCACGGGCCTTGCAGGTTCAGCACTGGCCACCATGTCCCTCCTCTGGTCTCTGTAATCCATCTGGGTGTAGGACACTCCAATTTGGAGGAAACACAGGAGTCCTCTGGTTTCAAGTTTACCTAGTTTTCAGAAACAAATATCTCCAGTGCCTCATATTTTTTCTTGTGTGCACATGGAAATAAAAGAGGAAATGTAGGTAATAAAAAAATTCAGCATTGAATTGGCTTTTGGGCTGGGTGTGATAGATCTCTGAGTTCAAGGTCAACCTGGTCTACATAGGGAGTTCCAGGCCAGCTGGGGCTATAAGACTGAAAAGACTCAAAAAAGACTGAGGAAAAAAAAAAAAAGGCAGCATTGCATTAACTTTTCAATTTTTAGAATCAACATTAAGTCCTCAGTTATTTAATTGGGGTAAAAATTTCCATAACGAAAGTTGGCATTTTGACTGTCTGGATATACAGTTCGGTGGCATTAGAGCATTCGCTGATGTGCAAACACCACTATCCATCTTCAGAACGTTTTGTCATCCCAAGAGTTCATTTTAATTTTCCTTCGTCCTGTGTCTTCCTTCTCTACCCTACCGTTCCAAGACGTATGTGCATACTACCTGCTGAAACTCTCAAGAGACATATGTTACCTTTCACTAGAGTAAATAGAAATGGAGCTTGGGAGAATATGACTGTGGGTGGGCAGTGTTTCTGGACCTTGAGTCTGGACAGACTAAGCACGGGGTCGTTTCTACACAAAGCATTTGAACCTGCAATGCTTCCATACAAGGAAGTTGATGTTTGGTTTTGGTTGCAGACCCTGAAGAATTTGTCATTCCTGTGCAAACCAAAGAAGCTAGGGTTCAACATGCCTTCTAGTTCAGGTATGTGTCCCCTGGCCATGAGCAGAAAAGGTCTGGCCTCTCCTCCAGTATGGCCAGCAGAGCCTCTATCCCTCAGCCTCTCTTCCTCTTGGTCATTCCATTCTCCCTCAGCCCTCCATTCTCATATTTCCTCTTCAGTCATTTCTGTGGAGGGACAGAGTCCAGGATACCACTTAAGGAGGAAACCAACATGATTGTCACCTGTGGAATCTGGACTCCCTTGAGGGTCTTCCTGCTTCTGCTGTGTAATCACTGTAGACATTCTAGCCATTTCTCCCTGCTATGGGCTAGGTTCGCCTAGAGCCTGGACTCTATGAGCTAGCTTTCCCTGTTAAGTGACTGGCTGGGTTTGATGGTTTTATATATATTCTGTTGTACTGACTTGAATAGGTTTTCCACTTTGGCTCATTTTTCTTACTGTTCCATAAAGAATTTAGGTAGAAAAATAAACTGAGGCACTTTTTAAAAAATGGCATCTTTTGGAAGTTTATATTTATGCATTTTTGTTTATTTTTATTCTATGTGTTTGAGTGTATTATCTACATGCATGTAAGTACACCCATGTTGTACAGTTCCTGCAGAGGTCAGAAAAGGGTGTCAAATCCCCCGGAGCTGGAGTTACAGATAGTTGTTAGCTGCCATGTGGGTACTAAAAATTGAACCCTAGTCCTTTGCAAGAGCAGCCAGTGCTCTTAACCTCTGAGCCATGTCTCCAGCCCATGTCTCCAGCCCCAAGGTTTACATTTAAATGCCTCCATAGCACAGCCAGAGAATTTAGCCAATGGTTTAGTAGGGGGATGTAACTTCTAAAAGCATAGGTCACTCACATGGGTCAAGGAGATTTCATGTGTGTGGTTTGCATATAATTTGCATACAATATTTCTCTGTGGTCACAGACTTTGAGTACCTTCTATGGGGTTACAGGCTTGGGGAGCTCATGCTCAGGTTAACCCCAGAGGAAGGAAGCCTCTTTTTAGTATGTGTCCTGGGGTTCCCAATAAGTGCAGGATCTTGAGTTTTCCAACAGACCCGACGTTAGTAGCTATGCTGGGGCTGCAGGATGGGGGTCTGTTCCGTGTACCCCCACAGGGCATTCTCTGCCTACATCATGTGAATGTAGATCTGACCTTGCCACATGGGTTCTTGTCTTCACAGTCCATTCTTTGAGACCTTCTGACATTAAACTTGTGGCAGTCATTGGCAACCTGGGAACTGTAAGTATTTCAAATTCTTGGCTGAGGGGACAATTTGGTACCAGTGACACCATGAATGAATGAATTGATATCTCAGAAAAATATTCCAATTTGGGCCAGGTACATTATCTGCAACCCCAGCACTTAGGAAGTGGAGGCAGGAGGATCAGAAGTTCAAGGTCATCCTCACCTACATATTGAATTAGAGAACAGTCTGGGCTATGAGACTCTCAAAAAATATTCCATTTGGTAGAGAGCCTTGTATGTGTCAAAAAACATTCTAAAATGCAAGTGGGTCTAATTAAAAAGAAATCAAATGAATGCCTACATTTACCTCAGGGTGGAGAACTTTTGGAGTTTCTCATTAATACATTAAATCGAAGGTAGGTAATGGCCACCTATTGTATTTATAAAGAGCTTGGTCAGGTTTTACATTTTTATTGTTTGTTGTGCAAGCGCATGTTGAGTGCTGAGGATAATCCCTCCTATCTCTTATCTCCTTTCTCACCTCTCCCCTCCCATTAGTCACCTTTGTTCTAGAAGTTTTCACTTCTACTTTCATGTCACACACACAGACACAGACACAGACACAGACACACACACACACGATTTTATGTCTCTATAAAATCTAGGGACCACAGATGAGAGAAAGCATATGCCATTTATCTTTCTAAGAGGGGTTCAACTCACTTTGTGTGATTATCTCCAGTTGTATCCGTTCTCCTTTGAACAACATGGCTCCATTCTTTACATAGTCCCCTATTTGTGGACACCTAGGTTGGTTCCATAATTGAGCTGTTGGAAATTGTACTGAAATAACTATTGCCGTGTAAGTATTTCCGTGATACCCTGACTTGGAGTCCTCTGGGTAAATATCCAGGAGTATTGTAGCAGGCCCATATAGAAGATGAGTTTTTAGTTTTCAAGAAGCCTTCATACTGACTTCCATATTTATTGCAAAATTTGTAAAGCAATCTTTTGAACTTTGTATTTATAGGAAAAGGGGAAGTTCATATCTGCTTTACATGTTTTTTTTTAAAGAATGCATTGATTTTAATTTTTAAAACTTATAAATTGTGATAAATATGTATAATTTACAATCTTAACCATTCAAAATTTAGTTATAAGATTCAATACAATGTAAATACAGGAAGTAGTGACAAGAAAAATGTCTATATTCAGTAGAGAAGAACCCCTCACTTCCCCACCTCCTCGCCCACCTTCCTCGCCGTACCACCCTCCCCTGCCCCCGTGATTTTCCCTTCCTCTTTCATGTCTCAGATATTCTGTTGCCTTCCTTCTCCACTTCTTTAAAGTCCCCTTTTCTCCCCCTTTTCTGGCATTCTGGCTGCTCCCCACACTCTCCTAGACATCAGGACACTATCTCCTCCCATGGAGACACTCGCACAACACATCTGTGTTTATTGCTGGTCTTGCCACAATTCCAAGGAAATGGCCTAGATGTTTATCAACAGATGAATAGGTAACAAAAATGTGGTACATGTATGCAATGGAATTTTATTCAGCCACAAAGAAAAGTGACATGGAATTCACAGTATAATTGATGGAATTAGAAAATATTGAGGTAACCCAGACTTAGACAAGTATCACATTTTCTCTCTCATATGCAGATCGAAGCTTCCATTTTAATCATTTTAACTGTGCAGTTCAGTAGTGTAAAGTATATTCTCAGTGTGTAAACAGTCTCCAGAACATTCTTCATCTTGCAAAACTGAAGCTCTCCACCCATTAAATAACAACTTATCATGTTTTCTCAGCCCCTAGCAACCACCGTTCCACTTTTTGTTTCTATGAGTTTGACTAGAGACCTCACATCTGTAAAATCATACAGTGTTTGTCTTTGTGTGAGTAGCTTATTTTATTTAACATGATGTTTTCCTGAACCAGACTCTTTAGTAAAGGTGAATAATATTCCTTTGTTTGGATGGATATAGCGTACCTGTTTATTCATCCATGGGTGTTGGGCTGTGTCCATCTTTTGGTTGATGCCAATACTGCTACAAACATTGATGTACTAATAATATTTTCAAGACCCTGCTTTCTATTCTTTCAAAAATATATCCCAAAGTAGAATTATTAAATTATATGCTAACTATACTTTGATTTTTTGAGGAAGCTAAATGTGCTGGTTTGTGCTTGCAAATCCAATACTTAGAAAATAGGCAGGATCAAAGCAGGTTTGAGGCCAGGCTGGGATATATAGTGAGATACGGCCTCAAAAAAAAAAAAACAACAGAAAACAAAAACCTTTACTTTTTTGAGGAACCGCAGTACTGTTTTTGATGGGAGCTGCACAATTTTACATTCCCATTAACAATTCAGTTTCTTCATATTCTCAACACTTATTTACTATCGTTGTTTGCTTGCTTTTTAACAGGCATGAGATAACATCTCCTTGTGGTCTTCATTTTCAGTTTTCTAATGATTCGTGGTATTAAATATCTTTTGTAGGCTACTTGTTCATAAATTCTGAGCGTATGTTTTGTGTAACCATGCAAGGGAAGGGGGTGAACAGGGCGAGTCTTATCTGGGGGAAGAGGGCTGGAGGGCCAAGGACAAATTTGCATGATCTAATCAGTCCTTCCCTCCCCATCCCACCTAACCTGGACTTGACAAGGAGCAGCTTGCAGCGATTCATGTCCCCATGACCCCAACTGAGCAGGATGCTGGTCACCAGGTCCTCTTTCTGTGTCCCTCACAGCTGACTCAGAAGGATCTCTCTCCTCCAGGCTCTTCCTACTTCCCTTCCTGCCCTCACTTCAGCCTGTGCTCTCTCAACTGTAGCACTTTCTTCTAGGCTCCTCCACAGCAGTGCCAGTAACCTAAGTGATCCTGAGACCCCTGATCCTGTCCCTCCAGCCCTCGTCTTGAAAAACCAACCTCTCTGAGCTTACTCGAAACACTCAGGCTTGCCATATTTATGAATCCCACATCTCCTTGAACAGTGTGTAAAACTGCCCCGATCTAGCCTTCCCTTACTCATTGAGAACTGTAGGTGACATGAAGGTAGGAATAGAGTGAGGCCAGAAGAAAGGTGTAGAGGCGGACTTTTAACGTGAGGAAATGGCCTTGGGCCTGGTGACATCTGACCAACAGAGCTTCCCCATGCAACTGTCTGTGTTGGTAGAGGAAAGGAAACTCACCACAGGAATGATGTGAAAGGAGAGATGGGAATCAGTGAGCAAAGATCTCCTGTTCAGATGGCAGCTGGCCTTTGCTGAGTCTGTCAGTACACACTGATGCTGACACTTCAGGTTCCTGTAGGTGTGACCTACTCTCTGGAGGACTCTGATCTTCCCACTGGAGGCGGGAAAGTCTCCACGGAGGCAGGTTTCTGTCAAAGCTCTCACAGGCTTGCCCCTTTCAGTCTTCTTCTGAGAATGAGTGCTCCTGTTCATGAGTGGTTCAGAACTGACCTTGCCTGCTGCCACTCCCTCCGCTCTTCCCGGATGACAGTTGGGACCTACAAGGCTAGAATGAAGCACAGGTCAGGATGGCTTCCACCCTCCAAATCCTCATCAGCCCATAGCCAGGCCCCTCTGCACTCAGGATCAGGTTGGAAGGCCCAGCCCCTTGCAGGCCGCCCTCTGCCTGCCCTGAGAGCCTGCCATGCAGCTAGATGGGTTCGTGTGTTAAGACCAGCAGGTGAAAAGAATAGAAAATGGTGAACTGGAACTCTGAAAGTCATTCACCGTGACACTTTTGCTTTTGAGTGTCTGATGGTCTCTGAAACTAAGACATACTAGTTTAATTTTTTTGTATTTTTCAATATATATTTTTATTGAATTTTGGTGCCTTTCATACAATACATCTTAATCATATTTAGGCCTCCTCCCCTATCTGCAGCCTCTGATACCCCCCCACCAAATTTCATGCATTCTATCATGTTAAGGCCTGTTGAGTCAAGTTTGTATCCCCAGATTTCCCTCGGTGTGGGTTCATCCTCTGGAACCACGTCAACCGATCTAGAGCCACTCCCTTAAAGAAGACCAGCACTCCGTCAGCCAGCGGTGATCAGCCGCCAGTGCTGCCGCGGCGAAGGCTGGGGCCTCCTGCCCTTTTCCCCAGTTCTGTGCTGGGTTTTGTCTGGTTGAGTTGGCATGGGTCTTGTGCATGCTGTCACGGCTGCCGTGAGTTCATCTGAGCACGTTCCAGCTGCCTGGAAAGCTGTTTCCTTGTGGTCTACCACCCTGGCTCTTACAGTTTTCCTGCCCCCAATTCCGCAGTGGTCTCTGAGCCCTGGGTGGGTGAGGTTTAACATAGGCGTCCTCTCCAGGGACACACACTTTATTTGGGATTCTTTATAACACTTGTTTAATCGCCTTAGATCTTCATTCTCTCTCAGAAAGTTTTACATAAGATATCAAACAATCATAAAATTTATTTTCAAATAATGCTTATGATACATGTTCTATATAAATCCAGATATACAGTCTAAAAATAAAAGATCCATTCATATTTTTTCTTCAGCCTCACCTTACACATATGTGCGCACACAGCCCATTATATAGCAAATCAGTGCATAGGGACATATGTGACACAGAAACTGTAAATAGTATCATATTGCAATATTTTATCTTCAAATTCTTTTATATTTTTGTTTTGCACACTTAACTTTCAAAGACATTTCCCTGCCAAAAAACGAGAGGTTCAGTCCACTCTATTGACTTCTCTGGGGGCACAGCCTGTGTCTTACTTAGCTCAGGTCTCTGGGGTTCTAGGACCTGTCAGGCATTGAGAGTTGAAGAAAGGAAAAGGCAGGCAGTGGGAACATGGACCCAGGAGTTCTCACGACCGCCCCTCTGAGACCCCCCCGAGCACCTGCTACCTCCTGGTCCATCCTCTTGCTCTCACCACCTTCCTTCTCCCTGCTTCTCGTTATCAAAATCTCCTCTCTGAGGGCAAGATATGTTGTCCATCAACTAACTACCAGAAGCAGCAAATTTGTGGTTTTAAAAAACATACTATCTCTTTAAGTCAGTTTGCTAACACCGAAACCAGATTTCGAACATTTGTGTTTCCAGTGTCTGTTGAAATATGAGATATGCTAGCCATGGGTCCCCTGCCCCTCAGGCAACCATCAACTCAAACTGGCAGAAAGTGCCCCTTCTGGTCTGGCACGAACTGTCTAACTTGCACAGCCTGGGAGGCCTGCTCCCCTAATAGCCTGCCTAACCTACAGCCCTGCGTACAACCTCTGACTTGTCTTGTTACCTTTCTCTGGAAGATCCAAGTCCCTCTCATTGACAGTGAAGGGCTTGGCCCCCAGGGAGAGTGATTTCATGATTGGCCTGTACTCCCTAGAGGGCTCTAGAGATATGACCCAGTTTCATGGCCTGGCCAGGTTGGGGCTAGTGGCTAGGAGAGCTGTGCTCTTTGGAGCGGGCTGCAGGCAGTGAGGGCATAGCTGTCTATCTGTCACCACTGCACCTGGCATCCTGTCTGCAAGGAATTTCGACAGGTGTGTGTGTGTGTGAAATATGAAAATATTAATAATAGCTAATATTTGCTCAGTACTTTCCATGTCCTGGGCAGAATTCCAAATATCCCTGGGAGTTTCCAAAGTTCGTAACTCCCTCCCCAGGGGTGGGGTGCTCCTTTCTTACCTTCAGCACTATGACCAGGGCTTTACCAATAGGGACTACCCTGAGTTGCCCAGTATTTCATCAAGGGGAAACCAGAAACTTGCTTTATTCATTAGGAAAACATCTATTCATTCAATAAACATTCACTGAGCACTTAAATCAGCACTATTCTAGGTCCAAGGAATACCTGCTCTCGATGGCACTGACATTCTAGTTGAGAGAGAGAGAGAGAGACAACAAAGCCAACCTTAGGTTGTGGATGGCTACCATAAACCAGAATCTTTTGATTCTGTAGAGAATATAGTATGACTTATGATGTATTTGAAACTGTACTCTAAGGACATCTCTCAGTTATCCTGTTGTTAAGCTGGCAGACAAGCTCTGAGGAAGCAGGGGCTATTTCACCATAAGTGAGCACAGTGGACTCTGCCCTGTGGACCCAGAGCTCCTCTGTCACCTTGCGAATGGGTTGCTCGGACAGGCAGCATTGGCTCACAGGGAGCCGCTGTACTTGCCTCCCCTGACTAGCGTATTCACACCAAGTGTCTCTTCCAGCCTCCAGACTCTGCTGTGGTCGACACGGAGAAGCCTACAAGGTACCTATCTTGGAATATAGTGTGAACAGAGGCACCTCAGACTCACACTCCTTTAACTCCTTGCTTGATTGATGAGAAGATTAAGGACTAGAGAGTTTAGAGACTTTGCTCAAGGCGCAGGGACAGAGCAGTGACCAGAACCAGCCCAGCGTTCCCAGACTCCTGGTGGCTCCTCTGGGTGAAAGAGAACTGGGAGCACACCTCCTGTGCAGGGTTTGGACCAGAGACACTGTACTCGGCATCTCCTTCAACTTTGGGCAGGACTAGAGAGCTGGGGAGGAGGGTCCAGAGGCAGCTATTGTCCCCCTCACTAACTGCAGAGCAAAGTTGGATCAAAGTTTGTGAGTACACAGCAGCTGAAGGAAGGGCTCTGGTAGGTGTCGAGCCCAGTCTGACCCTCACGTGCTCACTTCTTCTTGCAGAACTGAGAACGAAGCACAGCAGACATGCATGGGCGTGATGACAGGTGAGTCCTGGCTTCCTAGGTCAATTCCAGATTGTCCCCATCCCTGTGACACAGCAGCAATTTTGTTAATAACGAAGCTATGCTTGTCATCTTATCACCTGAGCCTGGGAAAGGGGGAGGCATGCTCAGAAAACAGATAAGGGAGGCAGGGAATGGAAGATCACAGGCCCTGAGCAGAGTGGGAGAAGTATACGGGTCAGGATTAAAGGCCACAAGAAGGGGACCCGGGTGGCTGGACCACCGTCTTGTGGGCTCCTGCTACCCAGAACTCCAGGACTGACCTTATGACATTTTGTCTGGAAGAATATCCTGGTCCCGTCCTCCTGCCCATTTATTTATAAAGTGAAACTTGATTGTATAATCTTTCTCCTCACTTGTCATATAAATGTATCCTAGGACCAGAAAAATAAAAAATAGAAGCAAATTGTAATCCTACAATTCAGAGATAATTGCAATTAACACTCTGCCTTTCCACATACAGATGTGTGATGAATACACTATCTGCAACCTGACTTTCTTCATTGAATACTCTAATAAGTCATCCTAAAACCCTAAGTTCTTTAATGCCACTAAGTAGCCTGGTTAGCTAGCATGTCCTTTGCCTGTGGCTCGTAAGTAAGGGGACGGGCTTTGACTGAAGATCCAGACTAAGATGAGCTGGTTATACAGATGCTAGACTGAGCCAACCTCCTGCTACAGGGATAAGTAAGGGAGTAAGCAGTGCCCTGTCAAGCCAGCCTGGGAAAGCACACAAAGGACCTATGATGTGTCAGGTTCTTAGAAAGGACAGAGATAAGAATCCTGTCTCTCATCCCTTGTGACCCATCAGGAAAAGCTGACACCAGCTGTTTAACCCTCCTGTCTCCTGACTGACAGGTGAGGGGGTTTTGAGGGTTAGTATCGTAGGAGGGTCTCCTAAGCAAGACTCAAAGTGTTCACTGACTTGGTGACTATCACAGCTGTGCCTAGGTCTGGTCTTGTTTACTTTCAAATGGTAAGAAAAAAGAAATGAGGCAGTCGGTTTGGGACTGTCTAGGAAGAGGGCATGTCTTTAAACCCTGGAGCCCCCAGTTCCACTCTGTTGCTTTGCCTTTCTCCTCACCCTGCCAAGTCCAATTGATTCTCTTTATACACACAGCAATCAGGAATCCCAACAGGCAGAGGGCAGGAGAGGGGAGTCGGGGGGCAGATCTTGTACCTGAAGCCCCCAGAGGGACTTGTGAAGCTGAGAGTGACCCAGATAGGGAGAAGCAGACACCATGGCTGATAGCCAGGACTGACAACCATGGCAGAAGTGATGGGTGCTCCCTGAAGAAGGTGCTCCAGGGACATCCAGGCCCATTCCGTGTGTGATGGAACTGACCTGGGCTCAGCCTATTTGTCCTCTGATCCTAGAACTTTAGAGATCCTTAGCCCCTTGGAGGCCTCCACATCAAGCCACACTCTTGCCCATCATGGGGCCATTTTGCTGATGGAAAAAAACCTGAATGTTGGAGATAAATGGACTTTTCCAAGGTTATGTGTTCAGTAAGTGGCAGGGTCCCTGGGAACCTATGGCAGCCATTTATCATGTTCTCTACTACCATCAAACTCCAGGAGGAGTAAATAATTCCAGACCAGACACACAGCAGATGAGACAAATGATAGGGAGGTTCATGTGAAAGGTTCTAAGGTCAGGTTTGCTCACAAAGAAGCAATCTGATACAAATACTTTTAATTTGGAAAGTAGTCCTCTCTGTGACTATCAGATAGTCATGTGTTGCCATTGACCCATAGCAACTGTCTTCACATGAGGGATGAAGTGGTCCCTGTGCACACATGTATGGGTCATGTTGAATTAGGCTTAGAGCTTTTGCATACTCCACACACGGGCATGGGCTCCTGCAAGCTTGTCACGGGTAAGAAGGCCAGGCTTGGGACTATAGAGATGGCTTAGCAGTTAAGAGCACTGACTGCTCTTTCAGAGGACCTGGGTTTGATTCCCAGCACTCATGTGGTGGCTAACAACCATCCATAACTCCAGTTCCAGTGGATCTGACACCTTCTTCTGACCTCTGTGGGCAGTGCACAATACAAGTGTACTTCCACACATCGGGAAATACAAATTTTAAAAAGCCAGGCTCATGAGTCTGGGTTAAGGATGGCAAAGCTGAATCACATATGTGTTGGGAGCCACCTGAGGTCACAGAGGCAAACAACCAGCCTCCTGCAGTCAGCCCCGCTCTCCTTTATCTGCCTGCCTGAAGAGCGGCTCCCTCAAGAACAGCCCCTCTCCAGCTGCCTTCTGGATCCTACTTTCAGAAGCCTGGGGGCTCTTTTGGATGGAGGCAAAAGCAAAGGGAGGTGGGGAAGAGGCATTTCCTTCCACAACAGTCTCCCTGCTCTGCCCCCTCCTCTCTCCGGAGCAAGACACAACCTAAGTGCTCCTGACAGCACTATTTTTAGCAGTCCTCTGGCTGTCAGCTCAGGGACATGTTCTCTGTGTGTTCCCCAGAGCTTTCCCACTCTGCTGTCACTCATGAGGAACAAGGGGGACTGGAAGGCAGCCCAGAGCTCTGGTTCTAATCCCATCAGCTTCTGTCAACTGGGAGACCTTAGACAGCTTGCTTGATTTCTCTATCTCAGTTTCCCCAAGAGTAAATGAGCGAATTCCTGGAGAACACTTAACCCTGGGTCTGGCCCACCTAGGCATATGCTCATTTTTAGTTCCCTTTACTTACCAAGGTCTGCAGCAGGGGTGACCTTACATCCCAAGGCAAAATGTGATGGCTGTGCCTTGCGATAGGGGCAGTGACTCTGCCTTGTCACCGTAGGGATCAGTCATCTCTCGAGGTAACCCTTGACTCTCTCTCAGTCCTTTCAGACATCATCAGACATTTCAACCCTTCTGTTCTAATGGCCACGTGCTCTCCTGAGAGGAGTGCAGCCCCCAGCGCTGCTGAGTAAGTTGCATTCTGGTCTGTCTCTGGGGTTGTGTATCCCTGCTGGCCTCAGGCATGCAGGCATGAGGGTTTGGAGACACTGGCAAGGTCAAAGAGGTTTAAATAAAGGTCTTCATTGAGGCAATGCCCAGATACCTACCCTCTGCTAATTTTAGACCATCTCATTTTAAAAATCAGGTCTCTGTGCTTCCGGGTAGCCTTGGGCTCAGAGACTGGCAGCTGTGTTGGGGTGAGGGGTCAGTTTCCTGTACCCCCAAAATATATAGCACATTTTACTAATTGTTCTTTCTACCCCCCTGCTTCTGCACAGAGACTTGTGGATTCAGGCTAAAGATCTGGTGAGAAGCTTGAAAGAAAACCCGGTAAGAGTCTCTCTAACTCTGGTGTGTTTGGGGTGCCCGTGTTTGCCACAAGGCAGTTAGACCAAGCACACAGAGTTGACAGTGGCCCTGGTACCATCTTGCCATGATCACAGCAGCTCATGTGGCCTGGCCTCTGAAAATGTCCCTTCCACTGTAACACTCTGTAGGTGACTAGACAAAAGAACTGGTTCCTCTATATTTAGAATGGTTTTCTGTGATGGACTAAATGGCCTCTCACTTAGGGAAGTGGTTGAGTTCCAGAGAGAGATTAGTTTGAATGTGATTCCTGCACTTTCTGCCTATAGCTCTGTGGTGCTGGTAAGGCACTCAGTCTCACGTAGCCTATTTTCCTATTTAAGAAAAGGGGGAGTAATGAGAGAGCCTGCTGCATAGGATGTGTAGAGGACTGAGTGATGTACTGAATGTGCCTGGCCGGTAGCTCTCATTGGCATTGCTGTGATGATTGCTGTTGTTAATAATTATCACAATAGAGACTGGGGAGATGGCTCAGTAAGAAAAGGTGGATCCAATGCTGTCCTCTGGCCGGCAGGGACATTGCACGACACCAGCACACTTATATACATGAAGGCAAAACACTCATACACATCAAATAAAGGAAAGGAAAAGGGTGGAGAGTGGTTGAGACAGATATCCAAATCTTCTACATGTATTCTTGTGCATATACACACATACAACCACCGCTTAGGATGGAGGCCTCTGTGACATATTGCTACTTGCTTTGCTGTCTACTTTCCTACCACTTCAGATGCTCTTTGCCCAATAAATAGTTTAGATACGTTTGTAATAAGCATCCTCTGGTCTTTTGTGTTGCCCTCGTGGGCAGTATCAGATCAAGACAGGCTTTGAACAAGTTGGCTCTCACCATGCACTGAGCCTGACCTGCTGGAACCAAGGGAAGCTGATGTCCCAGCCAGCCGTGCATTTTGAAAGTTCAGGAACTACAGTGAAAGCTACTCCAAGTCATACAGAATGGCTGCCAGGGCAGGAACTAGGCCATGAACACTTACTTTCTCCCTAGCAGGAGGATCCCAGAATTTCTGAAATGATAATTGTACTCATTAACTTTTCTTGGCTGTGACTAAACACCCAGCAAGGAACAATTTAGGGAGGAAGAGATCATTTTGAATCATAGTTTGATGGACACAGTCCCTCGTGGTGGGGAAGGCGGTGGGCTCCTGAGGCAGCTGGTCACATTGTATCCTCAGTTAGGAAGCAAAGAGAGCTGAATGCTGGTGTTCCCAGGCTTTCTCTTCCTCTCTCTTATTCAGTCTGGGCTCCTAGCCCACTGGGAGTTAGAGGAGGTCTTTCCTCCTCAAACCTCTTTGGAACTGCCCAAACAGAGAGGTGTATCTCCCAGGTAATTTTAAATCCAGTCAAAGCCAGGCTTGGTGGCTCACATATGTAATAACAAGCAGTCAGGAGGCGAATGGAAGAGAAATTCTAGCAAGTTTGAGGCCAACCTGGGCTACAGAGTGAGACCTTGTCCCCAAAAAACAAAATTAAATAAATCCAGTCAGTTTAGTTAGTCATCATAATAATAATAGCAACAATGTAATTCTGCATAATAACTGGGAAGTCCTGAAGCCAACCTGGTAATTTTAAAGAAAAATTGTACTTCCAAGAAGTCATGTGACAAGTTCACACATCTAGTTATAGCTAAACTCCAAGGTCCAGAATTCGGTGTTCTCCAGCTAAACAATGCTTCCTCAGACAACAAGTTTGTTTTGTTACACAAGTAGTACTTTTCACTCTAGAAAAATCAGAAAACAAAAATATTAAAACAATCCTCAAGCCTAATACTAAAAAATAATGCTTATAATAGCTTTGTATATGTCTCCTTTCACATTTTTTCTAAGTATATCTGTATAAATTACATAAATCAGGGTGTTACTGAATATAGATGCTTTTTATAACCTACTTTTCTCAATATTTTTGGTAATGTTAATTATAGTTCCCATTATTTTTTTTTAGTTTTGTAGGGCTTTTAAATTTATTTATTTATTTTAATTTTATGTGTATGAGTGTTTTGCCTGCAGGTATGTAAGTGCATCCATGCATGTAGTCCCCACTAGGGTTAGAAGAGGGTGGTTGGAGTCTCTGAAACTGGAGTTGTGGACAGTTGTTAGCTGCCGTAAGGGTACTGGGAACCAAGCCCAAGTCCTCTACAGGAACAGCCAGTACTCCTAACTACTGAGACATCTCTCCAGCCCCAACTTTTTGGTTTTTTTTTTTTGAGACAAGGTCTCCCTGTATCCCAGCTCCTCTGGAACTCACTATGTAGAACAGGCTGCCCTCAATCTCACAGAGACCCAACTGCCTCTGCCTCCTGAGTGCTGGGATTGAGGGTGAATGCCACCATGCCCAGCCCCCATTATTGATATAATAGCCATATTGAGTTTCATTATATGAGTGTAACGCAGCTTGCAAGGCAACATATTATTTTAGATATTTATACTGCTTCCAAGCTTTCATTCCTATTAACAAGGCATGATTATACTTAAATCTTTTATGCATCCTTGTTTCCTTAAAATACACTTTGAAAACAGGACCTGGTAGTTATATGTTTATATATAGCTACTTGAGAGATTGAGGCAAGAAGATCCCAAGTTCAAAGCCTGCCTGGTTACTGAGTGAGTTTAAGGCCAACCCAGATAATTTAGTGAAACTGTCTTTCAAATATTTTTTTAAAGCTGTAGGATACATATGACTCAAGGGTAGAGTACTTGTTTAGCATACACAAGACCTTAGGCTCAATCTCTGGTATTAAAAAAAATTTTTAAGTTATGCCCCTTAAACCATAAGGATCAAGATTGCCTTCTAGAAGTTATTCCACAATAGATACCTGAGTATTTCTTTTGACAAAAGAATTAAACACATCCAAGCCAGGTAACGTGGTTCATGTCTATAATCCCAACACTCTGGAGGCAGAGGCAGGAGAATCTGAGTTCAAGGCCAGCCTGGTCTACATAGTGAGGTCTAGGTCAGCTGGGGCTACATAGTGAGATCCTTTCTCAAACCTTCTACCCTGCAAAATGATTTTAAGGTAGTGGGTATATGAAACTGAAAGACAGAAAAAGAAGTTCTTCTGGCCTAACGTCTCACCACTGTCTCTTTATTGTTTATACTTCAGCAACTTGACTTTCAGCATGACTGGAAACTCATCAATGTGTTCTTCCATAACACAAGCCAGTGTTACCTGTGTCCCTCCGCTCAACAGGTAAGTTGCAGGCTGGGAGGCTGAGAATTTCAAATACTGGTGTGGAGAGTGGTCTAAACCTGTCTGAGCATTGTCTACCGAGCTAGCGTTGAGGCTTCCTGATTTAGAATTAGGACAGGAGGATGAGTGAACAGGATGGATGGTGGGAAGATGGATGGATGGTGGGAGGGAGGGTGGGTGGACGGTGGGAGGGTGGATGGATGGTGGGAGGGAGGGTGGGTGGATGGTGGGAAGATGGATGGATGGTGGGAGGGAGGGTGGGTGGATGGTGGGAAGATGGATGGTGGGAGGGAGGGAGGGTGGGTGGACGGTGGGAGGGTGGATAGATGCTCAAGAACACAAATAGAGACAAAAGTATTACATTTGCTTTTTCTCTCCAGTATTTTCAGTGTGGTAAAATACACATAGTATAAAATTGATCATCTTAACCATTTTCGTGTATATGGTTTGGGGTAGTATTAAATACGTTTCATGTCTAATATTGTATGTTTATAGCCACTCCAAGAGCCAAGTCATTTTAAATTTTTATCTCTTGTTCTATCCATTTTCCTGCAAATGACACAATTTCATTCTTCTTTAAGGATCAATACTATTCCATTGCATACAGACAGACACACACACACACACACACACACACACACACACACACACATCAAATTTTCTTTATCTATTCATCTGTGGTGGGGACCCAGGTTGGTTCCACAACTTGGCTATTGTGAACAGTGCCTGTTAAGCATGAATGTATAGATGGCACTGTTGTATTCTGAATTAGAATCCTGATTCTAAGGGACAGTGTAGCTGGTTCATATTCTGTTCTGAGTTGTTAAAGGAACCTTCCCTCTGGTTTCCATAGTGACTGAACCAATTCATACTGCATCAGTTATGTCTAAAGATCCCTTTTCCCTCATCCTCTCCAGCATTTGTTGTTTTTTTTCTTGATCATAGTCATTCTGAATGGGATGAGGAGGAATTTCAGTGTAATCATGCATTTATTGGCCATGTAGACTTTCTTTTTTTTTTTTTTCGGTCTTTTTGAGACAGGGTCTCTCGATAGCCACAGCTGGCCTGGACCTCACTATAGAGATCAGGCTGGCCTCAATCTCGCAGAGATCCTCTGCCTCCCAAGTGCTAGGATTAAAGGTGTGAGCCACCACACCCAGCCATTTTGACTTCTCTTGAGAACTGTGTTCAGTTCATTTGACCACTTATTGATTTAGAGAATTTGTTCCTTTTGTGTTTAATTTTGTGAATTCTTTATATATTCTGGATATTAATCCCCTGTGAGATAAATAGCTGCCCAAGATTTTCTGTTCTTGTGGGTTCTTTCTTCACTCTGTTTTTTCCTGTGCTTTGTAGGAACTTTTAAATTTAATGTGATCCTATGAAGGACTTGTGTTTTTCATTTACCAATCCCTCATATCAGGAAAACAAATCAAGACATAGATAAGCTGAGTCAGTGATCTTTGGAGGAAAACCAGCTTCCTAGCTAGTGAAGAATCATTCTCCTCTCTTAATTCTGATTTCATGTAAATACTGAGTAGGTAGGATGTATATTCAGGCATAAACCCATGAGTTTACGTTGAAGTTTATCTAAGGCAAACAAACTGGTCTTCATCTTTCAGCCTTGTTGGCTTTTCTGGGAACAGGACATGAAGCATATAGCTTCATTAATATTTGTGTTGGTGTCTATATTACAGATAGTGACCTACATCTTTACTGATGATCAACCAGGTTTAATTAGTTGAAAGTGTAAGGGGTGATTGGGGAACCTAGACTATGATAATATAAATGACACATAGACTTTTGAAGAGTTTGAAGCCCAGCTACCACCAAGTTGCCTTCTGCCACTGTGGCAGACCCATGGCTTGCCTACTTCCTAACTGCTCAGCCCAACTTCCAGAGCCTCTGTCAGGTCATGAGCAAAGTTTCTTGAAGTGTTCCTTCCCTGTCATGCATATAATCTTGTCTCCTTTCAAATGCTGCATGTACTCACTGACTCCTGGGCCTCTGTCAAAGCTCCCCATCCTTAGTGAGGTGGGATCCCAGGACAGTCCTGGTGAGACTCCCTCTTCCCTGACCATCTCTTGTTGCCCAGTGTTCCTTCAGATTGTCTGAGCATGTCCCATGCAGATGGTAAAGGTTTCTGTTCTTGGCACTGCCAAGTGAAATTCACATGCTGTTTGTTTTCCCTGGGTTCTTACGCATCCTAGCATTAACTCATGGATTATGTTGGCGCATTCAAGCGTGCATCTGGGCACTGCTATGTTCCTCCATAGTCCACTCATTCTTTATCCATTCACATATTATACCCTTGTATAAATTCACCATCTTACATGCAAGCACAGCCTATTACATTTGTGATGAGCTCATCCATGTTGACATGTTTTTTTCATGATGAGTATTGCATTCATGGGTGCTTACATTCTTCCATGATTTTTTTCTATGCAATCTAATTTACGGCCAATCAATCCTACATAATTTATTGCCTTAAATGTATGTATCCTTCCTGTGCTCAAGGATTCTTGAATACAGGGCATCCCCACTGGAGACGTTTTTACTCTGCATTTTTATTCCTTAAAGCATAATTGTCCAAATGTGCTATACAGAGTTACAGGCTGGACAGGGAGGTCCCCATGTGACCTCACAGAGCAGCTCTACCTTACCCGTGTCATGTCTAATAGGCAGTATGTATAATAAAAAGGGCTTTACCATTAAGATGAGATGTTAAACCATTGTCTGGCCCTGGAATTCTCTTCTGAGAGCCTTGGGTTCCCTTAGAGAGGAATAGACACGACCCATTTGTTCTTTAGGGGTTTCCTCAAAGTCCGAAGAGTGCAGTTAGGAACTGTCCACTGCGTAGTAGCACTGTTTCATCCTCAATGGTAAATAGTGACCTGGCTCAGAGCATTGACACAGGGTGCTCTTGGGGCCTCGGTTTTGTTTATTGCTTCCTAATTAAAGTTTGGTTTTATTAATGAGTAGATTAAAAAAGAAAAGTCAGAAGAGAAAAAAAAAACTAAGGAAAAATGGTGGCATGGTAAGAAAACATAGACATTTATCCATTGCAAATGCCACTGGAAGCAGTTGTCAGCAATTTGACTGGTGTATTATTCAAGAAACCTGAACATGCCCCTATTTTCTGACTTGGTCATCACCTTCTTTGGAATAAATTCCAAGGAAGTAATTTATTAGCAGAAGTTAAGTCTGGGCTCAGGTATGTGTTTAGTAAATAGGCATTCTGAATATTGGGGCAAAAGGTGAAGTATTCTGATTCATTGGGAGAAACACACATTTTCCCAATTTCCGGCTCAAAGAGTTTGTTGCCCTATAGTAGAAGGACTGTCTGGGTGAGCGTCAGATCTTCCACCAAAAAACAGGGGCAGTTTGTGAGCCAGGTGACAGCCATTCAGAGCCTGGGATGTCTGGGTGATCCCCAATACAAATATTTCCCTCAATAACCACAAACACAGCTGACCCAGGACGAATCATACTCAGGAGATAACTAAGCTCCTCCAGGTCCCCTCTAAATGTGTATCCTGAATGTGGAACAGACGAATAACGGAAGTTTCTGGACCCAGTTCCAAGGGTTCTTGAGGAGGGAAAAATGTGATGTTTTACACTAGTTTCTGAAGAAGCTAGGTAGGTTTGATAACCAGTCATTACACCAGACTGGCTGGGCTGTCCTCCTAGGGGCCAGCCTCTCACAAAAGCAGGGGCAGACAGTGGAGACACAGGGTGCTTCCGCCTGTGCTGAAGCTGGCTGCCCTCCCTAGGATCCCCATTGGTGATTGGCAGCTGTCTCTGGAGTCCTGTCTCTGTCCCCCAGGTAACAGCCTTCTTACCTTGCTGAGCCGGTTGCCTCAGGGGACAGCCAGTCTGCAGCCAGCTGTGCTTGTCTTTTTGTAAATTATATTTCTTTTTCACACTGAATTGGTAACCAGGGGTCAAATTTAGAGGTGCTCTCGGCAGCTTATTTTTATTACATGGAAGGAGAGGAATGGTGTGTGTGCTGGGTGGGTGGCAGATGGATTTATACTTGAGTGATAGGGCCTCTCAACCCTCTCTCTACGACCCTTACTCTTATTAAAGGTGAATGTTGTGGGAGAGCGGAAGCTAGTGGAAGTTGCTGCCAAAGTGTCCAATTTGAACATTTCTGACTTGAAATCCAAAACCTAAAACCTTTTGAACATTTTGGATTTGGAATTTTGGGGATGATGAATGTTCAACTGATAAAAAAAAAAATATGCAAATATTCCCAAATCTGAAAAACTCCAAAATCAGAAACACTTCTGGTTCCAAACATCTCAGCAAAGGGATGTTTAGTCTATGCCCTGTGCAAGTTTGTTTCTTTTTTCAAAATATTTTATTAAGTTTTATTGTTTGTGTATGTGTATGTATGTATGTTTATGTGTGCCTGTGTGCATGCATACGTGATATGAGATATGTGACACAGCATCTGAGTGGAGGTCAAAGGACAACTTGAGGGAGTCAACTCTTTCGTTCTACCACGTGTGTCCAGGGGACTGAACCTGGGTCGTTAGGCTTCCAGCAAGTGCCCTTACCCTCTGAGCCATCTCATGGGCCCATTCTTTTTTAATATTTTATTACTTTTGTTTTATGTATATGAGAGTTTTGGTTGCGTGTATGCAAGTGCACCCATGTTGTGCAATGCCCAAGAAGGTCAGAAGAGGGTGCTGGATCCCCTGGAGTTGGAGTCACAGATAGTTGTTAGCCATGTGGGTGCTGGGAATCAAACCCCAGTCTTCTGCAAGTGTGGCCAGTGCTCTTAACCCCTGAGCCAGCTCTCCAGCCCCCCCCCATTCTTTTTATTAATTACATTTTTGCTTATTTATTGTGTGTGTGTGTGTGTGTGTGTGTGTGAGAGAGAGAGAGAGAGAGAGAGAGAGAGAGAGAGAATGTGTATATACATGCCATGGTGCATGTGCAGAGGTCAAAGGACAATCTATGGGATCCTGGGGATTGAACTCTAGTTATCAGGCTTGCGCAGATGCCTTTACCAACTGAGCCATCTTGCTGGCCCCTTTGTGGAAGCTTTATGAGTCTCGAAATTCAGGGCTGGTTGTGCTCCGTCTTCAGATAAAAGCACCTCTCTCAGGTCTTGGGAGTAAGTCTCCCACCCTTTACTGAAGCATCAGAACCACAACAGTATTACTGATTATGTTCTAACCTTAGGTTGTCCTTTCCTCTGGGACATTTAGAACTTCTCCTGCTGGGGAGTTGGCTTTTCTTCTGGTGGGGGATGGAGAAACAGAATGAACCAAAATGGAACAGCTCTGGGGATTCCACACTTGTTGAGAAGCAGGGTCTCCAACAAATCTTTGCCTATGGGCTCTGTGGGGCCAGACGGCATCTGGGCTCCTGGACCGCGTGCCCTCCCTGTTGCCACCTCGCTCAGGCCAGTTCTTCTCTTACAGAAAAGGTCCTCGATGAAGCACATGGACAGATTGGTGGGGATACTGAACTACCTGCGCCAGGAGGTGAGGCTGTGGCTCCCCAGTCTCTGGAGCCCTGGGATTCTAATGAGGGACAAGCATCATTGTGGGTGCCTCTAGCTGATTCTGGTATTTGGCAGAGTAAGGAAAATGGACCCCTATGTGGAAGAACAAGATCTTCAAGGAAGTCTCTGAGAACCCTGTCTCCTCACCCCTCTGAGAGGGGCTTGGCTACTCCCAGAGGCTTCAGTGGCACTGTTTCTTCCTGTAGTTTTTCTCTGAGTCTGGCCTGGAGAACCCACAGCCTCTCTAAAAGCTGCAGGTTCTGAGAGCCTGAGAACTGTGCCATGACTTACTTCCCCGTGTGTTCTGCGTGCCCCCAAGGTTCTGGGCCCCATTGACCACCATGATGGAGGCAAGAGGTTCATCTAGGAGGCATAGCTAGAGGAGTGACAGCTTTGGACCAGCCTTATCCAAACCCTCTAAGGGGTAGCCCCCAAACTCAACCCACAAAGGGTTCCAGAAAGCCCTGAGGCTGACATGGCAGCTTGGCAAATAATCACTTCCCTATCCTTTCTGTCCTCCTAGGTCCCCAGAGCATTTGTAAACCTGGTGGAACTCCCTGAGGCTGCAGCTGTGTCTCATCAGGGGACTGGGCTCAGGTAAAGAGGGAAATAGAATTAGGCCCAACATTTGCTGTGTGGCTGCCACATTCCAGGACCGCACTCTCTCTACATCCATTGATCCCCTGGGGCGACCCAGGCATGGAGGCTGGAGAGCTCTGTAGCAAAGTAGCTCACATACAAGTGAGTTGCAGAGTCGGGGTGTGAGGGTCTTTTGGGGGAAACCAAGTTAGAAGATGAACTATTTAGTTTGGTTAATGTAGTGCTAAGCACCTCCATTCATTCCAAATGATCTGAGAGTTTAAAACACAGTTGATCGAGTACTTACCCAGCACACACAAAGCCCGGGTGTCCAGTCTCCAGCACTGCATAAAACCAGGTGTGTGGCACACACCTGTAATCCCAGCCACTGAGAGGAGGAGGAAGGAGGGCCCGAAGTGCAAAGCTATACATAGTGAGTGTAAGGCAAGCCTGAGCAACATGAGACACCGTCTCAAACGAAACAAAACAAAAAGCCTTATAAGTTGGGCAAAACATCTCTAAGTCAAGAAATACTACTTCTGGAAATTAGGGGAAGAGAGGCTTTGAAGGGCAAGAAAGGAACAAAGGAGAAGAAAGATGGGGTATAAGATTCTGGGTAGAGAACAAGTGGGGAATGTATCCCAGGAGATGTAAGGGAGAGGAAGACCATCTCAGTAGCATGTTCCTGCCCCGTGCACAAGGGCTTCATGAGCTGCCTCACCTGACCCTCATGCGCCCCGACGTTTGCCTCCCTTCTGCTGTGCCCTCTAACGCTGCAACTCCTCTTTCCCCACTCCCTAATCATCTCTCAGTCCCACTCTCTGCTGAAGGCCCGCCAGATACCCTACCCCACCAGCTCAGTCACTTCCGTCTCGTTTTGACCTACAGCCCTGTACCAGAGCTCTGCAGTTGCGCAGAGGAGTCCTCAAAGCTGCCCAAGGCTGTCATGCAGTGGTCGCATCAGGTGAGTCCTCAAAGCTGCCCAAGGCTGTCATGCAGTGGTCGCATCAGGTGAGCCCAGATGGGAACCTGGGCTGTTGGCTCATAGGGTCGTGTGCATGTGGAAGACAGGGTCAGTGGGGGACAATGAATGAAGTTTGCTCTAGTGGAACTTCACCTGAATTTAGGACTGCTAGGAGCCGAAGAGAGTTATTTCCCATGATGAGGACATACTGTTATTTGTAATAAAGGGGCCACATAACGGGTGGGAATTGGGACTGTACAGGCATTCTGGGCAATAGTGAAGCACTTTGCCCATTCATTCTGAAATGCTTTGTGCCCTCATTGTTGCTTGTGCCACCACATGAGTGGCGCTTGTTTCACCCAGGCAGTGCCTGTGTCTTAACCCAGAGGCAAGCCAGGGCTCCTGAAGCTGTGCGCTCTAGTTGACCAAAGAGACTAAGCAGAATGTACATGGCTCAATGAAAGCCACAGTTTTATTGCAAATAGCTATCTCAAAACACAGTATCCATCGACATGTATTAACATGATTCATGTTTAAGAAAGTTTTAAGTAGAGTTGTGTGACACTTGCTCTAATTGGAAGTAACTGTAACTGTTGAGGGGCTCATAGCATGAGCCCCTAAAGACCCAACCCTCAAGGAGAACATGGCACCTCAGTGGCATGCAGAGCTGCCTTGTACTTCTCAGACTTCTAGAGAATAGGCTCCAGTTCTCCCTGTCTGGTATTCCCTGATGCTAGAACTTTGAGCCAGGTTAAAACTCCATCTCAGTCAAGAGGCCAGAAATGTGAGGCAAGGGGAGTCTTCCAAGTTGTGTGTGACTGTATTCCATGTATGGTGGGCTGAACAGCTCTGGCTGCCTTGAGCTCTTGAACATGTACTCTCTTCTCCCTTCAGGAAGCCTGGGAAGTTCTCCTGGCCTCCAGCAAGTTCAGCGATCATGAGTCCTTCACAGTGGTTTTCCAGCCTTTCTTCTATGAGATCGAACCACTCTCGGTGAGTGAGCTCTCTGAGGCATCAAGGGTGTGAATAGTGGATGGTGGGGAAGCCTGGGCCACACACCTGCCCTTACCCTATTCTTCCATTTTCTGAACACCAGATGCATAGTCTCAGGGAACAATATACAACATTCTCTTATCCTTTCTTACGCAGTTTCTTCATGGGGTTGTATAGCCCCATGAGGCAAGAACTTAGAGGCAGGGAAGCTCTAGAGTGAAGATCAGGGACCCAGGGCAGATGGCCTGGCTTAACCTTCTGCTTCTGGAATGGACCAATTGTGTGACCTCAGACAAGTGGTTTGACCTCTCCATGACTGATTTCACATCTATAAAAGGAGGGCTGTTATTAGGATTCCATCCATCTGGAATGGATTTGAGGATTCTATGAGTTAACACATGGGAAGAACTCAGTGCCTGGGCTTGGGAACCTGGGTACCTCTTGGCTTGCTGTGATATTGAGGCCTGCATTTCCAGGGCATGAGCTCACTCTTGCTTTCCCTTTGCATGTTCTTCTTCATCCATCCCCAGAGGGAGAAGAGTCTGAAGCTCCCTCTCCAGGGTCCCTGGTGACGGGATCATATGAATCATATGGCGCTGGGGTCTCTAAGGCCTCTGAGCCTTCAGGGCTGTGTCTCAGCTCTCAGCTCCTACAGATTAGTCATTGTGCCACCTCCAAGTCTTACTTGATGTTTAAAGCCATGGTTCAGAAGGAGGAAGAGAGCTACTGCCCAGCCCCCACTTCCCATCCTCCTCAGACCACAGCTGAGTCATCTCTGCCTCCTGCTCCTGCTCTGAGCTCAATTTTAGAGATCCCAAAGCAATATGGAGCAGCCAGATATTTGCCCTGTTCACGTCAGCCCTGACCTCTAAACCCTAGCCCCAGGAAGCACTCCTATTTTTTTTGTCATTGTTGGGGAGGGGCTGGGGGACCGAACTGGATGGGTCCGGGTCCCACAGCCCTACACTGAGACAGCATCTGTTTGAGGTGGCACATCCTTGGAGCACATAGACCGCTTTCTTACAGTTTTCTCTTCCAGGAGAGGCCCTCACCCCAAGATCCCACCACACTCGCCCTCAGCATCTGGAACAGCATGGTAAGTGTGGGGATGTGGGACTCATGCCAGACTGTGGGTTGATCTGGACAGGGATAGCCACTGCCACCACTCCACTTTGCACACTGTACCAGAGAGGAGCTACAGGATATAAGGAAAGCTTCTCATAGGGATGCTGGCCTACCTCAATGCCCAGAAGCTTGATCTATCAGCGACAGGTTGTGGGGAGAACCCCAGTCCCACCTCCCTCAGAGGCCTGGCCATTTCCCTAGGGTCCCTGTGATAGACTTGCTTCAGATGGAGTTCTAGGGCACAGACTCTCCTGAAGTTCCTGCTCACTTTCCTCATCTAGGGAGCAATGTGCAGATTTATAGGGTAGTCCTGGACCCAGCATCAACTTCAAAGCCATGACTTGGGCTCAGATCCAGATCCTGCCTTTCATAGCTCTGTAAACTTGGAGTGTCAACTCCCAGGCCTTATAAAACCCAAAGCATAACCCCTGACCTACACATCTAGTATGCCTCACCCCAACGTCATAGTAAGGACTCCACATGCATTGTTATCTCTAGGATGGCAATGACAGGTTTCTCCAGGTCCCCAAAGTGCCCCAGGGCCTTGAGGATTATCAGGAGATGGAGGGTGTCCTGGGACTTGGGCCCCTCCAGGTGCCAGAGAGAGGCCTCTTCTGCTTTATCCCTATCCCAGCTGTCCTGTTTGTAAAATCCCAGCAATAGTTTTTTTCTTCTCTTCTTGGGTTGGAAACATCCTCTCTTTCCCACTACCTTCCGCCTGGCGAGCTGTGCCGACTATATTAATGGCTGTCCCTTAGCCGTGGTGACCTGTGGAAGACACAGCAGGGAGTAGAGGGAACAGAGGTGGTGACCCCACTGTGAGAACACTGTCCTTTGGAGAACATATCAGGTTTCACTGACAAAGACCCTTGCTGGTGGGGCCAGCTCTTGGGTGAACTCCTCCAGCCCTTTTCCCATGAGGGGCAGATGGCAGACAGGCTCCTGGCAGGGGCTACCTTCCCACTATGCCAGCTCAGCCACACCTCAGGCTTCTTCTGGTGCAACCTTTCCTCGGCCATCATCTGCATATCCTCACCATGTTCTGTCAAGTGCTGGGAGCCAAAGAGATGCCAGGAGACAATGCATAAGGCCTCTGGCCTTGAAGAGTTTAAGGTACAGCTGGGAAGGGCCCAGTAGCCAGAAGAACAAGAGCACAGTGTAACTGAGCCAGCAAGAGATGTGCTGGCAGCACCCCGAATGCAACGCAGGGCCATGAGGTCAGGACGGGCCCTGAAGCTGGGATCTGCAGTGACTGAGGAGGTGAAATGGGTCTGAAGTGGTCTACGGGAAGAAGGCAGGGCAGACGTCCTTGGCAAGAGGGCCTCTGTGAGCAGAGGGCAAGGGGAGAATGAGCCGAGAGCAGCATCAAGGGTCAGGAGGAGGCTGGTCTGAGAGCAAGCCTGGGGACAATGGGACCCAGAGCAGACAAATCCTGGGGCCCCAGAGAGGAGTGACCTGAGCGGGCGGAGCAGGGTCAGGGCTGGGTTCTGTCTTTCTCCTTTCATCCTGCTGCTGACTATCCTTGGTGTAGGCAACAGTGATCGTAACCCCTGTTACCAGGCTGCCAAGTGATAGCCCCACCCTACTGACCTGGTTTCCTCTAACCTGCTGGAGAGTCAGGAGAGCAGAACTTTCCTTTAAGGCCAAAGACCTGGATCATAGCCATGAGAACTCCATGAGGAGGTGATGGCTGTCCTAGGCAGGCAGTCACCCCACTTTCCAGACCCATCCAAACCCAAAGTCCACAGTTTCCCAGTAAATCCCTCAAGGCTTCTGTGGTCTAGGAAGAGAGAGCAAAATGTCCCCAGTGGGTTGCTCCCCGTTTCCTCGCTGGCAGACCGCCAGGCCACCCATGACTCTGCTAGAACTCACCTGTAGTTCCTGCAGGCCCAAATCTGTCCAAGAATAATCAGGAATGTGACAGGTCATGACTAGGCAAAGGGGCCTGGGCAAGGCTTCAGAAAATGATTCTGGCACCAGGCCCACTTCTGGCTGCTTCTTGACACGAGTCACGTTTTTTTCTACCTGTCAAGTGGGTTTGGTGACCTTCGGCCAGCCTCGGAGAGCCATGGAAGAACAGGAGCTCCTGGGCTCCCTTCTCATCCTTCTGCTTACTCTGCCCTGGCGCACAGGGAGGACAGAAGCCCCTGCTCCACTGTTAGGCTTACCTAGGACCACTTAGGTCAGCACCTGGAGTGCCTGTTCTATGCCACATTTACAGAGCCCTGGGAAGGACACTTCTCCTAGGTGGGTGGCGGAGAGGGGCCGGCAGGGCTGCTGTGATCTCTGAGGACTGTGTCCGTCATTTCTTTCCTGACCACACCAAGAGCACCTTTGTGACAAAAGGATCTCTACTCTGCTGCCCACAGAGCCACAGGTAGCTCTGCAAGGACCGTATTAGCATCTGCTGTCCCTGCTCCACCCTGGGACAGCAGGTGTGAGCTCTGAGCTCCACATATACGCAGAGGTTTTGAGTGATCCTGTCTGCACATTCCTGAAATGGAACTCTCCCAGATAAGCGATCCCCCCGCCCCATGCCCTGCTGCAGCTTGTCCCCTAACACAGAGCTAAAGAGGACTTTATGTTTGGGACAAAACTCATTCCTTGAGCTCTTTCTGACTCTTCACAGTCAGTTCTGGGAATTCTTGATAGTGGTAGCGAAGGGACGTATCCTTGGGGAACCTTATATCTCACATCCTTTCAGCAATCATGACCCTACATTGAGTCTTTCTACAAGATGCTGGAGTCAACAGGCAGGAGACGGAAATTGGAAATTGCTCACACTTCAGGATAGGATAGGATTTCCTTTCCAGATAGGATTTTTAAAAATGTTTGTTGGGTGGGGGCACACTGCGCCACAGTGCATACGTGAAGGTCGGAGGACAATTTTTAGGACACAGATTGTCAGGCTTATTGGCAAGCGCCTTTACCCAGTGAATCTTCTCACCAGCCCCCAGAGAGGATTTTTAGTTAAGTCCCCCTCATCCATCTCACAGGCATGTCTTCTCTGAGGATTCAGGCTCAGAACAGGTGTAAAAAGATTAGTGAGAGTAAGGCAGACGTAGGTGACTGATACAGGGACATTTAGGATGCTGTTTATTGCTGTAGATTTGGCCTTTTGAGACAGGCTCTAATTCTGTACCCAGGCTGTCCTCAAACTCAAAGCAATCCTCCTGTATCTGCCCCCCAGGTGTTGGGATTATAGTCACGTACCACCATGCCTTGGGGTAAGGTAAGGTTCTTAAAAGAAGCAGATTCAGTGGACAAACCAATAAACCCCTTTTGAGGTGCTTGAAAAGTAGGCTCTGGTATATTCATTCTGTCCCAATCTTTTAGATGTGTTTATTTTGAGGTTTCTTTCCAGATTATCTTCTGGATTCTGGAGTTCTTGAAAGATTGAGGAAATGAAGAAAGCAATGTAGATGAACACCTGGGCCATTAGCCTGGCCCCCTGAGCATCCCTCTTTTATCAGCTTTGACTACTTGGGTCATGGTTCTAGGAGTGGCCACCATCGGATAAAACCGAGAAGAACATGAGCAACCCAGTTCCTTCCCCCCGGCCTGGAGCCACAGGGCTGCCACTCTTCTTCAGATGTGACAATGATTACACCTCCTTCTCTCACTCTCCTTCCATTGGGTTAGAATGAGTCCCAAGCCTGGTAAAGTTCCACCAGGCTCTGAGGTATCTGGACCACAGATGTTGGAACAGATCTTGTGGGAGAACCTGAAGCAGTGGTCTTCAAGTTTATGCAGAACCTGTGACAGCTGCACAGGGTGTCCCAGCCAGTAACCTCTTGCATCCTTGTCAGGGTTGTTTTTATAAGGAGGAATGAGGGACAAAGTCGCCACCAGAAGCTAGTGCTGGGGCAGCAGGGCTGTGCGCAAAACATGGGACTCCCAAACAGTGGAAAACAGCATGTGCAAAAGACATCTGTGGTCCCTCTAAGCCATTGTAGTTTTTTTTTAAGCATTTTTTTTTTCTTTTTGAGCCAGACTACAGGCAGCCCAGGCTGGCCTTGAACTGCTAAGTTGTCGAGAATGACCTTGAACTTCTGAGCCTCCTGCCCTATCTGTAGACTGCTGGGATTCTAGGCATGTAGTACCACATTTAAATCTATTCAGTGCTAGGGGTCAACCCGAGGGTCTCATGCATGCTAGGCAAGGACCCTACCAGATATGCAGCCACTCTCGTTTACAACATGGACTTTTAAAACATATCTTCTCTTTAGTCTAGGAATGTGGGTTGGCAGCAGGGCACTTGCCCAGCATATGTAAGGCCCTGGCTTTGACCCCTAGCACTGAGAGAAAAAATAAAGCCCCTTCATCTAATTGTTCAATCAGCTTCATTCCTCTTTCTCTAATGCTTCTGACAAAGTTCTAACCTGCTGGTCCCTCCCACTGCTGCACTCAACACCGTTTGTCTGTCATCATGGTGCCATGCCATACCTGAGTTACCAGACAGCCGTACTGTCTGTGTGAGAACTCAATGTGTGCCCTGTCATTCTATCTCTGCAGCCCAGTTAGAGCCTGGGATCTGTTTGATCCAGGTCATGTAACAGGCTTCATGTGAAGCTGTGTAAACCTTAATTCGGAGAGTTTTGTTCCCTGTGGGTCTTGGGTTTGTGTGCTTATAGGTTATGGCTACAGGAAGGGGAGGACAGGAAGAGGACACGTGCTTTCTACACACTCCATGGGCTTGCTCTGTCCCTCTACACCAACTGTCCTTTCCAAGGAAAGCTTCATCAGTGAGTCAGCCAAGAGCTGGCACTGAGGACAAGGACAAGTTGCCAAGGGTGGTCACCAGCCTGGGGTAATCAGGTTGTATGACCCCACTACAAGATATCTGGTTAGATTCAGGACACCAGTGTCAGTCTGTCCTGGATCCTACTCTGTACCATGTTCAGTTTCTCTTCCTGTGCTATTGAGAAGTGGACCAAGAAGTCCTATCAGTGTCAAAACCCACTAGTGCTCACACAGTGATCCTCAAACTTGAGAGTGTTACAGAATCATGGGGGGGGGGGGGCGCCCCGCTGAGGACTGAGCTTCTGACTTGGTAGGTCTAGGACAAAGCTTTCGGAAATGGCTGTCCCTGAGAAGCTGCTGATCCTGTCGATTCAGTATCCAAACTCTTGAATGAACCTTAGGAGTTCTGTGGGAGGCTGATCTCTGCATGAAGCTTCTATGTTCTATCACCTTCTTTTCTAGATGGAACCAGCAGGACACAAAAATGAGCCATTCAGTGCAACAGACAGGAAGACAATGAAATGTCCCTCTCAGGTAGGAGGGACTGGGCCGTGTTGAGGGGAGAGATGGGTGACCATGTGGACTTCACTGAGAAATGGGGTCTTACAGACTGAGATGTTAGGCCCCTGAGAGTTTTGTTCTAGGCACAGATTGTACATATGGCTATCCTCAGGTTTATTACTACGGTCCATGAGAGCAGAACTAGCAGAGGGAAGACTTCCTCCAACATGGTGGAAATCACAGCTCAACTGGCCTCCGGTGCTGGTCCCATTCAACCTTCTCTGGCACCTTGGCTTTATGCCCTAGATGCCATTTCTAGCCCTTCTTCACCCTCAGAGCAGAAGGAGGCAGGGTTGATGAGTACCTAAGGAGTCTTGAAGGCTGTGTCTTAATATGTGCCCAATATGTAATAGACAGTAGTTACTGTTGTCAAGTACATTGGTGAGCAAATAACTGAACATTAATGATTGGAATTTCTTCTATTGTATTATCCTGGTCATAGTTTTAGTTTTATTGATGAATTAAGAAGTTCATTGTGTCTAGGCAATAAACAGCAATAATTCATCTTGTTTTCCCCTATGCTGAGGCAGCCAAGGAACTTAAAAATAAGTCCTCTTCTTTCTGAGATATGTGTTCTTAGCTGAGGGACACAAACTTCCAAGGTAAAGAGCATCAGGGATGCTGGCTTATAAATGGGTGATTTCATAGCCTCGATAGGGTTTTTCAGGGAGCCAGTGAGCAGAAAGGAGAAGGACCAGGGACACGTTCAGCTGTCAGTGAAGGCGTGATATATATAAGAACGTATGTTAGAACCCAGCTGCTGCTCAGACCGCAATATCTACAGCAGTCTTCTCTGCTGAGGCTCTGTGAATCCCTAGCTTACAGACCCTGAGGGCCGGGATCTCTCCCCTGGGAAGTGAGTATATATCAAAAGGGTGTCGGTGGCCATATATCTTGCTCCCCACCCCCTTCCCTGCCTCCTGCCTGGGAATCAGAGAGCCCGGCTACAGGCTAGTACTGTGAAACCTCCCCTGTCCTCAGAAAGGTGCCAGGAGAGATTCATATTCCTGTCACACAGGTTCCAGCTCCTCTCTCAGAGCCCTACCATGTCGTCGTCCCTGTCTGCCTGTGGCATTACTAACTTTTCTAATAAACTCACTACTCTTCAGTAATCCATCTCAGTGTCCTCTTGAACCCTCATTTGAAGCCTTTCAATATGAATGCTCCAGTTACTTAGTCAAAGGTATCACTGATGGCTAAATGGATTATTTTAAGGGATAGAGATCTCTGGGTCATGGTTACATGTTATCTTTCTCTGCAGGAGAGTCCCTATCTGTTCACCTATAAAAACAGCAACTACCAGCCCAAACTGCTGAAACCCCTAGCGAGGCTTCAGGTAAGGAAAGGTCTTTGACAGACATTCAGATGAACCCCTGGCTCCCTTTGCAACCTTTCACATGGCTCTTTATGCCTGAAAGTTCATTTGCATCTGGGCCCAGTGAGACGCACAGCTGTGAAGGTTGCATCTTTCACCTGAAATTCAGCCAGGACAGGCTGGAGGAGGGTAGAGGGTGTCAAGTGTGTGGTATTCCTTTGGTACCTAGAAGCTTCAGTGACCAGCTCACAATGCATCATGGGGTGTCAGGGTGTCATGGCACTGTGACAAGATGCTTCAGAGCCTTATCAAATCTCTGGCAAGTCCTCCAAACTCATCCAAGATCTTAATCTGAAGAAGCATAAGAAGAGGAGGGGGAGGGGGAGGAAGAGGAAGGGGAGAGGGAAGAAGAGGAGTGAGGAGAGGTTGAGAACCAGGCAGCTTAGGGACCATAAGGCTGTGCCCACACTGCCTCCCTCTCACTCATCTAGAGTATCTCAGAATTACTTTCTGATACTTCCTGCTGAAATTAGATAGGGCACTTTGCACTCCTCAAGAGACTGAAAACACTTAAAGGTTGATGTCTTTGTTTCCAGAGAACTGAGGACAAAGGTAGATTGAGTTGAATTTGGTCCTAATCTTTACCTTCCTATCTTATGAAAAGGGACAACATTTGCTCCAAGTGGTGGGGGCTCCATTGGGAACCTAAGAGACCCAGTGTGCAAGACCCTTGGGTTATCAGTGAGTCCCATACTTCAGATGCATATATTTTAGATGCATCTAGAAGGGAGCATGGCTCAGTGGGGGCTGGATCTCTGGCTCTGGTTGAGTTCAAATCCAGATTCGTCCATATCCTGGCTCTATATCAGTGAACTTCCCATGCCTTTGGTTATTAATTTGGGAAATGGTGACAGTAATAGTCTCACCATACAGTTATGGAATTGCATCAAGTTAACAAATGTGAGGCACTTATCTGGCATGCTGTGAGTCCTGCGTAAGTGTTGGAGTCATTGGATACACTTAATAAATCCCACGTACCTCAGTGAGGGCAAGGACCCAGGCTCAGTGCCCAGTAAACATTTTTTGGATAAATAAGTAGATAACTAGATGGATTTTAGGCATGGGAGATTAAAATATAAAAAATGCATTGCTTATCCAAAAGAACACATTTGGTAAGAAAGCAGATATGCTAACCAGTGATTATGGACAATGTAGTAACAGTCAGAGTTAAAATTTTCATTGGGTGTGCTAAGAACAGAGAGAAAGAAAAACAACTCAGAAAGTTAAAGAAAGCTTTCATAAGTATTCCTCTGACCTCAGACTTGCAGAATGATTAAGACTGAGCCAGGTGGATGGAAAGGTAAGAAAATGCAAGAGAGGAGAGGGACAGGAAGGGATGATGGCTTGGGCAAAGGCTCAGAGGCATGAGAAAGTGTGGAGACTTTGGTCAAAGTCTAACAGCTTCGAACTGATTCATGTAAGGAACGATCGATTTTATACCTACATTGGTGTAAGGTAATCATTTATTTCTTCAAACTGTAAATAGTATTGATCATCTATGGTGCCAGGCACCGTTCTAGGCTTCGGGGACCCAATAATAAAGATCACAACCTTGACTTGGCTGAGAACTTTGGCAGGAGAAGGGCATAGTTATGTCCTATTGAGAGACACCATTGTCAGTGGAGAGAAGAAGCTGGGGAGGAGGGTTTCCAGCCTGAAGGCGTTGGTACTGCTGAGGGCTGCCAAGTTCCAGGCAAGAAGCAACAAAGGTTCATGCTCAGATGAAGGAGGCGGTCCCGGAGCGGATAGATTTGAGCAGCTTGCTGTGGACCTTGAGCTACAAGGGTAAAGGAGAGGGAGAAACCATAGAAGACATGAAAGTTTTTATATTTTTATTATAAATGATATTTTCCAAAATAGAGGCCCACCTCTCACCCAGGCTCTGTTGGTAAGATGCATTCATTTCTTCTTTCTCTGCGTGTCTCATTTCAGACGAGAGAAGGATCGGAATTCAATTGTCCTGACAAGGAGCCCTCCAACACGGTTCCCACAACAGGTAAAAGCTACTGTGTTCAGCCATTTTTCAGCTTAGTGGAGGCCTGAAACCATCCAAGTTAGAGCAACTTTAGGATGGCAAGATTTCCCTACAGCCTGAATTCAAGATGGGTGAAAAGGTCAAGGATAACAGACAAGGCTCTGCATCAGTATTTATGAAGTCATACTTGTGCTTGATTATTAACTAAAATAATGATATCATTATCAGAAAGCTTTATTGAGCATTGACCCCAGGAGAGGCCACATGCTGAAAAGAGCCAAGTGGTTGTTGAGTAAACTGTTTCTGGAACTTCCATGGATGAATTTTTTCTTAAAAAGAAAACAATTTTGGAAAAAAAAAATCTTTACACAAGTCGATATTTCCTACCCAAGGTATGTGCAGAATGTGTTCAAATGCTGCACAGAACAGACAAGCACAGCATCTAACAAATGTGCCATTTTTATAGCCTCACCTCACTAGATTTCTAGAATGTTGCTGGGCTCTGAATATGAGGTTCATGGACTATTCTAAGCAGTCATTAATAACCTTCCCAAAGAGGAAGCTACTTAAGCCTTTCTTTCCAGGTGAGGCAGAGGTTGGAGAATGATGGCTTTATGCATGTGGAAAGTCCTATGAGGGCCATATTATTGCCCAGTGCATCAGAGCATTACCCAGGAGCATCAGTGCTGTAGGATCCCCATGGTCCTGGCAGATGACTGGATGTCTTATTTATTAGCTCACGTGGTTGTTCATTTGTTGGAGAATTGTTGAGTTTCTCCTATGAACCATTTGGAGTCTTGGACCTAGCTGATCTATTTCTGCCTCTGACCTGGATTATTGAAAAGATAGAAGGCTACATTTGGAGATGTCATAGCACCTATAAGTAATCTTCCACTCATAGCGAGATTGTCTTCTTGTGTTCCGAGTAGAACAAATAAGCACCATGGGCTTGACTTTCCTTTCTCGTATCTTAACTTTGCACATGCAGATTTAAATTAAATGACTGGCAAATTAAAACAAATGTTCTCAGGGCTGGAGAGATGGCTCAGTGGTTAAGAACACTGGATGATTTTGCAAAGGACCTGGGTTTGGTTCCCAGCACCCACATGGCAGCTAACAAACATCTATAACTCCAGTTCCAGGGGATTCAATGCCTTCTGGTCTCTGCGTGCATTGAACACATGAGTGCACTTATATACATGCAGGTAAAAGCACTTATACACATAAAATAAAAAATTTAAAAAACTTTAAAAAAATCTCACCAGAACCAGAGAAAATACAGTTGACTCTTATTCTAAGCTGCAGTATAACAGAATAGACAATTGCATTTATTTTTTTAATTAAAAATGTATTTAATTGTCTAACAAAATACCTGAATCTGTGTCTTTATAAAGAAAAGAAGTCTATTAAGAAGTCTATTTAGCTCAGTTTTGAAGGCTGAGTGTCCAATATTAGGTGATGTATCTGTCCTCTGGTAATGTCCCTTGTGACAAAATGAAAAGATGGTGGAGACAGAGGAAGACAGTTGACAAAAGCGGCCCTGTGTTGGGTAGCTCCCTTTGGTAAGCACCCACTCTTATGAGAACTAACTCACTTTGCAAGACCAGCATTAAATCCCTTCAGAGAGCAGCATCCCTCGGTGACCTAATTACCTTGCATTAGCTGACACACACCATCACATCCATGACCAAGCCTCCAGTACTTGAGTCTTTGGGGGACCAAACCACATACAAGCCACAAAAGTGATACAGATCTTATGCAGAGATGAATTTAGTCTTTAGACTTCTTGTTCTCATACTTGATGACAACACACTTCTGTTGGTTTGTTTACTCAATGAACTTTTAACAGCAGAAATAACCAGTGTTATATGAGGGCCCTCCTGTAATAAAACCCTTATTCAAAACAGAGATCGAGATACAGGTATACAGGTATGGAGATATGCATATACTGAGATAGAGATAGAATATCAACCTGAGTATTTTAATAGCCATACTCACAGTGAAATAGCATCCATTTCTTTTTCTAATCTTATCACTCTGAAAGTTTGATCTATAAGGCATTTTGCAATCTGTATAGATTGTTTCTGTCATGACAACCCACCCATTAGAACATATCTCCACATCTGAAAAACAGATAAACTTCAAACTCTTCTTTAGTCCCTGACCCTAATTACCAGTATTTTATTGGTACCTAAAGAATTTAAGAGCAAGAGAACTCAAGACCTTACTATCTGAAATACCTTAGTGGTAGGTGCTGTTTAAATAAACATATAGATAGATCTAGGCCTTTACTGAACTAACCAAACAGCCCAGGATCAAACCACTCATGCCCAGCCAATGAGATGCACACTCATACAAGAGTTTTGGGGTGCACCTCTCAGTCCCCTGAAAAGTATTATTCAGGAAGATGACCACAAATCAGTGGACAATGACAAAAAAAAAAAAACATTTAATTTTTGTGCCACTGATCTATGAGCATTCTAACCATACTTATGACTGATGAAGGCCCTCTCCCAGAGAGAGAGAGAGAGAGAGAGAGAGAGGAGAGAGAGAGAAGAGCTTAGCACAGGAAGGACCACATTAATCTTTTCCTTTAATCATTATCATATTCCCAGCAAGTTCTTTGCTCTTCTGGAGACCATATTTATAATTTCTAATTGAAATGAAAGCATGTGATACACATCCTGTAAGAGCTGGCCATCTTGCACTGCCTTAGCAAACGGTAGGAGGCCACTTAATACTTACCAAGTGGCTCTGAATTACTGAGTAGTTCGAATTCATCAAATGAATTCTCAGAGTTGAAGAAGATCTTAAAAGTCAACTAGGCCAAAGTGCTTCCATTCATATAATTTTTCGATAAGACTATGAATAAAATAACTTTTCTTTTGTAGTCCCCTTTCCTAGTGTTTCTCCCAACCCACAGATGCACAAATCAAAATATTATGAAAAGTGATATTATTCACGGACCATGGGATCCCTATGAGCTGGGCAGTCATTCTTATTGCATGTCAAAGTTTGTGGTTGATAAACATTGTCTGCTTATCTATGAGACTTTGGGATGAGATAGAGAAAGCTGATGCAAGTAATTTTTTCCTAATCAAGGGGTGTTTAGAAGTCAATAAAAAAGCTTGCAAGGTCTCTCTCTCAGTTGGTTCACATATGCCATTTGTCAAGCACTGTATGACTATATAAACACTCAGACTGACATTTTGTTACTCGCTGGTCTTCCCTCTCATATCTAGGATGATATATATATATATATATATATATATATATATATATATATACACACACACACACACACACACATACACACACACACACACACGCATATATATCTGGCATCTAATTGCTCCAAAAATTAGTGGCACTGAAGAGTGAGAAGGTCATAACTTGTCAGCTGTCTACTTAAGTCAAACCACTAATCTAATTCCATGCAGAGGGAAGGGCCTATAGCTTTTTAAAATAGGGGATCTCAATCAACTGCCTGTGTGTAGTATCATACATGTAAAACAGAAAGGCTCATTCATTTATCCTAGTCCATTGATTCTCATCTAAACCTCCAATTATTTATTTTCCTTGTTTAGCTATATTGAGTTCTCCCAACACTAGCATAAAAAAAATGCCCATGTTCCAGAACTAGGTCTTTATTTCCTTAGTGCTTTTGTCTCATTATTAGCCAGCAGCATGATGCTCAGAGTAGGTCCTGAGGTCCCCTCTTCATGGGGCTTTTGACTTGACCTAGCCTTCATTCAGCAACAGCTGACACCCCACAGGGAATAAGAGCCTACTCATTTGTACCTAGATACATCCAGTTTTCTGAGCAAGTTCATATTCATCCTCGAGATAATCATTTATCTGTTTTCCTGCCCCAAGTTTCTCATTTAAACCTCTGAGGGCTGTAAAACCCCTATCATAAAAACCATATAGCCTTTAATTCACATTAACATATTTTACTAACATATTTATAATTGATACATGGTATTCATACTACTTTGGGAGTGCAATATGGACTTTGAGTCCATGTAGACAATGTATAGCAAATCAGGGAAATGGGCATATCCACCACCTCAGACCTGTATCCTGTCTTTGTGAGGTTAATACAGTTCTTGAGCCTCAGCTATGTATAAGGTGCATATTTATTCATATAAATATATACCAAAGTCTCCAAAGGCAGAAACAAGGTTTCCGTCTCATGCCAGTGAATGATGGGCATCATGGACTGCTTTTTATAAATCCTTAAAATCAGAGAGCAAATGGATTGGGCTGTCCTAGCTGACAATTGAGAGAATTGGTTTTTAGATTTCAGCACTGAATGGCTTAGGTTGTTGGGCTACATGATAAAACACCAGTGTGCCAAGCATTTCTCCTGAGTATAACTTTTCATGGACAGAAGCTGTTTATCCATCTGTACCCCAGTGAAGCTTGCTCACTGCTCATGATGCTTCATCAGAGCTTCCATGGCCTTCCGATAAGAGGTTCTATCTGTAGACATCTTGATGAGTTAATGATGAGTTTATCTACTTTCAAGGTAGTGGACAGTTTATTCCAGATAATATTTATCTAATCAGACCACAGTAATTTAATCTTATCTCTAAATAGTTGTTTTTCCAAAGAGAGAAATTGCTAAAGTGCTTGCTGTTTTTCTAAGCTATGCCTTCTTGGCCATAAATGATAACATTAATAAACCTCAACCCAAGGTCTACAGACTATTAAATCAATGAAATGTCTTGGTTCTAGCTGGACAATAAAATCTTAGCTAGGTCAACCCCTCCTACCAGTACTTCTTTCTTGTGGCCTGTTATCTCCTAAGAATCCTACAGAGTGGCCAGCTGGAGAACCCCCCTCTAGAAATGCACTGTACTCTCTCTCTCTCTCTCTCTCTCTCTCTCACACACACACACACACACACACACACACACACACAATGGTTAGGGTCTTCAGCAAGAACAACCAGTGCTCTTAACCTATAAACCATTCTCCAGTTCTTCTTCTTTTTTTTTTTTGAGACACTCACTATGCAGCCTTGGCTGGCCTTGAACTCACTGGTAGACCATGCTGGCCTTGAATGCACAGAGATCTGCCCACTTCTGCCTCCCAAGTTTCCGAGCCCTGATATTAAAGGCATATATCACCGCTCCCAACCTACTGGGCTTTTCTTTTTTTATCAGTCCATAATTATGAGACTTTGGAACGGATCTGACTATCTCTTCCTTATTTTATCATCCCTAAAGACTTCCCCTAGCCTTTTCATACCAACAAGTGTTCAGAGAATTCACTGTTATGGCAGTAAGAATACAGTGATTGAATGTCATCACCAGGAACTAAAATAAACCACTGTAGAGTTGAAGCAAAGGATCTTATTTTCCATCCTATTGCCTAGTCTAATTTCTTTGAGAAGAGGTCATTTTAGAGTTCTCATGCTTAGCCCTGAAGGCGTGTGCTAATGTGTGCAGCTGCGTTTGTGATTTGATATTGTTCATCTAACCATATAGCATAACTGTGGAAGGCTGGGAAAGACCAAACGGACTATAATCATGTAAAAGTGTGTGTGTGTGTGTGTGTGTGTGTGTGTGTGTGTGTGTGTGTGTGGTGAATTTATGGAGGACTATGAAAAAGAACACTTAGTAGTTACAGAACCCAAGAGACAGGGGTGCAAATCTGCCACCAAGCTTTGCAATGACAGCCACAGTTGTGTGAGCCAAGAGACAATTTGTACAGAGACCTGGGGGAAATTGCTTTGGTTTTTTCCTTTACAAGTGCAGAAATGGATCACTGTCATCAGCTTCAGAACAAAAAATGTCTCTCTCAGTAGGTCTCAAAATGTGGTACCCAGACAAAACTGGCAGCATCAGAAGTGCCTGGGAATTTGTTAGATAGTCACCTTTTAAAAATCATTCCAGACCTACTGAATCCAAAGCTCTGAGAGTCACCTATGTTGTAACAAGCTCTCCAGGCAGTTCCAATGCACAGTCAAGTTTAAGAATCATCAGTCTACTTTCACATGCTCACATTCCTAACTACATATGTCTTAGTTTGTATCCTGTCCAAGGAAGCAGCAAGGACTTTTCCTCTTTAGTGAGAGCAAATCCTCAGTGGGACAGGCAGGCAGCTGTCATTCTATAGGCACGAAAGAGGTGGTCAGGACATCTCCATGGAAGGAGACATAGAGTTGGGATCCCCCTGAGCATTCTTCCCATTGAGTTTGAAGCAGCCTTCTGTTACAGGTGTAATTACTCAACTGACTTGGCTGCTGATGGGAACAAGATGTATTACTGTGAAAACTGAGTTCCTTTCCACTTTCCTGGGGCTCCGGGGAGATGGGTCCCATGCTTTCTTGGACCTCTCATTTTCCATTACTGCCTTCTTAGTTCACAGGCTGAGGCCAGCTGACATCAAAGTCATTGGAGCCATGGGCGACTCTCTAACGGTAAGCGGCCTTGACTGAAGAAGAAAGGGCTAGGGAAGATTTTCTTTTTTTTTTTTTTAATTTTAAAAATTTTATATGTATGTGTGTTATGTCTGCATGTGTGTAAATGCACCCATGTCATGCAGTGCCCATGGAGGATAGAAGAGGGCCTCAGATACCCTGAAACCGGAGTTACAGACAGTTGTGGATGCTAGGATTCAAACCTGGGTCTTTTGCGAGAACAGTCAGTGTTCTTAACCGCTGAGCCATCTCTCCAGCCCTTGTTTCCTTATTTAGTTATTCATCTAGTTAGTTAGTTTTGAGACAGAGTCTCATAATGCTTAGGCTGGATTCAAACTCACTATGTAGCTCAAGCTAGTCTGTTCCTCCTGTGTCCACCTCTCCAGTGCTAGGATTACAGGTGTGTGCCACCACCACAACCAGCTAAGAGGGGAGATTTTAGTGAATTCGATAACTTGAAGGGTAAAATGAAGAGGAGGTTTTACTCCCAGTCTACAATTGTCCCTGTGCTCAGCGCTGAATGCCAGGCTATCCAATCCTACATACCCACCCCAGCAGCCGCTATTCCTTGCCCAACGTGCTTTTCTACCTCCGTTCTAACCTCAACATTCCTCTCCCAGTGCTGGAATGAAAGGAGGGTAGAAAGTTGAAGGGCTCCTGAGGGACTCATAAGTGACAGAACTCACGCAGCCCTTGCCCATGGTGAGACAGCATTGGACTGGGTCTCCTGCCATGAGCGCTCTCAAAGATCCAGTCAGTCCTCCGTCTGTCCATGAAGAAAAGCTAAAAGAATGTACCCAGGAGGGGTCAGTGAGAGTGCTGGTAGAGTGGGGAGGTGGGGATGAAAAATGGGGTCAGTGAGAGAGGGGCAGGTTCAAAGATGACCAAACCCACCTCTGCGTCTACTCAGTGGTATCACTCTAAACTTCACAGACAGCACACTTTAAATAACAAAGTCAAAGGGCTGGGCCTGGTGGTGACAGCTTTAATCCCAGAACTCAGGGGTGGGGCAGGGGACTGAGGTTGGCAGATCTCTGAGTTCAAGTTTAGCCTGGTCTATATAGCAAGTTCCAGGTCAGCTACAGGAAGCTGTAGGCTGAGGCTACAGGAAGACCCTGTCTCAACCCCACCCCACCCCCAAAGAATAAAGCCCAAAGAAAATCTGAAGTGTGTGTGGTGGGGGGAATCCCCAAAGGAAAAGTTTCTAAAAACAAGTTTCCACTTAATAGTCATTCTTGATGGAGTCCAACAGCTGTCCCCTAGATCTCTTAGAAGATAGCATCTCCAGGTTTAAACTCTTCAAGGACTAGATGGTACCTGGTCACGACTGTGGCCTGTTTACAGTACAAGTAGCTCACTCAGCCCCATGACAAAATCCTGTGAGATCTGATATTCCTTACGTTCTACCAGTAAAGAAGGGACAGAGTTCCCAAGTCACCCAGCTGTGTGTATTAAAGTCAGGCACAGAACTCATGGGTCCTGACCTTGTGTCCAGGACGCTAGCCATGCGGCAGCCTCCTCCATGAGACTTCAGCAGCTCCCTATCCCAAAAGTCCTACTGTGTGTGCCCATCTGAAAGACTGGCAGGCTGGTCCTTGGCACCTCACCTGCTGTGTTTTCTAGCCATTTCCTGCTGAAAGAGGTCTGATATCACCTCCATCTGCCTACTCCATGGGCTCCTGGAAATGTTCTCAGGACAAAGAGCCATACAAAATCAATTATATATGCTCTGGACTTTCTTGGGAGGCAGCACTCTGAGTGTGACCTACCTGACAGGCAGTAAAGGGATTGGGTACCAGACAGTAGGAATCACAACCTGAGGAATCTCTGATGGAGATCAGAAACACCTGCTTCCAGGGAGGAAAACACTGTAGGGTGTGCCCACACTCTGAGTTTATAAGGTTCTATTCTTATTCCAGTAAGAATATAGTTTTATCTTACTGCTATTTCTGAACTGTACCTACATGAGATACAATGGTATGAAAATATTGATGTACATTTCCTTTTATGTTTCACAACTCTTAAAAGTGAACGTAGGATCTTGAAATATGTCCTTTTGAAAATTACATGCTAAATTCTCATGTTTCTCTCAGTTGAGGTCCAGGCTGGTTTCCCAGGAAGAGGCAGAGCTGTAGATAGTACCTGGCTTTCCTGGTAGGGGTATACCCTCATCTCAGAAATGGCAGACAGCACGTCCAGATATGGTACCATCTGGATTCTAGAACTTGCCCTGGCTGTCCTGCCCAGGATAAGGGCATGGAACTTCTAGCAGGTGGACAGTTGTGGGGTCCAAAAACACACTGTTTGCTTTTCTTCTCAGGCAGGAAATGGGGCCGGGTCCAAGACTGGGAACCTCTTGGATGTCCTGAATCAGTACCGAGGCCTGTCCTGGAGGTAAGTGAGACACAAACAAGCTCTGAACACCCCCGGGCTGTCTAGGAGACTGTTTCTCCAAGCAGAGGAAGTAGGCCGTCTCGTGCTTTCTGTAATGAATTTCTAGGTTCAGTGTGAGTAAGGAATGTACCAGCTTCCTCAAATCACTACATTCCCTAAAACAGGAGGTGTGAGTTGAGCAGGAGTTTGGGAAAGAAACTGCACAGATATTTGGTATGGAAGTGCTTCTGTCTTCCGTCTCTCCTTCTGGGATGCAGTCTTGGGAAACAGGTCTGAATGATGGATAGATTTCAGCCTTTGGGACTGGAGCTGTGAACCAGCTGCAGCTGCCCAGCTACATGTGACTTTGAGCAAGTTGCACAACCTCCCAGATGATGACTCCCTATCTTGGCCACAGGGATAATAATACTGCCCAGGCATTATCTAAAGAGCAGAGAGAATTAAGTGCCCAGCACAGTGCTTCATACAAAATATGCCTAAGTGGTAGCTGACATTATTACCACTAACTGACCTTCATTTCATGAAGCAAGGAACATGGCTCAGAAAGGACAATTAATGGATCATGTAGCCAGATGAGAAAAGAATAAGATGCAGTACCTGGTTCGTGACCAAAACCTAACTACTTGTGTGGACCGGTTCCCAACTGAAGTATGACCTAGCTGCGCCCACATGCTGCAACGAGCAGGGCTTACACAGTACGGTAGAAGGCTGGCTCAGCCTAGGTGCTGTCTCCTCTGCCTGAAATCTGGTATCTCCAATCTCACACCAACTTCCCTCTGAGCACAGAATCCCTTAAATTCCCATTTATGTTGTTGCTCAGGGTTAGCCCCCAAGTATCTGGGGGAAACTTTGTATGTTCTTGGTCGCACTCAGCACAGAGAGGGGCTATAGAAAAGCTAACTTCCAGCTCACTCTGAAATGCTGTAGATGGTGTCCAGGAGTTGGTGTGACCTCTTTGGAATTGTAGCATTGACTTAGTTGAAGCTGGTTCCTTTCAAGATATCTTTTTAATAAGAGCACTTCTAAGCTAAATAGAAAGAAAGACCAGGGCAAGCTAGTAATAGTCATGACGTGTGGAGGGGGTAAGTGGTATAGAAATGGGTTTTGCTCTGGTGTCAAGGGAGAGGAGAAAGGAGTTGCATCCCGATGTCCTTTTCAGTTCTTATGAGGAAACCAGGGAAGGGAGAATCTTCCGAGCCTATGATTCAAAAGAAAAGTATTATCTTGTGTCTGAAGTGTTTGAGCCTGTCATTTTAAACCCTCGTTTATCTTTCTTGTTTCTCACCAACAGTGTCGGTGGAGATGAGAGCATCCACACAGTGACCACCCTAGCCAGTGAGTACTCACTCCCTGGGCCCTTTGGGGCAGGCAAGGTGCGCCTGCGCACTCCATGTCTCTATGCTGGAGGTGGCCAGCTTTGCCACGCAGCAGGACTCAGCAGCGTGCAGTAGGGGGCGCAGCTTCCCCGACGCTGCCACCCCGGCTAGCTCCGGAGCTGATTAAATCGTTGGAGGGTTTTGTTTGCATTTTTGTAGTTTTCAAAAAGGGAAGTTGTCTTTATTTAAGGAATTGGGTAAGAGAAGAAAAGACGCCTTGGACCAAATCTTAGTATAAATAGTTTTAAAATGACCCAAGGAAGAAGAAAAGGGTTGGCTCCTACTTTCACATGTTGTTCTGTACACAGCACCCATTTGGGAGGCGTTCATCTGGGGCTCCTGGGGCATCTCTGCTCACAAAGACAGTGCTTTGTGAATCCTGCAATCGTAGCAGTAAGGCATGAAGTTACCTTGCTTGCTGTGCAAACAGCTGTAAAAAAGCTTAAATTTTTCCTTAATTGTTCGGCTAACCACTGCTTCGAACTAGTTTTCAGCCTGGCTGCCCTCTCTGAGGGGTCTGCCCTCATTCTTTTCCTCTCATACCCATCCCAATATTTATTCTTAAAGTGAACCTTCATTTAATATGGTGTTAAATAATGTTTATATTGAATTCTTTCCTCTTAAAAACGTCTAAGAATATACCTTAGAGGATTTGATTGGTTTCTTATTGCTTTTTCTGGTTCATATCCTTTTATAATAACTCGAAGAGCTAAAACAGTATTTAAATTTTAAGGTAGCAAGGATGGGTTCTAGGGATGCTTGGAGTCTGCATTGGTAGACCTGATTAGACTTCACATCTGCTTTCTGTTTTGGTTATTGGATATTTGTGTTGAATTTAAACTCATGTACTTCTATGTCACAAGTACACCTTGATCATGATTTCCGGGAGGGTGACTTACATGACTTCTGTGAGTATAATGAACTTGGCTGTCAGATGGCCCAGCAACAAGACTGGACATCATCATAGCTCAAGATCAAGCTGCCCCTCAGGTGGAGACCCCTGACACCCTTAGCCTAGGATATTAGCTGTTCAGTCTTCTTTGCTTTGAGAATGTGAAGAGAATTTGGTTTTAGGAGCTAAAGAATCCAGGGTAAATTAGCTGTGCAGAAATATGCTATGAGAATACAAGATCAGAACAGAACATTTACCCAACTCCCTGTTTAAGTTGATCTGACAAATGTTCTAGTGCAGGGCATTTGAGAATAATACTATGTCCTGATGACATTAGCAAAGTCTCTTTGGGGGCATGCCTCCCCAAAGACAGACACATGAGTTGATAATCAGCAAGTATGAATAAAAAAGTCTGCAACATGGAGGGATAAAATTAGCACAGAAATTGAGATTTTGGAAAATAGAACTGTTAGAAACTCAGTCAATCGAGTAACATAATAGAAAGCATTGCCAACAGCTTTGACTTGGCAGAATAAAGACTATCAAGGGTGGAGGGACAGGGTTGATGAGATGCTATGCGCAAATATTAATAAGAAAAATAAGTTAACGTGGCTGCAGTGTCTGAGAACTGTGGGATATGGTCAAAAGTCAAACCTAAGAATTGAGGGGAAGAAGGGTGTGTGATAAACACTAAAGGAATACAGAACCTATTCATTACATTTACAGCCTAAAGTTTTCCAAATCTAGAGAAAAAAAAAGATACTCAAATACAGGGAGCCATTTAGAACTCCAAGTAGATCTGATCAAAGAAGAATCTACCTACAATGTATTACAGTCAACATGTCAAAAATTTTAAAAAGAATATTAATAGTTGTAAGGGGAAATGCCTTCTCACCCACAAAGGCAAAAACATCAGAATAACAACAGCTCTTGACCGCAATCCTAAAAGCCAGGGGAACATGGGATCATGGTTCACAACCCTCTGTAATGCCAGTTCCAGGGAATCTGACACCCTCTTCTGGCCTCCATGGGTATTGCATACATGAGTGCACTTAAGTGCAGGCAAAACACTCATGTGTATAAAACAAAAATAAATAAATAAAAATTTTAAAAGATAAATTTCATGAGAGAAATACATGGACAAAGGAAAACTGTCCAACGTGGGAGCCAGCAAATTCCTAATACTAGTGGGAGAGAAAGAGAAGAACACACAATCTAATCAACCAGAAAAACAACCAACAAAATGAAAATAATTAGTAAATTTCTCTCAGCAATAGTTAATTTAAATGTAAATGTCCTCAATTCACTAATAAAGAAATATAGACTGTCTAACTAGATTTTTAAAAACTAAATCCAACTGGCTGTTGCCTCCTAGAAATACCAACACCCACAGACTGAGAGACAAAGGCTGACAGTCTATAAGTAAACAGAAGCTGAAAGCAGGCTGGTGTAGCTATTAGGACATCTGATAAAGTAAACTTCAAAATCAGTCAGAAGAGAGAAAGAAAACCACTATGTATTAACAGAGGGAACAGCTCACCAAGAAGATTATGCATGCATTAAGCAAGGATCCCAATTTCATAAAACAAACACTAATAGACTAATATACTGGTATACTGATAGTGGGTGATTTTATTACTCCACTCTCCTCTTTAAATCAATCATCTGAACTCAAAGTCAACAAAGAAACAGTTAAACTGTGCTATAGCTCAAATGGACTTAATAGATGTATAGAGAATATTCCATCCAACAAGTACAGAATGCACATTCTTTCCAGTAGCCCATGAGCCCTCTCTATTCTACATTCTAGACCACAAATCAAGTCTTAACAAATACAAGAATCTAAATCATCTCTTGTATCTTATTAGATCATAGCATAACAAAACTAGAACGCAACAGCAAAAGAAACTATAGAAACTGAATAGTACAATCTTGAATGACCAGTAAGTGAGTCATTGAAGAAACCAGGGAGGAAATTAAAAATTCCCGGACTCTCTGGGCTACAGCTAAGGCAGCTCTAAAGGAAACATCTACAGCTCTGAGTGTTTTTCTTAAAGCAGTAGATGGAAAAAAATTATAAAGATCAGGACAGACTAAAAAAATAATACATGAACTCAAAATGTTCTTTAAAAAAATAAATGAGATTGACAAACACTAGTCCAACTAACCAGAGAGAAAAGAGCCAAATTAATAAAATTTAGAGATAAAAAGGGGGAGATTACTAGAGTCCAATGAAATCCAGAGAACCATTAATGAATACTTTGAAAACTTAGATCCTAAGAACTAGAAAATCTAAAAGAAGCAGATAAATTCCTAGGCATAAGATCTACTAAAATTAAAATTAACGTAAGCAGATCCATAACAATCAAGAGATTGAAGTCATAATAAAAAGTCTCCCAGTGAAGAAAGGCTCTGTCCAGATTTCCTTATGAATGCTACCAAACCTGTGGAGAAGAGCCAGGACCAGTGTTCCGGCAACTATTCGGAAGAACAGAAAGAGAAGGAACACTCTTAACTCATTCTACAAAGCAAGAATTAGCCTGAAGCAGCACTGGATAAGAATACAATAGCAGCAAAATCTATAGACTAATTTCCCTCTTGAACACAGATGTAAATGTTCTCAATAAGATTCTTGCAAATCAAAAACACTACAAAAAAAGTTTTGAAAAGTGAATTCAAGAACACATTAAGATCATTGACACCAGACCAAGTTGATTTTGTTCCAGAGAGGCAAGGATATATCAACTTATACAAATCAGTAAGATCATAAATCATGTGATCATTTCAATAGATGCAGAAAAAGACTTCAACAGAGTTCAGCATGTTTTCACAACAAAAGCCCGACATAAAGAGTCAGGTACCATGGCATATGCCTTTAATCTCAGCACTCAGGAGACAGAGACAGGAGGATCTCTGTGAATTCAAGGTCAGCCTGGTCTCCATAGCCAGTGTCAGGCCAGCTGGGGCTACAGGGAGACCTGTCACCTGTCTCAAAAAGACCAAAACAAACAAACAAACAAAAAAACCAACCAAACAACAACAAAAAAAAAAGTGGAATAAACTAGAACTAGAACTAGGACAGTTCCTCCACAATCATACTTGCATGACCGTGTTATTGTTGCATTAATTTATAATAGTTAGGAAACCCCCATAGATGTCCATGAACAGAAAAATGGATAAAGAAAGGGAGGTGCATATACACAATGGAGTTTTATTCAACCCTAAAGGAAAATGAAATCATGACATTTGAAAGAGAATGGATGGAACTGGAAAGCATTATGCTAAGCAAAAGGAGCCAGGCTTAGAAAGACAGATATGTTTTCTCTCATGCGTTGGATTTCAAAGAGTGTGTGCAAAGAAACTAGACAGCAGACCACAAGAGAGGAGGAGGAAAGAGAGGGTAATGGGATAAATGTGGCATAAAGGCAGAAGAAGCTTGTGGGGAGAGGAAGGGAGCGGGCTAGGGGAAGGGCAGGAGATATGATGGAAGGGAATAAGGAAGGACAGGTTGGAACAAAGTATAATGACACACGTGCTTGAATGTGACATAATAAAACCCGTTACTTTGTATGCTAACTTAAAAATTAAAAACAAGAAAAAATAATTCGGAGGATTCATCTTTCAAATTTGAACTTCTTATAAAAAGTACAGTAATCAAGACAACGGGCCCCAGGATAAGGACAGACAGATCAGGGCTGGAGAGATGGCTTAGCGGTTAAGAGTACTAGTTCCTCTTGTAGAAGACCCAGGTTCAATTCCCAGCACTCACATAGCAGCTAATGACCATCTGTAGCTCCAGCTCCAGGGGATCCGATCCCTCTCCTGACCACTTCAGGCTTTGCCCAGTATGGCTATACTTATTTAAATGCAGGCGATACACTCATGCACATAAAATACTTTTTAAAATTTTAAATAAGCCCTCATAGTTTTGGTTAACTCATTTTCAACAAGGAAGCTAAGACCTTTCAATGGGTATTGGGGATGGTCTTTCTAGCAAGTGGCTCTGGGACAAATGAACAGTCATACACAAAAGAATGAAATGAGATTCCCATCTCACACTATCTTTAAAAATTAACTCAAAGTAATCATAGACTTAAATGTAAGACCTAAAGTAACTCCTAAAAGAAAATATAAGAGCAAATCTTCATGGCCTGGTTTAAACAAAGTCCCCTCAGATATGTTCCCAGAGCTCAGTGGCCAGGGAGAAAAGGAAAAGAATGTGCTTCAAAGAATACCATGAAGAACGAAAGAGCAATCCAAACAGGTAGAAAATATTTGCCAGTCGTGTATCTAATAAAAACTTGTGTCTAGAAACTAGAAAGAACTCATAGCTCAGTATTAAAAAAGCAACCCAATTTAAAGTGGGCAAAGGATCTAGATAATGCTTCTCCCCAAAGAAGACGAAAGGCTGGTGAGCGCATGAAGAGATGCTCAATATCAGTAGCTGACTGGTGTCAGTCAAAACCACAGGGAGATGCTTCTCCATATCCAATAACATATGAAGAATAAAAAGACAATGTGGATGAGGGTGTGGAGAAACTGGAGCTGATGGGAAAGTAAATGTTACAGCCAGTTTTTTGTTTTAAGTCCTGGTATTCCTTCAAAGATGAAGTAGAGTTACCATATGATTTAGTAATTCCACACCTAGTTATATATTCAAGAGAAATCTGCACAAAGACTGTACACAAACACTCATCAAAGCAGTATTCAAACATCCTCAAAGTGGAAACAACCCCAATGCCTATCACTTGAAGAATGGATAAATAGAATGTGGTATATATGTACAAGGAATCTCACTAAGTAATTAAAAAAATAATGAAATGCTGATGTATGCTACAACATGGCGAACTTTAAAAACACTACGCTAAGTGAAAAGTATTGTAAGCTTTATTTATAAGAAATGTCCGGAATAAGCAAATCTTTAAGAGACACAAAGTAAATTAGTAGTTGCTTTGGGGGTCGAAGAAAGAGGATTGACTGCTAATGGGTACAATGAAAATATTCCAATATTTCTAGTGATGGTTATGTAAACTATATGAATAGATAAATATATATATATGTATATTGGTGGATTTTGTAATATGAGTTATATCTCAGTATAGCTTTTATCTACTTAGAAAAAGACAAAAATTCATGAGAAAATAGCCAGGTGTGGTAGCACATGCCTTTAATCCCAGCACTCAAGATTCAGAGGCAAGTAGATCTCTGAATTTGTGGCCAGCCTGGTCTTCATGGTGAGTTCTAGGTCAGCCAGGGCTACATAGTGAGACCCTGTTCCCTCCCTACTCCCCAAAAAAAGTCATGAGAAAAGCACCTATCCCAGAGTTGCGTTTATTCTGTGATAATTTCTTGGACACCTACTGTGTGTGCGCAGAGTGTTAAGTCTTGCTCCGTATTTTATTCCCATGCTGGGAAACATTAAGGTAAGGTAGGCTGTGGGGTGGTGACTGCTTCATCCTCTGCATTCAGTGGTGCTCATCAAGGAACTTGAAGGCTCGGGGTGGTGATGCACGCCTGTTATCCTAGCACTCAGGAGACTAGGACAGGAAGATCACTAGTTGGAGGACAGCCTGGACTACATGGTGAAATCTTATCTCAAAATAACAACAAAAGAAAGGACCCCGAAGATTGCTTTGGGGTAGTTAGTAAACATGCCTTTTTATATTTCCAGATATCCTTCGGGAATTCAATCCTTCCTTGAAGGGCTTCTCTGTTGGCATTGGGAGAGAAACCTCTGCCGGAGCGTCCTTCAACCAGGCTGTGGCAGGAGCTAAATCTGAGTGAGCTGGAGTGTCCTGGAGTGGGTGGAGACTGGAGAAGGGAGGAGAAGGGGCTCCAGGGCTTTGGCTAGATTGGGATTTTAGCTGTAGAATGAGATGCTTGGTTTGGGTGAGGAGTCTTGGTGACAGGCTGGAGTACATGCTCAGCATCCCCTGCTGTAAAATCTTCTAGGGTAGGCTAGTCACAGACTCATAAGTGGCATATGCTTCGTGCAGTCCTCCTGACATTATCTGTAAACTTCATGCCGTCACAAAACAGTGACTACAAGAGGGTTCACACAGCATCTCGGTCCTTACCATGTTACCACTCTGTTCTTTTAAAGACTTATTTTTAATTGTGTGTGCGTGTATGTGCGCACGTGCTTGCATGTGGGTATGTACATGTGAGTGTGAGTGCCCTCAGAGGCCAGAGGAGTCAGATATTCTGGAGCTGGAACTCCAGGCGATTGTAAACTATCCAACATGGATTCTGGGAACCAAACTTGAGTCCTCTGCAAGAGCAGTATGTACTCTTAACCTCTGAGCCATCCGTCCAGCTCACCACTCTTGTTCTTGAGTCCCACACTTCCTATCTTTCTTGGAGGGGCATTTCGGGCTCTGCACTCTGTGTGTCAGGAAGAACTCTGGCATGGAAGGTAAGGCCATGAATCTCAATCCACTTTTTCTCTGGTCTCTATAACCCCCCAATACTAAGAAGCGAGGCTGTTGTGAGCCTCTCTCATGGAGGTTGTGAGTCTTGACACCATCTTGGATGCAAAAGCTCTGATGAGCTGTACACTTGCATGTACTGGGTCAGGATGGTGGTCCCAGCACTGATGCAGCAAGAGCTGCAGGAGAGACTGTTAGCAAGCTCAGCAATCACCAGGTCATGCTCCATGGATGCTGAGCTGATGACCCCTGAAAGATGGTCCAGCTCCACTGCACCACTATTGAAAGCCTTCGGTGTTCCTTAGGGTTTGTTGCTGGGTCATTGGACTCATGGATACTAGACTCAGTCAAGAGAAGATAAGTGATCTTTTCTGCTTAATCCAAATTTTTCTCCCAGAATAAACACCACACTTCTCTATAAAGGTCTTAAGATTCTTGTGATTTGGTTTTTTTAAATTCCCTAATGGTTTCCAAGCTCTCAAGACCATCCTGGGGCCATAAGCCACCTACGTACCTCTCTCATTTATCCCCTAAAGGAATGATGGATCATATAAAGCCTCATAGGTTTTAGAATGAATCTGGGAGCTGATGTTCCCTTTGATGGGGTTATCAGTGAGAGGCTAGTGATTTATCACTTTAAATTTTGGGCTTACTTTGATGCAAACATAATTTTCCTTTTCCCCAGTATGCAGCAGCCGGTAGCATAAGAGGGAAGGCAGTTCTAAGCATGATTAGATCAGGGAGGCATGCAGGAATGAGCCCTCAGGGTCAAGGGCCTCTGAATAACCACAATAAGCATGGTTCATGTTGCCTTGGCTCTGTCCCTACTTTTTCCTGGGCCTGGGGGAAGGCATCTAGGTGGTAGAGAAGAGCTAGGAGGGCTGTTGTCCCCAGATTACACTTGAAATGACAGCACAAAGAATGGTCTGAACAAATACATCAGCTTGACTGCAGAATCTGGCGTGTCTCCTGTAAGCTTCATTCTAGGCCCGATCATATTGCTCTAGTTTGCTTTCAATTGCTGTGGTAAAAACTGACCAGCACCAAGTTGGGGAGGACAAGGTTAATTTGGTCTATAGCATAATCCATTGTCAAGGGAAGTCAAGGCATGAACTCCTGGTAGGAACCTGGAACACAGACCATGGAGCTGCTTACCGGCTTGCTCCACTGGCCTGTGCTTAGCCTGCATTCTTATGCCACCACCTGCCCAGGAGTGACATTCCGCAGTGGGCTGGGCCCTCCCACATCACTCAACAATTGAGATTCCTCCTCCTGGGAGTGTCGAGTCAACAGCTAAAGCTATCCCATACCCCTCACACACAGCAGTATCCAAGCCACAGAGTACCTCAATGACTGTCATCCTGTGTTCCCTACAGTAACCCAGGAAGTGTACAGACCAGAGGGTTGATTCCGTGTTCTATCAGTGATTAACAACCAAGGCTCTGAGCAGTGGAGTAACCATCCCCAAATCTGGTCCATACACACAGCGGGTGTTCTGATAACTTTAGATTCAAAGAGGAGTAAACCCAGGCTTAAACAGGTTACGTGTTAGGTGCAAAGTTCCCGTCCCAGATATCTGATGCCTATGTTGGACTGGAAGTTAAGATGGGAAGAAGGGGGCAGTTGCTATTTCCTGTTAGGCACAGTGCCAGGGTTTTTATGGATGGTGATGGTAGAAGCAGAGACAGAAATAATTCTATGGATGGATGCTTGCCCTGTGTTTGGCCCTACGTTCTTTACACGATATCTCATTTGATTCTTTCAACTCCATGAAGAAGGAGAATCTACTATCATTTTTTTTCCACAAAGGAAAATTCTGCCACAGTCTCAGATGCAGTCATTTGTAAAACTTCAATCCAAACCCATGCTGTCTGGCACAGTAATGGATCTTACTTAAGGGGCTGCCTTGCCGATCTCATTTATACCCACAGTGGCCCTCTACAAGTGGGTTTGATCCCTGTTTTACATCTTTGTTTTCAGTGTGAGGATTGAGCGCAGGGCCTTGCACACGCTCTATACCCTCTCCTGCAGTCTTTTTTAAATGACAGTGTAAGTCTTCCCCACAAGAAGCAACAGGCAGCAAAGTGTCACAGCCAGGTGTGTCCGACTTGGTGATGTCACCTTGAGAGTGAGACTGCCGAGGCCACAGCATCTGCCAACATGGCATGTGCTAAGCTGCACGTGACACGGAATAGTCATCTACAAATCTTCTGTTTGCCTTGAATAAGCCTGGCTTGAGAGGGGAAAACACCCATCTCATTAAATATGCCAACCAGAAACTAGTCCTACTCAGAGTCAAACCCTCAAATGTGCAGGGCTCTGCCTTTCCAGGGCTGTCACTCCTGCCCCGTGGAGCTTCAGTGAGGGGGCAGCTCTGTGTGGTGGCATTCACTGCTGCTTTCCTGCTGGAGGCCCCCGGTCTCCTCTGCCAAGCTGATTGCTGATTGCTTCTCTCTCTGAAAAGCTGCTCTTCTAGCTGCTATCACTTACTAAACCCCCACTGTATGTCCCCACAGTGGCTTAGTTGCCCAGGCCAACAAGCTGGTGGACCTGATGAAGAATGACAAGGTGAGTCTAGAAGATTCAAGATAGGACTCCCCAGACAGATGATCTAAGCATGAGCAGGTTATAGAGACATGTAGGAATGAACCCCCGGAGTCACGGACCTCCACGCACCCACTACAAGCATGGTTCCTACGGCCTTGACTCTCTGGCCTTGTGTTTCCACAGACACAGGGACGTCAGCAGTGGGCGGGAGATGGAGAGGGGCCAGGCTGAGTTTCTAGCACATCTGAGCCCTGAACCTTTGTCTTTCTGCAAAGAGGGTTCCCATCCGCTTGTTCAGTCAATCAGAAAGACAGTTATAAAAAGACAAGCCTGGGGCTACAAATAGATACACAGAGAAGACACAGCACAGTCCTGTCCTCCGGGAACTTATGAGATGAGGAGAGATCAACATGGAAAATCAAGACTGTGAAGTACTCAATCTCTGCTGTATAAAGGAGGCTACACATCTGGTACAGGAGAGCACAGAAAGGGTGGGCCCTGTGCTTGGAAAGACAGGAAAGGAGGTTCCTGTGATCTGGGCTGTAAAAGGTGAGGTCGAGGTGCTCCTTGGATGACAGCCGAAGACACAGGCTCAATGCAGACCTGTTTAGGGAGCTGGTCCCCAGTGGATAAAATATCTAGCGAGGGACTGGAGTTGGTTATTTTGTATATAAAGAAAGTAATGCACTCCAAAAATCGATTAGCAGGAAGTTCCAGAACATTTCTCTATATGATGTTGCACCTTTCCGGTTTTTCCTTTTTTTGTTCATTTTTCTCCTTCCACCCGCATTTGGAAGCAGAGGTCAGAGCACAAAGCTACGGAGGCCAGAGACGATGTAAGAGGCTGTGAAGGCCACAGTGTGTGCAATGTGTGTGTCACATCCCTTCCATCCAGCCATGCGGTATCAAACACCTCTGGGTCCCTTGTGGAGGTGGAAGATTCCAGAGGTGGAAAACTCTGTTTGGCATATGCTTAGAGCTTCCATGTCGCTCTGACCAGCCTCTCCAACCAGGTTTTTTTTTTTTTCTCATAGGGAATTTTAACTCATGTGACTATCTGAGTTTAGGAAAGCTCCCTCTTGAGTCTTTTCTTCCATAAGGCAAATTGAGAACTCCAGATCTCTAAAAAATTCTGTAACAACCTTCCTTTTCCAGGGCCTTTTATCTCGTAGCCATGCTAGGGACTGGGGGCAAAACTCAGAAAGCTTCTTTTCTCCCCACCAAGGTTGTTAGAGACCAACAGTGTGCTGCTGTGTGAACAGAGCCACAGAAAGTCCAATGACCCCACCTCAAACCGAATCATTTAGAAGTAACAACCCCAGAACCAAAGAACAGAAAGTTTGAACTCTCTGGCATGTGGGGATGCTCCCCTGTGAGAGGTCAGTGCTTGGCATTTTCCCTACTTAACCCTGTTTGTTTTCCGTTCATTTCAGACAATAAATTTTCAGGAAGATTGGAAGATAATCACTGTGTTTATAGGAGGGAATGACCTCTGTGATTCCTGCAATGACCCGGTAGGTCCTCAGGCCCTTCACTCTGGACTCACCCTCAGGAAAAATCTCCACAGCTGGGCACAGGCTCATGGAAAAACACATCTGGGTCAGGACTCTATCCATGGCTTGGCATAGATCCAACCTTGGATAATGCTAAGACCCAGAGGACATTCACCTGCTGGGATAGAGAACAGCAGGATTGGTTGGAAGACTGAGTTTAATGAAGTCTCCTATCAAGGAGCTTGATCATCTCATGCTGAAAACCAAGATAACACTGCAATATCTAGAAAACTCTCGCTTGTTTTCACAAATAGTAACAAGTCAGCTCCTCTTTGCAGTGCTTAGCAGCCTTGTCATCCCCACTGTCACTAGAGAAAGTGATTTCCTAGGCTCAGGTCTGATGGGAACCCGACAGCTGAGACTATTGCTGTATGGCTGCTTAACATATTCTTCCTGGAACCCCAAGGTCCATAAAACAGACCCCTTTGTCCATACCAGGGTGAGTCGTGTGCTCACACCCACGCAGGCACTGTGCTCAGAGGTGGGCAGTAGCAAGTGAGACAGGCTCTGTCTTCAGGAGTTCCTCAGTCCAGGAAGAAACAGGCAACTCACCATAACAGGAGAGAGACAACTTGGTTCTGATGCCAAGTAAATCAGAGAGTCCGAAATCAAAGTTCCATGAAAACTCGGGATACGGGGAACATGCAGGTTATCAGAAGACAGTGCAGGAGACCTTCCAGCTGGGACTTGAAGACACATGTGTTGGGCAGGAAGTGGGGGACCAAGAAAATACAGTAAAAGTGGACAGCCATCTTTCCTGTGAGTTCTTGTTCAGAGGGTGATCTGTACCCTAGCCCCTCACAACCCACTTTCCTGGTATCAAAGTTACCTGGGGCTAGGGACATTTAAGATGAGATCCAAAGGGCTTACCAGAGAGCTGAAAGACTGCTGGGGATAAAGGAGGATCTTGAACCATGACCCCCTCCCAACTTCCTGCATGATACAGTCTTAATCTGTTTTAGAAAGCAGAGTTCTTGGTTAGATTTCAAGAGAAGGAGTTCCCCTGCTTTCTTTAATGGTTTGAAACTGAGACTGGAGCGATGGCTCAGTCAGTAAAATCTTTGCCATGCAAGCATGAAGACCTGAGCTTGGATCTCTAGCACTCACCTGAAAAGCTAGGTGTATGAACATACCCCTGCAATCTCAGCGCGGGGCAGGCAGAGACAGAAGTATTCTTCCAACTTGCTGGCTGGCCGTCTAGCTCAGTTAGCAAGCTTCAGGTTCAGTAAAAGACTGTCAAAAAATAAAGCAACTGAGGAAGATCTTACCTCATGTTGACCTCTGGCCTACACACACACACACACACACACGTAGATGTCCACCTGCACACATCCCATGTACTCACATGAATGCATATGTACATGCACACAGTTTTTAAACCACAGGTATCAAGATCAGGAGAAAGAATTAAAGTGCATTTGTGTTCGGGGGGTTCACGAGACTCCCTCTTCCCTGCATCACCTCCTTGAGGTGGACGTGATGCTCTAGGTACATGAGGCTCAGCCCAGACTTTTTCTAATGTCAGCGTAGGAAGAGAACAGCGGGTAGGACAGGAGACTGTCCACACTGAAGATCTTAAGGTCACCTGCTCCAACACTGCCATTTCTGATAGACTCAGAGAAGTGATATGACATAGCTAAGACTCTATATCTAGCCAATGGGAAGTCAATTCGGAGCTTTCCATGGCTCTAGGCAACAGGAAGAACCTTTTCCTGAGGCCCGTGGTTGTGGTAAGCAGAAGGATTACAGTTAGGGCCCCTGAAAACAGTCCTCTATTTCAATATTGTCAACTCTGAGTAGGATACAGGAAGAGAAGAAGCCAAGATAGGAAACAGCGTTGGTCAGTAAAGAGACGAGATCATGCGTGCAGCTCAAGCAATTCTTCCTCTGCCTGCAGGTTCGCTATTCTCCCGCCAACTTCACAGATAACATCAGGAAAGCCCTGGACATCCTGCATGCAGAGGTACGGAGGTTAGAGCACCTGCAAGTCTCAGCAGCTCTACTACAGCCTTCATCTGTGGCCTCAGAGGCCTGAAAGCATCTCTAGTTTCTGCTGAGACTTCCTTGGCAGGTGTTTCTTGTCTGATCCCCAGAAGCCTCCAGGCAGTGGCATCAGTGGAGAAGCAGAGATAAGAGAGAAGGCAGAGCTGAAGGAAGTAGACCGGGCCAGGAGAAATCACAAGACCTGAGCACCAGCAAGAGAGCAGGCCCGTGTGAGAAGCTAATGTTGCCCCATTCCCGTCATCCTGGTGACTGACTCTGCCTTTCCTCAGGTTCCCCGGGCCTTCGTGAATATGGTGGAGGCACTTGAGATCATCAACCTGAGGGAACTATACAAGGACAATCGAGTCAGCTGCCCACGACTGATCCTCAGGTCTGGGAGAAACTTCTGTGTTTCTGAAAGGGCCATGGACCTTAGCAGATTTGTTAGGAAACCCTGGGGCAGTGTGAGAGGTTCAGAGATCACCCCTGTTCTAACTGGAAAAGGTCTCTCTGGGGGACCTCTGAAGAATTTTTTCATCAATATAGGCCTCAGCAACCTGTGGGATCCCACCCTGAGTTGGTTACCATGGCAACCACAGGGCTGGGAGAAGAAAGGCTCGAGGAGCACTCAGTCCACTGCAGCTGCTAAAACCAATCTCATAGCATATCCAGAGTTCCCCCACCACCTCCAAGAGGCCCATTCCCAGGATAGATGATGTTTCTGGCTAGTGTGTGTGCTCTAGGTTGGGCTTCATAAATACAGGACCACTGTCACTTTCTAGAATAGAAAGATGCAAAAATCAGAATCAGCTGAGTCCAGAGAACAGAACTCTCTGGTCCTCAGAAGCCTCCTATGAGGCTGACCTTATCCCTCAACCTCCAGAACCAAACAAAGGTGACTTCCCCCTCCTGCATCATGCAAGTCCTTGGCCCTCAGGAGCAAGATGTTCTTCTCACTGAAGCATGACCACTTCCCACAGATTCCTTCCTGAAAGTCCTCCCTGAACCATTTGCCCAGGTTACAGAGGCTATACAAACCTTCCCCCCAGCCTTGGATCTTTGTATAAGCCCCATCATATCCCTGAGCATGTCACATGGTTGTTAGTCACCGCTGTGTGGTAATGATCCCTCACAGCCTGTGAGCTCTGAGTCACTGCTCCACAGCACAGGGGCTCAAGAGCTGTTTGCTGAATAACTGGATGAATAATTCACAAGGGCCAGGCTAGCTCTTGGAATTAAGGGGTATGCAGCATGATCCCTGGAGAACCATACCAAACCTTCCCTGGGGGGTATAGGCAGACTGCACAGGTTCCCTGGAGAAGGCTTCAGGGTACTGTGAGCAGAGATAGGCTGGTTGCCGGTAACACGTGCTTATTAACACAGCTGGTGTCAGGCATGCTATTTTCAACTGCTGACTCATCCACTAGATCCCACTTTCTCCAGTCACTGGGCCACACAGGGGGTTAGTATATTCGTTTCATTTCAGAGCAGCTCTCCAAAAAGCTGCCTGCTACTGGTCACTGCAGAGATGTGCAGGCTGTCAGAAGTTCAGGGAGGCATCTGCCAAGTCCATTTGAAGATAGGAAATGGCTAAGTCACTGAGTGTCAGAACTGATTAATTCAGAGCCCCTTGATCCTGGGACTGTACTCTCTGCCTCCTGGCCTCTGTTCTGTCTCAGTGGCCCAGTGTCCTCTGCTGCTACATCTATACTGAGCCATCTGAGCTACTGTCACCTTATGCCCTGGGTCAGAAGCCCATATTTGCCATAACAGTCATAACAGAGCTACAGACTGGACAGAAGCATTTTAATTCAGAGACTAAGCATTCAAGTTCAGAACTAGAGAGACACAAGTTCAAATCCCTGCTCTCCCCAGTATCTATTTGGCTATGTGACCTTAAGAAAGTTACATAACCACTCTGAGCCTTGGTTGTCCCCACCATGCTAGGGAAGTGCTCTGGCACTGAGCTACAGTCCTGGTCTTTTTTGTTTGTATTTATACTTATTTTTTATTATTTGTATTTTATGTGTATGAGAGTATCACCAGCAAGTATGTAAGTGCATCTGTGTTGTGCAGTGCCCAAGGAGGTCAGAAGAGGGTGTTGGTTCCCCTGGAACTGGAGTTACAAATGGTGGTTAGCTGCCATGTGGGTGCTGGGTATCAAATCTGGGTCCTCTGAAAGAGTAGTCAGACCTCTTAACCGCTGAGCCAACTCTACAGCCCCCTCCCCTTTTTAGGCAGGGACTCATGTATCCCAAGCTGGCCTCAAACTCATTTTTCTGTGCTGAGGATGGAGCCTAGGGCTTTATACAGGCTAGAAAGGCACTCTGTCAACTGAGCCTCATTTCCAGCTCCCGTTCTATTTTTTATGTTGAGACAGTATCTTGCTAAGTCAGCTAGACTGATCTCAAATGCATGATCCTTCTGCCTTAGACACTGAAGTAGCTAGGATTACAGGCTATCCCAGCCTCAGTTTTCTCATCTATAAAATGAACTTAATAACTTCTAGAATGGCTGGATGATTTTAACATGTTAATACATATAACTCTTCTCACAGTGCTTGACACAGTTAACAAGTAATGTATACTAGCAATTACTGCTGTTGTCACTGTGACTGTTCAGAAGGAGCACCTCTCTGCACAGCACTGTCCTCAGCCTGCCATCAGGTGACTCATTTCTGTAGGAGTCATTTTCCAGATGTCAGGAGGAATGTTTCATTTTCAAGAGCAAATTCAAGTCATGGACACTTTCTATGGCTTTCATTGACCCAGTCAATCAGCCCTATCTGATCCCTGTTGGCCTTCAACTTAAAATATATTCTAGGTCTCAGGCCAGAGCTTTATTCAGGTGATGATCTGAGGATGGGTGTATCTCTGTGGTTTTGTCGGCAGGAGCCTGTGTACTTGTGTCCTGAAGTTTGATGATAACTCCACAGAAATTGCTGCCCTAATTGAAAGGAACCGGGAGTATCAGGTGAGCCAGGAAGGGGTTCCGCCACTTTGCAGGGCTCGTGAGCAGTTTTGGTGAGCCAGATAGAGAGTTATTCGTCCGTGACTGGGTGAGTGCTGACTGTTGAAAAGTCTGTAAAGACATGTGAGGGCAATGGGCTCTGACGCTTCTTTGAATGAAGCGACAGAGTGAAGTCATGGAATTACACTTTGCTGAATCCCATTTCCTGGTCTGAACACAAAAACAAACGTGTCTCATGGAAAGAAATCTCAGTGTGAACTTCTCTAGGTTCAAACCTCAACTCTTGAGCTTCTTCTCTGTTTTTATTTTTATTTTGTGTGTATGAGTGTATTGCCTGCACATGTGTGTGTACCTGTGTCATGCAATACTCACAGAGGCCAGAAGAGGGCATCATCAGATCCCCTGGAACTGGAGTTACAGGCCGCCATGTAGGTACTGGGAACCAAACCTGGGTCCTCTGTAAGAGCAGCTGGTGCTCTTAACTGCTGAATCATTTGTCCAGCTCCTCTCTGAGACTCTGGGTTGCACAACCCGAGAGGCTATGCACTCCCTCTGTTCCTGCTTCCCTGGGAACAGGTGGTCTGAGTGATCCACAGTCAGTGGCTAACCTTGTGGGTTGCTCCTTTTAGTCTTTTCTCTATCCGATTTTTGAGTAGACATCTGACTTCTTGGACTGTCTTGAGTTTTCCTCCAAGCAATTGGCCAGTCATTCACAGAGGACCAGTGATAGCCTTTCTAGTGTGGACCACAAACAGCCTGCAGAAGGGATCATCCTTCAAAAGTTCATGGACCTGTGTAGATTTCCTTCCCTATGTAGATTCTTCTGTGGCCAGTCATTATGCAGCAGGTGTCCAGACCCAGAGAAAGGAACCTTCATTGTTCACCCTCTATTGCCAGTGTCCTGCCCTTTGAAGACTCTCCAGCTGCACTTCCTTTGCCATGAGCAGGCACCTGTCACTCTGGAGAGGAAGTCCACTGCCTGCACTAGGAAAGAGAAGCGGCCCTGGGCCTGAGGGAGTTGTTGGGTACAAACCATAACAGCTGATGCAGTTTCTGGCTGGTTTGAATGGCAAGAGACATAGAGGCACTGCTGACTGATTCTGGGAAAAGATAGTACACAGTGACTTCAGAAAGGGCCACACTAACATTCCCAGATCCATAGCCTAACTTTTATCTCTACCCAGAGTCCTGGACCCAGATATTACAAACTCTAGTGAGCTGTGAAATGGCAGAATCTGGGTGACTGGTTTTTTCTAGAACTGAGCCCAAGCAGACATGGTGAGGGTTACCCTCCCTTATCCTCCTAAGCAAATCTGAGAGCTTCAGGCAGCACTCACACACACACACACCTGCACAACAGTACTGAAGACACATGCTATTACTGATTCTCTTTTGATGTTCTGAACAATGACAGACAGAAATAAATGGAAAGATTATCCAAAATGACATTTCATCAAATACCATCTACCTCCCCCCAAATCTTTAATCCGAATAGCTTTAAAAGAGGGTCAAGCTGATAGACATAGGTTTCTCTTTCCTGTTCTCATAGCCTCGATCAGATGCATGCAGTGAGAGTCAGTGGGTGAGACTAGGGCGAGTCCCAAAGGACCTGGCTGTCTCCAGGTCAGCCGAGATTTTGCTGAGGGTTGAATTCCCCCAACAGTCATTCTGGTTCGCTCTGTGTCAGGGAAGAGATGCAGAGCAGAACACCCAAGCCCTGTCTCCTTTCCTCCCCCAGGAAGGAACTGACTGGGAGTGATCCATGTAGCATATGGGCTGGTTTCTCTCAACAGTTCTACAGCTGCTCCAACCTCTGTCTCCTCCTGCAGAAAGGAACTCAACAGCTGATTGAGAGCAGGCGCTATGACACCAGGGATGATTTCACCGTGGTCCTTCAGCCGTTCTTTGAAAAAATAGATGTCCCACGGACCCCGGTACATAAAGCATGCACTGAGGACAAGCAGAGCCCCCAGATGGTGCACAGCGGCGTCTTCTGACATGCCTGTAACCGCCCCTCCTTTTCTGCTCTGTGACCAGGAGGGCTTGCCAGACAGCTCTTTCTTTGCCCCGGACTGTTTCCACTTCAGCATCAAAGCTCATGCCCGATCAGCCACCGCCCTCTGGAAGAACATGGTAAAACCTGTGGGGTTGGAATCCTCCCTCCTCCATCTTTAGCCTTCATCTTAACCTTGGCCACCTGTTCCTCACCCCCATCTTCCTGCTTCTTGATTTAGCTGGAACCTGTTAACCGGAAGACAAGACAGCATAATTTCGAAATCAAGGCCCCTATCATGTGTCCAAACAAGGTAGAGTGCACTGTTCTGGCAACACCTTCAGAATACAGCATCTTCTCTAGGTTGTAGCTCTCATTGGACTGCTATGTTCATTTCAGCCCAGATCTTCACCCCAGTTCCTCTCTGCCCACCTACCCTCCCATCAGCATTCTAGATGAACCATCCAAATCACCTTCTCTGGTTAAACAGAGAGGAATGATGACATCCCCCTCACCCCCACCCCCGCAGTGACTTGAAGGCTCTAGCATGTCTCTGCATTCCTGGGATGCTAACACCAGCCTGGGCTGGCCACTCTTCTTTTAGGCAGGCAAAGGTAATGTGGCTGCCTTTCCTCTGAAGGACAGGAGCAGGGGAGAATGTCCAGGGCAGCTGAGAGTGGATACTCTGTCTTCATGTAGCCACTGACTCATGACCAACTGGAAAGAGTGACGAACCAACCCTGAGAGTCATGTCTGGTTGAAGGGAGAGTAGGGGGTGGGCTGGTGAGTTGGGAGATGAAACTAGGAAAACAGATCATACCTAAGAACGAAAATCATGTCAGGATCCCATTTCTATCTACCCACAAACTCTCAGAAAGATTACTGGAACTCTGAAGCTACAGCCCCAATCTTATGAATCCCTTCGGGAACCCAGAAGGGTCTTAGACTTCTTACTTGGAACTGCTGGACTAGGACTTGTATAAGAAAAGAAAGGAAAATATTTTTCTTGCATGGGCAGGAAGGAACCCAGGCTGTTGAGGGGCAAAATAGGTATGGCATAGCAAGGCACCCTGGGGCGACAGAGATACTCTTAGGAAGGTACAGGGTGGTGAAATGTCTGGTATCCTCAGCCAAGAGGCTGAGAGCCTTGGGGTTGGGTTCAGGTTGCAGAGAAGGTCCTGGTACATCTTGACACCATGAGCACATGGTGGTCAGCCTGTCTGGAAGGGGCATGTCCAGGCTGGTGCATGTGCTGTCATTGCTCTTCCCCTCTTCCCACAGACCTGGGAGTTCCTGAGCACCCACAAGAACAGCGAGCAGGTATCTACTCATGACTTCCTTTTGGCTCCCCAGGCATTGGGGCGGGCAGCCCCTGAGGGGACTGACCCAACAGGCCTGTGGGAAAATGGGTGAGAATTCTCAACAGGAAGCCCAGGGGGTTCACACCTTTTTGTAAAACCATCTTTCCACACACACCTTCCAACAAAGTAAAGGACAGAGTTCCATTCAAACCAAACTGTAGTCCCATCAAGACAAATGAAGTTAGCCAGCCCCTCACAGAGCTGCGGGAGGAGCAGAGGATGGGGTGGGTCATTTGTCAAAGCCTCCAATCTTGCCCTGGATGGAGATCTAAACTAGACCAACAGGTCTGTTTATATGGTATTCAGAATCACCTAGGGGACCTTCTTCAAATGCCCTTGGAAACCTCTCTCCAGGTGCAGGCCTAGAGGTCTGTTTTTTAAAGCCTGCTGAATGACCCTGATGCCCAGCCAGCTTGTCGGGACCCTTTAACTATAAGAGACTGGAATTCATTCTTTGCCTTTAGGGTTATGGAACCTGGATGTTATGTGAAGACAAAGACCCTTCTACCTCACCCCCAACCTCAGGTCAGTCCTTGTGCCACACTGGGATCCAAAACCCCTCACAAGGGCTTACACACCAGTGAGCACTCTGATAAGATGTCATATAATAACTAGTCAACATGGTTATAAGCATTGTTTGCTTCCTGTCAGGCGTAAGCACCTATTTAGCCCCACTCTGTCCTACAGCAATAGCATGTCCGGCAGGCCCCAAGGCATTCTGGGCCAGAAGCTATTTCCCATCCTCCTGCTTTCAAATCTGAGCAGGACACAGATAGAGGAGTCATGTGAGTTCACCCATGTGTGGCCCACCCCTGTGGGATGATGAAGCCGAGACATGAGTAGTCAGGGAGTCCCATGAGATGATGACTCTGTGGTCATGCGTCCTCAAGCTCTGCCTGCAGAAGGGTCTGGAAGGTTCTCTGGGATCTTAAGAACTAGAGGACAGGGAAAGGCCTGACATTATTGGATTCTTGTTGAAATTTATAACCCAGCTCTAAATGGACTGCATATCAGGCTCTGCTACGTGTCTGGCATAGTCCATCTCCTATCTGATTGGGCACTTAGTCCAACAGCTGGCTTTTCACATGCCCACCAGCACGAAAGCGGAATCCTGCTCCACCTGCCCTTCCATCCCCACTGCCTGCCCTACAACAGCATTCCCTCTGTTTCCGCACCCTTGCTCCCAGCCTGACACAGGTGCAGGGTTTAGTTAGCATGTCTCTTATGTGGTAACTCTCATATAAAATGTCTGTTTCCATGGCAGTTTGGACTCCCCAGTTCTGCGTGGTCTAAACATACATGCAGGTTTTGTTTCTGATTTTGCTTGAAGCAAAAACACTACCCTCTGCCTTCAGCATCCTTCCCAGAGTCAAGCACATCCATTTATCTTTCCAGTGCATTCCCTGAGACCCGCAGATATCCAAGTTGTGGCAGCTCTGGGGGACTCTCTGACTGTAAGGACCTTTGGGCCCCGGAGGGTGGGAGGGGGTGTGGTGGGGCCGTTCCCAGTCTTTGCCAGCTCTCTGCCTGCACTTCTTCTTCAGGATCTTGCTCTTCTGCCCTGGTCCACAATCACGGCAATGATTTGATTTCAGAACTACTCTCTCATGTATGTGTGCTGGGGAAATCTTCAGGCGTGAATTGAATTGTCTAAGTTGGAAGAGGTTTTAAACACCCAGCAATACTTTCTGACATATGCAAAAATATGTCATTTTAACTCAAAATTCTTCTAATCATGCTTGTGTGAGTGCTATTTCCCTGTGCAGCTTGTCTTATGATCAGTCTAGACCCCCATCTGTTTCCACTTCCTTCAGTGCAGAAAGCAGCTTTCTCCTTCAGAGGGGGCCATGCCAGGGCAGCACATCTGGGGTTTATAAATGCCTTCCCAACAGTTCTAAAGGAAGAGAAGAGAAAGATTTTATTGGAACTCTTTCCACCACAATGGCTCCAGTCTGAGTTCTTTCCGCATGTCCAGAAGAATTCATGCAGTGTGATGCTAGTGATCTTATTGACATCATTCTTTTGTAAAGCACTTGGAAGTTTTCCAAATAGTCTTTACAGTTATGATCCAAGTTTGCTCCCAGACTTCCCATGTAGAAAGGCAAGCTTATCCATGCATCATCAAGTGGGTCTGAGGGCGGCTCAGTGGGGAGGGAAGGTCACAGACCTGACCTCCTGGCTACCAGCCTGATACCCTTCTTACTTCCATGTGCTTACTGGGAACCACGTCGTCAGAACCCTGGTGTTCACAGCCCCCTTTTCTCTTTGACTTGCTGATCTTCTTGTGGACTTTGGTCTGTTTTCAAAGGCTGGCAATGGAATCAACTCCCAAGAAGGTGACCTCCCAGATGTCATCACACAGTATCGGGGATTATCATATAGGTAAGGTAAACCCTTGACTTCCTCTTCCCCAGGGCTCACCCCCCAGAAATTATATGAAGGTTTTTTCAATTTGATTGTTTTTTTCTCCTTTGGGGTTTGTTTTGTTGTGTTGTGCTTTTGTTTTGTTTGGCCTGGTTCTCATGTAGCCTAGGTTGGCCTCAAACATTCGTTGGAGCCAAGGATTACCTTGAACTCTTATCTCTTAAATGCTGGGATTACCAGCGTGTATTGCCATGACTAACTTGTGTGGGAGTTTAACTTTTATAAATGCACAAATCCTAAAGAATAAGTACTGGGTCTAAAGGATCTTTCAGAAGGAAAACTATTTATGACTACAAACTGTGAACATTTGCTGAATGGAGAAGATACTTTGTTGGTGGTAATCATTTGCTGAATGGAGAAGATACTTTGTTGGTGGTAATCTTTTTATCTTTAAATTACACAGAAAGAGTAAATCACGGTTCTTACCAAACTCCTGGAACAGCAAATCCAACATGAAATGTACCCGAAAAACACCAAGTCCTTGAGTCTCCACCTTCCCATTTGCATGTCTGTATCCGTATGTTGATGCTCCTATGTCTGTCTACATGTATGTATTTATGTCATTCTGTACCTCTGCTTGTACTTGTATGTACACATCTACACAGAAAACTTCCAAGCCCCAACACATACTTCCAGAGGAAATAATGGAGACAAAGTCACAATCCGTGGGTATCCCTGAATCTCTCCTGTGTGCTGGCACAGGGTTAAGAACTGAGCTAGGTAGGTGAGGGAGCTGTATGTAAAGCACACGCTCACTGGGCAGGTGGTCTTTGCAAATAAAAACACCCAAGTACCACAGTATTGGAGAAGAGGGAGGAATTGACCCTGCCAGCCAGGATGGAAGGCTTCCTAGAAAAAGTGGTACCCAGCATGATTTGAAAGATTAGCCATTACTCACAGAAGGGGTGAGAAAGGGCTCCCCAGACACAGAAGTAAAAAAGTTGGCCCAGGGTGTGAGGTGTGTGGTTAAGTGTGGGTAGTATTAGGTTTCTTTCTTTCCCAATAAAGTGTGTGTTTTTTCATGCTTCAAAGTCATTGGAGAGCAGTTTAGATTTTTTTTCTGGGAAAACTAGACCAAATTTGGCCACCAGAGGGCAGAGCACTTCCCTTTTCTTTAGGGAGCATTCGTTTCAAGGATCCGCCCCCATGGAAGGGGAGAGAACAAAGTAAAAGCTGAGGAAAGCCCCAGAGAGAAAGGTTTCCCAGGGTATGAGGCAGGACCACATAGCTTGTAGCCACTCCCAGAGAAGACCTAATATGCCCTTAGCATGAACGCAATCTTCCCTCCAAGATCTAAGGTGCCTTTCAGCTCAGAGGCTACCATGTTTCCACATGTCTTCTGTCAGGTCAGTAGTCTGTAGTGGGCTGAATGGACCAAAACAGAACCTCAATCACCGTTCTCCCACATGTTATTGAGACTATAAGAAAGGAAGAGTGTGAGAAAGAAGGCAGGGCTTATTACAACCCCGAGAAAGCAATGAGGTTGTGGCAGCTGTGATCTCTCAGCTAAAGAAGGCAGTGACCTCACACCATCATTATGTGGGGAAACCAACCAGGAGCAGGAAACCACAAGACAGGTGGGTCAATTCCACCTGGGGGAATAGCCTGCAGAAGTGAGGTGACTGGCCCAACCTCACAAAGAGTTGATCTAGTGGGGCTTCAACCCAATGGCCAGTCCTGCTGGATTCACTTCACAGCTAGCTATGCAAACGTCCAGCCAATGTCTGTTTCCTGTGAACAAAATGCCTAAATGTTCTAGTTATAACCCCCAAGGACTCGTGTCAAATGGCTGTTGTCCCTTTAAGTTTAAACCCTTTGCTTGTTCTAAATGTTCCAAGTAGTTGCCCCCAAATGCACCTGTGTTGAAGATGGAAGCTTAGGTCAAGTCTGAGAGACAGTGTAGATTACACAGACAGTTTTTTTTTTCAAAGTGTGTTCCCTGGGGTATTAACTGTCCAAGAGCAGAACTCCTTTGTATTTTGGAGAACACACTACTCACTCTCTCCTTCCTCTGTGGAATAAACATACACATTAGCCTATTAAAGAGTCTGAGAAGTGTTGCATTGAATGAAGCTATTTATGTTTGATCCAGCATTTCCTTTAACTCTAGACTTTTTTTCCCTTTGTTTACAATGTCTGTTAACAACCCCTGGGAAATGTCCCTGAAGTAGACTGATCTGAGAAAAACAATTATTTGGAGCTACTAAAGCGTCTATGTTGGAAATACTGGGCAATTAATAATTCCAGGAAAGCACATGGGGCCTCTTCTTCCAAGGAAACAGAGTGGTAAAAATGGATCTCATGGAGTTAAACCTAAGACAGGGGACCCAGGATTCTTGGGGCATGGGTGGCTACAAGCAGGGCCTGCAGAAGTTTGGCTGAATTTCCAACATACCCTGCCCCAACCTATGAGATCATCAGTCAGCTTACCAGTACATCGAGCCAGAGGTCTTTAAAACACAGCGCTCTCTTTCATTATAATACATTGATTTGTCTGGGATTATTTCATGGTCCAAATAAAATTTGCTTACCAAAAAAAAAAAAAAAAGGCATTCTTGTTTTTTAATTAGGAGTTCAATTTCACATTACTGAAACCCTTTCAACAAACGTGAGTGATCATCTCCTCTACCTTTCTGCACATGATTGGCAACAGATTAAAAAAAAAAAAAACACTATTGAACTCAGAGCATTACAGTTTACATTTTGAAGGATCTAGAACAGACCACATGTTTGACGTGACTCTGTTTCCCTTTTATGTTTACACAGTTCTGATCAAAATGGTGGCTTGAATATTCTTCTCTGTATTTATTTGTACAATTGTCTCTTTTCCTCCTGAACATTTCAGTATTCTAAAACCTGGTCTACTGGTTTTGGTCTCTTATGTGTATTTTTTAGCACCAAGATACCTTTAAGAAATAACAGTGGAGAGTAGGTGATGTATGGGTTTATGAACGTATTCACTGTATTAAGGGGGAAACAGAGGTAGTGGATAGGACAGTATACAGATTTGTAATTTGATTCCAAGTGTAAAATGCTCCAATTTGACGCCTGTGGTCCAGAGGGTCCGAACCTACATGCAGACTCGCAAAAGAACCCGTGTTAACAAATGTCAAACCACTAGCAGCGTAGGTCCAGGCATCTGAAAAAGCTGAGCAATGCCAAAGGGCAAAGCTTGCTCCAGCCTCGTTATCTCCACCACAGCTTCTAGCTGAGCCTGTGGCTTAAGCCCTTGACCAGCCTGGTATGAAACAGTCAACTTCATTCTGAACATTCCTTGACTGAAGAGCAGTTTCCTGACTCATGGTCATCCTTTCAAGGTCACTACTGGCGGGCTGAGGTGCTAAGGCTGTGCTCTCCAAATCCATCAGCCTGGAACGGGGTGCTGGGACTGGAGCAAAGAAGCACAGGAGGAAAAACAAACCCTAAATACCAGAAACCTGAACTTCTAGTATTGTTAAAATGGAAATTATTCTCTCTTTGCCGTCTGTATGTTGTGCTCAGTTTAAGCATGGAAGGAAATGAACTCTATTTTATAGTGCATCTTGAGATTAGACCAGATGAAGTGAGATGGGGCACTGGACAGCAGCAAGCAGCTGCACTCTGAATCTTCTATTGGAATCTACCTGATACGAGACAGAAGAGCTTATCTGTTCTCAAGGTTTCCAGCTTAAGCTGGGCTTTAGTTACCGTTAGCAATTTAACTAACCCCTCTGCACCTGCATTTAATTCTCTGGCACGTGGAGATAGTCACCGCTAACGCATAAGCTTGTGAGGACAGGAGAGAGAATCAAGGTCTACAATCTAGTCCATGCTGGACACACAGGGTGTTCTCATCTAAGCGCACTCTCTCGCTCTCTCCCTCCCCCTCTCTCGTTGGTGAAAGAAAGAACTTTTACCTTCAAATCCTAGAGTATGGGTGGAACAATCCATTGGTAAATGTAGAATTTTCTCAAGATCGCTCAAGATATTTGGTAAAGTTTATATACTGACTTGATTTCTCTCCTTCTTTGGCTTACCCACTCCCTACAGTGCTGGCGGGAATGAGTCCCTGGAGACCGTGACCACCTTACCCAGTAAGTAACCACCAAGGGCTTGAGTGGGACCACTCTATCCATCTGACTCTGAAGCCTCCTGAGAAAGGAACAAATAGCATCTTCTTATGGATGGCCCCAGAAGGCAATCAGGGGTGTAGAATGAGCACTGGCTTTGGAGACTGCAGAACTGGGTTCAATCCCTGCCTTCCTAGATGCTTGTGAGGTGACCCAGGGCAAGTCACCAAACACCCGATGCCTTGGGCTTTTTCAACAGGCCAAGTACCAAGTTCAATTCAACAGTGCCCTTTGCTGCACTGTGAATTGAATAGAAGTATGTTTGTAAGTGGGAGGCTCCTGCTGCTTTGTCCTGTTTTTCATTGCATCATTTCAACTAAGAGAGGTCCTAGTTTATGTCAGGCACATGTGCAGCACCCTCTACCTGTCCCCAAGAAGCATAAGAATAATGATGGTACAGCCTATTGTGGGACCCTGGCTCCCCCAGTACTGAAAAGGTATCCTGGTCTTCTATCCTGAGCTCTGGCCAAAGTCTATCCTTCCTCTTCCAGATATCCTCCGGGAATTTAATGGAAATCTCACAGGCTATGCAGTGGGCACCGGTTATGCCAATTCTACAAATGCATTTCTTAATCAGGCTGTTCCCAGAGCAAAGGCTAAGTATGACATTTGGGGGTCCGGAAGGGTGGGGAACAGGGACACACAGTCCCTCAGAGATCTCCACAGAAGCCTACAGAGGGGCCCTTTGTCCATCTGCAACAATGCTTTTGGGACTCTGGCTGCTCTTCCCTGCACCCCTGTGATTGAGGCTCCAGCAGGGAAGCCAGAGGGGCCTTGACCTTGGGAAGGAGCAATGCCCGACACTTATCATCCAGCCCCTTGACCAGGCTTTCACATGCTTCACCTTCTAAGAATTGGACTAACTGAACAATGCAGCCAATTTTTAAAACTCACCCTGGTATCATGGTGTAAAGAGATGACTCTCCCCAGAGTCTCTCAAGTGGCAATTGCCCTATTTGATCTAGAAGGCCCACTACATTGAAGTCAGGAGTTCTGGCCTGAGGAGGCCTCTGGACAAGTCTCATCTCCCTATCCTTAAAATGGAGCTAACAAGAAATGGACTAGAGACACCCAGAGGCCACTGAGGCAGAACTGCCCATCCTCTGGGATGGTCTCCCAAGTAGGCACTGACCCTTCTCCTAGAGGCCCCGGAAGCTTGGGACTCCTGCTCCCCACAGCTCCTGGCCCAGCCATTTGAACTGCTCAAGCTGAGCCTCTTCTTATTCCAGCTCATACCTCTAGTTGGTGGGCATGTCCCCTAGACATGTCCACTGGGCTTGATAATAGTAATAGCTTGTGAGACACGGTTCCACCGCCCTATCCTAGGAGTGATGAAACTATCACTCAGGTTATACCAGGGACCTAGCACCCATTTCTCCCATGAGGAGGCATTTCTCCCATAAACTGAGGCACGTGCAAGGCATTTATTCACTTTCCATGTCTTTCTGAAGCACCTAGATAAGTTCACAAGAGCAACTAACATGCATATATAGTGTTCATATATGTATGAATAGATGTGTGAACAAGATAAGAGAAGTCACATTCCTTGGGACAACAAAGAGGAAAAAACTGAGTCAATGTGAGCACTTTTATGGTTATTGTGCTTGAATATCAAGTTCTTAGTTTCCTAGTAACTGGGGGGAAAGGAAACATTCTAAAACTTTCATATATCTAATTACATGATCTATACCAATTACTCAAAAGAGACAGATGATACAGCTTTAGTTGACTGATTACAGATTACAGCACTCAAGAGGCCAGAGCTGGAGGATCAGTTCAGGGTCAGCCCAGGTTATATAGTGAAACCTTACCTAAACAAAACCACCAAGTCAAATGGTTTCTTAGTGTGGAATTCTATAAGACATTTGCATGTGGGACCTTGAGGAAAAGACCACGAGAGATAAAGGTAATTGGTAGTAGCCTTGACTACAGCTTTTAGGACTAACACCTATTCGTTATTTGCTATAATAACTCTCCAGCCTCAGGTTCTCTGTAGTTCATGCAATGGGTGTGGTATCAGGAAAGCCAGTAGTTTGTAGTTTCTGTAGGAGGAAACCTCTGGGCATTGATCCTCAGTTGAAAGGACTGACTTTCTCTTTCTCAGGGACCTTGCAAGTCAAGTCCAGACTTTGCTTCAGAGGATGAAGAATGACCACGTAAGTCACAGTGATGGTTATTTATAAACATTCATTATTTAACCCACTGAAGTTGCTCCCAAATGGAATGGTCTGCCATGAAAAGCAGTGAATCCCCTGACACTAGAGGCATTCAAGCAGAGGGAGGGCAGCTCCCTCCCTGAGGCCTTCTGGAGGACGCCATATCAATGGGAAAGAAAGCAGCTGATGGTCACAGTGACCTTGAAGGTCTCTCCTGTTGCTGTGATCCTGGTTTATAAATAAACCTCTGAAATGCTGTCAGCCCTGACATTCTGATTCTGTTATTTCAAGTGAGCAAGGAAGTCACAAAAGGTTGATTGGATTTCCTAGAGCTGTGATGGGTTTGGGGTTGCAAATGATCAACTGTTCTCCTCCCTCCTAATGCAGAGAGTGAACTTTCACCAAGACTGGAAGGTCATCACGGTGATGATTGGAACCAGTGATTTATGTGACTTCTGCACAGATTCGGTAACTGTATAGGGTCTGGACCTGCTCCCTGCTACTGACTTTTACCATTAGGCTCTTGGAGATCTTCTATGAGAGAGATCCTTACCACTAACCCTAGAGCCTATCCAACCCCACCTGCATTGCACATGTGTACACGTAACCCAGATGCATGCACACATGCACACACACTTCTTAACCTCAACCCTCAGGTGGCCAGCACCATCTGCTTGTTCTAAGTGATGAGGTAGCAGGTGGCACATGTGGACTGCTTCACAATTTACAACTCTTGAAAAAGAAGGAACTATAGTCCCTAAGTGTTTGGGAGAACACTCTCCATTTTCTGCTCTGTTTAAAAATTCCAGTCTCCTTGCTGGCCTGTCTTTGACATTAGCAGTAGTCAGGTTATCAGCTCTGATTTTGACATGCTGAGATAGTCACAGATGGAGATGAGAAGGAGAACCAATCCCTGGAGCTGGATCCAGAAGGGAAGCCCATACCTTACAGGAACTAGCAACTCCTCTCTCTCTCTCCTGTTTCTTTGTAGAATTTGTACTCCGCAGCCAACTTTTTTGACCATCTCCGTAATGCTTTGGACATCCTGCATAGAGAGGTGGGTAAGGTCTTCTGTAAACCAGTTGCAACTCCAGCGTGGTGGGGGTGCAAGCGGGAAAGGAGAGGAAGGGTGGAAAGAGTCAAAGGTCTGGGCTTTGTCTCTGTCCAGAGGGTAAGATCTGTTCCCAAGTCAGCCTCATTCAATTTGGAATTGGCCCCAGAGAGCCCAGGTACAAAGAAAGAAAGGCATTGTGTACTTCTGCCTCTGTCGATGACATTCCTTGGGGGCAGCAGCTGGGTAGTACCTAGGCTGGGCCCTGCTTTCTGAACTGTGTGGTACATCCAGAGTAAGCCTGTCTGGTTCTGTACCTGGCCTCATGTCCTCCATCCCACTACTAGCTCATGGCAACAACAAGATCCCTGGCCAGGAGTGAGCATTCTGACCACCAGATGCCCTTCTAAAGAGATCCTCTAGCAAACCTGGGAGCCTCTGCCTCATCTGCAGCCTTGCCCTTAGGTGCCCAGAGCCCTGGTTAACCTCGTGGACTTCATGAACCCCAGTATCATGCGGCAAATGTTCCTGAAGAACCCAGACAAGTGTCCAGTGCATCAGGCCAGGTAGGCAGGTGTTGATTATCCCATATTAGAGACATCTCAAACCCTAGTCCAACCCATAAACAGTACTGACTCCTCTGCATCTCTATAACTTAGTCTATACATATCTATAAACAAAGACTTACAGTAGAATCATCCTCTTCTGGGAAGTCAGAACCTTGACCCTGCCCCTTGTCCAATCCCAAGTGCCAGGTGTTAGGCAGGAACTTCCATGATACCAGGAGCCACAGGGGATAGTATTTGAGAGACTGAGTAACCCAAACCACAAAGGTCAACATAGAGAGATGTGGATATGTCGTTAAACTATAAATAGAAAACAAGAGAAGAAACGTACACATCAGGTACCTTATGGGGAAGAAGATAACTGGGAGTGCAAGGGACTTCAAACTGGGATGCTTTGCTGCGGAGACCAAAAGTACGTGTTTCATTATTCTTCATACTTTCTGCATGCACCACTGACTTAACATCTCAAAGAACTTACCATGATATGCTATCTCGTGATCTCAAGTGATACTGGAAACAGCATTAAGCCAAGGCCCCCAGTGGGTCCCCTGTCGTGAGGGGAAACAGCTGACCTTCATGGCGCTGCTAGTCTGAAATGTTTGGTAGGATAGGTACAGCAAATGATCTTTAACTTATAGTATATTTACCTTACCATAAGTGAGCTTATTGGGATGTGACCCCATTGTAAGTCAAAGATCATCTTTAACTTTTCTTTTAATATTAAATATATTTGGCGCCAGAAAGATGGCTCAGTGGTTAAGAGCAGTTGCTGCTCTTGCAGAGGACCCAGATTCAGTTCCCAGCACCCATGTGGCATCTCACAGTCATCTGTACCTCCATTTTCAGGGGTTCCAATACCCTCTCCTGGCCTCCATGGAGACTGCATGCACATAGTACACATACATACATGCAGGCAAACACTTGTACACATAAAATATAAACCTTTTAAAAAATATTAACTATACATGGATGCAAGCAAATTCATAATCAAAGAGGACAGTGTGGCTCTGAAGGGGGAGTCTGTGGCTGTATCAGAAGCCCCACTGTACCTGCTCCAGTACCAGAGAATACATTGCTTTTTATTTCTTTTAATATTTATATTTTATTAACTTAAATTAAAAAATTTAATTCAAATTTATTAGTTTATTCATATTTTATCTTATCATTATTTTACAATTTTTGATTAAGTTAAAATTTAACTAAACACTGCATTCTTACTGCCTCAGCAGAATCTGCTGGAGACCCAGCAATCCCATCCTGGCACTTGTTAACTTGAGTCCATTCAAACTCCAGCTTCCTCCCTGACCACTTTCTCAGGTGCCCCAGAGCCTCAAGGCTCCGGTGATTCATGATGTAGGTAGCCAGACACAGCCCCTGAATGGAGCTTCAGCTCTGGGTCTTTGTGCCTCTCCCCTCCGTGCAGCATCCTGTGCAACTGTGTTCTGACCCCGGCGGAGAACTCCCATGAGCTGGCTAGGTTGGAGGCCTTCACCCAAGCTTACCAGGTGAGACAGATGAGTGCTTCCCCTGTCTTCGGCTCACACTCACTCTGACACCACAGCCCGGAGCCCTCGCCAGGCAAGGTGTTAGGGTGGCAGTCAAGAACGGGAAGAACTGCTTAGGGCTTGAGCAAGACATCAGCCATCCAGGGCCCCTTCGTCAGTCCCAAGTGCTCTGGTTGGAAGTCTCAGCGGAATTCAGGTGACAACACTGTTACGGTTGAGCTGCCCTTGTGAGTTTAACCTCCATTGTTGGTCGTCAGTCCTGGGTGCCCCTTGAGACCACCTCTCAGGCCAGCTTCTCCTCATACCCATGGCCCCCGCTCTAATAAAGACAAGGCCACAAGAAGGGAGGTTGCAAGCCAGGAACCAGGAGACCTCTGGAGCGTCTTCTCTGATTCACATTCTTGGTGGAGACTGCAGGTTTTTGAAAACCAAAGCTAAAACACAATCCACCCATTTCCAAATTCTCTGGAATGAGATTTTCCATTAAAAGCATTTGTGGTGTCTGAGGAAAAGATGAGTTAGCTCCCCTGTCCAAGCTTTCCTGTATGCCTCCTGCCCTTCCCCTGCCCTGTGCTGAAGACTGCTGTCTTCCTGTGTGTGTCCCCAGAGCAGCATGCTCCAGCTGGTGGAGTCAGGCCGTTATGACACACGAGAAGACTTCTCTGTGGTGCTCCAGCCTTTCTTCCTCAACACTCTGCTCCCCATCCTAGAGGTACGCTTGGTTTCCCCTTCGGGCTCTGGAGGGACATCTGCTGTGGGCATCTCTGTGGGTCAGTCAGGGCAGGAATAAAAACGCTTCCGCAGCATTAGAATAAAATGGGAAGGACACATAGGGCTCGCAGATGCTGTTCTAACAGGCACGGGGCCTTAAACACCTGAGCCCCATTCTCAGGGCACTCTAATATGGGAAGTTTCTTTAGTCCTGAAGCACAGTCTCCATGATATCTGGTACATACTTCATAATGTCAGGTACTGTGCTTCCTGTAGATAAGACTACACAGCTTCCACAGGGGAACACTATCATTCCCATAGAACAGAAGTGCAGAGATGTAAAGCATCCTTCCTAAAATCAAATGGAAAATAAGAAACAGACAAGATTCACAAGTACCCAACTCCACACTAGCAACTTTCTGCCACACATGTGGGTCTTTTTCCTATGCAAGCTTGTAGTTATGACAGAGTTCTAGTGTCACATTCCTGTCGCTTTCCCATGCTCTTTGCCTAAAACTTCCACTCAGTGCAGAAGAGGTCTGTGGCTAGAGCGAGGGAGGCATCTAATCCCAAGGCCTCATCTAACCTCAGGGAAGCTGGAAGGAGAACAGCTTGGTGTGTCCCCAGGTGCTGCAGGAGAGGAGACTGGAGTCAGGCGGCCAGTTGCCCTCGTGCAAGCTCTGGCCAGGCCTGCTTGGTGCCTAGCTCCATCTTCTCCCACTGAGACCACCGAGGCTGAGGGCCGAGGAGGAGGTAGCTTTTCCCTTTGCTACTTGTATCATTTACTTCTCTTATCATGATAATCTGTCTGACGAAAGCAAGTTAAGGAAGGAAGAGTTTGTTTTGACTTGCAGTTTAAGAAGAGATATTGTCTATCACAGTGGGGAAGGCATGCTGGCTGGAGCATGAGGCCGTGGATCACACTGCATCCACAGTCAGGAAGCAGAGAAACGTGAATGCTGGTGTTCAGTTCGCGCTCTCTTTTTACATAGTCTAGGACCCCAGCCTCCGGAATGGTATCTCCCCTGCTTAGTGTGGGTCTTCCTACCTCAATTAACTGAATCTAGGAAATCCCACAGAGACATACCCAGAGGTTTGTTCAGTGATTCTAGATTCTGTCAAGTTGATAATATTAACATCACGCTCTCAACACTCCCCCAGGAACTAGAAATCCATTCCTTCATCTATGGCATTATGAGCTAGGCATTATGCAAATGTGTCTAGAAATAAAAGCATTCTTTTTGTTTCTATTTTTCCCTCAAGGGAGAGTTTCTTTCAGTTCACAGTTCAAGGGTACAGTCCACTATGTCAAGGAAGCCAAGGTAACAGGAGCTTAAAGCAGCTGCTCACATCAAGCCCACAGTCAGGAAGTAGAGAAAACGAAGCTAGCTTTCTCCATTTTATGTAGGCCAGGATCCTTGCCCAGGGAAGGTCCTATTGGCAGTTATTGCTGTGATAAAACACTATGACCCAGGCAGCTTCTAGAAGGAAGAGTTTATTGGGTTTACAGTTCCAGAGTCTGAGTCCATCATGGTGGGGGAGGCATGGCAGAAAGCAGTCAGCGAAGAAAACTGAGCACTCTCATCCTCACATAGGGCCAGGAAATGAGGCTATGAACTCTCAAGGCCCACCCCCAGTGACATGCTTCCTCCAGCAGGGACATGTCTAAACCTTGATCGAAACAGCACCACCCACTGGGACATGCTCATTCAAACCACCACATTGGCTTTCCATATCACTTTTTAAACCTAATCAAGAGAATTCCTTACAGCCATCCTCAGAAGCTAACCTTAATCCAGGTAATTCCTCACAGATGTGCCTAAAGGCTTGCCTTGGATGGTTCTAGTTCCTGTTAAGTGACTAGTTAATATTAACCATCACAATAGGACTACAACAGTATGCAAGGCACATAATACTTAAATATTTGTTGAATAAATTAACTAGTTAAATCTTGGTCATTGCCCACTCTATATCTAGGGAAATTGGGCTTGCCACCAAAGAAAGAAATAACTAGAAACATATCTGAGCATTCACAAATCATTACATTCCTATAGTCTTGAATCATGAGCAAGACTTGGCTAGTCATAAGAGAAGGTCCCTAGATGCACAGCAGTTCATGTAAAAAGACAGAAGAATTGGTGTGGCTAGAAGGTTGAATTACATGAGGTCAGAGAAATGGGCTTTTGTCTTTAGACTGGTTTTTTTCTTTAGCTCCATTCCCACCTGCTACTCTGGAAAGAGAATTTTTAAAATAAAATATGTAGAATTGGGGAGCCAAAGAAGAAGATTTGGGATCACCCAAAGCTACTTACCTATAGGAATGCTCTCCTAAGGTGACAGGCCCTGTATGATCAATGACCTGGAGTGTTCCTAAGGGAAGAAGGGTATTTTATGGTCGGTCACCAGGATTGAGCAAATGGCCTGTGGCTCTCTCTAACCCCAGAGGATATTGAAGACATATATTTGTCTCTTTCAGAATGGGAATCCAGATACGTCCTTCTTTGCCCCAGACTGTATTCACCCAAATCAGAAATTCCACTCGCAGCTTGCCAGAGCCCTTTGGGTCAATATGGTAAGGAAAAGAACCGGTTCTTAGGTAATGTCTTAGAGCAAAACACAGATGATAGGGACAGGCCCAGAGGAGCAGTAACTGGCACATATGTAGCAGTGTGCAGTATGGTCCATGGGAAGGTCTGAGGGTCTGCTTAGCCAGATTCCACTGTCTTCTGTGTTTAGAGGTGTGATGACAGGTGCTCTCTCTCTAAAAGCCTATCAGAGGCCTGGGAGATTGCTCAGCAGGCAGATCTGAGTTCAGATTCTCAGTGCCCATGTAAAAGCCAGGTGTGATGGCACACGTCTATAACCTTAGTTCTGCAGCCAGAGACAGGTGGATCCTGGGGGCCTGCTGGCTTTCTAGTCAAGATGAAACAGCAAGATGCGCTTTAGTGTGAGAGCCCATCTCAAAAAGCAAGGTAGAAAGCAACAGAGGGAAACACTTGACATGGGCCTCTGACCTCCACATGAGCACGCAGGAGTATGTGTACCCACTTACCATGTATACACATGCATGCATGCACATAACACACACAGAGATGGAGAGAGAAAGAGGCAGAAACCCCCATTCATTCAACCTTTTCTGTGGACCACCATTGTGCCAGGCAGTTGAAACCATGTGATCTCATTTTAGCCCTTCCATAGCACCACAAGAAAAAGTCATGAGTTTCCAGAAAGCTGAAGCCCAGAGAAGCGAAGTGACTTGCTCTGTAGCCCACTGCCAGCACCTGGCAGAACTTGAAGTCAAAGTTAAGCTCCCCAAATGAAATTCTGAGCCTTCTTGCTGCAGGAGGTTGCCAGGAAATGTTTGTTTTAGCAGAAATAAACAAGAACACTATGTCTCTCTTTTCTTCCCTGATCAGCTTGAACCACTGGGAAAGAAAACGGATACTCTGGACCTGAGTGCAGTCATAGCCATGGCCTGCCCGACCCAGGTAATAAAGGAGGCTTTATTGAACTCCTGCTCAGACCTGCCCCTTCTCCTCCACCTCCAACACACCCTTATGCTGAGACATGGACTTATGGGAAATGGGAAGGAATGTGGATGAGTACTGGTTGCTTTGTTAGGGGCAGATGAAGCACTTGGGTCTACACAGAGATCCCAAGGCAGCAGAAGCCAGAAAGGTAAGACATGGCATTTGAGGCAGACAGTAATGTCCACTTGTGGGTAGGAGGACCCAGGGAGGGACTAGAGAGCACAGAGAACACCACTGGGGTGTTCTCCACTTGGAGAGGGTCACAGTGGGTGCTGGGAGCCACAGAGGGAGAGCCCGAGCTGTGTGGGGGAGGGTGCAGGAGAACCAGCCTGAACTGGCATAAGGAGCAGCTCAGGGCTCCTTTTAAGGAGGAATATGTAGTTGTTAAACTTGACTTCAGGCCTGGAATGGGGGCAGGTTCATGTTCCCATTGCCTTTAGCTCCTGTTTCTGATCTTGTCTTATAGCTTTTTAACCAAATAAGGTCAAGGCTAGAGAGCCCTTAGCAGCCATAAAAGCAGAGTGCTTGACCTAATCTGGAAGGCTGGTTTCCAGCATGGGTCGGGCTACACCAACCTCTCCCACCCTCCCAACCAGGCAGAGCCCCAGCCTAGACCTGTCGCTCCCTGTGTGTCTGCCAGGGATCCTTGAGAAAGGGGGAGCCCTTGTATGAGAAATGACAGTATTGGCAGCAAGGAACTCAGTTGTTGGGTCTGGTTCCCCAAGAAAGGAGACTGTCAAATCATATAACTCCCAGTGTCATATGGGCGCCTCCAGTGCCAGTGGTCAGGTGCTGGTAGAGGGCTTGGGCAAGGTTCCTATACGCTGTGTATGAACCTTTTCATTCCCACATCCTAAGGATGCCCAAGGAGTTTGAGGGAGGGGCATTTGGGAACTCAAAGCAATGTATATTCTAAGTGATATTCTAAGTGAGAATCTCATTTCCCTTTGGTTTGTATGTGTGTGTGTATATATATACATATGGCTGTGCATGCATGTGGAAGCCAGAGGTGAATGTTGGATGTCTTCAGTTGCTCTCCACCTTGGTTTTTGAATAGGGTCTCCCACTGAACCTAGAGCTGACCAGTTTAGCTAGACTGGCTGGCTAGCCAGCCCCAGGAATCCTGTCTCTACCTTACCAGCTCTGGGATTATAGGTCCATGTTTCTATGTCTGGCTTTTCTCTATGAGTTCTGAGGATTCAAATTCAGGTCCTCAAGCTTATCAAGTAAGCCAAACTGAGCCATTTCCCCAGCCTACAGTTGAGAATTTCAATGTCTTAATCTCTATGACCATACTGAATATCAGTCAGGATAGTCTCCTCCCAAGTGCCAGTTCTCTTTCCATTAGATAGTAAAAGTAATCACAAAGCAGCCATCATGTGTTCTTCCTCCCAACAGATAAAGTACCAAATTGGACCCCCAGCCCTGGGTGAGGGAGCCCAAAGGCAACCTCTACCTCTCTGTGCCCCAATCCAGACAGGAACCCCAAATGGATGATGCTCTACCCAGCATCTCAAGCCACAAAGGGCTTAGTTCCTCCCTTCTGGACAGAGTCTGACAGAACCACTGTCAGGTGAGGAGAGAGATCCGGCTTCCTAAAGCCAGTCAAAAGCCCAGCCTGGGAGGAGTTGTTGCTAAGCAACCCTGGAGCCCATTCCAAAAGGGTCCATCTGTTGGCCAGTCCAGCATCACTGTTCTGTCTCAGGTGCCATCTGCTCCCTGCACACGCCTCAGAGCCATACAAAAGTCCACCAGTATCTCAGTGTGAGCTGATAGGGGCCAGGCAGTACATATTTTCATCCTAGCTGTTTCTAAACATAGAAGCAACAGGCAGGACTCAGGGGGAGAAGGCAGCGAGCTGGGCGGGAGCAGGAACACTGAAGAGCCTCCAGTCCCCACCGCTCTCCTCCCCCACCCCAGTCTCATGGCTACCACATTCTACTGTGCTAAGATAGGGTGACTTAACAGCAGTTCATGGCTTTAGGATGCATTTTCAGGTTGTGTGAATTATTTACAGTGGTTTCTGATGAGCTCTGTGAACTATTTTTCCTTCCCTACCTTAACTGGCTCCCTGCCCACTCCTTACCTAACCCCAGAGCCCAACCATCTGGAAGATGAGCTCTGTCTTTTGTCTGGCTTTTATTCTTCTTGACCTCACTTGTTGACGTTTGCTACCTCCTCTTTGAAATAATTTTTCTGGTTGCCCACTCCCATCTCTTAGTGACATTCCTTTCTTCTCTTAACCTTGAAAACTAGGCCCTTCTGGGACTTTCAAATCTGGATCCTATTGTCCTCTCTCTCTCTCTTTCCCTTCCTCCCTCCCTCCCTCTTACTCTATGATAGATCTACTTCCAGGAGCTCAGCTTAAATTTCATTGTACCAGGTCCCTCCATCTCTCACTCTGTCATTTTTATTTCCTTCCGGGACATCAATCCTATATTTGTAAGCCCTTAAAACACATTTCCCCATGGAGACTGCATGTGGTATAAGATGACCCAAGAAAGGAGATTAAATGTATGGTCAGGGAGCCAGAGGGAGAAAGAGGAAGGGAAGGAGAGAAAGCCAGGATAATGTCATGGATTTCATCCTGTCTTTTATCATGAAAACAGCAGGCATTTGCTGGATCCCCTTACACTAGAGCTGAGTGGTTTTCTGCTCTGAGTGACTGGTTGGGACAGCACTGTTATCTTTTTAATGCTCAGTGTTTCTGAGTCTGCTAATTGTGTCCTGACCCCATTATCACTTCAAATTCAACATTCATTCCAAATCAGTGTATGCTGAACAATGATTGTCTAATAGGAAATGGACTCTCTGCTACTTAGGACTCCACATTTGTCAGTTTGACTCTGGCTTTCAAGTTCAAGGGGCAGAAACAATGGGTGCCCCATCTAGAAGAACTCTTCCCAGGGTACCTTCCTTCCGCCCCCTCCCCACTCCACAGCCCCCAGGCCCTCCCACCCTCACCTCCACTTATATAAAGTTATCTCTTCCCCTTCATAAAGAGTTGGATTAGAAGGCCTCAGGGGCTCAGTAGAGCAGGCCTTGGAGAGTTGCTGGAACCCTTTCACAGAGTAACCAAATCTTTCTACTATGGCTCTCTCAAGGCTTCTCTGCCTCTGCCTAAACTTTCATTCTCTTTAAAGTACCAAGGGCTACCCCATCAGTAAATTATGCCATCAATGCAGGCAAAGCAGCACACATTCTGATGGGGATGGGATGGAGTGGGCTGTGGTAGAAAGCGCTAGAGCATGGAACATCACTCTGCTTTCCTTGTTCTTAATGGCACCCACCACAGGCTCATAACCAATGCCTGCAGACAAATGCCGACCCCTGCCTTGTGTAGGTGTTTTTCCTTTAAACTGATTGACTGTCTGTTGTGGCTGGAATGAGGCAGTATGGCACTGAAGAAAAGCCTCCTTCCTTCACTGGAGAGCTTTCCATCTAGCCATGAACAGCATGGTCCCCCAGCCACTCACTCAACTACTGGCTCACAAGAAGTGGTCATCTAGGCTCTGCCTCCTGGACCGCCCACTGAAACTGGGATTCCCTTCTACCGGCTCAGACTCACAGCCAGGAAGACTCCATGGAATCCCTCTTCCCTGAAGTCAGCTCCACTCCAGACCTTTAAACCAGTCTGACTCATATGCACCAAACAATCAAGGGCCAATCGCAGCAAGTCCTGGGCACCCCCTCACCTGTCTGCCAGTTGCTCTGGACGTGTTCCCATAACTCCTGCTCTGGCCCCACTGCCTCCTGCATTCCAATGTCTCCCAGTCCTCTGATCCCTTCACTGCTATCTGTCTTCCTCCAACCCATAGTTGGAGAGAGTGAGTTGTTTGACTTCTGGTTCTCCCCGGAAGGCAAAGATTGTCCTTGCCCTCGGCTTCTTCCTGTGCCACCTACACTACGACCAGTTCTAGCTAGAGTTTCTCGATGGAGGGAAAATCATAATTAGCACCCACCCTCACCCTTATCCAGCCTCATCGTAAGGAATGCATGTACCCAAGCCTTGCCGTGGGTCCTCAGCAAACGCCATGCTTCTAGACCTGTTGTTCTTCAATGCTTCATTACCTGGAAGCATCTCATGTCCATCTCCCACCTGCCCAGAGGACAAGTCTCCTTTGCCTGCTTTTCATGCTGGCCCCTAGAGCATTTTTCTTGGCACAAGAACTAGACATAGGTGTGGGTCAGCCCTTCGTGTATGTGCCCATGCTGTGCTTCTGGAGTGACTGACCAAGACAGCCTAATTAGCTATGCTGCATGCCATTGTAAGCCCTCTTCTGCCTTGCACTAGTGCATGCCACCTGAGTGTGTCTCTATGAAAGGAGTCCTCTGGCTTCTGTTTTAGATGGGAGTGCTGAGACTCAGAGGAAAGGGGATATTGGCTAGACGGGAGCACCAGAGTGACCAAAGCTGTTCCCAGGGCTGAAAGCTTAGTGCATGTAGACCTTGTCCCCCAAAGTAACCCTCTCTGTCTGACCAACCAGAAAATGAAAATACAGGAAGTTTAGGGGATAAAACATATAGTACGAGGTAGACAGAAAGAAAATGTAACAGGATAAAATACATTGATAATCATGACACTTCTTGGAAAAGAAGAGTAGTGAAATGTGAATCCCTTGCCAGAGAAATTATAAAGAAAATAAGTCTGAGGATCAGAATGAGTAATGGTTAGATAGAACACCAGGACATAGAGCCCTGACTGCAATGTGTATAGGACCCTCTCGAGTATTTTTATTGTGCCTCCCTTATCAATAAAGGTTTATAAAAACCCTTCAGAAGATGACTGAAATTATGTTTATATAGCTCTTTTAAATGCCTAAGAACCCTGTTAACTAGACCTAGAAGCAGGGTTGTTAGCTCATAAGCGACCTTCATGCTGTTAGATAACCTCTTTAAATCATTTCTTTTCCCACCTAGGATAAGCCCTTCCTGAGAACCTTCTGGAACAGTAACTACACGTACCCTACCAAGCCAGCCATTGAGGTAACCCCTGACTCATGTCTATGCCTCTCAGACACAAGCCATTTCCACCTGTGAGGGACTTAGGGTGTGGTACAGATTGCACTGTTAGCTTAAGCATAAATGGAACCCTTCTTACATGCTGGAATCGGAATGTACAAAAAAGGATCTGGAACCCAGAGGCCCCAGGGCAGTCCTGACATGTTCTCAAGTTGCCTATCTGATGTCAGCAGCCAAGTAGAAGAAGTGCCAGGGATCCGTGTGTTTTGACCTTTGCAGTCCTGCTCAGGGACATTGTTTTTTATTAGGTATCTCAGCCTTGCAGAGGAAAGAGGAGACTGTGGCATGAAGTGCCATCAACCTCCCAAAGGTAGAAACTGAGTGGGAAGGAATCTCAGTGCGAAGGGTGGAGCCCTACAGGAAGTTGATGCATATCCACGTTGACTGTCCCCCAATCCCCCCACCCCACAGCCTTATTTGATTCTAGTCATTCATTCCAGCTCTGAGCCTTCAGAGCCCTGTGGCTTTAGGGGTTGATACTCCTAAAATGGCTTGCAGATCCTGAACCATACCACATCTTGCAAAACCTAGGCCTGGGCCACCAGAACAAGTACTCAACCACCCATTACTGTTAAACGTCCGTGGCTTCACACAGCTGCACACCAGTCTTATATTAACACGTGGTCATGACCTGGAGGAGTTAGAGCCCAATAGAGATTCCACAACTGTTTCTTGAATATCTACTATGTGCACTATTTCAGGGAGTTAGAATAGATCAGACAGATTTAACCCAGATTTCATGAACAGTACAATCTGTATACTGCAAGGTATCCAGTACCTAGTAACAACAGTTCGTCAGAGATGGGTGATGGGGTCAAGAGTGATGGGCTAGGGGAAGGGTGGCTAATTCAGATGCCGCATGGAGGCTGAGTGTCTGAGAAGGGAGATTTGAACTGAGACACACAAGTTGAAAAGATAATAACCCCAGGGCTAGAGAGGTGGCTCAGCAGTAAGGAACACATACAGTTCTTGCAGAGGACTCAAGTTCAGTTCCCAGCACTCACATTGGGCAACTCACAATTGCCTGTGCCTCCATGGGCACACATACACACACCCACACACTTTAAAAAAAAAAAATCTGCTGGAGAGTGGTTCAACTCTGGCTGCTCTTGTAGAGGACTCGAGTTCAGTTCCCTGCACCGCATGGCAGCTGTAACTCCAGTTCCAGGGAATCCAACACCCTCTTCTAATCTCCCAGGCATTATTGTACGACATGTGGGCAATATACTCATACACATAAAAATAATAAATTAAAAAAATCTGAAAAGATGCCCACTACTTGGAAAACCACAAAAGTCTAAACAGAAGGACCAGAGAGCACAAAGGCTGGGGACTGGGGGGTCGTAGTTTGTACATATTTGAAGGAGAGAAGGAAAGTCAGAGTGGTTGGAGTGGGAGTTGTGAATGAGCTAAAGAATATGGGCGATGGGATCAAAGCAGTGCTCAGAGCCAGATCACCTAGAGCCTGAGAAGGAAGATTAGGTCTCAGATGGAGATGGAAAGCAAGTGGAGGCTTCAGGATCTGGTGCATGTCTGGTGCATCTGGCTTCCCTGGCTGCTGCCTGGAGAATGTACCAGAGATCAGTGACCAGAGAAAGACTTGTTTTTTAAGACAGGGTCTTATGTAGCTAGGCTAGTCTCAAACTTTTTATGTAGCCAAAGATGACCTTGAAATCCTGATTCTCTTGCCTCTACATCCCAAGTACTGGGATTACAGTGTGTACCATCACATCTGGCTTTTTAAGAAAGGTATCTGGTTTTTGAAGCATGGTCCTATTCTATAGCTTGGATTAACCTCTAATTCATAGTAATTCTCCTGCCTCAGCCTCCCAGTTGCTGGACTTAGAGATATAAGCCATCATACCTGGCAGAAAGACCTTTTATAAGCCAGCTGAAGAAATGAGACTAGCCTGTGTAGAAATACTGAGGAACTGTGAGGTGTGAAGCTCTGACTCTGACAGCCTTGTAGCTGGGAGCTGTATCCACTCCAGGCTTTCTGGGTTCTTTCTGGTTCATGTTAGCTCAAAGGGGTCTGCTCATCCTATTTGAACCTTGACCAAATCCTATTATAACTGAAATGTCTTGTCAATCAGACATCTACTTGTTTGTTTTCCACTCAATTATAGGATTCTAAGAGGAGCACGAGCTCTCCTGAGCCCTGATAAACAGTGGTGAGCATAGTGAGTCTGAGCTTGCTCTCTTGGATTTCTATTCTCATGGATCTTCAGTATTGGAAGAGTTAAGAGCTTAGGCCTAGAAAGGCATGTATTTGTATTGATAGTTTGCTGCTTAAAGTAGGCAACACCAAAGCTACCTGGAAGCTCCTTACAAATGCAGCCTCCCGTGCATTAGCCTGGACCTTCTAGGAAGATAGATGTATATATATAAATACGCACACATGTACGCACACACACAGGCCATACCTATGCTGAAGATTCTACGAGGCTGACTGATTAGAACTTCATTATGAACTTCAGGAGTTGAAATGTTGTAGATCCAAAGCCAAATTCTCTTGAATTATCTTTAGCACCCTTAATAGCTATTAATTGTCCAACTCTGTGTCTGACCTAACATCCTTGTGACTGTGATATAAAACTTTTAAAAATACATTAACTAAATAGACCACTGGTTTCACCAACCCAAAAGCTAAAATTGTCATCAGACAGCATCTGGGAAGAGATTTTCCTGCTTGCTCTAACCTACCTATCTGATAGTTCCACCAATGTATTTTTAATGCCTTGATTTATGATTTTCTTTTATTCTATAACTACAAAAGCTTCATAAAACCATTTCCACACCAGAACTTGTTATTTGGGACAACCTAAATTTGTATTCCTCAGGCCATAGTCACTCATTTTTGGACTCAAAAATATACTTTTCCTTCCTTTCAGATGAGAGCTGGGTTTTGACTGACAGCTCATTCTCACTCCCTCCCGATAGGGCTGTCTTGGGGCCAGGTGTGGTGGCACATGCCTTTAATCTCAGTACTCAGGAGGCTGAGGCAGGTGGCTCTCTGGAGTCTGAGACAGTCTGGATTACAAGTGAGTTCTAAGCTAGTCACCAGGGTTACATAGTGAGAAAAAAAACAAACAAACAAAAGCCTATGTTCAGCACCCTCTGACTGAGCAGATGAGGTGACCTTTCCAAAGTTCTGGCAGTCACACTCCCAGAGAATCAGTCAACCATTGGTGAATAGGGGATGCAGGCTCTGCACACTCAGCATGTAGATATTTGAGTCGACGCGCTACCCGCTTTCTGGGACTAGCCATTTCTGTGCTCTCTGCTTCCCAGACCGTCGCTCCCCCACACCTGGAAAATACACATTACATTAGAGACAAGGACAGTTGACCGAAAGTATCCAGGGTGGTCAGGTGTTCATTTCCACATATAAGAGGAATTGATAGTTCACGAGTTAAATAGGCAAAAAGATACACAGGTGTATAGGAACGATGTGTAGAAACCAGGAGCTTTGCAATTATAAAACTTCTTTGTTGTTCTAAAATTTTTTAAACTAGTGAGTGTTTAGACCTGGCATCATAATCAGTGTATATCACCTTAATGTTAACACACACCAAAGCACACCTAATAATCTCTTGTGTTAGGTATCTAAATCCTGCATTCATTCTGGAAAGTACCAGTAGTTTCTCTCTTAGCCCACTTAAAACTAACCATCCCTACCCTCCCATGATCCTCTCCGGGGATGTGTGTCTAGGAGCTTCTACAAATGATCTCTTAGCCGACTCTTCCCTGCACGGTGAGTGATGGTCCTGTATCTTTCTTCCTGCTGATTTAGAACTGGGGTAGTGACTTCCTGTGCATGGAGCAGAATCCTTCCAGTAGTGTTCCCACCTCGGGTAAGTGAAACATCATTACTCCATCAATGAAGGGACTTGCTGGTTGGGTGGGAGACCCTACGGATACATCCTACAGCATTGAGCAGGCTTTATTAATTCCATTTCAAGGCAGATCTGGATGCTGGGAGGCCCTGAGAGGCTGGTGGGGCACAGGGTTCTCCCCTAGTAAGTCTTCTTATCTCCTTGAGGTCCCAGTGAAAGCACCTGAAGAAGGCACAGTCAGGATGTGGTCCTAGCTGCCTATGTCACATGACCTGTAACTCTGATGGACTACCTATAGAGTGTCGGGCTCTGCTCAGGATGGGTGACAGCCATCAAGCCCATGCCCTTCAGAGCCTCAGTGCTGAATGAATGGAGGGAGGCAATGCTGGTAAAGCCTTTGGCTAGAAATAAGGGCCACAGGGACCTGTGGGACTAGGGCAGAGTCACAGGCTTTGGTTAATTCATATTATAGAAGGCAGATGCCCCACCAGCTCTTTTCTTGCCTATCTCTCCTAGTCCATGAGCTCCGACCAGCAGACATCAAGGTGGTGGCCGCTCTGGGTGACTCATTGACTGTGAGTACTGAGCCAGGGCCAGGACGGGCCTTTTAGAATTCAGCCTGTCTTTGCAGAGTCAGTGCTTCCTCAGCACCAGCTCTGCATTCCGGGCATGAAGGACGTACCCCAGTCCTCCATCTTTCTTAACCCTGCTCTAACTCCACCTCCTATACAAAGTTTCTCTGGGCTTCCTTGTCCCCCAGGGTTCCCTCGCATCTCATCAGCATTATGCACATGTCCAGGGTTGCCTGAACTCAGCTCCATCAACCCAGACCCAAACAATGATAAGTCTTGTCCACTCACTGCCCACTGCCCCTCATCTTACTTCGGGGCACATTCCTTAGGGACAGAGGGAAACCCAGCTCAAATCCCAGCAGAGTTGCGCTAAATGAACTGCACTGGCCAACAGTTTAGCTACTGCTGTGCACCCCAAGCTCTCCCCATAATTCTGAAAGGAAAGAACAGTAGGATTGTCATAGCCCTTTGGCTAAGACAACAAGAAACGAATGGAGGAGAGGATCATGATTGTATAGGTGACGTACAGGACTTTCAAAATAGTGTCCGTTCCTGTGGGAACATGGGAAATCAGGAAAAGGTACACACCAGGTAACAACCATGACTTCACCCTGTTGCGGGCATGTGTATGGGTGCAGATGAAGAGAAGATGTAGACTGTCAGGGCCAAGATTCTTTTTCTCTTTTGGTTTGTGAGATAGGGTCTCAATAGGTAGGCCTGGCCATATTCCACCCTCCTGTTTAGCCCAGGCTGGTCTCAAACTCAGAGCAATCCTTCTGCCTTACCTTCTTAAGAACTGGAATTATAGGCTTGAGCCACCATGCTCAGCCAAGAAATACTATTTGTTTGTTTTGAGACAGGGACTTATATATCTCTGATCTGGTACATTTGCTATGTACCAGAGAATGTGATCCTCCTGCCTCTACCTCTGGAGTGCTGGGATTGTAAGTGTGTGCCACCATACCCAGTTTATACAGTGCTGAGAATTAAACCCAAGGCCTCGTGAATACTAGGCAAGCTTTATTCCAACTAAGCTACAATCCCAGCCTTGCGGCAAGATTGCTATGGTAAAAATAAGAGAATAAGGTTTTTGTTTTTCTAAGCCTTTGTTTCACTGGTTATGGTGAACACAGGTTACTTGACTATAGTAGATAAAGAAATCTTTATGAAAAGAAATTGGAAGGAAGCAGGCAATGGGAGAGCTGATGGCAAATTATGGTGTCCACACGGCCGAGGGCTCTGGCTTTGGCCCTGAGTCAGAGGTGATGGGAGAGAGATGTGCTCAGAGATTGTAGAGAATCATTAGAGGTTTCCAGAGCTGAGAAGGAGGGGGTTCAACACTCTAGGGAGGAAAGGAGAGGGCAAGAACAGGGTAGAGCAGCCCGAGGCCCTCAGCCTGTGAAAGTGACAACGGCTAAGTGTGTTTGATCTGAGGTTTGCTTGGACGGGGAAGGAGGAAGCAAACCAGGGGAAGGATGGACAACGCCGGACTGTGGCGTCCACTCAGGACAGGGTTTGTTTGGCTTTAGACCCTGAAGGGAAGCGAGGTGCATGGAAGTGTCAGAGCTGCGGGGAAGGCAGGAGACAGAGTAGTAGTAAGAGTGCCGAGGGCAGGAAGGGAACACGCAAGAGCCTCTAGGTCAGGCAGAATGCCGGAGCGTTGTCCACAGCAGGAACATGACTGTCTCCGTATCACAAACACAGGAAAAAAAGGAAAAATGACCCACCCGGGAGGTCAGAAAGAATCAATGGGATTGAACGAAGGTCTGGGAGAAGAATGTGACAATTCAGAGCTTGCACACCTAGAGAAGAGTGAATGCCTTTTCTAGAAAAGGCCAGTCTGAGCCCTACTGCTACATGAGAGCTACAGGGCCTGTCCCAGGGCCCTCCCCCTGCACCCTGCCCAACAGCTTTGAAAGTGTCTCTTTACTTTCACAGACAGCCATGGGAGCTCGACCAAGTGATTCCAGCAATCTAAACACTCCCTGGAGGGGGCTGTCCTGGAGGTAAGGGGGTCCTTGGCTCACTATATACATTGTTCTCCCAAAGAAGTTGGAGGAGTGGGTTTCCCCTCCATCTACCCAGGAATAAAGTCGGCCTCCCTCCCCCAATGGCCGAGCTCTGAGATCCAAGAGATTCTATGATGCTTGTGTAAGCTCTGAGGGGAGGGCAGGATCTCTGGTCTGACTCTTACACGTGAGAACTCAGAGAGCAGATCAATGTGACTTTGACGTGGTTGCTTTCTTGTCCCTAGCATCGGAGGAGATGGGACATTGGAGACCCATACCACACTGCCCAGTAAGTAGCCCACGCCAAGAGGTCCTGACCATGGGCCTCAAAGAGGCCGGGGCCTCCCACCTGGAGTAGGGCGAAGAGGAAGCTTATCTGCAGGGAAGGAAGTCAGCCAGCTTCAGAAAGACTAGGACACTCCTGTCACACACCTGTGACCCAAAACTGCATGCCCACCTTGGTCCTCTCAGCTGTGCTTTCTGCCTCCTCCCTCTTTCTTTAAAGACATTCTGAAGAAGTTCAACCCATCCATCCTTGGATTCTCTACTGGTACCCTGGAGGAAACAGCGGGATTAAACGTGGCAGTGGAAGGGGCCAGAGCTCGGTGAGTAGACATGGGTACAGACGGAGAGTGGGAGACCAGCTGAGAGATCAAAGTGGAAAACGGGAGGCAAGGGCCACACCATCTGGGGCCCATCTGGGACCAAGATGTGTCATAATTGCAGTGTACTGAGCATACCCTGCACCAAACCTTCCACGAGGATCATCTGTAACTCTCATACTCTTGAAGCTAGGAACTATAATGAAGTCATTGACGGCTTAGAGTGTCTCTTAAACAGCCATGGTCACCCAGCAAGTCATCAAGGAAGGACCAGGATCAGACTATTCCAGAATGTAGCCCTGACCACATGTGCCATTAGGCCTTTCCAGGCCTTTTTTTCTTCCCCACTTTTCACACAGGGAGCTTGACCTGATCCACTCTGATCTCTGCAGGGGCTGCTCACGCTGACTGCAGTTCCATCCCCACCCATCAGGGACAGTCACCTGTGTAGGGAGGCGCTTGGTATCATGAGACATTCAGTTCCCTTCTTTGCTCTTTTCCGCCTTGCCCCAGATCCTCAAACCTTTGACAAAGCTGTATTTTGACACTAAGAGTTAGATGTTATGCCCCACCCCCAAATAGCATGGTGGTGTTTTGTTTTCACTGTTATCTCTGTTATTGACAACAACCCAGATAATTAAAGCTGAAATGCCTGACCGGGCTCATTGATTTCCGGCACAGAGCGTGCTGGGTATTGCTTTGTGGAAAGATTGCTGCGTTCGTGTCACCAGGGAGACGGCACAGGCTTGACTCACTCTGCTTACAGAGAACATTCCTTTCAGAAGCCTAACCTGGGCCCCAGGCTCTGCTTGAATCTTGGAGAAACAGGAAGTGTTGATAGTTCCTGTGTCACAAGAGGCTTTGTGGGCCGTTATTCCAGCACCTGGCTACTGTTTTGATGACTGTCATCATCAGCATTAGGCTTTATTCACCACAAATCAGTTCCTGTGTCTGTAAGCACTTGAGCCCCTTTCCCCTCTCTCTCATGTGTGTGTATCTGTGGTAGAGTATGTATGTGTGCTGCATGTGAGTGTGTGTGTTCAGGTACATGTGCACACTCATGCATGTGGAGACCAGAGATCAATGTTACATGTTTTCTCAATAGCTTTCCACCTTTTGTTATTCAAAGACTTGATTTTTATTTATATGTATATATGTCAGTGCACACATAGATGTGAGTGCCCACAGAGGCCATAAGAGGGTGTCGGATCCCCTGGAGCTGCAGTTTTCTGCAGCTCCAAAATGGGTTTGGGAACTGAACTCTGGTCCTAGCAAGCATTGAGGTATCTCTACAGCCCTATAATTTGTGTGTGTGTGTGTCAGGGGAAGGAAGAGAAGACAACTTTCAGGTGTCAGTTTTCTCCTACCATGGGTTCCAGGGACAAGACTCAAGTTGTCAGGTTCACATATAACAGGCACTTTTACCCACTGAGTCATCTTGCCAGTCCTCTCTGCCTTATTTTTTGAGACATGGTCTCTCTCTGAACCTGGAGCTCACTAATTCAGCTAGACTGGCTAGCCAGTGAACTCAGGGATCCTCTTGTCTGCCTCCTGGGGATTGAGATCACAGGTGTACACTGCTGTGTCTGACTTTTTACATGGGTGCTAAGGATTTGAACTCAGGTCCTCATACTTTCACAGCAAGCACTTTGCCCACTAAGCCATCTCCCAGGCTCCTTCCCCATTTCCGTCTCTTACCACCTTACTCAGTATCTCCACCGGAGTGGAGTCAGTGGTATGAGGTAACTGATACCTGCAGACATCACTCCTGTCCAGCACTGGGGAAGCAAGATCAAGCCATTTGTTTAAGAAAGGTTTGAGAATTGTTCTATGACTTTTCTTTACCTCCACTCTATCATTTAGCAGTGTGGGTAAGTATGAGGTTACCTTAAGAGAGAGATATATCCTATTATAGCACAGAGGATCCCAAGATCAGATCTTCTATGTTCACATCCTCTTCGTTTCCTCCTCTAGAGTGGAGATAATAATAGAACCTGGGTCTCAGACTTATCAAAGGAAATAATAATCCTTGGAAAGAATTTGATATGGTGTATACGGTACCCATGCATGTACACAATAGTTTGCCATTACTGGGATTTTTCGTTTCAAAGTTTGTTTCAACAGCCAACTTTCCTTCCATTAATCAACAAGTAAAAATTCATTCAATAGCTGGAAAGCACTGACTGCCCCAAGGTCATTACTAAGAGAGATCATCGAATCAAAAGGTGAACTTGCTCTCGAAAAATTAGTCAAATTAAGGAAACTGGACAAACAACAAATTGCTTTTGAGAAAAGACAGTGTTGTGTATGCATCACTACAGACTGAAATAATTTGTCACTTACACTGCCCTGTCTTCCTATGACATGAGTAAGAACTTGCTCTCCTAGGCCTGGGACCTGGTGGAACAAATGCAAATCCACGAGATTCCTTAGCCCACCTTGCTCTGTTGCAAGAGGAAGAGTCACCTCCCGGAGGAGTCGGCCTCCTATGCAAGTTCACAGAGCTTCAGAAGCCAAGTCCTAGAGAGAGGAGTGGGCCCTGGAGTGGTAGGAGACAAACCAGAAGAGCTGTGGATCTATGAGTAGAGGAAGGCCCACCGGGAAGCAGGCAAATCAGGACATGATTAAGGCCTTGGGAGTGAGGAGTAGCTGGCTAGGGAGAAGGAAGGGAGGTGCTCCCTCCCCACAGCTCTTAAGATCACTGTGAGTTCTCTTGAGCCTCATTTAGACCTATTAAAAGTAGCTCTCCTTAACCAGGACAAACTTGCTTTATAGCTTCTGTCCTGTCAGTATGATCCTAGATACTTAAGTTCTTAGTGAGAAGGTGGGGAATGGTGTCACGCATGCTGGCCAGTGGACACTCACCATAACCATCTTGCATCAGTTTCTTCCACAGATGATTCCATTGGCTGATTGTGTGCCCTTTGTTTACTTAACTTCTCAGAAAGTTCTGTTGCTTTGAGGCAAGGTAGCCAAGGTTAGCCTCAGCTGGCCTTGAACTCCAGATTCTCCTGCCTCTATTTCCCAAGTGCTGGGATTAGAGGTGTGCATCACCACACCAGTTTCAATACATATCTTTCTAAAGAAACAGCTTTGTTAAGATATAATTGACCCACAATAAACGGCACATATTAGAAAGTATACAATTTGGTAAATCTTGACACACCTGTCGAACCATTACCACCATCAAGCAGTAAGCATGTCCATTACTCCTAGAAGCTTCCCTGTGCTCACTGTAATTTTGTCCTCTGTCCCTCCCTGTCTCTGAGCCCTCCCAAGAACCAAGGCAACCACTAAACTGGCTTCTGTATCACCGTAAATATTCTGAATAATCTGGAATTTATATAAATAGAATCAAAGAGTATATACTTGGTTTTGTTTGGGGTCTGATTTATCTCACTCTGCAGAAGTATCTCCAGGGTCATCCATGCCATTTGGTGTAGCAATGCTTCATTCCTTTTCATTGCTGAGTGGTATTCCATTACCACACATAATCAAGTATCCAGCCCCTAAGAGTGTTGCTTTACTTATGGCAAACAGTAATCCTGCTCAGATTGTTTCCCCCTCCTGTCTTGTTGGAGGAGGGTACAGAGGGAATGGTGTCAAAGTCCACATAACTACAGAGAAGAACAAAGGGATCAAAGAAGCTACTGAGCCTGGAAAGGAGAAAGCTTAAGGGTGATTTAGGGCTATGACTTTTTTCAAATATACAAAAGGTTATTTTTAAAATAGGCAACTGAGAATCATACAGGCTCAACTCTTGGTGGAAAAGCTTGATGAAACAGCAGGGAAAATAGTGGAATGATGCCCAGATCCCAAAACGAGAGGCCAATGAGGCACCAGTCCCACCCCAGAGGGTAGATGGACACAGACTGTAAGGCAGCAGGGTCCCTGGCAACTCTCTGATAAGGACGAACCTGAGGCTTTTGCAGAGCAGACACCCAAATTCACTCCAAAAAATGGCCTTTGTAGAATTACTCTTCCTGAATCTCCCCTCTACCAAGTCCCAAATCCCCAGCGTAACCCCTTACTCCTGAATAATTCTAACTGTGTCATCTCTGCCTTCTGTTTAGGGACATGCCAGCCCAAGCTCGGGCCCTGGTAGAGAGGATGAAAAACAGACCCGTGAGTACAGGCCCTGGGGCTACCCTTGAAAGGGGCTTTCTCTCCTCAGCTAGGGAGGTATGGGACCTGGGAGGCCCTCTGTTCTGCCTTCAACTTGTCTTCCCAGGCATTCCTTAGGGGCTCTGCCTGGCACCTGCCCCAGGGCTGGCTATAGGAGGGCAAGATGGAGCAGGGAGTTGGCCAGGATCACAGGCCTTGGGCCCTTTATCCAACAGTTGGCTTTTCAGAGCTCTCTTGTATAAACACAAAATGCTAAAAATAGGCTACCCTTTCTGATCCTTCCTCCTTCGCCCTCATCAGCCCCTCCAAAGCTTCTCGCTTGTACTGTGTGTGTGCGTGTGTGTGTGCTCTGTTCTTATACTGTGCACTGGAGCCCCTGATGGGACTCTCATGGTCATGGCTGGGTGGGAAGTCAGAGCCGCAATGCTTCCCTGGGCCTGCCCCGCCTTGCTCACCCCACTGCGCTTTCCCTCCACTTCTCCCTCCCTGAACTCAGACCCTAAGAGCCCTGATTTTGTCTTCTAGCCATCTTGTTCGACACAGACTCCTTTGAACACCTCAGATCACATTTGGATAGCATGATAATCCATGAGGCCTTTCATAGACTTGGGGAAATGTTGGGCACATTCACTCTACTGTGGGGTCTGATACTTTAAGAGGATTTCAGGGGAAAAGTAACCTGCCTCCTCTGTGTGAGCAGATGCTCCTCCCTCACACACACTAATTCCAGGGGAGGTTCTGTCATCCTGGGGCACCATGGTGAGAGAGGTGACCCCACCTTACACTTTCTCTGTGGTAATCATGAGTATGAAAGGCACCTGAGGTGCTGAGTGGGTGGCCTTGCCCCTAGACCCTAAACTCAGGATCTTCTCACTTCAGGAAATCAACCTGGAAGAAGACTGGAAACTGGTGACACTCTTCATTGGGGGCAACGACTTATGCCACTACTGTGAGAACCCGGTAGGCCCCTGAGCAGTCCCACTGGGGCAGGGGGGCCTGAGAATACAGTTGCTGACCTCTGGTGTCCTCCTGCTTCATGCCCCTCCTGCAAGGGAGTCACGTTTGCCTGGGCTCCAGGCACCAGAATCTACCTAGGCAGTCCTTGGTTCAAAGAACAGGTGACTCTTAGTAAGAAAGGTCTAGAAGGACCTGATCCTTGGGCTCTGAGGTGGTTGGTCTCTTTGGCACATGAGATAGCACTTTCTATTCCCAGCAGATGGCTAGTGGTTCTTTATCCTTGCCTGCCTGGAGTCCCTTCCCTAACTTGGGGAGTGAGGCAACATAATCCAAATGGAGTTGTGAAAAACAGAACCAGTCTTGACAGTACCCATGCTGCCCTTCAGGGCCACCCTGAGTTAACCAACCCCGGCCAGCTGGCCTGGGAGCCTGACCCCATTCCTAATGTTGTTTCTATGGGGAAACATGTCCAGACTTACAAGCTTTTTGGAAACTGTAACTTTTAGAATACATCTTGTTCCAAGTTGGGGACATCCTGTATTTTACTGGCCAGGAAAAGGCAGCTGCCAAGACTCAGAGGTTGTGGTAGAATGTGTTTGACAGTCACTGTTGGAGGTGGGTGAACAGGGGGTTGGGACCTGACGACTCGTGGCTCCCAAAGAGCAACAGCAGGAGCCTGGTGTGAGTATCTCCCCCACACAGGGTCAGCTCTTCCAAGCCTCTTCCCTCTGTCTTCTCTCTTAATCCCTGGAGATTTCAATATTGCTGGGTCCTGGACTGGGCTCATTGGAAACCAGAGGTGCCCCAGAGCTGCCTGTGGACACGTGGTGTGGGGAAATGCCCTCTGCAGCCCAGCACACCTACCCCTCCTACAGACAGTTTGGTCTCTACTCCTGAGAGCATGTTTTTATGCAAAAGGACAACATCCAGTCCCTTAGCATCTCTTCTGGCAGCTTTACAGGGAATTTAGCTCAGGTCATCAGGACTGGCAGAAAGCACCTCTACCCACTGAGCCATCTCTCTGGCCTTCAGCCATAGCTGTTTTAACAAAAAATAATGGGCTGCCTGAACACCCACATGCCTGAGTGTCTAGTGAAGCAACCCAGGGCACCTCTCCTGCAGAAAGGAGCTATTCCATATTTAATGTAAGAATTTTAGGTACCATCCTCCCTCCAATGTCAGTCTCCTCTGACATCCTCTAAGGAACTCAGAGCTACATCCAAATACAACTCTGTACTACAAAGCAAAGTCCTGAATCAGTCAGCAAGCATTTACTGAGCACCTGCTAAGTGCCCCATCAGTAGATCCATCATAGCTGGAGAGTCCTTTAGTCTGAGTCATAAGGCACATACATTAGGACGCTACAGGAAAACAAAGGTTCCAGGAGTGGGACCAGCATGGGCCAGAGAAAAGAGAGGATGTGCGAATGGGAGCCCTGTAAGTGGCTGGACGAGGCTGAGAACAGGTTGCAGTGGGGCTGGAGAAGGCTTTCTCCATACTGTCTGGGGTTGCGGTCATGTGGAACAGAGCACCGGTGGGAATTGTTCCTGGTGTCGACTAGCGGCATTCTCCTCCGCCATCAGGAAGGCCCTCCTGTACTCTTAGCTCCTTGCAGAAGAGAGCAAGGGCTGAAAAGAGCCTCCTTTTCCCTTCACAGGAGAACTACTTCACAGAGGAATATGTCGAGCACATCCGGCAGGCACTAGACATCCTCTACGAGGAGGTAGGAACCAGTAGCAGTCTGTTCCCCGTTCTGCCGGCAAACTGCTTATCCGTCACTGATGTGGGAGGATTCCTCTGTGGGTGCAGCTAGGCATGTTGTGTTCTATGGAGATGCACCCTGAGTCAAGGCCCCATGATTGGCCACATGGGTGGCAACTCCCAGTTCCTCCACAGAAGCTGGATTGTGGCATAGCAAAGAGCTTCCTGGAGCCAGCTGGCTTGGGTTTGTAGGTAGCCACTGTGGTTTTAGTAGCTCTGGGATTTCTCTAGGTCTCAGTCGATGAGGTCACATAAGTCGCACCCTCTCTGGGCATCCATCTCTTCTGTGGTAGCATTGGGGAGAGTAAGGTTGGACTGAAGAAGCCCACCCCTCTGTTCTCTATAGCTTCCCAGAGCTTTCATCAATGTGGTGGAGGTCATGGAGCTGGCAGGCCTGCACCAGAGCCAAGGCGGGAAATGCGGCATGCCCCTGGCAGTTCAGTAAGTGCACAGGGCAAAGATGCATGGCAGGCAGGGCTCATCGACTCACTAGGAGGAGAGCAGTGTGCGAGCCTGAGGCAGGTGAGCCATCAGCAGGGGCTGGGGGAAGCATTTAGAGATACCCTTAGAATGGACTACCTACTCCATTTTCCTGGACCAGTTTCCTTTTCTGTAAGGTGAGATACGCCACACCCCTAAGGTTCCAGGACATTTTTGATGTCCCAGTGTGCCTCCCTGGCAAGTCCATTGGATGCTGAGATGCAACAGAAGACAAGCTTCAAAGACAGCTCCAGCTTTCCTAAAACCTTGTCTCTGGCACTGAGGAATGACTGGATCCTACTACATCCCCTTGGGACCTCTTACTGCTTGCCTATAACATAGGAATAATTCCCTCCCAAAAAGTAGATATGACAGCAATAGGAAACACATGTGTGGGGCTAGTATGGGCTTTCAGGAAATAGCTTTTATTCACTTCAAGCAGGCCTTGGAGGCAAGGTTCTGATAGGCAAGACAAGGATTACTATGGAGCTCTGACAGGAATTTTCCATCTTCTGAGGCTACAGGGATTCACAGAGTTTGTATGACTTTGTGTGTGTGCACGCACACCTGAGGAATTCTGTCTGATGGCAAATGGTTTGTTGTGAAGGTAGCGAAGGAATAAGGCCCATAGGTGGTAAAGAGGGCCCCAGCTGTTTTCTTCAGTCTCTGGTATTGCATTCCACCTTATCAAGAGTGTTAAACCTTCCACATCAGACTCTGAGGTCCAGTTGAGAGGCTTTCATGACTGTAGGGAGTGAGTCCATTCCCCAAGACAGAGCCATCATAGCAGTCTTCCCACAACATTACCCCTTCTCTGTTCAGTCCCTCTCTGGAAGTTGGAAACAGAATAGCCTGTGGAGGAAGACCCTACCTTAGGACCAACCCCTCCAACTGTAAACAAGTGCCCTTTGTTAATCCACCAGTGACAAAATAATCTATGAGAAAAGGATTATTTGGGGTCATGATTTTAGTTTTTAGTCCTTGGTCTCAGGGCCCCTTTGCTTTAGATCTGTGGTGAGGCAGTCCTTGGTGGGAATTTGTAGTGGGACAAAGCTGCTGGTCTCATAGAGACAAGGAAGCAGGGGCGGGGAGCATGCCCTTAATGACCACTTCCTTCAAATAGGTCCCACCTCCTAAAGGCTCTACCACTGCCTAAGAGTGCCATCAGCTGGGGACCGAGCCTTCAACACTTGAGACCTTAGGAAACATTGAACTTCAAAACCATAGCATACCTTCTTGACTGCATCCCTGAGTTAGAGTTCTGTGATATGGGCCCGAATCAGCCATGGTGTGTTGTTTGGTAGCCACCTCCTCCATTCCACTTCCCATTAGGCAGCACATAGGCTGTGGGTAGAAACTGCCTCTGTGTCAGGAGGACAGAGCTGAACTAAACTCAACACCAGAGTTCTTGTCTCATAGAAGCAACTGCAGTTGCCTTAAACACGCTGAAAACTCTCTGGAGATGCAAGAGCTGAAGAAAGTAAACTGGAACCTCCAGGTGAGCCTTGAAGTCCTCTTCCTCCTGTCCCCTGCTGGGAGTCCCCAAAACTTGTGTATTCATCAGGAGTTGCCTAAGAGCAAGTGACTCTCTAAAGGCAGAGCCTACAAGGCTAGAGAGATGGCTTAGTGGTCAAGACAGCAGAGGACCTGGGTTCGATTCCCAGGACCCACATGGCAACTTATAACAAATGAGTTGTATATTCCCAGTTTCAGGGGATCAAAAGCTCTCTTCTGACTCCCATAGGCTCCTGAATACACATGATGCACATACACACACGTAAAATGAAAAACACTTTTTATTAATTTTTATTTGTTTTTATGTATATGAATGTCTGCAGAAGAGGGCATCGGATCCCCCTGGAGCTGGAATTAAGGACAGTTGTTAGCCACCATGTGGGTGCCAGGATTCAAACAGCCAGCGCTCTTAACCACTGAACCATCTCTCCAGTCCCAGTACATTTTTTTAAAAAAGGCAGATCCTAGCCCTGAAAGTATTTATCCAGACAAATTGAATACCAAGGCCAGGGAAAGAGTGTAGAGAGATTCTCCAAGGGGGTGGTTTAGAGATACACTGCCTCCTAACCCTGGGTCAACCCTTGGAAAATACATTATTAACCTTCAGAGTAACCTCCAAGTAGTAAAGCCCACTGCTCACCGCTATCCTGTGTTATGAGGGGTGGGAGTGGGCACTGTTCTGGCTCCACCTCCGCACTTCCATCCACCTCACCCTCCGAAGAATGGAAGGCTTGGCCCCACCTTACATACCCCCACCTCCTTCTGGCCTTTCAACACTCCTGCCTCCCTGGACATGCCCACCTGAGCCTTACTGCAGACTGAACCCTCTTCATCAGGCAAGTCGTAATCCTCCTCCAGAATCTTCCTGACTACCACTTCACCACAGAAACCTCCCATATCAGGTTAAGTCTGCACCTAATAGACCTTCCAGCCTTCTCTGGTGCTCATCTAGTCTAATCCTTTTGCATTCCATTAATTTGGTATTTAAGTCCAATGACCATGTGCTTTCATCCCCTTGCCCTCCTAAATTCATGGGCATTGTGGTACTGAGATATTCCTGTGAACTAAGTCTCACCAACTACTCCATGTGTTGAGGGCAGCCAGCAATATGATCAGCAACTGAGACTTTATCCTCCCAGCCCCATGGGTTTCATCCTGAGAGGCTGAGATCTCGACCATCAGCACAGAGCCTTGAGATGCAGGACAAAGCCATGCCATGGGTCACTAGTGTAGTCCCTGTAAATCACTGTTGTCTTGGGTGAGTCCAATCCTGTTGCAACCTACCCATGGCAGTCGAAGTAGGCTCTGCTGTCTAGCCTTGCCAGCAGGGCTAAGCAGCCTTTCCATCACAGAGTGGCACCTCCAGGTTCTCCTACTGGAGCCAGTACATGCAGCGTGAGGACTTTGCAGTTGTTGTGCAGCCTTTCTTCCAGAACACTCTTGTCCCACTAAACGAGGTAAGCTGCAGATATTTCTGGGAGGCTTAGGAGTGGAGCCTTGAATTTTGCCAGGTCTCTCTAGGTGGGCTCTTAAAAGTGGATTTTTCTACCTTTCTTTCAGGATGATTAGAAATTAGATATTCTTAGCAGGGAGAAAAAAAAAATAGTGACCAATCCCGCTCCACCCCTTGCTGCCTCAACCTCAAAATCTTCCAAAAAATGATATTATTCCATTTTCAGGGCAGGGATGCTAAAGTAAAAGAAATGAACTAGGGCAGCTATAATTCATGTCTGCTAAAAACAAAACCCGAAACCTGGGAGATTTTTCCCCCAGTGTCTGATGCAGTTCAAGGCAGAGTTGAAAAGGAGAGAGGAGAAATACCAGGTCACCTGCTGGGAGGAGAGCCAGGCAGCTGTGTGCAGATGGTAACCTCTTTGCCTCTGGTCACAGCGAGGAGGCATGGACCTCACCTTCTTTTCCGAAGATTGTTTTCACTTCTCGGAACGTGGGCATGCTGAGATGGCCATCGCCCTCTGGAACAACATGGTGAGTGACTGAGGGAGCAACCCAAGGATCCTGACTTAGTCCCACTGTGACAAACTGGTGATATGACTGCTTTCTTCCTAAAGCTAACCGTATTCGTCCTGGTATATGAGAGAGAGAATGAATGGTATATGTGCACATGTGTGTTTGTGGGTGTACAGAAGCCAGAGAAGGACATTGGCTATTCTGCTCAAGCACCCTCTGCCTAGTCCCCCACTGTACTGGGGTTATGGGTGCTCATAACTATGACTGGACTCTTACATGGGTTCTTGGAATTTGAACTCAGGTCCTCATGCTTAAGCAGCAAGCACTCTTAGCTTCAGAGCCATCTCCCTAGCCTCTTAAGTAATTTTTAAATTTATTTTACCATTGTAAGAATAGACACATGCCACAGTGTGTATGCGCAGGTGTAAGGACAACTTGTGGATTGATTCTCTCTTTCCACTGTGGGTTCCAGAGATCAGACTCGGATTGTCAGTTTTTAAGGCAAGGGCTTTTACCCACTGAACCAACCATCTTACCTCCCCACTCCATCTCTGACTTAAAAAAAAAATTAAGGGGGCTGGAGAGATGGCTCAGTGGTTAAGAGCACAGTCCTCTCTTGCAGAGGACCCAGGTTCAAATCCTAGCACCACATGGCAGCTAACAATGGTCTGTAACTCCAGTTCCAGGGGATCCAATGCCCTCTTCTGACCTTTACAGGCATTGCACAGCATGGGTGCACTTACATACATTATGTAAAAAACACACACATAAATCAATTTTTTAATTTGATGTGCATGCCACACTGCACATGTGAAGGTAAGAAGACAACTTGTGGGAGTTGATTCTCTCCTTCTACCCTGTGGGTTCTAGGGATTGAACTCAGCTCATTGGTTAAACGTGCTTACAGCCAACCTATCTCTCCACACATATAGCCACCTTTTTTAAGGAGTGTGTGTATATGTGTGCATATTTATACAATTACAGTTCCTGGGAATTGCTGAGAGAATAGCTTTGCAATCAGACAGACTGAACCAGCTGTATGACCTTGGGCACACTATCTCTACCAACATCCATGAAACAGTGAAAATGACACAAAAATTGAGAGAGTACACGCGGTCAGCACAATCATTAGTTTAACAAATGTCAGTTCCAGTACCCTTCCACTATCCAGTCTCAACAGCTCCATCTAGTATTTCTATAGACGTCAAAAAAGCAAGATCCATACAACTGTTTTCCCAAGTAGAGACCTATTCTGGGTTTTCCAGTGTAAAGGGAGGGCCTTCTGAAATGAGCACATGGCCCTGGGCCCGTAGGGACAGCTGGCTGTGCCTCATCGCTGGCCACTCGCTACTGACCAATTAGTCATGTTTACTGTACCTAACCCAACCCCCTTGATACCTCCATCTTCTTGCTCTGAGCAAATGAAACGCCTTCCATGTCTTTGATCTAGGCTGTGTGTGTAACCCAGTACTCATCTGGCCTGCATGCTTCCTCATGGCCACTGAACAATCTACTCCCTACTCCCTTTATTGCAGTTTCAAGCCCACAGCATCTCTGCCAACCACTGCTATGCAAATATTCCCACACCTGTCAGCAACACCAAGCTGTCCAGGGTCTTCCTCAGCTGACTCGAAATATTGACTTTCTCCTTAGCTACATCACCTCCTCCTCTCTAGCAACCACATATTTCCAGAACAGTGCAAAAACCTAGTTAATTGCAGACTCAGCTTTCTTCCACTTGTTGTCTGGGGGTTTTCCTCCCATTGACATCATCTGTCTGCACAATTCCAAAACTTTCCATGAAATTCCTTCAGCCCAGGATTCCAAATTGCCATCAAAATATCTAGGAGTTTCCTTCTACCCACTCAACCCCTCTCAGTTTATCTTGATTTTCTCGGCCTCATGTAGCCCAAGCTGGCATTATGCTGTTGATTCCGCCTCCTAAGTACCAAGACTTCAGATGGATCTGACTTGCACAGTATGTGTGTATGTGTTTTTGTTTTGTTGTTTATGTATTGGGTATTGAACCTCAGGGCATCACACATGCTAGGCAAGCTCTCTACAACTGAGCTATATCCCAGCATTCTTTATACTTTATTTATTTAGAAACAAGGTCTCCCTGTATCCCCATTGGCCTGAAACTCCATATACAGAACAGGCTGACCTTGAACTCACAGAGATCCTCCTGCTTCTGCCTCTTGGGTGCTGGAATTAAAGGTGTGTGCCACCACACTGGGCTTTTACTTTTGAGACAAGGCTGGCCTTAAACTCACTCTGCAGCACAGACAGGACTTAAACTTTTGATGTTCCTGCCTTAACCTATGAAGTATCTAAATTATAGGGCGATGCCACTGGACCTGGCATTTTCACAGTATTTAGTTAAATCAGAGTTTGCACAACATCAGTCCTGAGATCAGTTATAATTCTTTTGAAGCCTGTGGGTCTTTAGTGACCAAGTCACATAACTTTACTCCTTTTAACGTCCCTCCAGAGATGGGTATCTGTTTCCTGTCTTATTTCTCCTCCCAAGATCTTAAGAGAATCCACATATTCTAAGAAGTGCTTGATCTTTCCTTCCCAAATTTTTCTATCAGAGTGGGGACTTCCTGTCTGAGTGACAGCCAAACTTGCTTACAGCTGGGACCCTCTAGGGTCTCCTGAGACTTGATGGCTATATTAACACTCAAATGTAACTGAGTTAATTGATCTCTCCCAAGTGAATTAACAGTGCAGTTCTGACCTTTCCATTCACAGAAGTGAGAGGCTTCCATCTATAAAGGTAGGAGGATGGGGCTTGGATATGAAAACAAAAGATAAACAAGAGACTGCCCAGGGCTCCCCAGCCATTATTATCTCTGCCATACCTCAAGTTTAAAAACAAAGCAAAATAAAACTAAAACCATCCCTGAGCTTCTTGTTCTGTATAATTTGGGGGAATAATTACAGAGTCCCATGTTTTCATCCCAAACTATCTCAGACGTACAGCTATAGCATTGTGCCAACTTCTCCAATCATCATCTTCCTGGAATTTCACCCCGAGTCACCATCAAATAAATAAACGGCTGCTGGAGCTGGAATGGATCCGAGAGGTCATCTAGCCAGAACATTCTGTCCTAAAATCCAGAGACATGAAACAGTTTGCCCAGTCTCACACAGCTGGTTAGTGGCACAACTGAAACAAGAGTCCGCATCTTTCCCTGCTGTCCTGGCCATAACGCCAGTACTCCCTCCCTCCCTCCCAACCTGATAAGCAAATATACAGCCAGTGAATTCATGTCTCATAATTGGAGTCCTATGACATAGTGTCTGCAGGCTTTGGCTGATGTTCCCAAGGTACCCTACCAGGGCAACAGATGCACTGTAAACCGCTGCATCTCTAGCCTCTCTCTTAATAGATCACACCTCTTCCTCTAGAGACCCATGCAGAGGCCAAGTCAGAGCCAGCAGCACTAGGGGATGTCTTCCTCTTCCTTCACCCTCTCTTGTCCTATAAAGAGAAGTTCCTTCCCCTTTTGAGGCTTGTTTCTCTGCTATGTGAAATCCCTTCTCTAAAAACCCTAGGCCAATTGTAGATCCTAATTAGATCCCTGTCTCCAGACTCAGCCCCCTAGCATGGAGGCTCTCAGCTCTGGCTGCATGTTAGAATCCTCTAGAGACATAAAGCTCATTGACTATCTACCGCCACTTTGGAAAGCTCTGATATATTTAATATTGTTGAAACTATGTATTTTCTGAGACTCAACAGTCCCATTCCTGAGTGCATTCCCATGGGAAAAGTATGCAAGTGGTCTGACATGATCCCAGAGGCAGGTGGATCTCTGTGCAATCAAGGCCAGCCTGGTCTACATACAGGCCAGCTGGGGCTATCAGGAGACCCTATCTCAAAATAAAGGTATAAAAGTGTCCATTAAACACACACACACAATAAAATACTATTCATCGTAACTCCACAAATATCCACCAGCAAACTGTGGTACATCCATTTCATACAAGGAGAGGAAACAAATTTCCACAGCATGCCAATAGAAACACACATATATACACACACACCATTCAAAGGTAAACAGCTTACTGTAAGGCATTAGAAGTCAGCATGGTGGTTTCTCAGTGAATAGGATGAAGGGAAGGTGGGCTTGTGAATACTGGTCATATCTGGTTCCTGATTATCCAGTTGGTATATTCTCTTTACCAAAATGGAGAAGCTGCTCATTTGATTTGAACTTGTTTCTCCATGTGTGTTAGCTTCTGCAGAGTACTTAAAAATATGCAGCAATAGGGATGAAAACATTTGTCATCTAGCATGAGAGCACGTACTGTTATTGCAGAGTACCTGAGTTCATTCCCAGCACCTATATTGTATGGCTCACAACTGCATGTAATTCCAGCTTGAGGAGACCTAACAATCCTTCTTTGGCCTCTGAGAGTACTTACAGTCATGGTAATACAGCCGCATATGCATACACACAATTAAAAATATATGTAAATGCCTGACTTGGCTTTTCCTCAAAGAAATCTAGTATAGTTGGTCTGGGTGAATCCTAGACTTTTTTCTTTTTCTTTCTTTTTTTTTTTTTTTTTTGACACAGGATCTCACTATTTAGCTCTGGCTGGCCTGGAACCTGCTATGTAGACCAGGCAAGCCTTGAACTCACAGACATCTGCCTACCTCCATCTCCTGAGTGCTGACATTAAAGACATGCCCTCCCACATCAGCAACTTAGCATTTTTTAAAAGAGCTCTAAAGATTATTTTAAAGACAGGGCTTATATACCACTGCCTTGGCTCTGTTCTCTACAGGGCAGTTGCATGAATAATCTGTGAGAAAGAGAACCTGACCTTCCTGCCTTCAAACTCCCACCTCCCTTTGGAAGGAGATAGGCCAGGCTATTTCTTATATTTTTATTTTTTGGTTTTTTTTGAGATCAGGTCTCCCTATACAACCTTGGCTGGCCTCAAAATCACAGAGATCCACCTGCCTCTGCCTTCCAAGTCTGGGGATTAAAGGTGTGTGCTACCATACCCAGCAAGGCCAGGCTCTTTAGCATAACACACAAGGTTTCCAGGACTTGGCTCAGGTTCAGCTCTCTGGCCACCACACCCCTAAGCCTCTGCCTCTGCTTTGGAGTCTGGTAACTCCTCTTCCACCCATGCAGTTTTATGCTGTATGTTGGTGCTTGCTCATTCCCTTAACTTGCATTTTCCTTTTTACATCCTTTACTAACCCCTGAACGCTTAAATCAGAAGCCAGCTCCACAAGTACCTCCTCTGACTCCCCAGGACAGGCCAGTGGCCGTCAGTTCCATTACACCTTGCCCTGTCCTGTGTACTTGGCTACCAACTCCACTATACCTTATCCAGTCCTATGATTAGCTGTATCACTGGTACCCTCAGGGTCATCCTTAGGAAGGGTTGGTTCTAAGAAAACAGTTGCATTTCCCGTGGCTCCTCTAAGCCTTTTCCTCCTTAGCTTTCCTTTCACGTCCTGGAGATTTCCATTTCTCCATCCATTCATCCAACAACTATTTATCCAGCACTGCTTTGTGGTAGATACTATTCCGGGTGCCAGAAATTTAGAGAAAAGGAAATGTCTGCTCTCATGGAGTGTGAATGGTGTAGCCAGGAAAAGACAGTTAATAAGTAAGTCAGATGGGTCAACAAGGTAATATCTGACCATATCTGGGGCTTTAAGAAAAGTGAAGCCAGGGAATGGGGCATAGCTGTGAGGAATTAGGCGGCCTAACGATAGCATGTGAACTGAATGTCAAGAGGTTGCCAGGCAGGCAGAAATCTGGACCACAGTGTTCCAAGGAGAGGAAATAGGACCTATGTGGCCTGGAGTCAGGAATGAGCTTGAAGCATCTGAGGAACATACAAGTCAGTGGGATGCTTTGGAGGTAAGTCAATAGGGTCAGAGAGGCAGACAAGGGCTATATCCTCAGCTGATTTTAAGCAGGGGACTGACACGTTCTTGTTTACCATCTGACTGCTGTGCAAACATGAACTAGAATCAAAGTTGCAAGGGGAAAGACAGTAGGAGCATCCTGGAGTCCTGGCAAGCAGAAAATGTGGATGTATTTATAACAGGCTAGGGAGACATTATGTTAGTTCCTTGCTTTGGGGTTTAAGAAACTGATTGGATGGTTAACTAGAAAAGAGACATCTACTTGGGGGCCAGATGAGATGGCTTAGTGGGTAAAGGCACTTGCCGCCAAGCCTGACAACCTGTGTTCGATCCCACATGGTAAAAGGGGAGAACCAACTCCTGCAAGTTGACCTCTGACCTCCACACCATGGCACCTACACAGTAAATACACTTTAATTCTTAGAAAAAGAGACATCAACTTGGAAATCAAGGACTGTTTGGGGAATGGGAAGTGGGAACTGCTTCTAGGTATCCACAAGATGTACTGGGTGAGCTGTTAAGTACAGGACACTTGAGCTCAGACAGGAAATACAGATAAGATTTAACAACCACAACAAAAATTGATGTTAGTGATATTAATGTAGTATCCAAAACCATGGGGTTAACAGAGTTCTTAGAGACAGGACAGCTAGTAGGGAGTGTAGGGCCAAGTACTGGGGAGCAGGGAGTTCATTCAGCTTCTAAAGGTAGAGAGAAAGTGTTCAGGGATCCATGAAAAGTGTTTCAAGAGGGAGGGGCTGGGGCTGGGGCTGGAGAGATGGCTCAGCAGTTAAGAGTTTAACTACTCTTGAGGAAAAGCCAGGTTTGACTCCCAGCATCCATATCTGCAGTTCCAGGGGATCCAACAGCCCCTTCTGACCTCTGAGGGCGTTACACAACATGGGTGCATTTGCAAACATGTAGGCAATATACCCATACACATAAATATATAAAAATTTTTTAAAGAGGGAGGGGCCAACTTTGACCAAGGGCAAGAGGTTAAGAGAAAGACAAAAAGTGACCACTAGATCTGGTCCCAGAGAAGTTGTTGATGACCTTGATCAGGGCTGTTGTCTAATGATGGAGGTCACAGACTGACTGGAACGGGTGGCCAAGAGAACAGGGGGTTGGAGAGAGGCTGCTGGAGAACATAGCGGACTCCTCCCAGGGAGTTATAAGAAACAGCCAAGGTGGTGCAGGGAAAGCAGAGGAAGGAGGGGAGAATGGAGATCTGAGCAGTAGGAATGGGACAGTGAGGTGCTCATCAAACCCACCTGATCACAGTAGGTTTCAGGAACATCCCTGGGAATCAGCCAACATGACCTTTAGCCTCCATTCTGTCCTTGATGATTCTGTTACACTAAAGCACAACTGTCCTTCCTTGACTCTAAAAAGTAGAAACAGGGCTGGAGAGATGGCTCAGCAGTTAGGAGCACTGGCTGCTCTTGCAGAGGACCTAGGTTCCGTTCCTAGAACCCACATGCCAGCTCACAGCCATCCATAACTCCAGTTCCAGGAGATCCATGCTATTTTCTGGCCTTTACAGGAACTGTACACATGGGTGAACTTGCATACATGCAGGCAAAACACTCATGCACATAAAATATAAAAAAGTAGAAATGTATCCATAACTCACTGCCAGTTCACAGACACTCCCAAGTCGTCATCCCGCTGGATGTCCTAAGACAACTACAGGGACACTTTCAGAATAGCATTTGACAACAGCCCTCCTGCAACCTTGGGGAAGGTAACTGACCTTCCTGGTCATTGTCAGCTAAACCAGGACCCAGCCATCTGCCCACTGATCTCACTGCATCTCTCTCAGAGCAGAGTCACCATCCTTCCTCTCAGTGTTCCTAAGAAATGGGTATGAAAGGCATTAAGACAGCAGATCATAAGCGCATGGGTCCAGGGTGGTTACCAGCATAGACAGACTACTGTACTTCCTGAACTGGCAAACGCTGCTGACCAGGAACAGGCAGATGTTCAGGAGAGAGACTAGATGAAAGAGCCAGGTGTGATCTCCTTGAGGCCACATGTTCAGGACAGGTGTCTAACCTAAAACCCTGGGAGGAGCTGCAGCAGACGCCTGCTGGTTCTCATCAGGTCCTGATACGGAAGCATTCAGCAGCACCCCGCCGAATCACAGATGCTCCCTGGGATATTTCAAGTAAATGTTTTCATCTATGTGACAACCCAGAAAGCAGCTCAAGTAAGAAAATTCCAGTTTGTTAAGGTTGACAAGCCAACTGTAGTAAGGATGTCATGGTAACCAATATGCTTTCAAAGTTTTCCTGAAATTGACTAGCCCCACGCACTTGGACAAGTTGGTAAATATGATGATCACCATTTTATAAAATTGAAAATACAGTGTCTGTAATCACAGCCACCCACGAAGGGAAAGGCAATGGGTGTTCCAGTTCTAGCCCTTGAGGAGATTTGATGTAGACTCCAGACTGGCCATTCTTTCCTAGGACCTAGGTATCTTCCCTGAGTAAATCTGGAGCCATCGACTCAGATTTGTCACCCTGTGGGTCTAAAAGCAGTTCCATTTCTGACCAGGGCTTCTGGCTTCTGCTCTGGGTCTTACCAAATTACTGGTTTCAACCCATCCTTCAAAGGAAGGGCATCTTGTGTGAGCCAGCTCAGCTCTCTGACAGGGAAGAAACTCCCAATTTTCAACACAATCAAGGTGGTGTCCTTTTTGTCTCTCCAGCTGGAACCTGTGGGCCACAAGACAAACTCCAATAACTTCACCTACAGCCGAAGCAAACTCAAGTGCCCTTCCTCTGTAAGTGAACATCAATCTCCTGCCTGTCATGAGTAGAGCAGATGACTGAGGGGTGGGACTTAAGTACACTGTCACTCACTGCATCCCTTCCAACTCTCCCTTCTAACTGCTACAGAGTAGGGGAGGGAGGGGTCAACAGCTCCGATGTCAGAAGCATCGTTCAGGGAGGAGAGCTAAAGAGCACCGGCCAGATGCCCTAAACTATTCATTACTTCTGAAGGATCTGAGCACCTTGCATCCGAGGAGTCCTTCTATTTCAGGCACTACACTAGGAGCTTACGGTTGGGAGGTGACAATAAGACTGGGTCTGTTGCCAAGATATATGCTTCTTTCCTTCCCTAGACTAGTGACGAGTGTCACTAGTGTCCCCCTAGCTTGCTTCTTCATCATCTCCCACTTGTTCCTAGACACTAAATGCCTTCCTGGAAAGTAACTCCAGTCTTATCAAGGTCTGGTCCGCACTGCCCAGAGGGGAGACATACCTCCCCAGATGAACCCACTATTGCTTGTGTATTTGTGTTTTACTTCTGCTCACCTGACTTTACCTATGAAAATATTTCCCTCTTCTGAGCCAGAAGATCCCCCAGTCCCTGGACTCATGTTATATCTTCTCTTAATGTACTGTTCCTGCCGCTATGCATACCCCTGTGTTCATCTCCAGCTTGTTTGTACCCATTCTCCTTTATGATATGATTGTCTCTGTACATCTCCCTACTGGGCAATGGGAAGATATCCCACCTCCACCTTGGGGACCCATAGCTACCAGCATGGAGTGCCACATAGCTGTGCTAGTTCCATATGCATCTTATCAGCTCCCAGTTTTTTCAAAATCAGATTTGATAGCAAAGGAGGTACTTACTGGTGAGAAACCAAAGGGAGGTTATAGCTGAGTGTTGACCACTTGACAGACCCATCCTCACATGGAAGATCCAGGCACAATGTGAATGAAGGAGAGTTCCAGCAGGGACACGCTAGGATGTGTGAGATTATTGCACTTTCTCAGGGATGGGGACTTGGGCAGATGGATGGGGCCCCTAACTTGTGACCCTTCTCTCTCCTCTCCCAGGAAAGTCCTTTCCTCTACACCCTTCGGAATAGTCAGCTTCTCCCAGCACAGGCTGAAGCGTCCTCCAGCGTGCTCCACTGGGCAGTGCCAGTAGCAGCAATAAGTGGGTTGGTAGTTGGTATCCTTGGAATGATGCTGTGGAAAGCCATGAGGCACCACCAGAGGAAGGATGTTCCTGCAAGTCTGAACATGGCCAGTTTCTAGGACCCCGAGGGGAACCTTGTCCAAATTCCAAGCCATGCTCCTCCCCAGACCCTTGACTGCAGCAGCCCCAGCCACCAAGGCCAGCCTTGCTTTGATGCCTGGTGCTGCCGGAAGCCAAAGGGACTGTCGCAGCTTCTTGGGAACTGGCCTGCTTCCAGCTTTATGTTCCTAGAGTTGGCAGATTTCAAGAAAGGGCAGAACCTTTGTTGAAAAGCCATTCTGTTCTTAGCTAAGCTTGCTCCAAGCCCTCACCCTTCATCTGTTGAGGGCACAAGTGTGAGAGCAGAGTTGCCTGGCAGACAAGACCAAAGCCCAGACTGGCCCATTCTAGTTCCATCTCAACATTATGGAAAATATGCTCTCACTCACCAAACCCACAGTTTCAAAAGGAAAGAAAACACTGCTCATCTGGAGCTGGCTGGCCATTGTTCTGTTCAACCAAACACATAGGTGTGTGCTCACACCTGTTCTCTGTGCCCAGGACAATAAGTGTATTGCAATGCCTCCTGAGCTGTGCATGTCACAGCCTGGCTAAGAAGACAAACTCCTTCAGAAGAACAAAAGTGTGCATGACGACATGCGTTTGATTCCTGGTAGATGTGTCTGGCTTCGTGAGAGATTGTAAGAGGTTGCTTTGGAAAAGTTTCCCTGGGAGAGAGCATGCCATTTTATAAGAAAAGAAAAAAACAATTGAAATGTTAATATGTCGTGTCCCCTTCAACCTGATTTTCTCAAGGTGCTAATTTTAGACAATAATTCCTAGCTGTACATTACCAGGTATCTGAGAGAAATCTAGATTGAGTCTGAAAATGTAGACCACTTGTCAGTTAGCCAGACAAAGTCAGAGCAAGGCCAGAGCTTGCATGCCTCGTACACATTCTCCTTTTTTTTTCTGCACAAAACTGAATGTTTTAAAAACAGTGATGGTGATTGTACAACATTGTGAATGCACTAAATGCAAGTTATTAATTTTAAAAAATAATTATATTATAAAAATAATTATAAAAAATAATATATGTAAATTTCACCTCAATAAAAAAAAAAAGGATCCAGATGGTTGACATGATGATCTTTGTGTTAAGTGTCTCTCCAATTTCAAAGTGGAGCTGACAACCTGAGTTAGAACCCCAGATGTACCAAGCCCCCTTTCCAGTTCAACCTCTCAGAAGCCACATCTATAAAATCAGAAGGCGAATACCTATTTTTGTGCTTTTGAAAAAAAAAAAAAAAAACTGTGCCTGTCACCCTAAAACACTGCACAAATGAAAACGAGTAGTGGTTTTTGTGAAGTGTTGAGGCAGTACCCAGACTGTGGGGAGGAGAGGCCCAATGATGGGCCTGGGAGATTGTGCAGTGATTCCCAGGGTAGAGACTGCCAGCCTCCGCTCCTGGTGGTTCATCCTCTCTCTTTTTGGAAAGACAGTTGAGAGGAGCCACAGTCGTTGCAGTGTGTTGGCTTTCCCTTTCTGATTTTATATAATGGGAACAGCACACTATCCCCTGTTCATTTCAGTGGACTACAAAGTGTTGTGACCAAGTTACACATCCCTGATTAGCTAAATTGAGGCAGTTTCACAACAAAGATGACCTACTAAATCCAAGAATTCCAAACCATACATCCTCCTTTTCTTTCTGTGAATCTCCGTTTCAGAGAAACATCAGATCCATGACCACAAGTCCACCTCACCTGGGCAGGGGGTTAGAATTTACTCTATCAAAATAATCCGGATTTAAGATTTTAAAAGTGGTCCTAGGTCGGTTGACCTGGGCAGGAACAGAGAGGTGTTCTCTCTATAGGGACTCAACCACAAACCAGGCCATCAATTCCAGATACTTTTGTAAAAAGCTGAGAAATGTAAAACACAAGCAAGCTGGGTGTGGAGGCCCAGACCTTTAATCCCAGCACTCAAGGGGCAGAGGCAGGGGGATCTCTGTGAAACTGAGGCCAGCCTGGTCTACACAGTAAGTTCCAAGCCAGCTAGGGCTACAGAGAGACCCTGTCTCAAAAATACCCAAATAAAACAGAAACAGCAAGTAAACAGGTGATATTATACGTGTTGAACATTCTAATCCAAAATGCTTAAAAATATGAAACCTTCTGAATACCCATTTGATAGCCAAAGTGGAAAATTACACCTGACCCCAGGTGACAACTTACAATGAAAACACAGATGCATTGATAATATTGTATAGAATTACCTGCTGGCTATGTATAGGTGGTATATATGAAACAGAAGTGAATTTCATTTAAGACTTGGGATCCGGGTCTAGAGAGATGGCTCAGCAGTTAAGAGCACTGGCTGTTCTTGCAGAGGACCTGGGTTCAATTCCCAGCATCCATATGGTGGCTAATAACTGTCTATAACTCCAATTCCAGGGAATTCGACACCCTCATCTGTCCTCCATGGGCATTGCATGATATGGGTGCACTTACATACATGCAGGCAATACACTCATACACATAAAATAAAAATATTTTTAAAAGAACTTACTTAAATCATTGAGTTAAAAAAGAAATCTGTCCTCAGGACATTTCACTACATATATGCAAAGACTCAAAAATGCAAAATTCAAAACAGTCTGGCCCTATGAACGCTGGATGACTGACACTGAACCTACATGTATCAGAGAGTACTTTGTTCTTTTCTTTCAGGTTATGTTCAGTCTAGTTAGGACAACACCCAAAACCACACCACAAACAAAGCCAGGAAATCCCAAAGGAGCTACGCTCTGTGGTACACCCCATAGAGGCTTTTGAATTCACAACAAAAAGATTAGTGTGGATTACACCTAGTCAAAATCCTTCATCAAGGTTTTTGGGATTTTAATTGAGCTCTGAAAGATGGGAAAGATGATTTGTTGTTATACGCCTAAGGGAAAAGGGCCACTGAGAGTAGAAATTCCCCCTAGGTGGAGGAAAGGGACAAGCATGATCTATATCAGAGATGACGACAAAGAAAAACCAAGGATGGATGAAGCAGATGGCAAGATCAGACGGCCACAGTGGAAAGAGAAAGGAGTTAGCTGTAACTTATGGTCATGATGGTTGGCAGTATCGGTTACCTCTGATTTGGGGCTGTGATGAAGCTCAGGTGGTAGAATGCTTGCCTAGCATGCATGAAGCCCTAGATTGAATCCCCAGCATGGCATTAACCAAGTGTGGTGGTACACACCTATAATCCCAGCACTGAGGGAGTAGAGGCAAGGAGATCAGAATTTCCAGGTCATCCTTTGCTATGTAGTGAGTTTGAGACCAGTCTAAGACATGAGATGCTTTTGAGGGGAAACAAAAGTTGACATCATTCTAGTGCCTGTATTAGACCAGCCAGACACCCTAGTGCTTAATAGTGAAACCCCAATGTCCCTATTATCACCCTCTTGGTATAGAGAAAGAAACCAAGATTAAGAGAAGGGATTGGACCAATTATATTTTCATCACACAATAGATGATTAATCCATGATAGAGGAATTGCCCCCTAAATAGAAAATGACCCCAAGTTCAGCAATGAATTGAACCCAAATGCAAATGAATATGCTATGAATCAAAAATTTAGAAAAGAAGGATATTACTGTTATGAGGTAATGACAGAGGCTCACAACCACCCGTATCTCCAGTGGCTGGGCATCTGATGCCTCTGCAGGTTTCCACTGGTGCCTTCATGTATGTGATCCACATACATACACTCAGACATACCCTTGTACACATAAACTAATAAATAAATCTTTCAAGTTTAAAACATGAGACATGTAAAAGGAGCCATTTTAAAAAACAAGAGGCAGATTTATAAAAGAACTGGGGATCAAATAGAATTTCCAGTAATGAAATTACTGGTCTCTGGAAGGAAAATAAACCTGTAATCATGTTTGCACAGCAAGAGAGATGTTCAGTGACTGGAAGTTCTTGTGTGGACTGTATGCCAACTGCATCTTTTCTGCAGTCAGCCTGTTTACTCATTAACTCTCACTGCCAGCCCAGCAAAGGGGTTGCTGTCATTATCCTCCTGTCACAGACACAGCAGGTTCTATGGCTTTGCCATCTATTTGTAAGAGTTAAATGAGATTAAAAACGAGTTTAAAGCCATAGGATTTCAACAATTACTCCTTCCTATATCAGCACTGATTTCAATATGATTCAAGGGCTTTATAAAATATACCAATTAAAATGTTACCGTAATAATTTTAACAGTTATTTAGTAAATTAAGATAGTTGACACCCTAAAGTTCATAAAGCACTTTAATAGGTTCTCATTTGGTCCCTATCACAAACTTCTAAGCTATAGAGTATTGTTAAGAAAATGTTTCCCAGGACTGGAGAGATGGATCAGAGACTAAGAGCATTGGCTGCTCTTGCAGAAGACCTGGGCCCAAATTCCAGCACCCACATGGTAGTTAACAATCATCCTTAGCTCCAGTTCCAGGGGATCCTATGCCTTCTTATGACCTCCTGGAGCACCAGTATAATACAGGTACACTTATCATACATGCAGACAATACACTCATACACATAATATAAAAAAAGAAAATATGTCCCAAGGGCTAGAGGGATAGCTTAGCAGTTAAGAGCACTGGCTGCTCTTGCAGAAGATCTGGGTTCAATTCCCAGCACTCATATGGTGACTACTGTCCTTAACTCCAGTTCCAGGGTATCCAATACCTTCTTCTGATCTCTACAGGCATTGCATATATGTGGTGCACTTACATACATCCATGCTGGAAAACCACCTATAAACATTAAATAAATCCTTTTTAGAAAGAAAGATGTATCCCAGCCTGGAAATAAGTGGCATGTTCTGTCATTGTTGTTTAGCATACTAAACATCTAAGAAATAATTAGTTATCTAGAATGCACCTGGACTTAAGTCCCTATTTATTATTTGTTATGCACATGTGTATTTGTGTTTACCTGTGTGGGCACACACCTAGATGCAGTGAGCATGCACATGAAGACCCAAAGTTGATGTCAGGTGCTGTTCTTGGTTGCTTTCCACTTTCTTATTAAGGCAGGTCTCTCATTGAACCCAGAGCTTACCAATTCTGGCTAGTCTCTCCAGCCAGCTTACCCAAAGGATCCCCTGTCTCTGCCTCCTGATTGCAAGCAGCCACCATACCTGCCCAGTCTATGTGATTTCTGGGAATCTGAACTCTAGTCCTCATGTTTGCAGGGCAAGTGCTTTATCCACTAAGCTCTCTCCACAGACTGACACTGTGAAATTATGTTGACCTGTGGATTTATATTAAAAAGTATAACCTTATGGAGATGGTTTGACTGCCTCAGGACACTAATCGTTTTTTAAAATCTATTAGCACAGCATTGTAGCTTCTCAGAGTTCATCAAAAAAAATGTGCCCCACTTCTGAATCTCTAAACAATGTCCAGAAGACTCTTTACCAGAAGTTTGTTCCTTGTTCTACTAACTGGCTCTCTGCAATCTACTCAGAGTCTCTCCATCTATGGAGATTTGCCATAGATTCCTGTCTGTGTCAACCAGCAGCAAAGAGGTTACTATCAGAAGAATTTCAAACAATGCCAGGCAGGAGTCATGAAGGTTCAAGGAAGTGAGAAAAAAAAATGGAGATGTCCCTATTATATTCTACGCAAATGGTATTTCAGTCATTTAGATTTCATTCTTCATAATCAAAATCCCAAGCAGGCTCAATGACAAGAATCGTACAACCTGGGATTTAGGGATTAGATAAAATGAAAAGGGATTATAATCCTCGGTTATAAGGAATAAACAACTCTGTCCTGGTTTTCTTTCTGTTACTGTGATAGAACACTGACCACAGGCAACTTGAGGGGACGAAAGAGTTTACTTGACTTATAGGTTATGGTGTATCATTAGGAGAAGGCAAGGCAAGAGCTGAAACAGAACTAAGTAAAGCCCATGAAGGAATGCTGCTTACTGGCTTGCTCAACTACCTTTCTTATATATCCCAGGCTCACCTTCTCAGAAATGGGACCACCCACAGTGGGCTGGGTCCTCATACATCTTTACAGTCAAGAAAATACCCTCATAGCATGCCCACAAGCCAATGGGGGAGATTCTCCAGTGGAGGTTCACTCTTCCCAGGTGATTCTAGGTTTGTGGCAAGCTGACAGCTGAAGCTGACAATGACAGATCCTTGTTTTTCCACTGTAATAAAATGCAAAAAAAAAAAAAAATGGCTATCCACAAAGGCTGTTTGGGGATTAAATAAGAAGCTGTATGGAAGAGTCTGGTAGAGAGGAGATGCTTGATCAAGAAGATTCTTGATTATTCCCATGTGCAAGCCTGGGTAGAAAACATGTCTAGAGTCCCGCTTTCCATAGCCTTTGCAGCCATTGCCTGCACTCTCCATGTGTTTCAACATATGTCTAGAATAGAACTATTGGCCCTTCATGGCTAGCAAAGGCAGGCCCCTCTGATGAGTCAAACTGAGGCAGCAGTTTGGTTCTTACCCAGGGTGCTCACTCTGTGAGCACTGTTAAAATTCAGTTTGATCTGCTCTGCCTTTGCTGATGTCTCAGAAGTCCAATGCAGGAGAGGGATGGTGCAGGCCCATGTGCTAGCATGTAAGGTGACTAAGCTCAGGGTCCAGGAATGAAAGGAGGGCAGTTCTCACTCTCTAGTCCCCAAATCACCCCTGGGATTCAGTGACCTTCTCTGCCCACCAGTCCTCTGCTAGGGGACTTGGTAATACAACCATTCAAAGTCTGGTTTGAGGGTAAGTTTACTTTTGAACTTGATTTCCAAGGTGACATTGGGCCTTGGAATTAACTGACAGCTCAGTCAAGTCCTCCAAGCTGCCTCCATGAGACTACCCCATCCTGGTCAACTACATAAATCATAGGGCCTAGTGCAAAATTAAAATACAGAGCTCTTTGTGAAAAACTGATGAAGAATTTAAAACCAGCAACAGTAGAGTATTCAGCCAAGGCAGCCCATATGAACTGACTCACAGACCATACACCCACAAAACTGGCTCTGCCTAGACTATTTAGTGCCAGAGTGACAGGCCATCACTGTACATCTGTCCCTTGTATATGGTCAGAACAAATCAGCAGCTGAGAGGTATTAACCATCCACGAAGCGGGCCTGCTAGTTTTTTTCCACTTACTGAGAAAACAGCTCAGAACATGTCTCCTGGGACCAGTAAGGATCGATGATAAAATCATTATATATGGAGGCTCAATTTTGACCTTTATTTCTGGTTCTATTTTTGTAACTTGTTTTATGCAGCAGGGTCTAGGACCAGGCTCTCTATGGATCTGAAATCCCCTCCACAAAGGGAACGAAGTGGCTTCCTGAATGGCCCGGAGGGTAGCTTCCTCCACTTCCAGAAGGTACTGTGAGTGCTGTGAAATCAACCCTGTGGGCTTCCCCACTTGACCTCATGCAGCTGTGGTGAGGGTGTGGGACAGTCCCGAGGGAAAGCATGGGGCACTTCTTGACATATACGATGCACTCAGAGGAATCTAGCTATTATTAGTATTGTTTTGTGTGAATTATTTCAATTTCCCATCTATTTGACTGCTTTTGTTGCTCTGGCAGCGTTCATCACTCTGCCAGTGAACTTGAACCCTCCCCCGAGTGCATATTGATGTTGTTCCATGACAGAAATACTTGTACCAGTCGGTGTCCCACTCAGGCCTACCAATCCCGAGCTGGGGATCTGTTATTAGGGATTCCCACTTTTCCATTATGTACCTATCCAGCAAACACTCCTAACACACATACCCTAATATAAAACTTATAAATATATCTCTATATCTACCTGCTCTTTTGTGACAAAATAGTCACAGGTTCAACCATTTTCAAATTTATTATTTTTATGTTTATGAGTGTATTGCCTGCATGTGTAAGTTCACCTGTGTAGTACAATGCCCATAGAGGTCAGAAGAGGGAGTTGGATCCCCTGGAACTGGAGTCACAGACGGTCAGTAGCAGCCATGTGGGTGCTGGGAATCAAACCCAGGTCCTCTGTAAGAGCAACCAGTGCTCTTAATTGCTGAGCCATCTCTCCAGGCTCCTATCAACCACTTTGAAAATTTTTAAATAGCCTCAAAAAACTTCCAAGTTTGTTTTGAACATACACAGGAGTTACTCTAGTTAAGTTTACCATTTTCAGCTGCAGCATTATGTAACAGCAGCGTTTCCAAATATCTTCCCTGACCTGTTTGCAAAATTACCTCCAGGATCTGGGGAGGTGGTCAGAGAATAAAATACTCCCTGTGCTAACATGAGGAGTGGAGCTTGGATCTGAAGAATCTACCACATAAAATCCAGATGTAGTCACATGGATCTATAGTCTCAGCACACCCACAGCAATACGAGAAGCAGAGACCGGAGAGCCAGGGAAGCCCACAGGCCAGCTTGCCTGACTTCACAAGGGTAAACAAGCAGACCTTGCCTATAACAAGATGAATGAGAGGACTGATGCCCAAAGATGTCATCTAACCAACACATACATGCGTCATGGCAGGCATGTACCCATACATACATAACAAATACATGTACACTCACACAGAGATCAACTTTAGGTCTAGACATGTAGCTCAGGTCAGAGAGCGCCTGCCTAGTATTCATAAAACCTTGTGTTTGATCCCTGGCATAAAACTGGATGTTGCACATACCTATAATCCTAGCACTCAGGAGATAGAGGTAGAAGGATCAAGAGTTTAAGGTCATCCTCGGTGACATAGTGAGTTCAAGATCAGCCTGGGATAAATGAGACTGTCTCAAAAACAATAACACAAACACTTAATAAAAATAGATATCTATTTTTATTTCTTTTATTTTTATATTGTGTGCATGTGTGTTTTGTCTATAAATGTAAGTGCATTATGTGTGTACAGTGCCTACAAAGGTCAGAAGAGAGCCTTGGATTCCCTGGAACTGGAGTTGTGGATGGGTGTTGACCACCATGTGGGTACTGGGAACTGAACCCAGGTCCCCTAGAAGAGCAACCAGTGCTCTTTACCCATGCCCATCTCTCCAGCCCCAATAGCATATTTTTAAAAGATCACCTTTATACTGGTGGGCAACTGCAACTTTCAAAGAGTAATCGTTTCCTCTCCTTTCCTAGGAGATGAGTTTACTTTTTTGTAAATATTTGCTAGGTGCCTTACCACTGACATCCAGTTGTCTTCAGAGAAAAAGAAAGCAAGATTAGAGCCAGCGACTGATTTTAAAAATGCACAATTCATCTTCAAGCTGGGTGGCGCTTACAACCACTTGGTCAAAATACTTTCAAGGTGACTTTATCTCATTACAGGTGTCGCAAGAATTCTATTACACCTCAAAGCCTTGCTTTCGTGAATTACCACACGGGTGACACATCCCATCATACACTGAGTACTTCCTCCGTGCTGCAGTAGTTTGCTAGTGAGAGACACGGCAAAATTATTCCACTCATGGAGCTCTATATGTATTCTACACACACACGCACACGCACACGTGCTTCACGTGGGCCTATCTGCACTACAAGGGAAAGAAGCTTCTTAGAGCATTTCTAAAACGAAGTCATAGAAGGCTGAAGAGATCGGTCAGTGGCTAAGAGCACCGGCAGCCCCTCCAGAAGATCCAGATTTGGTTCCCAGCACCTGCATGTTCGCTAACAACCAGTCTTAACTCCAGTTCCAGGGGGTCTGACACCCTCTTCTGGCCTTCTCAGGCATTACATGCATGTTTTACACTTACATACATGCAAGCAAAGTACTCATAAAATAAAAATTAACGAATAGCTGGGTGTGGCGGTGTACCGCCCAGCATTCAGGAGGCAGAGGCTGACAGATCTCTGCGTTCAAGGCCAGCCTGGTCTACAAAGTGAGTTTGAGTTCAGATGGGGCTACAGGGAGACCCTGTCTCAAAAGTATATATCAATTAATTAAGTTATAGAGATGGGACCCAGGAATCTTATTCTAGTTGTAGCAGGAACTTTTACTGTGAGGACACATTTGTGGGTTTTCCAAAGCCCTGTTTTATTTGGGATTTGGTATCAAGGATTGACCCCAGAGCCTCCCACATGTTAAACACATGCTTTCCCACTGAGCTGTACCTCCAGTCCCAATGCATAGTTTTAAAGAATTTTCTATTGAGAATAAATTCACTGATTTATTTTTCTTCTTCAATGGGACATGTACATAGTAACTCCATATAATGTTCCATAGCTGTCACGATCCAATAAATACTATGGACAAAGACATACATATATGTATATTATATGTATAATTCATTATACTATTTGGCTGCGTTTTCCATGCATCTTCTAGTATGTGCAGGCAAATACCTGTTTTCTCTGTTGTTGTGTGGCTTCCCTTATTTTATGTGGTCATAATGACGTGTGGTGTTTTTTCTTCCCTGCTAGAAAGAAACTTAAGGGGAAAGGAGAGAGAAAATAAATAATCTCATTTATTGTTAACTGAAATTTTTCTGAGCTCAGAGTCTGCGACTGCAAACACTGCTTTTTAAAGGTATAGTGATTTATCAACATGGACTGAGTGTCTTGCTCAATATCACGCTCTTCCACATGACTTTATGCCACCATTTCTGTCTGAAGGCAGCGGCTGCACAGAGGGGCAGGACGGTATCAGGGAGGAGTGCTTATCAATCCATACTCAGTACAGACTTCTGTGGAAGCCGGGTGCTGTGCCTTCCAGTCTGCTCTCAGACCATCACTGTTTGCATTTCATCATGTGACTAGGAAGGGTTGTTACTGTCAGAGGCAGCCAGCCCTGCTCTTTTTCTTATGTCTTTAATTTATCTGACAACTTGGCATCAGACAGTTTCAAATCTCAGTTCTGTTATTATTAACTCCACAGCCTTAGGGAGCACCACAGCACATTAAAGGAGGAAACGGCCCGTAAAATATATGACATGTAACACACAAGTGAGCTCACCGGCATCCATCCACAGATAAGCTAGGAGGGCAAAATCCTTCCTTTCAGATGGAAATGCAGAGCTAGCATTTTCTTCCTTATGGCCACTCCCCCATACTCTAGATTGGACTTGACTTTTCTATTGAGATGCACTGGGTCCCAGAAGCAGTACATGCAAGTGCCATAGACATGCTTCAGTCTATCATTCTACATTACAACCCACTGACCTTTCCCCAGTAAAAGAGAACAGTACACAGTGAACGCCCATCTCTAGACTCCAGCTTCACTGATTCACTGAACATGACCATGGGAGTGTTCACCGGAGGAGAAAAGAGAATGTCCTCTGCCCTGGAAGGTAGTCACAAACAGGTGAGGTAACAATCAAATGAGGTAGGCGCTGTGATGAAGTGCATGCAGGAGCCCTGTGAGGTGAGGAGAGACTCGGGAAGATCCCGAGGAGAGGCAGTGGGACATTGGGACCTGGTCTGAAAGAAGACAGCATTGTAGTGGGAAGGAGAAAGCAACTGGAGTAATCTACCCTACCTAGAGTTACACCATGAACTGTTTGTGGAACAGCAAGATGTTTTGAGCCGACATAGGACTGAAAACAATTTCTAAGGACCATTTCCCATTAACCTTGCACTGTGTTTTCCTAAAAGACAATAAGGTGGTTGCATTTTCTTGGTGAGGCATGGCCTCCTACAATACAGTCCTCCTGAAGACTTGAGTTTGAGAAACAGAGGAAAGTTGAAAGTCTTGCTGAAGAGTTGGCCTTCATCCCGGATGCATTTGACTGCCTCTTATCAACAACAGGGAAGAACCTGTTTTCAGCAGGGATGTAGGATGGTGAGATACTTCCACAGCATTGAAGTTAGGTTCAAATCTAGTCCAAGTTCCTCTGTCATCAGATTGCCTGGCAAGCTCATTAAAGAGGCAGACTGCTGTGCCCACCCTCAGTCTCCAGAATTTCAGTTCCTAAGGATGTATACAGGTAATGATTTGGATTTCAAGAACTCTCTGGCTCAATTTTTTCCCCTGCTAATCACAGCACTGTCTCACCCCCCAAATGACTTAGGAATATGGGAAAGCTTGTAAACATTAAAATCAAGTTCAAGGGCAGCCACCTCCAGATGGGTGTGCACACAAACACACACACACACACACACAAAAAAAAAAAAAAACAAACAAGCTTTCAGTGAGAACACAAACCAAGAACAAAGCCAGCACTGGTCCTGCCTCTCCTAAGCACTTTGTAGACTGGAGATAAGCCTCAAGACTGAGGATGGGGAGGACACAGGGGAGGACACGACCCCTGTTCCCTGGAGCCCAACATTTCTCACTCATTCAACTTCACATGATACCGTCTCTTATTAACTCTAACCTCTCCCAGCCAAGATCACTGCTCCCTCTCCAGCCGTGGAATTCACATGTTTCCACGGCTATATAAGAACAGCTGGATTCTACTGTACATGCTATTTGCCTTGTTCTCTGTTGTGTGTATTGCCTTGATATCTGAGTGGACAGTTTTTTCTGTTGCTCTTACAAGACAGGGGCACTGTATCGATGAATTAATTTGATCCCACTTTTGGCCCTGGACCAACACCCACAGCAAACACAAATGCTTTGTCCTTCTAAAATACTATAGTCATAAACTAACAAACCACTGCCACAGACAGCTTCTCACTTAGCTTCCCAAACACCAAATGACTTGCATATGTTTTGTGCCCACAAAAAGCTCAAAGGGAACAGAGAGACCTACAAGCTATTTTACTAGGTAGAGTCATAGCAGAACCTTCTAAAAATGATGGCATGCCAGGAAAGGCTAGGCTTGTTAAGATGATATATAGGACACTCAGTGAAATTTTAACTTCAGATAAGTAACAGTATTCATGTGTATGTGAGTACTAATTCATGTGTATGCATGTGTGTTTGCAGGTATGCAAGCATACACATATGCTTGCATGTGGAAGCCAGAGGCCAAGCTCAGGTATCTTCCTCAGTCACTCACCATCTTGTATTTTTTGAAACAGTCTCTCACTTTTACTTGGAGTTTACTAATTCAGCTGGACTGGCTAGACAGCAAGCCCACCTCCTCAGTACCAGGATTACAAGCACGGCCAGCCACACAGAGCTTTTTATGTGGGATCTGGGGATCAAACTCAGGTCCTCATGCTTATGTAGCAAGTACTTTACCAACAAAGCCAACTCTCCAGCTCCAAATAACAATATTTTAATATGAGTATGTCTCCAATACTCCTTAGGGCATACACTAAAACCTTAATTGAACCAATAGGATGACACACGCTTAAATAGGATGACACAAGGCTAAAGTTGGAGAATCAAGAGTTCAAGCCCAACCTGGGATCACACAGATACTATCTCAAACCTTAATCCTGTCCTATCACCAAAAAAAAGTTGTCTCCCCTGAATTTTTAATTTTAGGTGGCATCTTGCCATCTTAACCTAAGAAAATATTTGTGAGAGAATCAAAACTGACAGAAAGCTCCCACCCAGCAACAAGGTATGAATGTAAACAGAGCAACCACAGAAATAGGGCTTGAAGCAAGCAAGTGGGAGCATTCATGGCCAGCACAGGAGAGGAGCAGAGTACCTACCTGCCAGCACTGGGCCAGGCCAGGAGTCGCAGGAAGGAAAGATACTGACCACTGGTAACTCTGACTCAGTTCTGAGGTAAGCCCAGGAATATATATTTCTGTGATGGACAGGATCTAGATCACCCAGGAGACAAGCTTCTGGGTATGTTTTTGAGGGATTATCTTGACTAGGGTACCTAAAGAGGGAAGACCCTTCTAAAAGTGAGCAGCATCATTCTCTGCACTTGGGTCCTATGCTGAATAAGAAAGGAGAAAGCTAGCTAAGCAGGGGCAGGCAGATGCAGTGTGACAGCTGCCTTGAGCTCCTGTAGCCAGGACTTCCGCACCATAGTGGACTATACCCTCAAACTATGAGCCAAAATAAACCCTTTCTCCCTTAAGTTGCACTTTCCAGGATATTTTATCACAGCAATAATGCAAGTCATACATTCTCTTACTAAGCCTCCCAACTATCTCACATTTGGAAACTGTAGACCAGCAATTCTCAAAGCATGGTACTCAGGCCAACAGCTCAGGCATCACGTGGGAACTTACCAGAAGGGCAACTCCAAGGTTCTAGCCCATATCTCCTGGCAATTCTGATGGTGGCCTACATTTGTGAACCACTAAGAAGCCATACTAGACCAATGGCTATTAGGATTTTTCCAGAACAGAAGGAACAATGTTAAAGGAAAGAGACAGATCCTAGACAGAAAACTCAGTGGTGATGCCAGGTCCAGCCCAGATGAGTGAGGGCACACACAAAACAGTAACAGATTCAAAGGGACAACAGAGCCTGGCTACCTCTGCTCTGGTCTGTCTTTCTGCTTCCTGCTCACCTGGGCAAACAAGATAGAGTACAATCTGGTGGTCAAAGAAAGGCTGGGATCTCCAGTCTTTGTTGATCTTTTACTCTGAATTTCAATATAGTTTGTCACAGTAGGTAAAACAATAAACAACCCCCAGTGGACAAAATGCTGAATGCTAGCGTAAAGCAAATTATTCTGTGATAATGACAAGTTATAACAATGCCTAGAAGAAAAGAACTAGAAGAAACACCAAAACAGAGACAAAGGAGAGAGGCTAATCTTAAAACCACATTACCTTGTCTTATTTGGGTGTCTAAACCTTCTTCCAGCATACTCACAATGAGGTAAGAGGCCAGGGGCCAGGTGTGGGAGGTGCAAAGTATTGTGGGTATGGCAATTGGCCCAGCTGACAAAATGTTGGGGGGTGTTCCAGGAAATATTAACCTGGTGTCAAGAGCTGGGAAAACTGCTTTGGTCACTCTCACCTGGAAATATGAATTGCATATGTGCTTGTTCAAGGCTCTGTGGAGTTTTCATTAAAGGTACCTGTTGAACTTTACCTGCCATATTTATTGAGCACAGACCCTTACACACACACTTACACACACACATATACAGAGAGAGAGAGAGAGAGAGAGAGAGAAAGAGAGAGAGAGAGAGAGAGAGAGAAGCATTCTATGAAGCAGTGCTCTGTAGAATGTCAGTTTGAGAAACAGCTCTTCAAAAACCATGTTAAGGGGGCTGGAGAGATGACTCAGTGGTAACGATCATTTGCTGCTCTTGCAGAGAACCCAGGTTCAATTCCCAGCACACACATGGCGGCTGACAATCATGTATAACTCCAGCTCCTGGGGGATCTGATGCCCTCTTCTGACCTCCATGGGCATTGCACAACACAGGTACACTTATATACATGCAAGTAATGCACTCATACACGTAAAAAAATAATTTTTTTAATCATGCTAAGGACTGAGATGCTGATCAATTAGTAGAGTTCCTGCTGAGCACAAAACCCTGGGTTCAATCCCTAGCACCACATAAATTGGGACTGGTAATACATACCTGTATTTCCAGCACTCGGGAAGTAAAGGTCAGAAGTTCAAGATCATCTACTGCTACATACATAGCCTGGGTTATCTATCTCTAAATAGATAAATCATGCCAGGAGTCTCTCTGAGGCTACAATGCACTGACCCGCTTACCTTTCCAAGCATTCATGGCCAACCTAAAGACACAAACCAGCTGCTTGAACAAGAAGTCTAAAAGCAGTCTGTGCTCCCTGCAGCCCTTAGTTAACAGCAGGCTCCATTCTCTGTATTCTTGTTCTTTCCTGCTCACACTTCCCTCCCCTTTTTGGTGCTAACTCTATATTGCCAGAGTCCCTGACAATTTTCCTCCAGAATTCTGGGCCTGAGTTCTTAAAACCTAGACTCTGGAAAGTAACCTGTCTCTTCTAGACTTGACCTTGGCCTACCAGCTGGCATATCTCTACCTACCACACCCTATTAACAGCCATCGCTGGGTGTGACCTCTGATCTACCAGGTTCCCCAGTGCCTAACCTGACCTTACCTGTCCCTTTTGTCATGTAGAAGCATTCTTGTCCCTCCCTGAGTGAACTATCATCAGGCTTCTCTTTGACGCTAGCTCAGCTATTGGAGCAATTTGTTGGGTAATTCTCAGGTGGTTTTCTAAAGGGTGTGTGTATGTGTGTGAGTGTGTGTCTATGTGCAATGTGTAAAAAGCAATGATGATAAAATGCTGGTAATAAATCTGTCAGAACTGAGACAGTTTCTGCTGCATGGTGACACAGTGCCTAAGACAGGTGACCAAACCAGTGTGCCCAGTGTGGTCTAACACCAGACCATTTGGCCTTCTGTGCCTAGATCTGGAACCTTGGCCAAGTCATACTTCTTGCTATGCCTTGGTTTCTCATCTGTAAAGTGAACATAATAATCCCTGTTCTGCCACCTTAAAAGAAGGTCAGGAGGATTAAGGTGAAATAAAGTATTATGAGCTCTTTGAAAGTCCACATCACCATGACAATGCAAGGCAAAGCATTTTTTTTTATCATTGCTTTATGACTTAGCATCTTTCTGCCACATCACAGGCTCAGGATGGGAGTGTGGCAAGGAGCTTCTTGCTTTATTTATTTAGAGACACAAATAAATGTCTTTCAAAGTCTGACTCTACAAACTTAACTTATAAAGTGGCAGTGACATCCCCGGCCATGTCCCATCCATCTCAGTGAATTAAGAGTTTGTTTGAATGAAGTGGCCCATTCAGTCTGCTGCTTTGGCACCCAAGCTTGGCCACAAACCAGCTGGCCACTGGGCCACTATGTTCAGATAGAGAACATGGCTGCTGGACCATACAACTCAGCAGATAACGGGCCAGGTAAGAGCCTCAGTGTCTGACTCCCAAATGATACGCTTCTATCTCTCTCTCTCACTCTCACTCTGTATGTGTCTGTGAATGTCTCTGTGTGTGTCTGTGTCTACATGTGTGCATGTGGAGGCCAAAAATCAATATCAGGTGTCTTCCTTAGTCATTCTCCATCTTTGGGGTTTTTTTGTTTGTTTGTTTTTGAGATAGGGTCTCCCTATAGCTCCAGCTAGCCTGCAATTTGACCAAGCTGGCCTCAGTCTCACAGAAATCCACCTGCCTCCCAAGTGTTAGGATTAAAGGTATACCCTACCATACCTGGTTTCATCTTATATTTTGAGACAGTCTCTCACTTAACCTAGAGCTCATTAACTCAGCTAGGCTGGCTAGCCAGCAAGGTCCAGGAATCCACATGTCTCCACTCTCCTAGAGGGATTAAAGACACATGCCCAGCTTTTTACATGGATGCTGGGGATTCAAACTCAGGTCCTCATGCTTGCATGGCAAGCACTTTACCAACTGAACCATTTTCCCCATTACCAGCACCTTTCTTCCACTCCTTCCAGATGAGGCCCATGTAGGATTTTTAACAAGATCCTGAGGAATAACTATACATGTTAGGCTTCAAGGGCACTAATCTCCAGGGTTCTTTTTCTCAGTTGACTCTCCTGGTCATTCAGCAGGTCCTTGGGACATTCAGTGACTATGTGCTTCCCGTGTCAAGCACCATGCCATAGAAACAGGGAAGTCACTAACAACATTGCAAAGAGCTTCTGGTGATGTCTCCAAAAGGCATGGAGGACAAAGCCATGGTCACAGCCAGTCTTCTGAGGTGGATGCTTCTCTGGCTGCATCTAGAGCACTAGACACTCCTGGAGGTACCTCTGAAGATCCTTCACCTGTTGAGCGGCTGAGCACCCTGCTGTGAGCACTGTGATTGTTAGCTGAGTTCACATCTAGCATGCACCAGGACTATAATGTATGCTCAACTGTGGCTAACAACCTATTTTCTGGCTTTCCCTCCTGTCTTCTTCTCAGAGTTTTTCACCCTCCAAGAAATCTCCTTTATTCTTTCTTTCCATTTCTTTTCTCCAGTTTTTCCCATAAACCTCTATGTTTTTACTAGTCTGTGTAGCAAAAAGCAAGAACCAAACACTCCAGAGTTTCTGCTTAACCCTAAATGACAACACATGACACACCCCTTCCATGAGTCCTGGAGAGCTCTGAGAGTCTGCGTCTCCCTCTTGAGCACTGGTTAACTCAGATACATAGTTGGGGCTAGCCAAGTACCCGCCCACAGGCGCCAGGCCGCCGGGAGGCCTCTAGCTGCTCTGCTCCAGGAGATTCAATGCAGCTGCCAGGCGGGACTCTGAGGTGGCCCTGAAGCTGGATTACATTTTAAAGTCGGGACTGCTCCTTCCACTGCAGATTCGGCTTATAGCAGGAAACATAGCTCAAACTCCAGTGAGGACAGATAGAAACAAGGATGGAGCCGGGTGGGTTGAAATGCCTGTCTTAGCTAAGGCAAGAATATCAGAAATGAATTCCTACACAGGGGAAGAAACTGCCAGATTGGAGGCTGTAGCTCAGTTGGTAGAGTGCTTGCCTAGCGTGCACTGAGTTCTGCAGTTACTGCATAAACGAGGAGCAGTGGCAAACACCTGTGATCCCAGCACTTGGTAAAGACAGGAGGATCTGAAGTTCAGGGCCCATCCTTGGCTACAAGTTTAAAACCTGTTTGGGCTACATAAGACCCTGGGAGGGAGAAAAAGCACTAGTTGTTCCAGACAAGTAACAGAATGAATGGCCTGTCCATGTGCAGAGCTCACACCCTGCTTTGGTTCCCCACATGAAACCAGACTCTGTCAGTGATCAGTGTTGAGACAAGGCTAGATCCTAGCCTTTCCTGTAATTGCAATGGATATCAAGGGACAAAGTCCTATGGTCAGAGGACAGAACTTGATCTCTAGGATAGAATATCTGATATAAATTCTAACAGGAAAGGTACAAAAAAATTGCCTCTGACTTTTCTAGCGAAAAGAGAACTGGACTCTCCTTGAAGACTCCAGCAACCAAGCAAGTCTATGTGGGCTGAAATGTGTTCACCCCCAGATACCTAGATTGTTAAAATGAGAACTTCCAGCCTGGATAATGTGTGCAGCTGGGCAGGGGTGGCAGAGGCAGAAAGAGGACTGATGCTGATTCCTGGGCTTCTCAATGATACGATCAGCACCTGATCCCCTTAGCCCTCCTTACTGAGTGATTTTCATAAGGCAGATGTAGCCCATTCTATAGACAAACAAGCAAGTCTGGCAAAGCCAAGAGACATTCCCATGGAATACCCAAATTCACATAGCAAAGCCGGATCTTGATTCCAAATTGCTCTCTTCTGCAACCCAGTACGTTCAAAGAATCAACAAAGATCCAGAAGCTTCCCCTGGGGCAGCAAAGGCAGGAATATATGTGCAGAAGATAGGCTTGTGATTAAAGCTTGGAAAATCCATGACGTCCCTGGAAACTCTGGGATTGAGAAGTCACAGCATGTGTTTGCTGGCAATGCAATTTGGGCCCAGGCATAGAGGGCTGGCCTCCTGCAGGCCCAGACACCTTTCATCATCCTGAGCCAATCCTAGCAGGTGTGCAGCCAGGTGTAGGCCCTGGAGCTGCCCTTCCAGCCACATCTCTGTTGTAATAGATACTCAAGTGTCCACCAACCTCTTTGTACCTTTCCTAGTCACTACCCTCACTTCTGGATAGCTCCTTTCTCCAGGCCCCGATCTGCTGCCTGCCCGGCTGGTCCCACAGAAGAAGCCTCACCTTGTCCCATTCAACTTCTGCTGGGATAGACTTCCAGGTAGCTGCCCACCCATCCACACTTGTTCTTTAAAATGCCAAAGCCATCATCTTCTATATCCCACAGTCAGGCCCTGAAAACCCATATTTATCAAGCTGATATAGACGCAGCAATTACTTGGCCTTCCCCAAGTCCAGCTCTGCAAAGAGCCTTGCTCCTTTCCCTGTCCACCTGCATCTTGACCCCTCCCCTGGCCTCATCTCCACCTTCTATCTAACCATCTGGGCTGTGCCTTCTCACTGATAATCAAGTGACCAAAACAGGATGCAGAGGACAGATGCTATTTAGTGTGCACATGCAAACTCAGACATGTACCATAGAATTTTCTCTGCCTAGTAGTACAAATTGAGTTGCAAAACTTAATTTCCACACACTGGGACAATTCATGACTTCTCACCAGTAACATCATAAAGTGATTTATGGCTTTACAACACCTGTCTCAAGTGCTGCCTGACTATACATCATAAGAGTATCTCACTCTTCCCACCACCAGAATGACCACATACTGCTGGGAAGAGCCATGAGACAGAAACGTGACAGCCTCATCTAATGCCTGGGGCATGGTACTCACTTGCATTCCTCAGAGGACTTACTGCCTCACATAGGCCAGGACAAGCTGCCAGTGGAAAAATGCATAAGCAGGGATGGAAAAGGGGCCCAGCTGACTGAGAGCAATGGGGAACTCAAACTGCCCATCCCCCATGTGTACTCATGCAAGATGGTTTCGAAGGGCTCTACCCAATACCAGCAAGGGAACCAATGCCTCACAGACAGCAGGATGGCCTAGAATATCTGGGTAGCTGGTAGAAAACTGGAGTCTGCTCTGCCCTTGACTGCGCCTTAGCCACGGATGGACCTCACCTGCTCTGCCTGTGCTGGCTGCTGGCAGCACACACTCTCCTCAACTCCCTCCAGTGTCCCTACCTATCCTCCCCGCTGTTCATGACTCCTGCTTCCAAATGTGTTCTTTTTCTCCTGGGAAGCAGGATGCATGAGAGGCTGAAAGAGTGAGCTGACAAGCCAGCACTCTGCAAGATACAGCTCACCCACCTCCATTTGACCCTGAGGGCAGCCCTACTTCCTGCCCTTTTCACCAGTCACCCAGGCCTGTCCTTGAGAGGCACTCTCAGAATTACCTAGAAGGCTTGTTAAACACAGGTGGCTGGGATCTATCTAATTCAATAGGTCTGGAGGAAGACTAAAGACTTGTGTCACTAGCAAGTTCCTAGGTAAGGCTGCTACTACTGGGCCTAGGCCATTCTAGGAAGACGACTGAGCAAGAGGATACTTGAAGAGGCTTTGAACTCTATAGCACCTACAGCCCCTCACCATCCTGCAAACCTTGGCTTCCATAAGCCCAGAGGGAAATAGAAAACACCTAAAAAGGCCTATTTTTTATGAAGTATAGGACCCTGAGCGAAGGCCTGGATGTCGGAGTCCTGCAGTGAGACAATCAGCTTGAATGAGACCTTTATGGTACTTTAATAACTCAGCCTGTGGAACAGACTCTAAGACAAGCTTCTTACTGACACTGAACAGTTCCTTGGCCTCCTGGATGAGAGCCTGATGGAGTGAGCCTGACTGGGGAAACATATCCTCAGGGCCTCCCTTGAGTTGCTGTTTCCTTCAGATGCTGCCCTCCATAATCTCTACAGAGCAGAAAGCATTTGGAGCCTTGTGCCCCAGACAGCCTAAGATGAGACCCTGGATTTGGAGTAAAGACATACAGATCCAGGCTTGACAGCCACCAGTTAGATACAACATCAAGGAGATTCTCAGCACCTCTCAGGCTGTTGCTTCTTTGTCGAAAAAAACAATAAAAAAAACAAATATCTGCCCCAATGACCTTGTAATAATATCCTAACTCATACAATGACCCTGTATGGCAGGACTGATTTTTTTTCAGCATTGTTGTTAGTTTTCTTCCCTAGGACAGAATTATCCCAAAGCAAGCTCAAGCTCTCTTAAAGGGAGTTATACCCATCCCTTAATGAGCTAGGCACTTACAGATCCTAGAACCCCTTGTCTAGCAGCTTATAGACCCTCACTGCTAAGTCTGCCTGTTTTCTCCCTTTTTTAGACAATAGCCTCAAACCCTAAGCCTGCTTTCCTTCACACTCTGAGCATTATTCTGTCTTGCTCTCTCTCGACCCTCCCCATCCTAGGCAACTGTTCATAGACTTCCTTGTTAAGCCTGCCTGCTTTCTTGACCTGCAGTTCAAAAGCATGATTTTTCTCCCTTCTAGTAGCTGCCAAGATTGCCAGTTTCTCTGCCCTGTCTTTTTATTAACTCTCATACTCCAATAGAATAGCCCTTGAGTTTAAAAAAAAAAAAAATTGTAGCCTCTCCCCTGTTCTAGAACACTGTCCTGAATCCCTCCTCCTACTCAGAATTTTTCCCGAAGATATCAAATCCTGGCTGAACCACCTTCTCCTTGCCAGGCATGCCACCAAATACCCTGGGCGACAAATGAGGTAGCAAGGATTCTCAGCCTTCAAGAGCTGTCAGCCTGGTTGAGTGACAGCAAGTGAAGACGACTCACGTCTAGTGGAGGTGTCCTATCTTGGGGGGGGGGGACATTCAAGCAGAGGGAAAGCCCGCAGAAGAGAAGACTAGCTCCTACCTACTATTCTTCCTTCTACTAACGCAATTTCCAACGTTTAGATTGTTATAGGTCCACCTAAAAGAGATTAATGTTTCCTGTTCCTCTAACAGCTGGTTATGACCATGTGACTAAGTTCTGGCTAATGGGATATAACAAGGAGTAGTGTGAGGCTACTTCTAAGAAACTTCTTTAAATGGCAGTTGGCATATATCCTTTATTACCCTTTCCCTCACCACGATGCCTGGAATTAAGATGTGAGGGCTGGGGCTCTGATCACATTTTGTTTCATTATTGTGAGTGCGCATGACGTATGTGTTTGGACGCACATGCCAGGGCATGCATGTGGCAGTCAGAAGACAACTTTGTAGAACTGGTTCTGTCCTTTCACCTTTATGAGGATTCCAGGGATCAAACTCAGGTCACCAGGCTTGCAAGGCAGGTGCCTTTACTCACTGATTCATCTGGTCAGCACTCCTAATGCATTTTAAATCATGAGGATGGTAATGTTCTTAAGATGATAAATCGGTGAACTTGAAGAGGTCTGGATTCATAATAGCTTTTGGGGGGTTCTAAACCAGTCCTGGGCAATCTCCAGACTTAACTAACACAAGAGAAAGGAAACTTATATGCCATTTTTTAAAGTCCAGTATTTTATAGCTACTGACATACTCATTTTAATTTCAGCTATTTCAAGGCCAGATTGTGAGTGACTTTGAGGACTTTGCATTCATTTTGTAGGGAACAGGGAGTCACAGACAGCTTATTTGGTGTGGAGAGAAAAAAAAAAAAAAAGAATATAAATAACCTCAGATTTAAAGAGACTTTGAAAGTATATTGCTATTGATAGAAATGATGAACTCTGACGGGTGATGTTACTTTTCTTGAAGCTGAACACCTGACAAGCAGCAGCATTTATTTGGACTCATGGTTTGAGGGTAAGGAAAGCATGACAGGAGCAGCTCCCAGCTGTGGTGGAAAGAGGCCGCTTGCTCACATCTGGATGGATCAGGAAGCAGAGACAGGAATGCTGGCGTTCAGCTCACTTCCTCCTTTTTCTCTTTTCATTTAGTACAAGACTCCAGCACATGGCATGGTGCTGCCTGCATTGGAGCAGGCCTTCCTTCCTCATTAAACCTCTCTGGAAACTTCCTCACAGACATGCCCAGAGGTATGTCTCCTCTGGGATGTCCAAATCCAGTCACATTGACAGTGAAGATTGACCATCACAGGTGGAGTACATGGCTTTAGATTTATGAACTTTGAAGCAACTGAAATGCATTCACAAAAAAAAAAAAAAAAAAGGAAAAGCAAAGGGAGCTGGAGACACAAAAGTCAGTCTTTGGGGTTTTTGAGGCAGGACCTCACTATGGAGCCCCAGCAGGCCTGGAACTTGATATGTAGACCATCCCACACTGGCCTCAGCCTCACAGCGATCTGTCCGCCTCTGCTTCCCAAGTGCTGGCATCAAAGGTATGTGCCACAATGTCTAACACAGAGGCCAATCTTAAGAGAAAGGCAAGTCCTGGAGCTACAGATTTGGAATCTCTCTTGTTCATTCAACATGGATGAAACTTTCAGAGTCTATGCTGTGTGAAAGAACCAGCTGCAAAAGCACAAAGACTGTTTCCACATAGGTTAAGTACCTAGAAATCAAATTCATGGGGACAGAAAGGAGACTGTAGTGACCAGGGGGAAGGAGAGGGGAGTTATCTAACGGGGTCAGTTTCGGTTTTGCAAAATGAGGCATTCTGAAAATGGATAGTGGCAGTGGCTGCAGAACAATCTGGAGGTGCATAATACCACTAAGCTGTTCATTTAAAACTGCTAAGACAGTAAAAGTACATACACATACATGAATAAATAAGCACAGGAAGTATTAATAGGTTAAAAAATAATAACAGCTGGAACCCTAATGTAGGTGAGGCTTCCTGGGGCCAAAATGAGGCAGAAGGACTCACATTTAAGAGACAGAAGAAGCTAATGTAAAGAAAAAGATGGGGCTGGGGGTGCTGCTGAAAGGTGGAACTAGAGGAAGGAAAGCCAAGAAGGCAAAGCATGTACAATGTGATTAACAAACCTCTGGAAAGAGCAGTGATGCATGGGATGGGGAGAGCTGTTCCAGCAACTCAGCCAAGGTGCTTGGCTGACAAGAGCCTCGGGGAGCAGGAAGCACAGGCTAAAAGTACAGGCAAGGACCAGCGGAATTTTCAAAGCTGGCCAGAGAAAAAGTCCCATTCAACAAGACTGGGCCTGTCGGAAGACCTGGCAGTTCTTTCTTCCACATCAAGTGAAAGGCTGTTGCTTGAACTACAATGAAAAGACATTAGCTCAGAAGTGAGTGTGCTCTCGATAAACAGTGCTCGTTGTGTGTAGAGGGCTGAACAAGCAAACAAAGCAGAGGATTCCAGAGAGTGAGAGGTGAACAAGAGACTGAGACAGGAAAAGATAAATGGCAGCAGCCATGAGACAGACTCAGGAAGACCCAGCCCAGTACCCAGGGTAGACTACTGCTATGGTTTGGATGTCCCCTACAACCTGCATGTTGGTATGGAACTGCCGCAGTAGCAACAAGAAGAGGTGGGACCTTTAGGGAATGATCAGAATGTGAGCCCCCCCCCCGCCCCCCGTGAATGGACTGAAGTGGATCTAAGTAAAGGGAGTGGGTTAGCAATCATGGGAGTAGGTTCCTAAAAAGACGGGTTTGGCACAGGTAGCTTATGTTTGCTCCTCTATTGTGTTACAGTGCACCCTCAAGGCCTTCACCAACACCATGAGTAAGCCTCCATTGCTTAGAAACAATAAATCTAAGGTATTCTATTATAGCAGCAGAAGGTAGACTAAGACAACCTCCACAAAGGACCAGCCTGGCTACATTAGGGTGTAGACATTGCAATAGCCAGTCTTTTTTTAGCAACATAGCACCTGTTAACTTACTTTGTTCCAGTCTTGTCTACTACAGTCTTATATAGAAAGTTGGAAGGACAAGGGAGTGATCCATGTGTCAAGTGAAGACGGGAGATCAAATAAGAGATTTAAGGAAGTCATTTGATTGCAAAACACAGAATCACTGGTGATGTCGAAAGGGGAATTTTTAAGCAAGAGTAGAGTAGGGTCGCTCCATGCAGTCGTGCAGATTGTGCACGGCACCAAAGCAGCCCAACTGCAGGGCTCTTCACCGACCTAATCAAGATATGACTTGTGACAATTTTCCAGCCAAAAGGAGAAAAGTGCCTGAAGGAATAGGTCCCTTTCTAAAATTAGCACAAAGACGACTTCTGGGCTAGCAACAGCCTTGACAAAGAGCTAAGGCATAGAGCAAAAAGGTTATGAAAGAGTAGTGAGTGGAGGAAGCCATCAGTGTGTTTGGAATGTCAATATGGGAATTTGTGTTGTTTATCTTCTGCCGCATAACAAGTCATTCAAAAATTGAGCATGTGTCGCCTCCTTTCTCTGTGGGTTGAGAGTTCAAGTGCAGAGTGGCTGAGTGATCCTGGCTCACAGCTCTCCCCAAAGTTGCAGTCACCTCACCATTCCACAGACACTGAAAGGTCCATTCTAAGCTTGTTCCAGGGAAGCTGGCAGGCCAGTTCCCCACCAAACCAGAAGGGCCTCCTGAACAAGTCAATTACAATATGGAAGCTCACTCCCCCAAATGTGAGGAACTATGTTGACCAGGCTGGCCCTCAGTCTGACAGAGGTCTACCTGCCTCTGTCTCCCTAGTGCTAAGATTAAAAGATGTGTGCTGGGGATGGAGAGATGGCTCAGCAGTTAAGAGCTTCGACTGCTTTTAAAGAGGACCTGGGATTGATCCCCAGCACCCACATGGTGGCTAACAATGGTCCATAACTCCAGTCCTAGGGAATCTACCGCCCTCTTCTGACTTCCGAGGGCATTGCACAACACAGGTGCACTTAATACATGCAGGCAATACATTCATACACATAAAATTTTTAAAAAGGTGTGTGCCACTACAGCCAGCAGGAGTGCGAATACTGGAATATGTGGGTTTGTGGGTTACCTCAAAGACTCAGCCATTCTTTTTTTTTTTTTTTTTTGAGACAGGACCAGGATGTCCTCAAACTTAGAGACCCACCTATCTCTGCCTCCTGAGTATTGAGATAAAGGAGTGTACCACCACACCCAACTAATCATTCTGTTTTTAAAAATTATTTGTGTGTGTGTGTGTGTGTGTGTGTGTGTGTGTGTGTGTGTGTGTGAGGGGGGGGGGGGAGAATCCCTGGAGCTGGAGTTATAGGAGACTGTGAGTTGCCTAACAGGTGATGGGAACTGAATCCTGGTCCTCTGAAAGAGGAGGAAATACTCTTTAATGCTTAAACCATCCCTCCAGTCCCTCTACCATTCCTGGAGGCAAATTTTTCTCATCCTATAAGTTAAAATATTCCAAATACAACAAAAAGAATTGAGCTTGCTTTATCCAGGAACCGGAATGTGCTCAGTGAGTGCCATGATGGCTGAGTGTAGCAAATGACCCCTCAGCAGGAGCCTGGGCTTCTGCTTCACAAAGCTTTAGCTTTACTGTCCCAAGTGAGTTTTCTGAAGCTACTTTATGTGAGTGCCCAAATGCCAACAAAAGTTTTCAAATCCAGAATGAATAACCCATGTAGGAATCCAGAAAGGCACTGGAGGAAAATGCACACCCTCAAAGGCTGGTTCTGTCCTGTCTTCTGTGGACAGAGCCGGTTGTGCCGAGGTGGGGAGGTGAGGACACTCCCCAGATCAGTCAGCAACGGGCAGAACCTGTTTCCAGCACTTCCGAGGGCAAGGCTGCACAGGTGCTGACAAAGCTCTGGGCTTGAGGCTGACAACTGCTAGATACAAAAGTCCTGTGTGGCGCGGTGCCCCATACCCACCCCGACACACCTGCTGTGACATTTACATTCTTCCAAGTGTCTGGAACACAGAGCACAGGGATGGACAAGAGGCGTTTTGGTGAAACATACCATCAGACGATAGAGCCTCTGGTTTCTGATTAGAGGCTCCTGGGATTTCTGAACGACTCCTGAGTTGATTCAACTTTATAAATATTTATTGAGGCCTATGAGGATGATGGGTCAGCTCCAAGCCATGGATTGCCTCAGATGAAACGGGCCAGGAAAAGGCAGAACTACAGTAGAAGGTAGGCCAAGCTGGTGGGCTAAGGGCAAGAAGTGCCTTAGCCTGAGATTATAGTTGGGTCGGGAAGGGGTCCACCCAGTTCATCCCGGAAGAAGACACAGTTACTGTGACTCCAGATGTCAAAGACAAAAGCAGAGACTGTTAGGAAATCAAATATTTTTTCTTTGTTGAGACAGGGTTTCCCTATAGTTCTAGCTGGCCTAGAACTCACGGAGATCCCCCTGCCTCAGTCTCCTGAATATTAGGATTAAAGGTGTGTGTGTCACCACACCCAGCAAAATCAAATATTCTTTATTTACTTTTAATATGTATGAGCATTTTGCCTGCGTGGACATAAGTGCATGTGTGTTATACAATGCCTGTGGAGACCAGAAAAAGGTATAGGAACTCCTGAAACTAGAGTTAAACAGTTGTTGCTATGTGGATGCTAGGAACCAAACCTGGGCCCTCTACAAAAGCAACCTGAGCACTTAACCACAGAAGCATCTCTCCAGCCCTGAAATCAAATAGTCCTAAGACTTAGAATTGAGCCAGGTGTAAGCAGCACATGATTGTAATTCCAAAACTCAAGAGGTAGAAGCAGGAGAATCAGGAGTTCAAGGCCAGCCTCTACTATATAGCAATTTCTAGGCCAACCTGGACTACATGAGATCCTGTCTCAAAACAAGAAGTCAGAGCCAGGTATGGTGGCACAGGCCTTTAGCTCCAGTACTTGAGAGACAGAAGCAGGTGAATCTCTGTGAGATTGAGGCAAACCTCGTCTACATATAGAATTCCAGGCCAGCTGGAGTTACAGGGAGACCCCATCTCAAAAAGATTTTTTTTAAAAAAAGACTTAGAATTTTAGATCTTAGAATAATGCTCATCAGGTCAACATGATCAGTGAAACAATACCTAGCCCTGACCAGAGCAGAGGGCAGACCTGGCATGCATCCAAAAGTAGGATAATACTGGCCTGTTCCAAGACCTATCACCAATATCTGGTCAATTCAGGTACTCAAGTCAGGCAGGAGAATGCAGGTCTGCCACAGAAAACAGAGGGAATGAATTTCAGACACAGAGACTGGGAAAGGCAGCTCAGGATGCCAAGCAGATGAGCGGGGACAGTAACCCATGATTAATGTTGATTATAGAACATTCTTTGGCACTAATTTCAGAATTAATAACTCTAGGATTCATCATTGTAAGCAAGCTTCCTGCTGCTGCTAGCTGAGGCCTGGAACTATACCTCCCTTGCTTATTAAATATTCTCTGGCCTTTACAGGGCCTGGTGAGAAATGCACAGTACATGTGTGTTGAAGCAACAATGCTCCCAAGAAAAGTGAGAATCTGTAGAGAATAGATCACAGGTCTAGGACAAGGTCAATGCAGAAGCAAAGCAGGTTGGCTTTTTTCTTCCAGGTTATAGAGCATCCAGGGAAGATAATGGGGTCCAGATTTCTAGTTAAAAATAACTTAAGACGATGCCAATGGCATATTTCATGCCACTTTCTGAGTCTTCTTTATAGTAGAGCAGAGAATTGAAATGACAACGGCCATCCACCTTACCCAGGACCTGGGTGTCCAAATGTAGGTGGACACCCAGCTAGCAGGTTCAATACGAGACTATTCTCTCTACCTATAACTAGGTGGGGTGGCCTCGAGCAAGGGATTTCACTTCTCTACCATAGCCTCAAACTCTTTCCTCATCTCAACACTGAGCGCCTTTGACCAGAAAGAATCTTTTCTGAGATTCAATTATTCTGGTCTGTTTTGAAGAAAATATGGATTAGGACTGACCCACCATGGAAACATGTGGCGATTCACCAGCTTCTAAGAACTAGAGTGGGCCCAGAAGAAATGCCATGCGTACACCATCTCCTTGCCGTTTCCATGGAGTTCTCCTAGAACTCCGTGTCTGTGGAGGAAGCTGCAGCATATTTCCTGTAGGCAGTTACTTCTGCCTCCTCAGCCCTCTAGGGAAGAGTCAGAATGACAAAGCTGAACGCCTGTTAAGCTTAAAAATGACAAGACTAAGATGCTAGTCCCAAACCAGGAACATGAACTGGTCAGTCACTATTTACCGATCTGCATTGGATAGATTCATCCACCCTTGCTGACAATCAAGCCTCTGGAAAAAGAAAAAGCTTCTTCCAAACATGAAGAGCTGAACTGATGTATCAATAGTATTGGGAGAAGCCAGTCAAAATGGCTGGAGGAAACAGAGAATGCTGGGAGTGGAGGTGGGTGGGAATGATCCGTGTCTTACAGGTGAATTAGATGCTTTGTTGTGAACAAATATCTGACAGAAACAACTGAAAGAAGAAGAGGTTTATGTTAGTTGACCGTTTCAAGGATTTCAGTCCACAGTTCTTGGTATCAAGGTGACAGGAGCTCATTCAAGGTAGCCGTCACCTTATGGTAGACAGGAAACAGGGAGCAAGAAAGGGACCGGGGATAATCTTCAGAAGCACACATCCAGGGATGTACTTCCTCCAAAGTTTCCAGAACCTCCCAAAGTGGTGCCACCAGGGAACCTGGTAGCATTAGCACATGAGCCTGTGGGGACTATTTCATGGTCAAAACCCAGCAGGAGTACAAAGGACTTCCTAAAGGATTGATCATTTTATTAAATGGAGTTTAAAGCTGGACTTTGTTAGTCTGTCTGGGTAAAGGCAACGTGGGAGAGTTGTCAAACCAGTAAAACCAGAGGGTCACAGTTCCAAACTCTGTGTACATGGCGCTTCTTACAGCCCTTCACCTCTCTGAGTCTGTTTTCTCATCTATAAAATGTGTGTCATCTTGCCCTGCCTACTTTCCAGAGTTGTCACAGGTCATCCCTTGATTGATCAAACAAGATCAAATGATCCCAAATAGTCATGCTTCTAAAAATACAGTCTATAGTAAAGGCCAATAAAAACTAAGTGTTGTAGTTTATTTTCTGTTCTATAACACAATATCTGAGATTAGGTAGCTTATAAAGGAGAGAAGTTTGGGTTTTTGTTTATACTTCTGGAGGCTAGAACATGGAGCTAGCATCTGTTGGGATTCTGATAAGGCCCTCCATAACAAAAAGCTGGAAGGGGAATGGTTGTGTGCAAAAGAAACGGAACAAAAGGGGAGGCTTTATAATAACCCACTTCTGTGGAAACTAATCCAGTCTCATGAGGAAGTCATGACCTCATCATTTCTTGAAGCCCCCCTACCCCGGCCCCCTGCAACATGGGCCACAATGGCAATCAAATTGCAGCATGAATTTCAGAGGGGATCAACCACATTCAAACCATAGTATGGGCTTCGGTTTTCCAGGTGTGCTGGGCTCTTGGTCAGATTCCTAGCAATAGATCCTGCTGAGTCCATGAGACACAGCCTGACCTATAGCTGTGGTTTTTCAGAGCTGCGAATTGATAAATATCTATATGAGTTGACTTATAGGCAACTCTGAGGCTTCTGTCTCTAAAACTTCCCCTTCCTCTCCAGTTCAAAGACCTTCCCAGGTCTAACTCCCTTCTCTAAGTGCAAGTGTGTCCAAGCAAGAGCAAGGAGCTGGAATCCAGCTCAAATTCCACCCCCAAAACTTGGGACTATCCACAGGGAGAATGCTTTTCTCGAGTCCTAAGGATAGCCTGCCTAACCAGCCAGTCCTTCACCAGGAGGTCAGAAAATGAGTTACCAGTAATTGAGATGAACAAATGTTTGTTTGAATAGGAGAGTCACTCTGTTTCCCATTAGCGTATGGAACCTGGCTCTGGGATTGTGTGCGTTTGTGTATGTGACAGAGAGAGACAGAGAGACAGAAAAGACAAAGAGATAGAAACAAAGAAAAACAGAAGCAGAGAGAAACAAAGTAAGAGACAGCACATGTACATGGTCATATATATATATAAACATACTCAGTATATGTATATAGACACGTGTGTAAGCCTTTGTCCTCAAGGGCAGTGGAAGGTGGCACTTTAAGATGAGCTCTGGAAACTCAGTTCAGCCCTGGGAACTGAGACATGGTCAATGTTTGACAAGAGGCTGGGGAAGCAAGGCCACCACCTAGGTTCTGAGGGAGTAGCATTAAGAACATCGGCCTGATCTCATGACCTTGCTGAAGGTCAGCCCTCTAGCTTAGACTGTAAGGGAGTGTCTATAGCATTCCATACTTTAAGAAGAGACTCAAGACTCTGGGTTGAGTCCTTGGCGTCACCCAAAGCCCTTCCTAGAGCAGGTCCCACCCACCTACTTTTGGCAGTATGGTCAGAACCCTGGACGTTACTGGGTGGCTTCTGTCAAGCATGAGCACACAGTCATAGTCATTTCAAAGTCACATGTAGAATTGTGTCCACATGGATCTGGGTGACTCCTGCACTGTTCTTTTACTCTAAATGAGATGCCTCATTGTTTGAGGCATGAGAATCCAGAGAGTGCCAGGAACTTGATACTTGGCAAAATAAATAGAGGTGGTAGACAGGAAGAGAGGGAAATTTGCCTGGGGGGAGGGCAGCACAATAACCCTCAGATGTAGCTTCCTATAAACCTTGACAGCACAGGCTCGAGTACCAAGGACATAGTCACCTACAGCAAGTGGGCAGGGCTAATGGTCAAGGAGCTCCCCAGTACCTAGACCAGCAGCAGGACTACGGAGATGTGTGCTAACCTTCCCCCATAGACTACTCTTGCACCTTCAGAGCTTAAGAAACACCTCCATGGAAGGAGGAAAAGATGCCTGTAGATACGGCACACGTACACCTCATGGAGTAAGATGCTACTGCCTATAAACCTTGCTGATTTGGATGAAAGTCCAGAAGTGAACCCTTCAAAGCCTTTTCAGATAGTTCCTTCAGTCTCAATGTAAGATTTATCTGAAGGTCACAGAGCCACCGCTTTCCAAGATGAACTGTTACAGTATCACTTGTCGCCCAGTTCCACTTCTCATATTATTGTCTATGCTTTTTTATGTCTGAAAAAGAAAAAAGAAAAGGAATACTTACCCAGCCATGATCATGATGTCATCAAGTTCAGCTGGGAAGACAGTGCAATCAGACAAGTGCAGTCTTTGTTAATTGACATTTCTCTTGGGATTCTCAGATCACCATGACCTAAAGACTCTTGGGTTCCAGGGCAGCAATAGAAACAGAAGCCCACTTACAATGGTTTAACTTTTTGTTTGTTTGAGACCAGGCTTCCCTATATAGATAGACTCAGCTGGCTGGAACTCACTATGTACACCAAGCTGGCCTCCATCTCCCAGAGACCTGCCTGCCTCTGCCTCCTGGGTACTAGGATTAAAGGCATGTGCCACTATGCCCAGCAATGGTGTAACATTTTTAATTATGGATCAAATTAGCAAACCTCAATCAATATTCCATCATTTTGTCTTAGCAAATATATATTCACAGTGACCTGCAAGCCAGACTGTAACTTAGAATCACCCCACCTCCCAGAATTCTGCTACACAGAATATGACAACTCCTACCCCATTCTCAAAGACATTCCTTCACATCCAAGTCCAAATTCCAGGAGGTGAGTATGGTTCCCATGATTCCTCAGTTTTAAGACTAAGGCAGAGGGCTAAAGATTTAGTTCCGTTGATAGGATGCTTGCCTACCAGGCATGAAACCTGGGTATGATGGTGTACACCTGTGATCTCAGCACTAAAAAGGAGGCAGCAGGGTAAGAAGCTCATCTTTAGTTATGTAGTAAGTTTGAGGCCAGCCTAGAATGTTTGAGATCCTGTCTTTAAAAAATAATAAGAGTCCATGTGGTATCCCACACCTTTAATCTCAGCACTTTGGGAGGCAGAGGTAGGTGGATCTCTACAAGTTCGAGACCAGCCTGGTCTACATAGTGAGTTCTAGGCCAACTGGGATTACAGGGGGGATCCTGTTTCAAAAAGACTAAAACAAAACATGTCGGCAGGCCTGCAAGCATTCTAGAACAAGGTTTCTCATCCCCTATTCTCTAGAGCTTCACGGTCCCCACTTTGTAAAAATATTGCTCATTTGCTCATTCTTTAGGTTCATTGGCTCTTGTGCATCTCTCCTCAATTAACTGGCCTTCCTAGAACTTGGATTTACTATTTGACCTTGGACAATGTGCTGAATTCCCCAGGCCTCATTTTTGTTTAACAACTCCCTCAAAGGCGTCATCTAAAGAGATGACGCCTGGCCCAGAATAAGCGGCAGTAACTGGCAATTGTTAGTGTTATTTTCTTCCCAAATGAGAGAACAGTAGAAAGAAAATGGCCAGTTAGGAGCCACCCTATGGGACTGCCCTGCAGGGTAATGTGTCATGCCTTCCTTGAGGACATGGGACCTTGGCATGCCATGCCAGGCCCAGCCCTGCTTGCAGACACACAGCTGAAGATGGTCCTACCTCCCCACCCCACCCCCACCCCCACCCCCAGGCCTCATTAAATATTGATGTCATGCTTAATGTCTTCTGGACACAATTCGTTGCTTCTCAAGTGAGACCTTCAATGACCTAGAGGAGACGGAAGGCTTTTACAGCCCCTAGGCAGCTATGTACCTGCCAAAACTTGCCACTAGTCCAAGGCAAACCTACCTACTTTGAGAGCTTTCCTAACTCCCTTCCCCTGACATCTCCAAGAAGGAAAGAAATGCAATGAAAATGGACTGGCTATGACTTACAGGGAGGGGACTGAGATGAAAGAGATGAACTGGGCGGCCTTTAGGTTTTATCTTGAAAACAGATGTGCTGGGCTAGGACAGTAGCTGAGAGGAAGAGCACTTGCCTGGCTTATGTGAGGCTCTGGGCCCAGTCCAGCACTGAAAAACAACTAGCAAACCAGTGCCACTTCTGCTGGCACATCAGGAAGTAAAGGACATGGTAAGTCTCCAAGTTCCCAATGGGTCGGTGCTCAGAATCACACCTGTGGTTGGATCCTCATAACTGAGCCATTCCCTCAAAGCTTTCATCATGGAAATTAAGGAGTAATTAAGGACTAACTCTTTATGATTTGTTATAGCGTCACACCAAGTCAAGAATGAAAATCCTCTTGGCCCCTGCCAAGGAGTCCCTGACCACTGCTCTCCTCCTGCCCCTCAGAAGCCACCTTTGTTTCTTCCTTTGTCCTTCACGTCCCTCTGAAAAAGAAACAGATTCAGAAAGTCCTGGCTGCTGGGGGGAGGAGGGGGTTTAGAGAATGAAGTACTTAGAAAAAAACCTTCTTTGGTTTGCATGGAAAGCGTTTTCCAGCCACACATATGCCGTGTAATTATCTCCACATACACACACACTGAGAACGGAAAGAATGAGTTTGGTAAGGCTTCACAGAGTAAACATATTTGAGGAAAAGATTATAAGTAAACAGAAACCAGCAGAGAGGGAAGAGATAAATGTATCTACCAAGAGGCAAAGGGACCTTTGAGATACCAACAAATTGACAAAGGTATGGAATGGTTTCCTTTATGCTTAGATTAACCACGGACCTGAATTCATTCGCTGTTGGTCACCCTACTACATGCTCAGCCCTAGGGATTCATCCCAGAACCAGACAGACACTGAGGTAAAAGCAAGTCTAGAACAAGAGGACAAAAAAATGGAAGAAGGAAGCATGGGATGACCTCCTCATGCCGCTCTGGTGGACCAGCTTCCTGCATGGCTGATGTCTTTGGGAGAAGCTAGCCTCTCCCTTCAGGCTAAAGCTGGAACTAAGTCATAGTTTGTGCGTTCACTTGGCCTCAGGTTTGTATCTGAGGTCAAGAGATGTGAGCAACAGGACGACTGCATGGCATGGCAGAGAGAACTTACAGAGTTGTGACTTTGACTCATAGAAAGAGGTACCAAAGTGGACCTGGCCCTAGACACGGACCCTGGACACAGGCTCATCATGGGGACTTCCAATTCCTCAGGCCAAGGACAGACACATAACAGCTCTGGATCACAGAGTAGCAGGTGAGGTTTACCAGAGCCTAAGGGGAAGAATCCCTTATTCTTTTACAGGAAGCATTCCTCAAACTCCAAATCTCTCTCCTGAGAATAGCTGAGGCCATTTCCCTAGCCCTGAAGGAAATTGAGCTGCAGATGAAGCAACAGGCCCGGCAGAGGTTTTGAAAAGGGTGCTATCATCTGTGTCTAATCTTCCAGGGAAACTGACAAGACCACAAAGTGAAACAGGATCTCTGACTCTAGTTAGCATTAAGGGGGCGTGAGGAGAGAATCACAACCAGAGTAGGAGGCTTTAAAGATATAGTTCCAGCATTAGGGACCCTGAAGGATGACAAACCAGGCACCTATAAATGGAATCTAAGGAACAGGGTGGCCTTGGTCACTGAAGGAGGTCACTCACTGTGAGAGAACTCAGAGAGCTTTGGTATCTGTGACCTGAGCTTGAATCCTACCTGGCTCTGACACTAACTTGGGTAATTATAGCAAGTTACTTAACCTCTAAGAGTCTGTTTCCTAAATTAAAAAATGGAGACACACACGCCTACCCTAGAACATAGTTGTAAGGATTCAGACAGGTAAAGTGCTTACAGGAGCCTGATATATTGTTGGCCCCCCATAAGCATCAGTTTTACATAGGCTGTATGTTCGAAATCCTATCATCCAGGCAGATGTCCTTAAGAGTCCAGGGTTCCCAGAGAGGAGCAGACAGGAGGTCACTTGTGGAGAGCAATTGGCAGGGTGCCTACTCACAGGGAGTGCTCAGCTCATAGCAGCTGCTAGGAGGATTATCACTATTTTAAGTCTCTCCCCACAGGAGCCTGGCTGCTGTTTTCAACCTTCTAGGCCCCTTTCACAGTGGGCACAGGCCAGGTAGAGGAGGCTGGGTGCTCCCCATTATGCCCAGTGGCTGTGAGAACTCTGTCTCCTTGTGTCTGGGCAACAGCAGGCCTTGAAGGCCTTGGCCCTTGAGGCTGGAGAGAAACCTGTTTCCCAACAGGGCGTCCACATTCCTTGGGGTGGAATGCCTTGCTAGCAAAGTCCCTGGGGGCTGGGACTCAATTAACTCCTTGCAGACTTCTGCCAAACACCATGGGGAAGAACAATTCCTCCTCTCTACTTGCAAAGCTGCTGCCAAGGGAATGTTTTTATGTGGTTATTATTTCCGTGTCCTCCTGGTGAGACCTGTAGTACTGATGAACCAGAGCTAATGTGTCTGAGCACAGAGACAGGGTTGAAAGATTCTGGGACAGAATAGTTTGTTCTGTTGGGTTTGAATTTGGCAAAAATGCTGCATGCCTGTCATGTGTAAAGCATAGTGTGGTGTTTACATGTTGGAACTGATATGATTCTTGATGTCAAGACAGTGCCCAAGACAAGAGTAAATAAACAGCAGTACACACAAAGGAGTAAGAGATCTGAAAGAAGGATGGGGCCCTTGACTCTGGAGCAGAGTCTCTTAGTTGAGAGCAGAGGCCCAACTGGAAAGGGATGAGCCAAGGGTGGCTATGTAATCCACTACCTCTCCCACAGAAGCTTGACCTGTGTAAGGTCAAACATAGAGAGAGGATTTCCTTTATCTGTGACATACCTACTGAGCTGCTGTGGCCACTGGCTGGCCCATGTAATTTTGCCCACCTTTTCAGGAGTCCTTGTCTGACACTATAAGGAGGCTAGAAAGGCAGGTCAAGGGTCCATCAGGAAAAGAAGCTGCTCAAGTCATCACACCTGGAGCAACAGTCTTCTGGGTCTCTGGCACCTGGGACTCTCTATACCTATTCACATTAGATAGGACTTTCACTCTGAACTCTGAAAGACATTTTGAATCATGTCAGTGTCAGTCTGTCCCCTGCCCTCTACCTTCAGTGGCTGTTTCCACTGCCTGATTTTTACCTAAAGTTCTCAGCCCAGCACTCAATGGTCCTTCCATCTGGCTCCAGTTTCACCCCAGGACTCAGGCTGGTCTTTTTTTACCTGTTGCACCTTTCCCTGGCTGTATTGCTGGAAACCTACCCATTCTTTCAAGTCAAGCTCAAAAGCCCTCTTAAAGGCTTTCCCAATCCACCCTCAGTTGCCCTTGTCCTGCACTTCACACCTGCCCGGTGTCTCTTGTCACAGTCCACCTACACCCGGCCTCTCGTAGCATTAGTGAGATCAGCCTCCCTATCTGCCTTTGCTGAAGTTCTACCCACAAAAGTTTCTCTTAAAGGGCAGGTTCACTGCTACAGTTGCTGCCATCTCTCCCAAGTGGTAGGCCTCCAGACTCCAAAGTTCAAGTTCCTATCTCCCAACAGCGACAGCCTCTGGGTGTTTGAACTGGTACATGCAATTAGCACCTCAGAGTCAGCATGCTACAGTCCCCTAAATGCCTGAATATCTTTGGATATCTAAATCCAAAAATGAAATAGGACTTCTGTGTTTCTGCCCAGGGCCAATGAGGCCATCAAAACCCAGGCTTTTAAATGCTCAGATCATTTGTAACATGGGCATTCCAAATTTATCCATGATGCTTATGACCATCTGAACACATCAAATCTGCTCTGATCTTGAAAGCAAAACAGGATTAGGCCTAGTTAACCTTGGATGAGAGGATTCCTCCCCAACTTCCTTTATTCTCTGCCTGGGCCTATCGCCCTCCAGGATTGCCCTGATGCCTACCTGTCTTTCTCAGCTGCTCGGGCACATCTCCAGCAAAGTGCATGGGTTTCCAGCTGGAAATCCCAGAATTGTCCCTACCTCCTCCTTGTCCTTTAGGGCCAGATCCATTCTGGATCTGGTAGAATACCACACTGGTTCCATCACCTATCGCCATTCTGCAAGTACCATTGTTTTCTCCCTGTGTGAGGTTATTTGAGTACGGTTCCTCCTTCCTTCTCATCCTGAGTTCTTGGTATGTAAGTTGAGTATCCCTCCACACTATGGGAATGGATTTGTGTTCATCTGTCCTGGACCCCAATGACTGGCAAAAATAGTAATAATAAAAAAAAATCTCTTAAATACAACAAGAGCTCAACAAATGAAGGCATATTGGATGAGTACCTGCCAGCCATATGCAAAATCTAATGTGAAAACACACAGAACTCCTGCCTCCTGGAGAGGGGCTGGACATGGATAATGAGAATGGAAAATAGCAACAGGACCCCCAGGGACAGACTCAGACTGATTGCTGGAGATTTCTAAGAAACCCACTCCTAAGAGGGGACCCACTACACACAGTGAGACAGACAGGAAAGAGAGGAGCATATGGGATAGTTCACAAAGTAGAAACAACACATGATTAATGAGAGACAATGAGACTTGTTTGGGGATGCTAGGCTGGAGTTCAAGTGCAAGACCCAATGAATATTAGGCTAATAGCAATGCTTTTGGCTAACTTTTATTAAGTGCCTACTTGTTACCAGATGATGTACTTTGTTCATGGATTGTTTTATTGATTTCTCAAAACCCTATGAGGCAACTATTATGAATATAGTGAGGTATGAACACACCAAGGCATGAACATTGTCTTATTTACTTGATGTCTCACATACACACAATATAGTATTGGTTCAAACCCAGAGAAACCAATATCTGAGCCTTCATCCTCTGCCTCCATAGTTTCTCATTTCAAAGCTTATAGACAAGAGTGGCACATATCGCTAGGGATTATCTAAAACCACCAGAAAAAGTGGGGTCTAGTTAAGAGGAAGGGGACAAACAGTCCTATATAAAGGACCCTAGGTGACAAAGAGAGACCTGAGTTTAAACCCTTTATCCAACTAAATACTAAGCAACTAACTCCATCCTTTCCTTGGGACTCAGTTTTCTCACCTGAAAATGGTAGGAAGAAGTGGGATCCCTAGCTCAGATGTCCTATAGTCTTATGAGCTTCTGTAATGTGAGGAGCTTCTGCCCAAATGAATCCGTGACACAGGATTCTGGAGACTTCCTATAACAACTTGCAATGCCTGTATCCTTGTGGTCTGCACCACAAATAAGTGATTTAGCATACAGTTCCACATGACATTGCGGGGTGTAGAGGATGACATGCCCAACTAGACTCACAGCTTCCAGAAGGCCAGGAGTATTCTGGTTTTATGCTAGCCTAGCTATTTCTAATAGTATCAGGGTTTATGCACAAACATAACTGTCCTTCTCTAAAGATATTGAATAAATTTCCCACAAGGTGTGCAGTTTTCACATTACCTGCCTATGTAGACCTGTCACAAAAGTCATATACAGGTAACATGATCCCATGACAGAGTTTTGGACTGAATGGGCTCTGTATCCTTGCCATAGTGATAGATTCTCTGGATTTAAACCCCAAATATATCACTTCTTCCCTGAGTGATGCTTTATCATGTCTTTAAAACCAGCTATTCTTGCTTTCCAGTGCAGTTGTGAGGATATGTGGTTATGTGTTTTGTATTTTGATATATCAACATGAAGTCATAAATTCTGCAAGGCACAAGCTTTGACCAAAAAGGTGCATGGTGTTGGATTAGCCATTGAACACTGATTCTCTTTCATTCTCAGATCCCCTTAAAATTTCTATGGTCTTCTAAGCATGGGTGGCACATACCCATAATCCCAGCCCTCAAGAAGCTAAGGCAAGCAGATATGCAGTTCCAGGCTAATCTACATAGCAAGATCTTATGTGTTAAAAAAAAAAAGTCCCAAGGTCCAATTTGGTATGTCCATTCCATTCTTTTATTACTTTAGTCTCCAAGGATCAATTTCCTTCTCAGTCTTCATGGTCTGTTCTTACAGCCCATAAAATTCACTTGTGTCAGAATCCATTCTTTGTTCTGGGTCATCATTTGAGTTGATCAACACTTCTTCTATGAATAGCTTCATCCCAGTTACATACCTCTTTGCTCTCTAGACTAGAGGTCAGAAAACTTTCCACAAAAGTCCAAATAATAAATATTTTTGGTTTGTTATGGTGCACACCTTTAGTCCCAGCACTCAGGAGGCAGAGGGAACTCTTAAGTTTGAAGCTAGCCTGGTCTACATATTAAGTTTCAGGCCAGTCAGGGCTACCTAATGAGATCCTGTCTTTAAAAAAGCAAAATAAATAAATACAGTTGACTGTATCGGTCAAAGGGCCTTTGTTGTAGCTACTGAGTTGAACAGTTTTAGCAGGAAAGCAGCCATAGATAATGTGTAAAGGAAAAGGTGTTACTGTGTTCTAATAAAATATAACAGGCCATAGGCCAGAATTAACCCTTGTGGAGTAGTTTGTTCACGCCTACCAGAGACAACTAGGCCAGCACCACAGAGACTTACAGATAATAGTCTTAAATGTGAGTAAGGAGGTTGAGCAAAGTCTCTCCCAGCTCTCAGGAAAGTCAGTGAAAGGATCTTTGTCCCAGTGAGGTTTCCAGTGCAGTCACAGGAAACCCACAGTGCACTGGGCTGGAGCTAGTGAAGCATTGCTTGACCCTCTCCTTTGTCTTCTTCTCACTTGTCCAGAGGCAGGCCCTGGCAGGCCCAACTCTACTAAACTTCAGGAGACCACTCTGAGTGTAGACAAAGTCTACCCGAAGAAATGGCTAATTTTGTGTCCTTGGAGCCCATTTCTTTCTCAGGAGCCCACAATGACAACTAAACAACAACTACAAATGACTTCCAGACTGCTGGGATTCAGACCCCAGACCTGGCAAGAGCCAAAGAAATTAATGGGAGGAGAAAGAAAGGTGAGGTCAAGGGCAGATCTGAGTTCAGTTATCCAACTTCCTGTTCTCCAACCCTGTCTCACTCAAATCAGAAATGGCCTTAAAGGGATGAAGACAGAAACAAAGCAGATTTAGAAAGTAGGACTGAGGTTAAGGACTGGGACCTCCAAAGAAATCCACTTCCTCACCCTCACCCCCATCACACACATGGCCTGGAGTGAGGAAGGACTAGCAGAGTTCAAGTTAAGTGTTCAGAAGATGAGGCTTGCAAGTACACAACATTATTTAATCACCATGGCTTGTTTTCATAGTGGTGGAAGGTGCTACGCATCCTACCAGATGAGAAAAGTAATCATCAACCTTACTCAGTTGTGAACCCTGCAAGCTACAAAAAAGCCTGGCCAGATATGCCCACTGGTGCAGTCGTGGCACAAATGTCATAAGAGTAACCAACCATTTTCTGATCAGCTTTACAGCCTGCCTCACAAGACAGAAACCCTACCAAACTCTGTTGTCAGAGACTGTGGCTACAAAAGTCATTGGCACTAAGGGAGAACCTACTACTATTATTCTGCTAAATGGTCATAGTATTAATCTGACTCCTAATGATTTATTATTATACCGATAGATAAATGCATATCTCAACTCATCAGAGATGCTTCTTCTTGCAGCAGATGGTGAATAACAGAGACCCACAACTAGTCAATATGCAGAGAATAAGAGACTATGGAGTGCTCAGCTCTAAATGGGACATCTATATCACATCCATTCCTCCAAGGCTCAGGGATCATTGCAGAAGAAGTAGAAATATTCTAAGAGCCATAGGTGGTAGATGACTACAACAAATGGTGTTTTCTGAACACCACAGGGCAGTTACACATATGAACTCACAGCAGTTGTAACAGAATGCACAAGACCTGGGCAAGCTCAAGCCAGACAAAAATCCTAGCATGTATGGCGAAGGTGGACATGAAGTCTCACATCTAGCTAAGGCAACTGATCGCTGCTGAGAAAGGAAAAGTCAGTTTTACGGGTCTGGCCCCTAGTAGCTTGACCACTCTCCAGTAGATGACCCACACCTAAGAGTATATGGGCACAAACTGGACTCAATTCATTTTTAAAAAGATGACACAATTTGAGGGGAAGGTAGATCCAGGAGGAATTGTGGGAGAGGGAATGAATATGATCAAAATACATTGTGTGAGCCTAACACGGTGGCACACACCTTTTAATCCCAGCACTTGGGAAGGAGAGGTAGACGGATCTCTGTGAGATCAGCACCAGCCTGAACAATGTAGTGAGTTCCAGGCTAGTGAGAGAGACCCTATCTCAAAAAAAAAAAAAAAAAAAAAAAAAAAAGGGTGAAAATCCCAAAGAACATATAAAAAAATTAAATGTTTTTCTTTTTTTTTTTTTGGTCTTTTGGGACAAGATCTCCCTGTAACCCAAGCTGGCCTGGAACTCACTATGTAGACTAGGCTGGTCTTGAACTCACAGAGATCCACCTGCCTCTGCTCCTGAAAAAATTAATTTTTTTCAAAAACAATCTAGTCACCACACATCTAGAGCCATAAAAGCATTTCAGCACAAGCAACTGAGAGGGTGGTTTTTTTCTGAAGTGTCCTGAAGCTGTGCTCAGGAGGACTGGAGGCCAGAGAAACAGCTTAGAAGAACCTGAGGTAGAAAGAAAGGCAGTTGTGAGAACAGAGACAAAGTCCCTCCTTATCTTTGCCAGCACTACCTGTGAACTCCACCTGTCTCTACTTCCTGTTTGCTCATTCCTCGACCCAATACTGGCTGAGCCTATTACCTACAGACAGAGCTGAACAGGGCACACCTGCTGCATTCTTTTCCCCTTAACTTGCTTCTCTTCGTGTCTGTCTCACCAGCTCCTTGCTTTCCCCACATCCCTCCTCTATGCTACTTTTCCATCAAGAATTCAGTGGCTATGGCCACAAACTCCACTTGTACCCTTGAGAACAAGAAGCAGGGTGTAGTATCCTCTGAACTCACTGTTCCCTCACTTGTGCAAAACTTGCACATAGATCCACCTGAGCAACAATGTGGCCTGATAGACCAAAAGCATATCTCCAGTTCTCCCCATGTGATTTAAAATCTGCACACCTTACAACCTTGCCACATAGTCAGTTAGGGGTAGGGGAAAGGTAGTACACTACTCAGGAGGCAGAGGCAGGAGGACTGCAGGTTCAAGTCAGCCTGTCTCAAAAAGGAGGGCAAGAAACACATCATTTCCTCCAAGGTAAATACCAGCAATCCCATTTCTCTAAGCTAAACAGGCACAGTAGGCAAGTTCCAACCAGGAAAACAGAACCACTACAAATCTTTACAACAGGGAAGATTTAACTCAGGAAACTGGAACACAGGCCAAAGAGGACCTGGGAAATCAAACAGGAGATGAGGTGGCAACCCAGAAGAGCCGAAAGCAATCTCACCCACAGGAACTAGGGGAGAAGGAGCTTAGAGGCAGTGACAGATCCAAGTTCAGGGTCAGCAGCACTCACCAAATGCTGGGGTAACTGCAGACATGTCCTCACAGGAGCCAGAGACACAAAAGAAGCCGTTACATCCAGCAATGCTGCCATGGTTGTAGACAGGTATTCTAGTTTGCCTTTATGTTGCTGTGGTAAAACACCGACCAAAAAGCAAGTTGGAAGAAGAAAGGGTTCGTTGGCTTACACTTCCACATCACAGTCCATCCCTAAGGGATGCCAAGGAAGGAACACAAGACCAGAACCAGCAGGCAGAAGCTGAAGCAGAGACCACGGTGGAAAGCTGCTTACCAGCTTCCTTCCCCGGGCATGCTCAGCTACTTTTCTTATACAGTATAGGCCCACCTGCTCAGGCATGACACCACCCACAGTGAGCTGGGCCCTCCTACACTAATTAGCAATTAAGAAAATATCTCACAGATGTGTCCACAGGTCATTCTGGTGGAGAAAATTCCTCAATTAAAGTTCCTTCTTCCCAAGTGACTCTAGTTTGTATCAAGTTGACAAAAACCAATCAGTACAGAAGGAAAAATACCCTAGTTTCTCCTACCCTCCAGTATCCCAAGAAGCACTTCGTAGTGATCAAATCCAGCCAGAAATCACTGCCCATAGGTGGATGGGGCGGCCCTCCCAGGGATCTGAGCAAAGGACATGAACAGGCAGGAGGAGCAAATGAGTCCAGCTGTTTCGACTCTTTCCATGCGTTGAGTCTGTGCTGAGCACTGGCATTTGTTGGAGAATAAGAAGTCCTCACCATCTTCACAAAGAACTCTTCTAATGGCAATCTCCCATACAGCAGGGCAGGCCCACCTATGTACCCATAGAAGTAGGTACCAGGTGGGTGGTGGCACAGAGGAAGATGTGGCCTGTTCCGCCTGGGTGCTGGACAAGAAAGGCCTCCCAGAGGATTCCATGCTGCAACTAAATCTTGAAGAATATCTCAAAGTGAAGTCAGCAGACAGGGTATCCTCAAAGAGCGACACCATGCATGAGGACATTGGGCACAAAGAATAGACCTGTAATGTGATAGCTCATAGGGAAAGAACGTGAAGCAGGGGAGACATGAGGTAGAGGTAGAGAGGCAGAGCTAGTTGCTGAAGGCTCCCTGAGGATATTTCTCTTGGGAGATAGTCAAAAGGTTTGAAGCAAGACAGAAGTATACTGAGCCTGGTTGGCACAAGCCTGCAGTCGGAGCTACTCAGGAGGCTGGGGCAGAAAAATGGAAACTTCAAGGCTTGTCTGGGCTATAGAACACGTTCAAGCCTGCCCTGGACGACTTAACAAGACCCTGTCTCAAAATTAAAAAGGGGGCTAGGGAAGCAGCTCAGTGGTAGAGCACTTGCCTAGAATGTCCATCTCCAGTATTGGGGGGGAGGAGCAAATAGGGAGACACAGAATATTTAGCCAGCCCAGCTCCTATAGCAAAATGCCATAAATCCAGTGGCTAATAAGCAAGAACAATTTGTTTCTTAAAGATCTAGAGGCCCAGCAGAGAGGCACTAGCAGATCGGTGCCCCTCGTGAAGGAACCAGACACACAGAGTGTCTTATGTCCTCACATAGAGAAACAGGAGCGAGCTCCCCTGGGCCTCTTTTCTTAGTGTGCTCAACTCCTCTGGGCTCAATCCCTCCCCAGGCCCCACCTCCCAAGCTCTCACCCTGGCAGGTAGGAGCTAGCCTGTAAATTTAGGCACTGGGGACATAAACACTCAGGCCATAACAGGAAGCTCATTAGAACTGAGCTTTAACAAGGCCTTGCTATCCACCACAGAGAAGGAGCCAGAGGTGACACCTGAGGGTGGGGGACAGGAGAGAGCTGGTATCCACAGGGGACAAAATGAAATGAGCATTCCTCAAGGTTTGAGAAGAAAGGGAAGAGGAAGAGGAGGAGGAGCAAACAGAAGAGAGGGAGAATAAAAGGAGAGGGAGGGAAGGAAAACAGGAAGAAAGCGAAAAGCAAACAAACCTGCTTGGGGAAAGTTAAGCTTTTTTCCAATAAATCAGTTGTCAGGAGCTGGGGTTGCTAGGCTACAGGAAAGTGGAACAGCCTGCGCTTGCTTGCTAAAAGAAGCTTTGGGGGAGGTCAGTGTAATCAGTGAAGTTTTCCCTCCTCCAGGCTGGGAGCCTGTAGCCTCACCCTGGGAGCTGGGGGTGCTGCTCCACCCCCAGGCCAGGCCCACGGGTTCAAACCATGCAGCAGCACAGGGCAGCGCCAGGGAGGGGCTTTGGGCCTGAGCTAGATAACAGCTCCACGAAGCCTATAATCTGTAGTTGTTTATACAGCTGGGTATGCCTTTTTTCCTACTTTTATTTATTTCTTTTTTTGGTGCTGGGATCGAAACCAGGGTGTCAGGTTTGCTAGGCAAAGACTTTACCACTGAGCTACTCCCCAGGCCTGGGTATGTTTTTGTCTATGATTCACAGAGGCTACATGGGAAGGAGCTATACACCAGCTCCAAGACAGTAGCACAACACCCTTCTACTATTTGGAATAGCAAGTACCAATAATTCTTTTAATATGTGTTTGTCATGGATTTTCCTGGATTTCTACTATTCCAGGTTTGCCATGTGTAACTAAAATAGTTTCTTTTTTAAAAAGTATTACATTTTTTAAATTTATTTCGTGGGGTGAGGTGTGTGTGCAAAACAGTGTACATGAGGTCAGAAGACAACTTGTGAGGGTCTGTTCTCTCCTCCCTCTATGTGGGTCCTGGGGATCAAATTCAGGTAGTGAGACTTGGTACCTTTACCCACTGAGCTAACTCACCTGACCACGTTTTGTTTCATTTCGGTTTGGTTTTTGTTTAATCACCACCATCTATAGCTTATTAAGTAAATTTAGGTCAATGAAGATGAGGAGCATCACATGACAAAAAGCCCTGGCATGGTTATATAATTTGCTTTCCAAGGTTATGAATGGGAGAATGGATGGTTTTGCAGCAGAGATTTCAATGTAAAATCACATGACTTTCTGGATGTTGGGCTTGGGACTGTCTTGGGAACCACGTGCACATCTCTCCAGTTCTGTGTCCCCATGGACACATGCACATGCGAGCTCTATGCACTGTATAATAAACAGATGCTGCAGACAGAGTCACCTAAATGTCAGCTGTGTCCAGCCTCCTGCCTTCTACTCTGACATATACACATCCCTACAAGTTTGCCAAGTCCCCTAGGTCCCAGGACTCTGGAATTAGAAGTATGGGTTGTTAACAGAGATGCAAAATGCCTACCAGGGTTGGTCTCTAAGAAGGATGGGAAGGCAGTTGGGGAGATGACTGGTGGTTAAAAGCACTGGCTGCTCTTGCAGAAGACTCCAGCTCACATGGTGGCTGACAACCATCTGTAACTCTAGTTACAGGGAACCCGATGCTCTCTTCTGGCCTCCACAGGCACTGAGTGCACGTGCTACAGTTACATACATGCAGAAAAAGCATTCACATAAAATAAAAATAAATTTTTCGAAAAAAGAATGGGAAGGAGACGGAGTACTCCGACATAGAGACACCCGAGGAGCATGAAACCGGAAGCTGGAGCGGGATGGGGGTTAAGGGCTGGTTTAGATGGTAAGCAAAGCACCCATACACTAAAAAGTAAAAATAAGTATCCTTTAAATGCAAAGGAAGAAAAACAGGGAAAGAAAACCAACTCACGAAAGCTGCAAATAAAAAATAGTGCTCAGTATATCAAGACCTGAGACAGAAAGTGATGGAGGGGAGAGGAGGGAAGGGAGGACCTGGAAGAAACCATTCTCTGTCCACATTCCCCACTGAGCCCTACACCAGTGGTCCAAGGTCATCTTTCCTCAGACTTTTCAGGTCTCCCTGATCCCAAAGAGACCCCTTTACCTGTACCTCCCTTCGCTTGGAGAAGGTAACCATCCTACTTGGTATCTGTGGGGCGCCATGTAATTTACCTTCACTGTGGGTCTCTTTCCTCATCTGTAAAATGAGAGGAATCTCTTACAGCTTTGTTGCAACAATTGAAGAACTCAGTATCTGAGAAGTGCTTAGGACAGTGTCTGGCACATGTACATTTCTCAAACATGCTAACTGTGACGACTTCCATCATAATTTTCATCATCTGCTCATTACTTTGTGCTCCAAGTGTGAAATGAATGCAAGAAAGAAGGAAGCTGAAGAAGGCCAAATCCTTGCCTAAGGCCACACAACTATCTGTTGGAGCCAAGCTTCAGCCTCAGATCTGCTGGGTCTAAAGTTAGGTGTGTCACATTCATCTCCTGGTATGCTCATAGTGTATGTGGGAAGCTCCGTAACATATGTGGGTTGGTGGGAAAGCTCAAACTGTGAAGTCGGAATGGCTGGATTCCAAGTCTTCCTTGCTGGCTCTGTGACCTGGGACATATCAGGTCTACCTTCTAGACCTCAGCACCCCGCCCAATCTCCTGTGAAATGGGTAACACTGCCCACCTTCAGGGTTGTGTCCAAATGGCAGTGACGTCACCAGAGGGGAAGCACTAATCCTGTGTTTGAAGCAGGCAATTTAAAAGCATTAGATGGGGAATGGAGATGTGGTCCAGTTAATAGAGTGCATGCCTATTGTGGATGAAGCCTGGGCTGGATGCTACATAAAACCAGGTGTGGTAGTTCACACCTCTCATCTCAGCACTTGAGGTGAAGGAAGGAGGATCAAGGTCATTCTTGGCTACATAATGAGTCAGAATTCAACCTGGGCTACCTGAGACCCATGGAGTGTAATAGTTCAGTGGGACAGTGAACGCTTAGCACAGAGGCCTGTGTTCAAGCCACAGCACACACAGAAAAAGAAAGTAAAATGTGCCAAACCTCTTTCCCAACACCTGTCGCGCTCTGGCTTCTTTCTTCTGCCTGGGGAATCATTTCCATCTGTTTCTAAGACACCTTTATGCCCCTTGTGCTTCTGTTTTTATCTTCTTCTAGAAGTTTCTATCCCTGTCTGTGACCTCAGTCCCCAACTGCAGTTAAGGCCAGATCTACACTATACCTGGACCTTTAACTGGAGAAGTAAAAGATTGTCGCTGAAAGGACCAACCCCAAGAAAAACAGTGGTCTGGAGTAGAGCCTGCCTTCAGCTTCTCATTTTTTACCCCAAGCAAGCTGCAGTAGCCTCCCACTCCTAGCTCTTGAGACCTGAAGCCCTTGGGTTTTCTCCCCTGTAACCAAAATCCAGTCTCTGGACAGAACCTGAAATTCCTTCCCACTTGGGTTCAAGCACTGATATCTCCCAAGTGTGGATGCTGCGGTGGGGCCTGCAGTCTTCTGCTCAGTGTTAAGATGCTCTGTCCAGTTTCACAAAGGGAGGTACTTACACAGGGTCTTCTCTGGACAAGTCCTGTGCTGCGGGGCATTGGAACCCTCCTATGCATCAGCCAGGCTCTGGTCACATCCCAGGAACACCTCCTTGCTTTTGGGGAAATACCACAGTCATACTTGTCATACCTATGACATCTTTCATCTTTGTATCTCAAAGAACCTCGGAGATGTTAATTAATACAAAACACTGTCTAGCACAGCAGGCTCCTGGGCAGCACCCTCTAATTCCAGTGGCAGCTTCTTTCCTACTCATCAGCTTCCATTAAGAAGGAAAGTCAAGGTTTCTAGGACTGGAGTCTACCCTTGATCCAGTACAGTTTACCTGCCCCAGGGTTTGAAATACAGCATTCCAGCCCCAGCTCCCAGTCTCAAGGCCATGACCCTAGGCAGGTTGTGACCTTTCTGCCTCAGTCTCCCTATCTATAAAATTGCACCAGAGTTCCTACCTCTGGGGATTCTTGTGAACCTTCAGCCTGCAAAGTACCCCCTTGGTGCCTGGTACTGAGAGCTGCTCAGTAGGTGAGTGAGTCCCTTCTGCTTCCTTGTCTTATTCCCACCATCTTGCTTCAAAGCTATGCAGAAGCAAGGGAAAGACACTCATCAGCACCACCTGTTCCAAATGAAATGCGTTTGGTCACTAAGTGGCAGAGATCGTCCCCCTTCTCAAAGTCTTTTCAAGTATTGTCTTGCATTTTTTTGCACTCATTAGTAGAAGAGAAAAGGCCCTAAAAATCGAAGATATCCTGAAGAAAAAGTTTTGTGGAAAGTTGGGTATGTTTCTCATTGTGTTAAACACACCAAAATAAACTGAGTGCTTTGAACAGAGATTGTTTATAGTCTACAAACTGTAATTATTAACCTGTCTGAGGTACCATGGGTAAGAAAAACACAGCAAAGTGTCCATTCTTTAGCAGTTCTGTGATAGATAGCACTCCATTGGTATGGCTGCCATTCATCTATAATAAAATAGAAATCTTCTCTAGTTCCTATGGCCTGCTTCATCCTGCTCTGAGTGACACCACTGCTCGGGCAATGATGCAGGCCAATAACTAAATCCCTGACAACATGTGGACTTTAGATCAGAGTCAGAAGAGCCAAAAGCACGGAAAAATCTAGGAAACAAATGGGAACCTACAACAAAAAGACAAATGAACCAGGATATATTAACAAATGAGGTTAGAAACATAGAGTGGCAGAATTGGGGGTTGTAGTTCAGTTGATAAAGTACTTGCCTAGCATACATGAGGCTCTGGGTTCAATCCCCAGCACCCCAGAAATGGTGTGATAGGACATGCCTATAATATTAGCACTTAGGAAGTAGAGGCAGGAGGATCAGAAGTTCAAGATCACCCTCAGCTACATACCCAATTTGAGGTCAGCTTAGACTACCTGAGACCTTGTCTCAAAAAATAATAACACTAAAGAGAAAAAAAAAAGGCAAACTAAAGACAGGTTCCTAACAGGGTGCTGACTGAATGCAGTGGTCAGTACTAGCTGACCTAGCAATGCCAGGCTAGACCAGGCATATGGCAGAAGTCAAGTGCCAACCCTGAAAAGCTGAGAGGGAAGATGAGCTGGGACTAGGAAATAGCTGAAATTGAAAATAAGTAGAACCAGAGCAGATTCAGGTCGAAGAGTATAGGAGGTGACCCTGCTGTCAAATCCAAGTGCTTAGGATGAAGGGCAGAATCACAGAGACCGTTCCTCCAGACTACGAAGACCAGGGTCCCCTGGTATTAAGAGCTACTCAGTAGGTGAGTGAGTCCCTTCTGCTTCCTCATAGCTCTAGAGGCCGGAGTCCCAAAGACAAAGTATCATCAGCAAGGCCACACTCCAGTCCCTGCCAGAGAAGATCCTTCCTCACCAGGCCAGCCTCTGGTGGCTCAGTGTTCCTTGGCTGTGACTGTGTCACTCTGTCGTCTCTGCCTCTGTCTTCCTGGCCTGTTTTCCCTCGGTGTTCTCCCCTCCATGTGTCTCTCCTCCGTGGGTTTCTTAGATGGATGCTTGTCATTGAAAATACAACGCCTTCAAATGACGTAGGATGATATCTGTATGCGTTAGCTTTTATATCCCTGTGACAAAATCCTTGACAGAAACAACCTAAGAGAGGAAAGGCTTATTTTACCCATGGTTTCAGAGAGTTAAATCCATTGTGGGGGAAGCGTATGGCCGAGCAAAGCAGTTCACACCCTGCAACCAGGAAGGGGAGAAATGGGAATAGAGGAGGAGCCTGAACAGGACACAGCCTCCAAAGACCCACCCTAGTGACCTACTTCCACCAGATAGGCACAGTCCCTAAAGTTTCTAGAAATTCCCACAACAGCACCACCAGTTGAGGACCAAGCTATTCAAAACATGAGCCTGTGGGGGCTTTAAAGATTCAATTCATAACAATCTCACATTGAAGTCTTTAACTTCATTATGTCTTCAAAGAGCTTCCCAAGAAGGTCACATCCACAAGTCCCAGGAGATGGCATCTGTTAGGGATGTTCTCGTTCATCTTTACGGCTCTCTGTCCTTCGTGTCCCAGATTGATGTTAAATATTTTGAGCAAACTTGTTAATGAGGTAATGTGTTACCTCCCTGTTGTGGCAGAGAATTCCAGGAGATTTGGGTGCCAATTCAGAGAGTGGCTGTCTAGGGGTCGGAATTTCAAGTCTGTCCTAGAGGAGGCAGCTTTGGGGAGAGCTCCTCCCAGGAGCTCATAGCTCGTGGGGGTTTTGCCCCCGACTGCCCACTCACTGGGAGTCATGGGAGAGTTGCAAGTACTCTTTGACTATTTTATCTCCTATATTTCCAGATAACCTTTGTTTCTTTTCACTCCTAATTTTTCTCTTCTAAACTACTTAACGGGAGTTGAAGATGTAGTTCAGTTGGTAGAGTGCTTGCTTAGCAGGAAAAAAAGTCCTGGGTTTCATCCCCAGAACTAGAATAAAGCAGGTGTGGTGGCTCATGCCTGTAATCCTAGCACTTAGGAGGAGGAAGCAGGGCGATCAGAAATTCAAAATCATCTTTGCTATATTATTAGCCCAAGGCCAACCTGGGCTACATAAAACCCTGTCTTAATTAATTAAGTTAACCACTTAACAGTTGTGCTAACGAATTTATAAGCATCTTATCTAACCCTCGTAACTTCCCTATGAAGTGAGTATCATTGTTTCTGTACTTTGCAGAGAGATATTGAAGTTTAAACGTCAAATAGCAGAGGCAAGACTTGAACCCAGACGCCCTTTTGCCCTGAGCCCCATCTTGGCTGCCCTCCTGATGCAGCCCCTATGGCTTCTTAAATGACCTTTCACTTGGACCTGGACTGTCAGAAGCATTATGGCCATAGGCAGGGCCAAAAGCCTGAAAGCTGTGAGGGAGCTGTGACAGTTGGCTTGGGGTCAGGCATGTGCATACTCACCACACTCGGGAACATCCTTCTCTCTAGGAGTGAGCTGTCTCAGAGTGACAAAGTTCAGAAAGTTAAATGAACAAAAGGAACAGAACAGACTCCCTCTGGCTGTTTCCCTGTGAGCATAGTTTGGGAATGGAAATATGAGGAAGTAGAATTGAGGGTGGAAAAAGAAGCCTCATTTCCGGTAAAGCAGACGATCTTGGATGCTCCTCCCTGCTGTTAGGTAACAGGTAGCACTACTGTCTAACCCCAAGCAGAAGAGCATTGCCTGCGTGACAGTTACACTGACCGCCTCACCTACAGGAAAGCAGGAAACCAATATTTATTTGAGCAGGTAGATTCTCAGACTATTTCCCTTGCATTACTAATCCTCCCACTAATCCTCTAAGGAAGATGTTCCTACCCTCCTTTTACAGATAAGGCAATAGGGCCCAGGGCAGTGAAGTGGTTTAGCCAATGCCATTCAACTAGTTGGTGGCATAAGAGAGACTGTCTTGCTACTCTGTGGCGCAGCCCAGGCCAGCGTCGGAAGATTAGGCAAGGACACAGGGATCTGAGGCTCTCATGCACTCCTCCTTGGGTCTGAGTACTACCAGTGCACTCAGGCTAGCCTCAGACTCTCCTTCACCGTAGTCAGGTGTCCAAGTAACTCATCCCTTTTCTTAGAGATCATTAGCCTGTTCCTGAGTAGAGGCCAGTGCTATGTTCCACTGTGCCACATGACTTCTCTGATGTCACCCTGGACATTGTCCTGTGATTCCCACCAGCCTCTCCTATATCCCCACTCGGTCCACCTCTGTCTCTAACCACACAGGCTTGCCCTGGCTTTGCCATTGCCCTGGTGGTTCTCTCCTCCTCTCCTCATCACACTACTGTCCCTGCCATATCACTCAGACAAAAGCAGACTGGAATTCTCTCTCAGAACAATGGTCCGCAAAAATATTAGGTCTTAATTCCATTAATGTTGCTATACATTTACCTTATAAGAAAAGCATCTTTGCGGTATTATTAAGGATATAAGATAGAGTGATTACCTTGGATCATTCAGACAAACCCTAAATGTAATCACAAATATCTTTATAGGTTAGACAGTTAGAGAGATTTTACACACATACATACACACACAGACACACAACACATATACTGCATACACAGGGACAGGCAAGCACACACAGAGGCAAGCCATATGGAGTCTGAGGCAAAGGTTGGAGTAATTCAGCCACAATCCAAGAATGCCAATAGTCAAAATAAACTGGAAAAAGAAAGAACAAATTTTCTCTTCCAGCCTCTGAGGGACCATGGCCCTGTGGACACCTTTCTTTTGTCATACTGACTTTGGACATTTAGTCTCCAGAAACTATGAAAGAATGAACTTTTGTTTCCAGCAGCCAAGTCTGTGGCAGTTTGCTGCAGTAGCCATGGGAAACTCATACAGTCCCCCTACAGTTCGACTTTCTCTCCTGGTTTCTGTCTGCCTTGCTAGTGTTATAGCTGTCTTACCTGATCACCTCTCTGGTGATTTAGCTCCTTTCTTTAAGAACCTGAACCAACAATCAGCATTTATTGAGCACTTGCTCCGTGCCAGGCACTGAGTCAGGCAGGGACTGTCCCTGGGTTGTGTCATACTTACCCATGATCACACAGTTGGAAAATATTTTTCTGGCTACTGTCCAATAGCCCCATAACCCCACTGTCTCCCTGCCCAAGTAGGGGCCCTCTTTATGTGACTGACCATGAGTTCCTCTGCATCTTTCTCCAGAAACCCATTGGAATCAAACAGGAAATATGTGTGTGTGTGTGTGTGTGTGCATGTGTGCATTTGTGTGTGCACTTAACATGTCAGATCTTTTGCTTATGACATTGTGTATGTTAATTTATTTTTATCATCTGAGCAACTTCCTGGGGTAGAATTGCAGACCAGGCAACAACCGTGAGTGGTAGGACGAACACTTAAGCCCTGGCCTTCTGGAGGTCCTGGACCAGTGTCATTCCTCTGATCTGCCCAGCCTCCCATTTGTACCACTGTGCTGGGCTATAATTTGACTTGGATGATATTCAGACTTCTGAAAGGCCTCTGTGTTGTCCAAAGTTTGGAGGACTTCCATCAAGTTCATGTGTGGAGCTTACTAGCTTCCAGAGAGTTCAAAACACCCACAGTGCCACATAAATATTCCACTGCCCAAACACTCACAAATGGCCTGCCTACATTTTCAAAAGTGTCTTTTCTTAGTCCTACCTGCTCCATCTTTCCCCTCCTTATTGAAACATTGAGAGCATAACTCTACAAAATTAATATATATTAAGAAGTTGGCAAAATGTTTATTATCATAAAATATCATGACAATGATAACATAAAATCTGAAAAAGAAGAAAAATGTTAAAGATTTCACTAAAATATGTATTTAAGTCTTTTTTAAAAATGCATCTTAATGGAAGTAGGTGGAGGGAAGAGAGCCAGGAAGGGAGAAAGAATGTGAGGGGAAAGCAAGATGCTCTGTATTTATAAACCCCGGAATACCTAAGTTGATTTACTTAGTCTCTGTGATGATTTGCATGCTTTTATGTGAAATGCTGAAAAACTTAATTGAAACAGCAATCCATGGAGCCACCAACAGAAAACAAACTGCCCTTGGAAGTGAATCTGGACTCCTGGAATTTCCAGGATCATCCTTGTTCTTTTTAGTCTTTAGAAAGAAAGAAGAATCCACGAAAGGGGGAAAATTCCCCAGAACTGTTGAAAGACATAGAATAATAATGATGAAAGAGTGACCCCCAAGCCCCAGGACCCTGGATTGCAGCCAGGGTACTCATTTGCTGTGTGATGTTGGACACAACGTTCCCCTTCTCTGGAGTTCAGGTTCTGCAGATGATTCCCATGGGACTTCAAATTCCATGAGGATTTTTTTTTTTTTTGAAGATAGGGTCTCCCTACAGCCCCAGCTCACCTGGAACTCACTATGTAAACCAGACTGACCTTGAACTCACAGAGATCTGCCTGACTCTGCCTCCCGAGTGCTGAGGTTAAAGTTGTATGCCTCCAAACCAGCTTCCATGAAGATATTTTTACATAAAAGTAATGGGCTGGTGAAATGGCTCAGTATAGACAAAGGCACTGGCCCCCAAGCCTGAACACCTGAGTTCAATTCTTGAGATCCATATGTTGGAAGGAGAAAACTGACTCCTGAAAATAGTCCTGTAGCATCCACTTGTATGCTTTGGCAAGCACACATAAACATAGAAATTTAATTTTAAAAATTTTAAAGAAAAAACAGCCATGTTTAACATTTATTTTTTATTATTAGTGCATACACACGTATGTGGACATGCGTGTGTGTGTGTATGTGTGTGTATTTGAGTGCTGGTGTGAATGTGCCATGGCCTATATATGTGGAAGTCAGAGGACCATTTTGTGGAGTTGGTTCTCTCCTTCCACTGTGGGTTCTGGGCCTTGAACTTGGATGGGCAGGCCTGCACAACAAGCACCTTCACCCAGTAAACCAATTCACTGGCCTCAGCTGTGCCGTGTTTTCCATTTTCTATTTATTTGTTTTTCTCACAGTCACCTAATCCACAGGAATGAGGCAAGGAGATACCCTGGCTGCAGCACACACATACTTATCTGGAGGGCTAAACTACACAATCATTCCACCTTCTGCAAAGAATTATGTCTCACACCCAAATCCCAAGCTCAGTGCAACCGTTCTCAAGGTGCCACCTGGAGCAACCCTGCCAGGAAGAGGGTACATGGTGACCTCTGTCTGAATCTTTTACTGGGACACTCCCAGAAAGCCAGCCTGTCATTAAACCTACAAAGTAAACACCACCCTCAGGAAAAGCCCAGTTAGGAATAAGCTAAAATCAACCTTGCACCATAAAAGGGAGGGCTTTCCAGATCCATAGTTCATTCAAATGTGCAAAGGCAGACACCCCCTACCCTACCTGCACCCCACCCCAAAAGACTCTGCCTTTCAGCCCAAGACCCTGGCACTGTGGTCAGGACTCACAAGTACATTTCACTGACTCCTCCAGGCCCCAGTTTGTCTGGAAAAGAAATTGAGAATAAAAAAGACAGGGTTTGGGGGGTGACTTCCAAGAAATGCCTCCTGCTGGTATTGCCCCAGAGCTACAGGCAGTATTAACACATCAGAGATTTTACTAAGTTCAGAAATCAGGTCTGGGGGTGCAGCACCATTGGTAGAGTGCTGGCCTAGCATACCTGAGGCCCTGGGTTCGATCCCTAGTACCACATAAATCAGATTATAGCTCATGCTATAATTCCAACACTTGGGAGATGGAGGCAAGAGAATCAGTAGGTCAAGGTCATCCTCAGCTACATAGACAGTTCAAGGCCAGCCTGAGCTACATGAGACCCTGGAATCAAGTAGAAAAAGAAAAGTTCAGAATTCAGACTGACTAATAAGCATGCCTTGCCTTCAATGTCTCTCACAGATGCATGGTTTTCCATATCACTTTGTTCTTGTCAATTCACATGCCCCCTGCCCCTTATGTCAATTTGGATCTTCTGTGTATGTCTTGAATCCCTGCCTAGCTAGCAAGGTTCTTTAAAGCAGAAGCTCCAGTTGTTCACGTTCCAAACCTGTGCAAAATTGAGCCAAGACAAGCATATTACCTTCACACTACACTTAAGGTGTCCTCAAACCCCCTTTGACACTAGTTCCTCTCCACTATTTCTGTGGCCCACAGAGCAGTGACTCTTCCTCAGATCTGAAAAGACCAAGCAAGACTGGGCATGGTGGCTCATGCCTATAATCCCAGCACCTAGGAGACTGAGGCAGGAGGATCATGAACCTGAGGCAAGCCTGGGTAACACAGTGAGATCCTGTCTCAAACTACCTCCCCCAACTACCCTGCCCCCCACAAGAAAAGCTAAGCAGAGTGTTAACGGAAGTGGTATCAAGTTCCTTCATAGCTTTTTAAAGACTAGTTGTGATCCCATTTTAAAATTTCTGAATAATGATAATAAGAGCTGACATTAATTAGGCACTTACCATACACAAGTACTGCTGAGTACTTTGTCATGTGACACAATCTTCAGGACAACACTAAAACAAAGCTACTTTTATCATTCCCATTTTATTGATTAAAAAAACCCAACAACCCTGAGACTCAAAGTATATAGCTAAGAAATAGTAGGTTCAAATTAGGTCTGGCTGATTTGGATTCTGTGTTTTAATATGTAGGGTATATTGTCTCCCAAGCTAATTTGTAAATTCCTTGAGAGCACAGAATCTGTCTTTTCTGTTGTCTCCACAGCCTCAAGGAAACCTGAACAACAGTAGACTCTTAGCATCTCCCTCTTAACTAACCTATTAGATAGGACATCCCCGCCCAGGGTGGTCAAACACTAGAGTGAAGACTGACAGGGAAAGTTGATGAGAGATCTGGCCAAGGAAATTTAAAGAGCTGCTTCCATCGAGCCAATTTAGGGGATGGTATGGGCACAGCAGCTCCTTTTAAACAATGTTCAGAAGTTTTCAGAAAGTCCTAGCAGAAAGGTAGCCTTCTCTCCTCTGAAAACTCTCCAAGGAATAATAGCGTATACAGACAGTGGAGAGCACTGGAGTGGCCATAAGACAGACCTCATTCCACTCTTGTCGGTGGAGGTCACCGAGAGCTAGTCCTGCTCCTCAGAACAAACACTGCTCTGCTGTGCTGGCTGGCATCCAGTTTAGAAAAGCTTGCGGTGTGCATGTGTCCCTATACTTTGGGCAGTCTACAGGATTCTCCGTCTTCTTACAACAGCAAAGATGCGAAGGAATGTAGCCCCACTTTCCTAATGACTTATGTCTCAATATTTTATTTATAGATCAATCATTTGGAACAAAGAACACAACTCCCATAGAAAAATATGTTGTTTATAGAGATTGGTAGCTGAGGCTGGGTCTTAAGGGCTTTATTAGTGATATTTATGTATTTATTTCAGTGCTGGGAATGAAACTCTGGGGCCTTGTTCATGCTAGGCAAGCACTCTCTCACTGTATTACAATCCTAGCCCATAAAGGTCTTATTTTATCTTTTTGTTGTTGCTGCTGCTGTTGATAAATCAAGAGTACAGACAGAAAGATGGCTCAGCAGGTAAAAGTTCATACTGCCAACCTAAGTTCAATCCCTGGGACCATCACATGAAAGGAGAAAACTGACTCCTGCAACTTGTCCTGTGACTTCCATAGATGTGTTGTGGCACACTCCAACGTACACAATTAATAAATGGTAAAAAATAGGATCTCACTTCCTGCCTCTACCTACCAAGTGCTGGGTCTACCAGAATGCACCACTATGCCCTGTTTATTTTGTCTATTATTAACAGTCCTAAATTTAATGTTATATATCACCTACAGATAATCCCATTCACATAGGATGATGCATTCCTAAGTCCAACTCAGAATGCAAAGACAGGCTCTCCTCTAGCCTGAGAATCTGGGATTGCTAAGAATGAGAAGGTTGGTGGTAAGTTCGGCACCTGACAGTTTGGAACTGGATTGGAGAGGAGGCTAGAAGTTGAGGGTAGGTCACAACAGCCTTATCAAGGAGGCCATGCTCAGTGAGTTTACCAGTTTTTGTGAGTCTGTAGTCTCTGCATCACACTCCTGACTCCTCAGGACAACTTGATTCCATTACATTTTTATTTGGTGGGTGGGGAGGCTTGCATGTGCCACAGTACATATATGGAGGTCAGAGGACAACTTGTAGGAGCTGGTTCTCTCTTTCCACCACGTGGGTCCTAGGGACCAAATTCAGGTTAGCAGACTTGGCTGCAAGTGCCTTTACCTGCTGAACCATCTCACTGGTCCCCTCAGAGCAACTTGAAAATTCAAAAAGATTTCCACCATACTCAAGTTAAATTCCTGAAGCAGAGAAAAGATATTTACCTAGTCCCAGTACCATGCTAGACCCCTTTCTCTGCCAAACCTTCTTAGGTAGCTCTTTATTTAAAAAGAAAATAGCTATTATGATTTGTTTGTTTGTTTGTCTTTAGACAGGGTCTCCCCTAACCCCAGCTGGCCTGGAACTCACTATGTAGACCAGATTGGCATCGATCTCACAGAGATCTACCAGCATCTGTCTCCAGAATGCTGGGATTAAAGGCATGCACCACCACGCCTAGCTAGTATGATTTTTTTAATGTTAACTTTAAGTCAAAAGCTTTATCTGTGTTGATTTACTAAATTCTTTTTTAATATTTTATTTATTATTTTTATTTTATGTGTACAAGTGTATTGCCTGCATGTATCCATGTCATTCAGTGCCCACAGAGGTCAGATGAGGAATGCATCAGCCTACGTGAATGGGATTATCTGTAGGTGATATATAACATCAAATTTAGGACTGTTAATAATAGACAAAATAAACAGGGCATAGTGGTGCATTCTGGTAGACCCAGCACTTGGTAGGTAGAGGCAGGAAGTGAGATCCTATTTTTCACCATTTATTAATTGTGTACATTGGAGTGTGCCACAGCACATCTATGGAAGTCACAGGACAAGCTGCAGGAGTCAGTTTTCTCCTTCCCCTGGAACTGTACTTACTAACAGTTGTTAGCCACCATATGTGTTCTGGGAACCAAACCCAGGTCCTCTGCAAGGGCAGCTAGTTGCTCTTAACCTCTGAGCCATCTCTCCAGCCCAATTTACTAAATTCTTTTGAAAACTCTATATGTACATTTAGGCTCACTTAGGACATGAAGAAAGTAACTAGGACATGATTAAAGTAACTTGTTCTAGTTCAAACAGCTAGTACAAAGAATAATCAGAGTTCAAAATCTAGGCTATTTAAAACCACAGACTTCAAGCTGTTAACTGTTACAATATATTTTTACAGGAAAAAAATCCCAAAAGGAAGCCACAGAGCAACACACCATAAGTGCAGTAAAATCAAAACTTTTTACCTAGATGATAACTGTAAAAATTCATGTCGTTCTATTTTGGATTACCAGACCGTACAATTGTAACTGAGTCATGTCACACTATTTAATGCCCCACCTTCTGGGAGGGATAAACAGGCTTGCTCTGCAGCCCTGGCTAGCTGGATCCTTGCTTGTGGTCCAGGCTAGCCTCAAATTTATGGCAGTCCTTTGGCCTCAGCCTCCCAAGTGCTGGGATTACAAGCATTAACCTCTATGCCATACCAGACTTTTTCTTCCCTTCCTTCCTTCCTTCCTTCCTTCCTTCCTTCCTTCCTTCCTTCCTTCCTTTCTTTCTTTCATCTTTCTTTTTTCTTTCTTCTTCTTTTCCTTTTCTCCCCAGTAAGGGGGATTGAACCTAGAGCTTCACTTACACACTCTACCATGGAGCTATGTCCCTAGACCCTCCTCTGCCCTACTTTTGTGTTTGTTTATGGTTGGTCATGACACATGGAATGAAGGATTTGGCAGTAAACAGAGGCAAGTAATGGAAGAATGGTTTCTTCATAAAGCCATGCCTCACACAGCAGTTGAGCGCTGAGCACACAGGACCTTCCAGTCTTACCACCCCAGACTGGGAGCAAAAACTGTAGGTTCCATCTTTCTGGATCTAGCTTCACACTCTGTGTTGACTCATCATTTGCGGAAGTGGCTGCTTGGCTGCTAAACTGCTTTAGTGGCCAGTGAAAACTGTTAAAATAATAATAATAATAATAATAATAACGAAGTTTTTTCCCCATGTTTCCCCGTAGCTACATTTCTTTACTGATGATGAAATGGAGAATTACAACTGTCCTGTAGAATCTTCTCCTTTGTCCAGTTAAAAGAATAAACTTTAAGAAACAAGACAGAAAACTTCTTCAGTGAATCCTCCCATATGAATAGTTCTTCAGATTTATTTATGAAAAAGGAAGCAAGACCACTTTCTAACAGTGGGGTCCACTGTTAGAAAACATGGTAACAGGAGTCAGGGAGGGGTGGAGCACTTGTCTGGCATGTTCCAAGCCCGAGTTCCATCTCCAACACCACAAAAGAAAGAAAATCAGGGGAGAAAAAAGGGAGGGAGGAAAGGAGGGAAGGAAAGGAATGAATAAAGATGCATAGAAAAAGCTGTACAAATAAGAAGTACAAAGTGGAATTTCAGAAGTAAGTAAAAATATCAGAAATCATAATAAATGTAAGTGAATTAAATTTGCCCATTGAGATACAAAAATATAAGATTTTAAATCATTATAAAGGGTTGCAGATATAACTCAGGTGGTGAAATACTTATGTAACATGCATGATCTCTGGGTTAAACCCCCAGCACCACATAAACCATGTGTGATGGTACATGCCTGTCATCCCAGCTCTAAGGAAGTAGAGCAGAAGGAAGGATCCAAAGTTCAAAACCAGGTACACACCAAATTCAAGGACAGCCTAGGATACATGAAACCCTATCTCAAAGGAAAAAAAAATTAGGGACTGGAGAGATGGCTCAGCCATTAAGAACACTGGCTGCTCTCCAGAGGACCCAGATTCAAATCTCAGCACCCACATGGCAACTAACAACAGCCCATAACTCCAGTTCCAGGGGATACAATGCCCTCTTCTGACCCCTATGGACACTGCACAACATGGGTGCATTTACACACATGCATGCAATACATTTGTACACATAAAAAATTAAAAATAATAAATAAAATATATTTTAAAATAGAAATCCAGCAATATACTTTGTTTGAGACTCACAAAACTATAAGGAACTAGAATAATAGGAAGCAAAAGTGTAAGGAAAAAAATTGATCTAGGAAACATGTTCCCAAACGCTAATCTAGCTATTATTAATAACCAAGTGAGGTTAAGACAAAAAACTGGAGAGCCAGAGGTGATAGTTCATACCTGTAGTCCCAGGCAAGAGGAGTGTGAATTCCAGACCAGCCTGGTGTAAATAGTGAGATGTGAGAAAGAGAGAGAGAGACAGAGACAGAGACAGAGACAGAGAGAGAACAGAAAGCATCATTAGGGATAAAGTGAGTCAGTACAGTTTGACAAAAGTTTTAATTCATCAGGGAAATGCAGTAACTCTAAACTTTTTTTCCTCAGTGCTGGGCATCAAATGAAAAGCCTTGCAAGTACTAAGCAATAACACTGAGCTCCAGTCCCAGCCCTGCTCTGAACTCTATATTTAACATTATATAGTCAAAGTATATCATCTAAAAATTAATACAACTTTACTTATGTTTCAGATTGTAAAATGCATGAGTCTAAGGTTAACTCATTAAGAAAGGCTGGGAGTAGTACCTTATGCCCAACACTGGGAGACAGAGACGGGAGGAGCATGAGTTTGAGGTCAAACTGGGCTACAGAGTGAATTCTGGGTCAGCCTGGGCTACATAGCAAGACATTATCTCAACAAAACAAAACAAACCCAAAAATACACCAGAAACAACAATAACAACAAGGAAAAGACTTTAAGAAAAGAAAGAGAAAGAAACCAACATGTATGTTGAAAGGTTACTATTCACAAGACTGCTTACTGCTGCAGAAACAAGGGCATGGAGCTGTACTTTCTGCTTTCCCGAATGTCCATATAAAAATAGACTTATAGCCAGGTGTGGTGGCACACACCTTTAAGCTCAGCACTCTGGAGATAGAGGCAAACAGATCTCTGTGAGATTGAGGTCAGCTGGGGCTACAGGGAGACCCTGTCTCAAAAAACAAACACAAAGTGTATTATGTGACAAAGGTTAAGAAAAGTGTGTTGGTTTTCGTCAGTTGTCAACTTGACACACCTGGGTGGAGGGACCCTCAGTTGAGGAATTTCCACTATTGGCTTGGCCTGTTGACATGTCTGCGGGGAATTTCTTAACTGTTGAGTGATGTGGGAGGGGCCAGCCTATCGTGGGTGGTGCCACCCCTGGGCGGGTGGTCCTGTGTGGTATAAGAAAGCAGGCTGAGCTCAAGCCAGGAGAGCAAGCATTCTTCTGTGGTCTGTGCTCCAGGTTCCCTGCCTAAGTTCCTACTTTGACTTCCCTCAGTGATAAATTGTGACCTGGGAGATGTAATATAAAACAAACTCTTTCCTCCTCAAGTTGGTTTTGGTCAGTGTTTTTTTTTTTTTTTTTAAATCACAGCAATAGAAAGTAACTAAAACAGAACCAATAAGGAAATGTATAAGATAGAGTTATGTTCCAAATCAGGAAAAAGGTAGGCAAAGGAAGCTCATTTAGGGTTAGTCATTTGAAATGGTCTTGGAAAGGATGAGAGAATTGACCAGGCAGACATGGTGGAAGGAAGAGGATCAAGTAAAACAACAAGCCAGACAGAGGAAGCATCACACGCCGACAGCTGGCAGTATGAAGGCGGGACCTAGACAGGCGTCTAATTGTATGGAGAAAGACAAACTGTGCTAATGGTTTCATATCCACAAAGCCCTAGTGCCCGTGACACTAACCTGTTCCTGGAAGAGCTAGATGAGGTTCCTCCTCCTTACAGAACGTCATCTCTAGAAAACGAATACTAACCACATGGGAGACAGGAAAGGTGAAAAAAACAACAGTTCATTCTCCCCCGAGCAAATCTTGCATCTCAGGCACATTAGGTTCCTATGTCCTTCACTCTGATGCATCCCAAACAATCATGTGACTAATACCTTTCGGCTGTCATCAGGAGGTCTACACGACACTAGAAGCAGTGCTCGGCCTCACTCTGCTAGCAAGCTGCTCTCCCCAACTCTGAGAATTACAATCTCTGATTCTGGGCATGTGATAAACAGAAAGAAAGGAGAAAGATAAACATAGCGTGGAAGTGAGTCTCTGCGTTGGATTTCAGTTGGCAAAGGAAGCAGAAGATCCAGTTTGACAAAAGAAATCACGAGTGGTTACACAATGGGGTTCTGAGTTAGAACATCCTTTGTATATTGTTGATTTCTACCATGACAGGTAATTCACTCAGTTATGAACAGAGCACTATAGACAGTAGCCAAAAAGTCTTAGGGGACCATGAACACTTTAGAAAGGAATGCTTTTTTTTTTTTTCCTATCACACAAAATTGCATGTCTTACATTTGGATTTCATTTATGCTGATTTTTTTGAATCCTGAGTAATTGTCCAATTATCTAATATGAAGTGGGGGTTGACATCTATCTAATTTTTTTTTTAACAACAAAAACTGGAAAATGAGGACAGGCTAGAGGAATGGTGCCATCAGAGAGATTGTTCTCTTTTTTGGTTTCTTCAAAATAGCCCCTTTTAACTGGATGTGGTGGCAACATGTTTGTAATCCTAACACAACAGAAGCAAAGATAGGAAGAGTGCTACAAGATCCAGCTCAGGCTGGTTTACATAACAAGTTCCAGGCCAGCCAGAGCTGCATAGTAAGACCCTGCCTGAAAAACAAAAACAAATTTTTAAAAGTCCCTTTCTTCATGGTAAGCTTGGTCTTTACTTGCTGGCTCCCTGCCTCCCCCACCCCCAGCTTTCTCTCTAGCTATGCATTTGGTTCTTTGCCCTATGAAGCTTTGCTCTGTGCTCCCTTGCCTGCACCCCTTCTTTTGTTTATTCTTGACAGCCTTTCTTGCCCAACGCAGAATGGCAGAGATTATGCAACCCAGTGCTTCTCACAGAACTGATGGGAACAATGCAGCAAGGATTCAAGGATCTGCCCAGCTCTAGATACTGGGAATCCTACAGTCCCAACTGTGTGTGAGAACCATCAGGAAAGCACTGTCTGTGCAGAGGTCTGAGTAATGTCAAGGGAGAACAGCAGCTAGAGTGTTCCAAGCCAAGGGGACAGGCCAGCTTCCCAAATGTGGGCCTCGCCTTCCAAGAACAGGAAGGTTAAGGCAGGTGTCTTAGAGGAGACATCATTGAAGTCAATTAGATGTGAGGGAAAACTGGAAATAGGAAATAATATAAATTAGCTTAAGGTAAAAGACATTCTACCCACAATTATCTAGTTGAAGGAGAGGGCAAAGAAAAGGCCAGCAGGAGAGCTGGGTGTCAAAGCCAGAGTAAAAGCAGGAGAGATGATCCTCTTCCTCTGGGGTCAAAGAGAGATAAGTGAATCAGAGAGAGAAGATCAAGTTCATAGAAGACCAGGGTATGGATGGCTGGCACTAACACACAGGCAGATATATCCACACACATTACAGCAGGTGCCTTTTGAATGTGTGCCAGGTGGAGGTAAATGAGCTAAATGCACCTTTTTTTTTCTTCACAGTCGGCAGGAGGGCAGAGGCTGCTTCCACATTCTCAACATCTAACATTTGCTCCCTTGCAGCCAAAATAAAAATCACATACCCACTCAGGTGTGGCGGCACATGCCTATTCCATGCCGATTCCAGCACTAGGGAGGCAGAGGCAGGTGAATTTCTGTGAGTCTGAGGCCAGCCTGGTCTACGAAGCAAGTCTCAGGCCGGCCAAGGCTATGCAGTGAGACTCTGTCTCCAAAAAAAGGTTGTGTGTCAGTGAGATAGTTCAGCAGATCAAGTAACTTGCTGCCACGCCTAGTAACCTGGTTTGTTCCCTGGGAACCACTTTGTGGAAGGAGAGAATCAATTCCCTGAGTTGTCCTCTGACCTTCACAAGTACCCCCCCGCCACACACACACACACACTCATTCACACACACAAATGAAAAATTGCATGTAATTAAAAAACAAATTTAAGCGCATAGGCTAAAGTGCTTGCCTTACATGCATGAAGCCCTGGGTTCATAATACCACATAATACCAGACATAGCAGTACATGCCTGTAATCCCAGTATTCAGAAAGAGCAGAAGTGGTAGGCCTAAAGACAGAGCTTTGCCTTGTTTCAGAGAGCAAAGTTTGTCCCAGTGACTAAAAGTTTCAGGAAAAGATTTCAGATTAGAAAAATAAATCTCCACAATGGGTGTGATGGGACAGGCCTTTAGTCCTCCGGAGGCAGAGGCAGGTGGATCTCTGTGAAATCAAGGATAGCGGGTCTACATAGTGAGTTTCAGTGGGCTGGGAAAAGGAAGGAAGAAAGGAAGGAAGGAAGGAAGGAAGGGAGGGAGGGAGGGAGGGAGGGAGGGAGGAATCGCCATAAAGATCAGGTTTCTGACAAGTGAAACGGAAACTTGTGCTGTAGCATTGGCCACTGCCCTCCTTCAGGGCCTTTTTCTTCCCTTTTTGGGGGGAGGAGAGGAGTTGTCTTTGTTTTGGAGACAGGGTCTCCCTGTAGCCCCAGCTGGCCTGGAACTTGCTATGTAGTTTAGTCTGCTTGAACTCACAGATCTGCCGGCCTCTGTGTCCCCAGTGCTAGGACTAAAGGTGTCTGCCACCATGCCTGGCTCCAGGGCCCTTTTAAACGCTTACGTTCCATGGAGTACTCTCTAGACACCTGAGCACAGCAATGAACAAGTTATTCACAAACATTTTTGTTCTTCCCCTCTCTTCAGCAATAGCCAGTTCAAAAAGAAATGTCATCATTAGCCATCCAAACCATAATGAGACACCACTTTCCACAAGATGGCTATGAAGGAAAAACAGTTACGGAACTGAGGATGTAACTCAGTCGACAGAGTGTTTGCCTTCCATGCACAAGGCTGTAGTTTTGACCCCCAATACAACTTTAACCAGGCATGGGGGTGGACCCCTATAATCTCAGCACTAGAGAGGTAAAGGCTGGAAGATCCGAAGTTCAAGGTCATTTGCAGCTATATAGTGAATTTGAAGCTAGCCTGGGCTGCATGAAACCCTGCTCCTCTACCCACCAAAAAAGACAGATAGGCAGAATCTAGATTTAAAACTATATATAAGACATGAAAGTAGAAGGGGGTTGGTTATTTGGGAAGAAAAAGAGAACCAGTGAGATGGGACAGAGAAAAGATGGTTATTGAGGGAGGTAATATGATCAAAGCACATGACATATATGCGTGAAAATGTCATAATGAAACCCATTTGCTAATAGTGTATTCTTATAATTGCTCTATTTTATTGTTAGTTAATATTGTTAGTCTCTTAGTGTGTCCAATAAATTAATAAGTTAAGCATTATCATAAATGTGGCTATATGGCTACATATGGGAAAAAAAAACATAATTTTGCAAGGTAAGGTGCTATCTACTGGGGATTTGTGGGGGACTACTGGGCATTTAAAATGCAAACATGTAACAACAAGTGTAGTATACGATAAAACAACACCAATTCTCCTGTACTGGTGACTACAAAGATATGAGACCCTTGGATTGCAATAATTCTATTTTTATATATCTGCTTAAAAAGGTTGAATCAAGTATTTTAAAAATTAAATGTAAAGGTCCAGGTTTATTCAATTTTTGTAAGTTTATTTTTATTTTTTTATCACTCACACAAAATATCACTAGCTCCTCTGAACATTTTCAATAATAACTGAACCTAGTCACCTTTGGTAGCTTGTTTCCTTTTATCACATAAACACCAGAGCTTTACACACAGAGTTTTGGATGATGTCATTCACTTGTCAAGGCTGAAGAACAGAGAGAATTCTTGGAACATGGTGTGTTTGTGTTTTGGTGTGATTCTACCTTTTGGATGCGTGGGTGCAGATGTCCAGCCCTATTATGTTCTGGCTCTGCCTGAAGTAGAATGCAGCCTGCTGTAGTGTGCAGCCCATCTTCTTCAGGAATCCCAGGTGGGGGAGCCAACCAAAATGATATGTTTCATTTTAGTCAATTCCCACCTTTACCTTTCTCTCCAGAACTAAAACTAAAATTCTACCTGTTTCTGTGAGTAGCCAAACTTCTCAAGGTATACTTGAAATGAAAATACAACTACTGGAAAGATGCCTTAGTCAGGAAAGTACTCATGGCTTAGGACCTGAATTTGATCCTCTAGAGCCCACATTTAAAAGCTAGGCATGGGGCTGGAGAGATGGCACCGTGGTTAAGAGCACTGGTTATTCTTGCAAAGGACCTGGGTTTGGTTCCCAGCACTCACATGGCAGCTAACATCCATAACTCCAGTTCCAAGGTTTCTGATGCCTTCTTCAGGCTTCCACAAGCACTGCACAAACCAGGATCCTCTGCAAGAACAGCCAATGCTCTTAACCACCGAGCCATCTCACCAGTCCCTAATTACCTTGTTTAAAACAATATTCACCTAAGAGGGAGAGAGCTATGGGTCTTCTTGGAGTGAAGGAGCAGAGAAGTGGGAGGAGGACAGAACCCAGCCTATCCCCAACGCCTGCACAAGTTTCCAGAGTGTGCCCAGCCTAACGCTTTCCAGTGGGTGCCAAGAGGGCCAATAAGAGCCTCCCTCCAGCTTCTTTGACTCGGGCCCACAGATGATTTGACTACCTTGTGACTCTTGCGCTGGCTGCAAGCTCAAGGGCATGAGGACAAGAAGATGAGAGTGAGAGTGGGGGTACAATGAAGTCCCCCAGGAACATCATAGCTCTAGGACTGGATTTCGCTGGCTACTGACACTGAACCAATTCAAAAACCCCACCCACTGTGAGCAGGTGAAACTCAAAAGGTGCCTTCTCCTCCTTGCTTACGGAAGTAGCTCCAGCTTAGGGAGATGGGCTTAATTTCCTAGTGGTCCCCCACTTGGCTCTGCACCTAGCACAGGGTACAGCCTGCACATGTGGCTCTGACCTAATCTGTGGCCTCACGCTGGAGCAGGGCAGACCAGAGTAGAGGTTCCCAAATTCAGTTCCACATACTCCTAAGTTTCGCAAGGTGCCTCTGAGCCCCAGCCCATTTCACACATGAGCCCCCTTCCACTCACAGAATAGTGAAAGTTTGGGTTTTCATTATAGAAAAAGGAATTATATAAATTAAAAACTATTTGTTTTCAACTCCTGATCTAGAGTAGGCACTCATGGTCTCTGAAAGCCATGGTGCGAGAGAGGGACAGGATGGAAGGAATGGCATGGGGCTGTGGTGCTTTTCAAAGGCTTCAGCAGCCCCGAGCTCTTGTTCACTATCTCACTGAATAAACATCTCTCTTGGACCCCTCCACTTTGTAGTCTATTTACAATTTTTCAAGATCTTGGATGGAGATCTCCTGGGTAAATCTAAAGGACTCTGCTTTTTAAAACAAAAACAAAAACAAACAAACTTTCAGATACACAACATTCTTTTGTTGTTGTTGTTATTTGGGGGAGGAGGGGAGGGTCTCCCTGTAGCCACTTTGTAGACCAGGCTGGCCTCAGTCTCATAGCGATTGCCTGCCTCTGCCTCCTGAGTGCTGCAAATAAAGGTGCATGCCACCATGTCCATATTTTAACACCCATGTTTGAAAACAGTGCTAGGTGTATATGCTGCACTGTAATGTACAGTCAGTAAAACAACTATGACTTTCCCTCGTTTTCACGACTAAATTCAGAAGCAAACATCTTCAGAATATGAAATTCAGAATAAAGGTCAGAGGACAATGAATCTCGTGTGTAGTTAATTATACTGGTTCTATAAAAAAAAGTCATCCTTGCCTCATTGTAAAAACTGTGGCAGTTACTTCACTTTGAAATGTCACAGGGTTGCTTGATTTCAAAAAGAAAGTTTAAAGAGCACAAAGATGTTTATGTAATACAGAAAGAAAATATTTCCTAAGAGAATGTAACATTTAATTCTTTGTGGCTTCTCTTTGTCCTGTGGCTAGTTTATAAATAGCACAATACTTTGTGCTATTGCAATTAAAAGATCATGTTTATTTTTCCTTTGCAGAGAAAAGAACCAAATAGTTTAGATACAGCAAAGATATGATTCTCTCCGAACAGTTACTGGATCTGATGAACCACATTAGTAGTTAGTATAAGGCACATAGAATTACATGTCATCTTTTTCCAAAATGCAATCACCCATACTTTTAACTTCAGCCAAGATGCTGTTTTTATCGAACCTTTATACCTCAGACTTCAAAAGTAAAACATTTCTGAAGTATGTGAATGAAAGTCATTCATCTACCTAATTTTTACTTCTACTGTAATTAAAGCAAGGAGTTTAATTGGGAGTGAACGACTCCTAATACTTTGATCAAATAAGCAAGCCATACTGCTAATGGTGATGATAGAAGCGATCTCTGCAACTGTTTGGCAAATGCTAACCTGTGACTGGGCTGTTCACCTAAAAAAAAAAAAAAAAGACATACTGAAGTCAAGCTTCCTTTTGCTTTGAGGTAATTTTGTCTGCCATGCCCTGGAAGAGCCAAGGATTTTTCACTATACAAATGTTTTTCCTAGTACCCTCAGATTTAGACACATGCTGCTTCTGGCTGATATAACAAACATTCTTGGACACTTGCTAAGTACCAGATACTGTATTGGATGTTAGGAAATGAAAGATAAAGAACACAATCTTGGGGGCTGGAGAGACGACTCAGCAGTTAAGAGCACTGGCAGATCTTGCAGAGGACCTGGATTGGGTCCCCACATGGCAGCTAACAACTGTTTGTAACTCCAGTTTTGGGGGATCTGACACCATCTTCTGATCTCCTTGGTATTGTACAACAAGGATGTACTTACATACCTACAGGCAATACACTCATACACATAAAATAAAAATAATAAATGAAACCTTTTTAAAAAGAACACAGTCTTACCAGGCATAGTGGTACACACCTTTAGTCACAACACTTGGGAGGCATAAGCAGGTGGACCTATGTTAGTTCAATGCCAGCCTGGTCTACATAGTGAGTTCCAGGCTAGCTGGGGCTATAGGGAGACTCTATAAGTTCATAAGTTCAAGGTCAGCTGGGACTACATACTGATCTTATGAAGAAGAGAGAGCAAGAAGTGGGGGATGGAGAGGGAAGGAAGAAGGAAAAGAGGAAAGAACAACTGCATGTGGCAGCACACCTCAGTAATTCCAACACTCTGGGAGGAAGCAAGATCAGGAGTTCAAGGTAATTCTCAGCCTGTATAGTGAGTGTAAGACTACATGAGACTCGGGGAGGGAGAGGGAGAGAGTAGGAGAGGGAGGGTGAGGGGAAGGCAGAAGGGAGAGGAGAGGAGGGGGATGAGAGGGGAAGGAGGGAGAGGGAGAAGGAAAGGGAGAGAGACAGAGAGAAAGAACAAGAGCGAGGAGAGGAGAGAGAAGGAAGAGAAGGAGGAAGAGAGTGAATATGAAAATGTTCTTGGTAGTCAAGAAGCTCAGTCAACAGGATTCAATAGGTGTGTTCTGTCTACACTGGTGCTATCCAAGGGACAAACACTGCACAACATGCTGGTCTGAACCAGCCCACAGCACAGGCATTCAGTGTCTTCATTTGGTCAGTTTCAGAGTACTATGATCCTAGACCACCTGATTAATTTCTCTGGGGTCCACTCAAATTCAGATTTTTACAGTTCTAGTTGGGGACTCTCGGCTTGATGTCATTTCAGATTCGGTGTTTATCATCCGTACTGTATACACTGTATGGGTTCTATGACATTCGTGACAGGATGTCTCCATCTCTTCTAGGTGCCTCTTGTATTTTCTTGTTGCTGTCCACTGACTGAAAACCCTACATGTAATGTTTCATTCTTGGGATGGTGGAGCAACGGGTGGGCTTTCAATCCTTCCTCATTTGGTGAAGAATGGTTTTATCATCTGACTTATGATACTTGCCCAGATCCAATTTCTAAAAGAATTTGGGGTTTTTGTTTGGTTTGCTTGTTTAGTTTTTGTTTTTGTCCTTTTGAAATGAATCCAGTAAGACTGAGATATATTCTTCTCTCTTTTTTTTAAAGGGGGGCCTTAACATGGTTTCAACTCTCACCTTTTTTAAGCTGTAGGTCACCACCCCATGTGGGGGTGTCACATAACTGAACACTCTCACCTTTTTTAAGCTGTAGGTCACCACCCCATGTGGGGGTGTCACGTAACTGAACATGGGGGATTGCAAAGATTGGGTAAAAATAAAAGGCTTCTGGATGCACAAGGACAAAAAACTAATTTCAAACACATAAAAAGTTCTGAGGTATTCCTGGTAGTGTTTGCTTATGTGGCATCACATGACTCCACTGAAATTTCAGTTCTGAACACACAACATATGAAATTTTGAATTATTTATTTATTTTATGTTTATGAGTGTTTCCCTGTGTGGATGTAAGTGCACCATATCTGTGCAATGCTGGTGGAGGCTAGAAGAGGGTACTGGATCCCCTAGAGGTTACAGGCAGTTGTTTACTGCCATCTGGGTACTGAGAAGTGAACCTGGGTCCTCTCCAAGAGCAGCCAGTGACCTTAACTGTTGAGGAATCCCTTCAGCCCACAGTACACAAATTTTGCATTGTATATATCTTCACCCAATACTAACAATGCTGCCGGAATCACCTCAGCTCAGGTTCAAGACTATTGTATGTTATAAAATGAATTTTTTTTACTGTACACACAATGTAGAACTCAATGGCTTAAATAAAGAAAACAAAGATTTTTACTATTTTCCTACCATCATTCCACAACATTTAAAGATCAGTGTAGGTAGTATGCCTTTGGTTCATATTGTGTTATGATGTTTGATTTTAAAAATAGCTTTTTATGTTGCTGACTTCACTTTGTTTTTACTTATTTCTTTTTATTTTACCTGTGTGTTATGCCTGCATGTGTTTAAATGCACCCATGTTGTGCAGTGCCTGTGGAGGACAGAAGAGGGCATTGGAGCCTCTGGAACTGGACTTACATATAGTTGTTAGCTGCCCTGTGGGTGCTGGGATTTGAACCCCAGGTATTCTGTAAGAAAAGGCAGTTAAAAAAGGTTCTTAACCGCTGGACTGTGTCTCCAGTCCCCTGACTTCAGTTTCATTTAAAAAAGAAAATCGTTAAGTGAATTTTGCCTTATTATTAGGAGAGAATGTCCAACCATTTTGGAAGTGGCCAAGGGTCACTTACATGATTTTGTATTATGAACTGATGCTAAGTAGCAGGCTCATGCTCAGTTGTGAAATCCACTGAAGATGCTCTATGTTGGCTAATAGCAAATATTCTGTCAAGATTGACTTCTCTGTGTAAAAATAAAGAAGAAGCGCTAGTGAGATGGCGCAGCAGGTAAGGGTGCTTGCTGACCGCCTGAGTTCAATCCCCAGGACCCACATGGTGGAAGGAGAGAACTGACTTCCCAGAAGTTGTCCTCTGACCTCCATACGTGCGCTGTGCTACATTCCTGTCCCTCCCTCAAGCAAAAATTAATGTAAAAACAAAATTATGAAAAACCAAAAACATCAATCTTGTTAGCATGTAAATTTGCTTTCATTTTTCATAAATGATAAATTTATATGTATCTTCAAAGGATTATTATGAAATAAATTTTAATATTTATTATCAATAAATACGTGATTTGTATAACCCTTTTAGATACCTACATTCTCAGGGTCATGTAAAAATGACTTGAGTGATTAAATGTCATGAGTAGGAAAAGTTTAAGAAGCTCTGTGTTAGCTCATGCATTTTTGCATGGCTTCTTGTCAATGAATGAGGCCCATCCAGGTCTTGGTCTCTGGCTGTGAATAAGCCAAGCTCATGGGAGGTGATTCAAGAACCAGTCTCAGAGCTGGAGAAGATGGCTCAGTGAATTAGAGCACCGACTGTTCTTGAAGAAGATCTAGGTTTGAATTCCAGGACCCACATGTCACCTAACAACCATGCATAATTCTAGTTCCAGCTGATCTGACATCCTGTTCTGTCCTCTGCAGGCACTGCACGATGTGGGTGCACTTATATGCATGCAAGACATAACACTCATACACATAAAAAAATTAAATAAATAAATAAAAATTCAAGAACCAATTGTTTTTCTCTAGTTCTTCCACTGACCACTTCAAAATCTGTAGTAACACCCTTCAGAATCATTCTCTCCTGGTTGTAAAAGTTTTATTGTTTTGTTCTATTTGAAGAGGTGTCAAGAAGACCCCAAATAAAATGACATGAAGTGTGGATCTGTAAACTGACTGCCACTTCAGAGGAGGCCTAAGGGTTTTTTCAGTCCTCAGCACTCTCCAGCCTCTTGGTCCCCATGCCTATCTACAGCATATGTATAATAATCAGATGTATAACAAGTGAAAACAGAAGGTTAGAATCTGGAAACCAGGGTTCCATTTACAGTTTCATTAACAGATCCATCCTGCTCTGTGATTCTAGTTCACCTCCTGGTTAATGACGTCAATCTGTCCATCTGCATATGCTAAATTAAATAGGTAAAAGCTGAAAGTAATTTAAATTCCAAAAAATGAAATACATAATGAAAAGGCACACAGAAAGAAACAATATAGTTAGACTAGTACATTTACCTAGAAAACAAGCTGCACATTTGGTGAAATTGGGTTCTTTCAGGAAGTCCCCGTCCCCCACCACCCCCTGCTTTGAAGGAAATGATGCAATCAATTGTTGCTTGATCTGGAAGATCCGGTTTCCAGAATCAGAATTTACTCACCAGGGTGCAACGCAGGTTATTATCCAAACTGCTGGGCAGCTGCTTTCAAAGATGAATGTCCAGAGCTGCTCTTGTAGAACCAAGTTGTTACATGCCATAGAGAGCATGTAGCTTGGAGAACTGAGGAGATGACCTGGAGACACCAAGGGCCTGAGCTGAGCTTATTCCAGGCATTTTCTTGTGAGTCTTGTTCTTGCAAATGTTCAGAGACAGCAGCTCCTGTCTAGCACCTCAGGCCCATAAGTCCCCTTGGCCAGGTCCACTCACCCTGCCAATAATGCACAACACAGCCTGGCTTCTACAGAGCCTCCCACCTAATTTGCTCTTCCCTCACAGAGAAGCAAAGGTACTTGTCAGGAGTGTGGAGAGGAATAGACGGCTTACGAACTCACGATTTGTTACTGAGTAAACAACTTTTAGCAGTTGACAAAATGTCTCCCCATTCATGATCGGCCAGCTCAGGACTACTTCAGAGGGTGGCAAACTCTTCAGTTTAAACAGGAGCCTGGTTTTGTGTTAAGAGCAAAGAATAGTTTTTTATATTTTAAAGGGTTATAAAAACTAATAATAATAAACAGGGACTGAGGGTGTGCCTTCCATAGTACTTCTGAAGTCTTGGGTTAGATTCCCAGCACCACAATGAATGAATAAATGAATTAACAACAATAATGTCACAGAAACTCCATGTAGCCTGCGAAACTACTGTGTGTATTATCTAGCCCATTACAGCCATAGCTGCCCTGAGGACTTTCACACTCACATCTCATCTGCCAGGGCCTCATGAGCTGTTGAAGGTGAGTCCAGCAACAATCACGCTCCTGGCCTCTCACCTTTCCCTTGCTAAATGGTTGTGTGACTTCTATGATGGCTTACTTGCTCTCAAGAAAGTATCAAGCTTGGATCAACCCTTAGTGGGGGTGTCTCCTCAGAGAGGAGAGGAAATTTAGTCCACTGTTTGCAACATGGTATGGACCCCATGCAAGGCACAAGTCACAGGAACTTTACATCCACAGGTAGACTCCTGCAATCCAAATTCAAAGAGTCTGTTGTTAATATAGCCAGAACACAAGCCTGTTTCATTTGAACAATAAATGTAAGCAAGGACTCAAGCAACTTCCTGCTTCTTTTTGGTTTGGTTGGTTTTTGATTTTTGGTTCTTGAGACAGGGACTCCCTGCAGCCCTAGTTACCCTGGCACTCACTATGTAGACCAGGCTGGCCTCAACCTCACAGAGATCCACCTGCTTCTGCCTCCTGAGTGGTGGGATTAAAAGCATGCACCACCACGCTCAGCTAACTTCCTGCTTCTTAAGGTGAGGTTTCCCAAGCTTTGGGCTGACATCTCCTCTGCCAGTCTCCTCTCTTCAGTCTTCATGCAGTTGGCCAGCTTTCCACTGGTTAATAAACACATTCTAGCACATTACTACCTGGATTACCTGTTGGGCACCGGGCCTGAGGTTACACTCATGCGCAGTCTTCAGTGACTTCCTCAGTGATTCACCTCAGTTTACTCCTAGTTGGCTTACCCTAATCCTGGTTTAGTTAAGTCCTCGTTGATGTAGCTCTCAGAAAGCAACCTTATTTCCTATTTCCAGGCTTTTTGGGAGATACTTTCCTGTTACCCCATCTGTTGCCAACAAGGTATTTTTGATCTCTTTTGAAAAAAAAATCCTTAGTACAACTGTTTTTATTCTATTTTTAAATTTGGCTACTTGAACTCAAGCAGTTAAGTTGTTTTCCCTGATTTCATACGGTATAAATTATGAAACTCAGCTAATGACCACAAATACCTGTGAAGACCTTTAGTCTAACTCATCTGGTTTTTTATGCTATATTAGATAGTCTTGTGCAATAAACTCAACATGTCTTTAAGATCTCTGATTTGTTTCCAAAAGAGGTGGATAAAAGTATTCTAGTGTTACACAAAGAGATAACCAGTCTGATGCCTCTGACATCGCAGATCAGAAACATCCTTCTCCACTGTCTTTGTTTTTCTCCTCTTCTCCACCCCCCGCCCACCCGCTTCTCCCCACATATACACAGAACCTCTTCAACATGTTAGGCATAGTTTGGGGGCAGTGGAAATACAACAGGGAAAATAGGCTATAATAAAAAGCTTTCCTAGCCTTTAATCCCAACACCTGGAAGGCAGAGGCAGGTCAATCTCTATGAGATGGAGGCCAGCCTAATTTACATAGTGAATTCCAGGCTAGCTGGGGCTACAAGGAGACCCTGTCTCAAAAAACAAAACAAAAAAACCTTACTGGGGCTTATATTTGGGAGACACAAATTATTAAGATAAAAATATATGCTGGAGATGTAGCTCAGATGGAAGAGAGTTTATTTAGCATCCATGAGGCCCTTTATAAAGTAGGCATGGTGGTACATGCCTATAATCCCAGCATGTAGAGGCAGAAGTTGACACTGTTAGAAAGAGAGAAAGAAAGAAGGAAAGAAAAAAAAAAGAAAGGAAATTAAACACCAGCTAATAGTAAGTGCTATGCACAGTCAAGTTGAATCATGTGTCAAAAAGTAATCAGATGAGGTTTTAAGTGTTGGCCTCTCAGAAGGGTAGCCTTCTTTTAAATGAGACTTGAATAAAAGGAGGCAGAATCTCAAAAAGATGAGGGTCAGCAATATAACAGGGTCAGCAATGATCAGGACAAAACCCAAAGGCAGGAAAGGACTTGGGGAGGGAAGGGAGGAGAGAGGAAGCCAAGGAAGAGAGCAGCGATCAGGAGTCTTCCATTCAGAGCACAGGCTGTGAAATAGGTGGTAAGCATCATCAATGATTTCCTCATTTACAGACCATGGGAATTATAATTGCTTTATGCTGCTTGTTTTATATTTGCTCTGTTCTAAAAATGTGTGATAAGGAAGGAGGGTGTGTCACATGGGTGGTTCAACCCTCATGGCATTGTCCTGGCCAAGTTCATTGTGTATCTTTTGCAGATTTATGAGGTTATGACTCAAACCAGCTGAGTGGTGTTTGAAGAGAGCAAAGGGCATCTTGAAAGGACAAAGATGTTTGAAATGCATCATCATGTGCCTCAGTACCTCAGAGGTCACAGGATTGGAAAGGTAAGGGTAAGAAGGTAGGACCAGGGGAGTAACTGCCTGAATTCAACTTAACAAACTTTCCCTTTTGAAAGGGTGGAAATGTCAGGATTCTGAACTCAATGTGTTCCTTTCACTTTGGTGATGTGACTGTATTAATGGAAAGATAAACTGGGCCAAAAAGTCTTTGTTGGAGCCAAGCATGGTGGCTTAGCACAAGGATAGCAGAGGCAAGAGCACTGCCGTGAGTTCAAGGCCAGGGCTGTAAGATTTTGCCAAAAGGAAGGAAGGAAAGAAAGGGAGGGAAAGAGGAAGATGAGGGAGAAAGGAAAGGGAAGAAGGAAAAAAGAAAAGAAAGAGAACAGGAAGGAAAGAGAAAGGAAAGGGGCCTGGGAGATAGCTTACTATGTCTTCCAGTGTAAACACGAGGACCCACGTTCACTTGATAGCACCCCCTAAAAAAGCCAGGCTTGGTGGTATATATGCACTTGTAATCCCAGCCCTGGAATGGCGGAGATAAGCAGATTTCTAGGACTCAAAGGCCAGCCAGACTGGCCAAATCAGTGAGCTCCCGGTCAAAGTAAGAGTCCTGCCTCAAAAAACAAGGTGGATGGCTCCTGAGGAACAACATTCAAAGTTAACCTCTGGCTTCCCACACATGTACACACATGTTCACATGCACCCATACATGTACAAGCACACACATACATTTTTTTAATGTGCTGACTTGAGGTCAAGGGTTTATAATTTCATTCCTCTCAACTCATTTAGGAGAGAACTGGCTCTGAAGAAATGATTGGCATTTATTAAATTTATAATGAGCTGATTAATAAGTATAACATATCATTTATTCATTATTCTTTTTGGATTTTCTTTTTTTTTTTTTTTTTTGGTCTTTTTGAGACAGGGTCTCCCCAGCTGGCCTGGAACCCACTATGTAGACCAGGCTGGCCTTGAACTCACAGAGATTTACCTACCTCTGCCTCCCAAATGCTGGGACTAAAGGCATGTGCCACCACGCCCAGTCTTTTCTGTTGGTCAGCACAGGCTGTTCCTGGTAGGATCCGTGGGAGTGGGGAGGAACTGGTGATTGAACACAGAACTTAGTGCATTGCATGCTAGGTAAGCACTCTACCACTGAACTACACCTCAACTCTTAATTTTATGGTTTTATTTCTAGACAGAATCTTACTGACACTGGCTTCAAACTCACAATCCTCTTACATCAGCCTCCAGAAGAGCCAGGACTAAAAGCATGTACCACTTTACCTGGCTAGAAAAACCTATTCAAGAAACCAAATTAAGGGTTAGAGAGATGGCCCAGTGGCTGTTCTTCCAGAGGACCCAGGGTTGGTTCCCAGTACCCATATCACAGTTAATAACATCTGTAACTCCAGTTCCAGGGGATCCAACATCTTCTCCTGGCCTCTGCAGGACACACTAAATGCACTTACATACATTCAGGCAAACACACATAAAATAAAAATAATTAGTAAAATATTTTTAAAAGAAAAAGAAGCCAATTTAAGCCTAGTAAACAGGCTTGTGACTGTATTCCCAGTACTTGAGAGACTAATGTAGGGGAAAAACTAGTTGAAGACCCACCTAGGCTACATAGCCAGGCCCATCTAAAAAAAGGTGGGGGAATGGGGGAGGAAAGAAGGAGAAAGGGAAGAGAGAGACCAAATCAAAATCAGAGAGCTAAAGTTTATGGAGTCTGAACAAATGAAGTTAGGTGTTTTGAAGGGCTATTTTCATTAAGTAATGGAAGGCTATCCACTTTTGGTCACCACAGGAATTGTTGCCAGACACTTCCTGGGGAGATAGAAAGAAAGGTCTACTTACCTCAGATAGAGAGGACGTTCCTCTAAGTCAGTGAGTTGGGGATTATTTATAGGAGTATGTATGATTCAAAGGCTCTACCACCAGGAAGCTGTTTGGGCAACTTATGGGCAGCACCTCTGAAGAGCACCTGAGGGGTGAAGTAAGGGCAACTACACTAACTACACTACAATCAACCTTCCTCCTATAGATAACCTCTGGAGAGAAGGACTCTTGTGAGGATCTCGTGAGGGCTCATGAGCCTTGTAAGCCCCATGGGTCCATAAGCCTCAAGAGCCTCCCCAACCTCTCCATGTGGAAATGGTAATCAGTCTGAGTTCATGACCGTCTCATACCAAGGATCACAGCTACTCTGACTCAAGACGGGAACAGTCCTATCAACCCAGAGGAAAGAACTATACAACAGGCATATAAGGTCCCAACTGGGCAAGTGACTTCCTATTTAGCTGGACAGAGAATGTCAGTGCTGGAGAGACACCAGTAAAGTCTGATTCTCAACCTCTCCTTTTTAAAGCCTGCACTAGTCTTTCCCAAGTGATAGTCTAGGAGCCATTCACAGTTGATTTGCTTAGAGTATTTTTTTAATGCAGTTTTCTGAGCCAGGCATGGTGGTTCATACCTGTAATCCCAGCAGTGGAGAGGCTGAGGGCAGTAGGATTGCCAAGAGTTTGAGGCAAGATTGGGCTGCATAGTGAATTCTAGGCCAGCCTAGGTCTCAGTGTGAGACCCCGTCTCAAAAACAAACAGCAACAACTACATATACATTTGTTTTTTTCTGGCCCCATCCAACTTCTGAACCAGAATCTCTGACTTGGACTGGGATTATAAATGTCCACCAGGTTTTTTGGAGGACTGCAATGCTCATTGGTGTTCTGAATGGCTAGCTGCTAAGTTGTATAGCCTTGAAACTTCTCTGAGCCTTAGTATGCCTGAAAAACATGTTGTTTTTGTTTTTGTATTTTTACAGTGGACTCCATCTTCTAGGATTATTGCAGGAATCAAAAGCTGTATAAAACCATTAGTACAGTGTCTAACACTGCAGTGCTTGATTGCTGTTATCCCTGTTACCACCACAGCCATCGTTTTTATTGTCATTATTTACACCCAGACACAAAGCATAGGCTTGATTTTACTCCATTCCAGTCCAGGGCAATTTCTACTAAACACAGCCCCGCTCCCAGCTGGCAGGACTCAACTATTTTTAGCTGAGTCCAGAGCTCAGGTCAATACATGGAGATGTGTTCCTGAGATTTAGCTTTAGTTAAACACACACATACACACACACACACACACACACACACAAACACATACACAGAGTCATTTATATTGTTTTGTTCCTCCAATCATGTCTCCATTTTAGATATTTTTGTAAATATAGCCAAGGAAAAAGGTCACATAAGAAAACATAGCAAAAAAGAAAACTAAAATAGCTTATAATATTGTTTTATTGAGGTATTGTATACGTAGCAAAGTATATTATTTATAATTAAATGTTTGTTTAATTACTGCCTAGCTCAATATAAAAAACACCCCAGCATTATACAAGGTTCCACTTGCCTCTTCCCAGGCAACATGCCCCAGAGGTAAACCCTATTCTGACTTTTAACACTTCCAATTCATTTTACCTGCTTTATGTTTTTAAGTTTGGTTTGGTTTGGGTTTTTTTTTTGTTGTTGTTGTTGATGGGTTTTTGGAATTTTTATCGGGGATGGTTGTTTTTGGTTTGTTTTGATGCTTTGAGACCAAGTCTCTAGTAGGCCAATCTGGCCACAAACTCACCTTTTAGCCAAGGATGACCTTGAACCCTGTTCCTCCTACCTTTACCGCTCAAGTGCTGGGATTATAGATTTGTTCCACCACACATGGCTTAACTTTACCTAGTTTTAAATTCAGATAAGTGAAATCATGCAACTTACAAGTTTTATATCTTCTTCTTTTATGGAGAATTCATTATGATGTTTGTGACATTCATCCATGTTGTTACATGTAGTAGTAGGTAGGTGTTTTGTTTTACTGTATAAAAGTCTACCATATGAACATGCTATAGTTTATTATCAGTTCTTTTGCTATATGATACTTGGCTTATTTCCAATTTTTAGTTATTAGAAATGAAACTCCCATGAACATTTTTGAGCATGTGTTTTAGATGGGGTCATAGGTGCACTCATTTCTCTTGAATATTTACCTAGGGTTGGAATTGCTAAGCCACAGGAGAGATTTAGATCTGGCTTTCAAAGTTATACCAGATTTACAAAGTATCTATAACACGTTATACCCCCAACATCAATGTGCAGAGTTATAGTAGCTCTCTATCTTCAACAATTGGTAGTATTAGTCTTTTTAGTATTAGCCATCCGTGATTAGTACATTGGTTTTCAATTACCTTCCTTAATGATATCTTAGGTACCTTTTCAGCTACTTACTAAATATATGTGTATGAGTATTTTGCCTGCATTTATGTAAGTGCACCATGTATGTGTAATGCCTGCAGAGACCAAAAGAGGGTCAGATACCCTGGTATTGTAGTTACAGGTGGTTGTTAGAACTGAACTCTAATCCTCTGCAAAGCCAGCCAGTGCTCTTAACTGCTGAACCATCTTTCCACCTGCCTCTGCCTCCCGAGTGCCCTTATTTATTTAATTAACTCCTCATCCTTAGGCCCAGCTGTTAAGGAGCAGAGCAGGGATTGGGATGGTCAGGTGATTCCAGAGTCTGTGCCCTGAACTTCTGCACCAAATGCCTAGTTCACTTTATATAGAATTCATGGTAAAATAAGTTGTGGTAGGTACTAAGTACCATGGGTACATGAAGAATAAAACTGTGGACTTGGCAGGGGTAGGGAACAGAGGGCAGGATGAGACCAGGGAGGAGAGGATGCAGAAGAGGGCAGACACACCTTGGATTGGGCAAGGCCCTGTACACCCAGCTAGGTGTTTAGCTTTTATCCTGAGGATGAAGTGCAGTGGCTGAAGGATGTGAGCTAGTAAATGGTGCAATCATGCTATTCTGGTGAAGTATGCGTTAGAGGATGGGGGAAGAAAAGCAGGCTGGAACAGTGGCAATGCTGATGAAGATGAATTGATCACCCTGTCCCTTCTCTTACCACCATAGAGACCTGATGAGGGAAAGGACCTGGTCTCTGACTGTATCCTCAGCATATACAAGGTACCCAGTAATCACATATTGAATGAATGCACACATAAATCATTTCTTGTGTCACATAGCATCTGGTTTCCATTCTCCTGCCTCACATTCTAGTTCCTTCTGGACTGCCCTTCTTAATTGCTCACATCCTACTTCCTGTGCTCTCAGTATTCCAGCATCCCCACTCTTGCACAAACTTCACCAGCAGCACTCCGAACATGAAGAGCCCTCCTGTCGCCTCTCCCAAGTCAGTATGAAACATACTTTGTTTCATTTGCTTTTGCTTTGTTTTGAAGTCTACATCAGTGAAAAGTTAAGGGATAAAGTGAATGGGTCTCTATAAGGATTCTCAGGAGCATTGTTTCAAATTATAGCATTGATATTTTGAAAAAAAAAAAGTTTCTGAAGTGATTCTTTGCTTTTTGAGACAGGGTCTCACTTTACAGTCCAGTCAAGCTTTGAATTCACTTTGTACCCTTGGCTTCCCTTGAACTCAAGATCTTCTAGTTTGGACATTCAAAGTACTGGGATGACAGACGTGGCTCCCCAAGGTAATTCCATAACAAATGCACTGGCCACTTTAACCAGAAGTCACTAGTTTAAGTCTCAAAGCTTCATAACCCAGTTCAAATCCTTTTCCAGCACCCCTGCTGTGAATCACTGTCCTCTCCCTCTTTGGAATTCCAAAAAGCTTAGGATCTGATCCATAAGGAAAAGGACAGATGACTATTGCTTATACATGAATGTTGGTCTGATCGGGGTGCTATGAGCACCCCCTATCTTTCCTCTGGAGATGGCTGGGAATCACCTTCCCTGGCTTCACTTTCTAGATGATTCTACTCCACTGCCTGAATGACACTTAACACCTCAGCAGACTACGTCTACTGCCTCAGGTCCTCTGATCCTTCTACCCTCTTCTAGCTACAACAGAGTCCCAGAGCTGCTCCCTAACTAGCCAAAGGCAATTAGAGATAAGACAAAGCCTTTGAGCCTTCCTTCCTATGTCTATCAAAGAAAAACTACTTACTGTAAAATTCTCAGCAGTGGCCCTGAAGATGTGGCTCAGTTAATAGAGTGCTTGCCTATCACTCCATAAAACTGTAATCCTAGTACTCCAGAGATAGAGGTAGAAGGACAGAAGTTTAAGGTTATCCTTGACTACATAGCATGTTTGAGGACAGCTTGGGCCATAGGAGATCTTGCTAAGAAAACAAAACAAAACAAGACAACAACAAAAACCCAGTACATGGCATGTCCAGCCACAGGCCTTTCTGACAAAGGAACAATGTCTATGCTGTGGGCACTAGGACACTGGCCCTCCCAGCCAGCTCGACTGCTTCTTAGGACCAATGCTATGAGGACATCCTAATGGTACTAGAGTTTGAGACTGCTCAATCACAGTTTCTAGGTGGTTTATGCAAGCTTGAAAGAACAGGGGCCAGAACTACTTTTGAGGAACTGGGATGTTATTCTTTGAGGGACACAACGGAGAGTTCTGTGGCACTGATGTTCTGGTTGTCCTGGAAAATAAAGTAAGAATATAGGTAGGCAGGAGATGCCAGGTTCTAATATTCAGTCTGGGAAAGTGAAAGAGACAGAAACAGAAACAGCAAGATTCTGCCAATGTGAGCCCCAGTTTTGCTATGACATCAGTGAGATTTAACCTTTCTAGATTTCAACTTCCTTAACTGCAAAATGCAAAGTGAATGAGATTAAAGGTCATTCTCTTTCTTCCTTTCTCTTTCTTTCCTTCCTTCTTTCTTTTCCCAGCAAAGTCAGGTCACTCCATTTTCCATTCCGTATCCTTTGGCTCTGAAGCCAACTCCTTTCCTGGCAACCAAATCCCTAGATACCACAGCTCTGCTGAGCCTACCCTGCATATGGACTCCAAGTTAACAGAGCTTTCCTGATTCTCTGGTCTACGAGGCCAAGCTTTGTCTCCCTCACAGGACTGTCTGAGAGTTGGAACAGAATTGTCTTCCTTCTCAGGGCAGTAGAAAACCCAAGCAGGTGTTTTCTGGCATGCCAAATTAGAATCCTCATGGGACTTTCCCCCATTGGATGACTAGTCATTGAAGTCCACACTGCTATGAACACTTCCCTACAGTTGCCTTAAGGATTGATTGGTTTTGTAGACTGATTTGGGAATTTACCACCACTTGTATACCATGGGCTCTGTGGGAAAATATATTCTGTGTTCCAAACAATTGACCTTTTGGAGTCGAGCCAGTTCCTAAGCTGGGGACAGTGTGTACACTATTATGTTACATTTGTGGGCTTCATTTGTTTATCTTAGAATCAAAGACTTGTCAGAGGTGGAAGATACTTTAAATATCACTTAAGTAATGGACACCTTTTGTAGTTAGTAACACCAAGACTTAGATTTGGCTAAGATTGTTCAGCTACTGTGGTCTTCCAATGTGTTTCCCACTTTCCAAATCATTCTGCAGTCTTTTCCCCACATGATCTATATAACATGCCTTTTTTACTGCCGAATCCAACACACCATATCACAACACTTAATTGGTCTGTGTCTACATTTTGTTTTAGAAGTTTACTCATTGTAAAATTTCCTTAAATAACAAGTACCATACGGTATTTCAATAAGAAGTTAATCATGGGCAGGTGAGATATCTCAGCAGGTAAAGTCACTCCCTGTGTGGAAGGAATCCATGTAAAGGTGGAAGGAGAGAACCAGTTCCACAATAGTATCCTCTAACCTACACATGCTTGCCATGGTAATCACATCTACCCCCAGCAATAATAAATTTTATCACAAAATTTAAAAAGAACTTATGTGTAACAGAATGAACTTAGTCAAAAAAAAAATCAAGATTCAAACAAGAATTTCCTAAATGTTATATTTAATCAGTAGTTTCTACCTAAAAGTGTCTACTGGTGATGGTGAATATTGTCACAGCTCACAGACATTTCTGGTTTTAGTTCCAGGATATAAAACATTAATTTTAATGTATCCTTTGTGGAGATCTCTTGATTTCATAACATGAAAGTTAAGAAAATTCATCTAGGGTTGGAGATGCAATTCAGTAGCAAAGCACTTGTTTAGAATGTGAGTCCCTGTGTTCAATCTCCCAGTTTTTTATTTTTATTTATGTTTTTTGTTTGTTTGTTTTACCAAAACCAAATGAAACAAAGACTTAAGAAACCATTCAGAAGTAAACGTCCGACTGAAAAGGTGAAACAAACATAATTTGGTTGTAAGAGAACAAATTTGATTACAGACAGAACATTTAAAATGTTTCATCTGATGGAAACTTTCAATTTGTATACATTTCCTTACTTATAAACAGTTGTTAGTGAATACTTGATATCCTAAGCCTGATGGGAGAGCTCTGAAAGAAAAACTCTTTTACATATGTAGATGAATTACTTTATTATAAGAAAATAGGGCTTGACCTAAATACACAACTGGTGCTGTAATCTCATTAGAAGATAAAAGGAAGGGCTCCAGACCATTTGTGATGACTATTCATCTAATTTTAATTACCCTATAGTTAACAGCTTCATATAGTTAATTTCTTCAGTCACTAGGGATTTGTTCCCAGTTTATCTTGAAGAATAAACTAGAATTAGATAAAATACTCCACTGAAAATCTGTCTCTCTGTTTCTCTGTCTCTCTCTCTCTGCTCTGTCTGTCTCTGTGCTGTGTGTGTGTGTGTGCATGTGTGTGTGTGTGTGTGTGTGTGTGTGTGTGTTGGGGACCAGAGCTTCAATGGGGGCGGGGTTAGGGAGCCAAAGAGGGTAGTGTGAGTGTGTGTGTCTGTGTGTGTATAATTAAAGTACATGTGTATGTATAAAATGAGAAGTGGCTAAAATGACCATGGATATGGCTTACCGGGAAACAGATAACTTTGACAATGACTGCTCTCTTAAATGTTCACTGAAATGAAATAAAAACTAAATTTAAGGAAAATTCTTGCCCCTTGGTCACCTGTGTGGGATCTGAGAAGGATAACCGCCTACTGATATAAGCAGATTCCGGTCAGATTTTTCAGTTTTCTTGAATTGACTGGCTATAGAAGCTTACACCATTTGTTTTTTTGTTTTATCATGTCTTCCAAGTATACCTAATAAAAATTAAACTCAGGTATTCAAGTCTTACTTAAAATTTGACTGAGAAAGGAACAGTATTGGTGGAAGGACACCCAGAATATTGCTTTATCCACTTAAAAAACAACTTGAACCAGGAGTAGTGGAACACACCTGTAATCTCTGCACTCAGAAGACAGTGACAGGAAGATCAGAATTTCAAGGCCGATCTCAGCTAAATGAGATCTTGTCTAAATAAATATAATAATTGAAAGCTGGACATGGTGGCACATGTCTTTAATCCCAGCACTTGGGAGGCAGAGTCAGGTGAATCTCTGTGAGTTCAAAGCCAGCCTCTTGTACAATAGCAAGTTCCAGGTCAGCTGGGGATACAGGAAGGCCCTGACTCAAAAAGACCAAAAAATAATAAATAAATAAATAATGTGATTAAGTCTGGGCAGCAAGTTCTGTACATCACAACTTTCACATTTTGCCACGTATATTTACTCTCTTTCATAGTGTATTGGGTATTGGTCAATATTGATAGGCATATAGAAAAGCATTCATACAAGTCTCTCTGACAAAATCTATTTAAGGAGCTGGGCATGGTAGTATACACCTTTAATTCCAACCCTCAGGAGGCAAAGGTAAAAGAATCTGTGAGTTTGAGGGTATTCTTGTCTACATAGAGAGTTCCAGACTAGCCGGGCAACATAGTGAGACTCTGTCAAGAAAAAGAAAAGAAAGAAAGTATAAAAAAAATCAACTTAAGGGAAGAAGGGTTTATTTTGGTTCACAGTTTAAGAGGATGCACTCCATTGTGTCTGGGAAGGTCTGGAGTTTGGAGTGGGAGGCAGCTGGTCGCACTGAATTTGCAGTCAGAGAGCAGAGAGAAATGATTGGTATTCAGCTGGCTTCTCCCTTTTTTCCCTTTTTACTAAGTCTGAGACCCCATCCCAAGGGATGGTGGTGCCACAGTCAGGCCAGTACTTCTTCAGATAAACCTTCCTGGAAACACCGTCTCAGATACACTCACCCTATGGTGATTCTAAATCCAGTTGATAATGAAAAGTAACCCTTACAGTCTCCCTGTGAAATCTTCTCTATACTTAATATATGGAGTCATGAGGATCCCGCTGTTCACTGTATTCAAATGTCTTCTTTGAGAACAAGCCACAGGAACATTGCTCTGGTCACAATACAATGAAGGTTTAGTTTCTCTGAGCACTGGTCTGCTTTCATTTATGGTGTAATACCATGGTGTCCCAGGTATTACCTATTAGTAAGCAAAACTACTATCACAGTTTTATTAAGACCCTAAACTATGATGCCCCAAACCCAGTACTATCAGGAGTGTTCATTCATGAACATTTCTGGAATTACTCAAAGATATTAATATGAGTGACATGGACATCTCCCTAAAAAAACTATATCCTGGTAAATGTTCAACAACCATGATTTTTAAATCAGACAGGAAAGTGGTTATGTATGAGTGATGAGATTATAGGTGATTTTCACATTTTTACATTTTTACACATTTCCTTCAATAAGCACACAGGGAAGTACCTACTTTTGTGGCAAATCTGGGTCTGAAATGATGGGAGATTAATTTTAGTTTTTATCTTCTATGATGTGAAAATTTGTATGATTTTCTTCAAATAGAATGTTTTAAATTATGGTGAATTGCCCCAGAAGCTGTTGAGATGTTAAGGAACAGAGTCCATGCAATACTTTTACTTCAAAATCTGAAGAATTGTGAAATCTTACATAATTCTTTTGGAGGAATTCCACAGAAAAGTGGCCACTAATAGTAAAAACTCTCTTATTTTAAAAAATGTCCCATTCTCTTTGTGTATGTGTATGACTGTTTAGCCCACATGTATGTGTATTTGTAATGCCCACAGAGGCCAGAAGAGGATGTCAGATGCCCTGGAACTGGAATTACAGATGATTGTTAGACACCATGTGAGTGCTGGGAATGAAACCCAGGTCCTCTTAATCAAAGACTTATCTGTCTAGCCCCACCTTGGCCCATTCTTTTCCAGGGTTCCAAGACACTGGTAACTCTGGTGAGGAGAGGAAAGGGGACAGCAGCAGGCAGTACCCTGAATCTTTCTCCTTGGTATTCTAGCCCCCAAAACTCTGCTTGAGACTGACTTCTTCCCCATTAACAGTGATTTTCAATCCAATCACTTTTCTCTCTACACAAACCAATTTCTTTTGCATATCCCATCATTTAAGCATGTCTGTATATATTTTAACTCTGGCTGTGGACAAGATTTAAAATTCTTTTCCATGGGATTCATGGGTCCCATGAAAATTCAAGTGTTCCCAAGCATTCTGTACTTTTAGAAGTTTATGGGTGAGATGTGGAGAAGTGGAATCATAAGTTGCTTGATTCAGTTAAGTACCTGTTCCAGCTCAGATGAAACATCTACTCCACTTGTAACTGAGCTTACTCTGGGTTTCTAGAAAGACAAGAGTCAATTTTGTGGCCTATCTCTAGCAAAACTAATCTTTCCTACTCTTAGTTTTCTTTTGTCTTATTTTCTTTTATTTATTTTTAATTTAACCTACTGCAAGATTTATGTAAGCTACCTCAAATCCTTTCTTCTGGTATAAATAAGTGCATTTGAACAAAAATGAATGACATGAGCTATCTCTTTAGTTCTAAAGGGCTCCAAAAAGAACCGGCAGTAACCTGTAGTCTTCACAGATTACTTCAGAGTCTCTGAGATCTGCAACAGACAGATCTGCAACCAACCATTATAAATGGTTACCTATTTTAGCCTCATTATCAAGATACAGACTAAATCCTGAAATAGGGACATAACTGGGGGGGGCGGGAGTATTAGGGACCCCTAGCTCTAGAATTCATCTGGACCTCACAAAGCACTGGGTTGGACAATGCTTTTTTCCAACCAATAAAAAATCTTTCTGCTCCCCAAGCTTGTGACAAAGCACATGCAAGTTTGAGCATCTCACATACACTCAAAGAGTATCTTGCATTTTGGTACACATTCTGTCACTAGATGCCTGGGTTCTGAATCCCAGGTCTGCTGCTTGTTTGATTTGGAATGAGATACTTAACTTATGCAGTGTCTTAAGTAGTTTCATCAGCAAAGTAGCATTAATGATACCCATCTACCACATGGGCTTGTTGTAAGAATTAAATGTGATGATATTGTGTATGATATCTAAAACAGTGCCTGGGGACAGACAGGGGTCTCAGTAAATGTTAAGTATTATTAGTGGTATGTTAACGGGGGTAGAACACATTGCCTTGATCTCCCGCAACAAGCATCAGTAGAATAGAGGCTTTTGACTTGACCTCCTAATGCAAGCAAATACCGTGGACTTGCCTAGATCTCTTCCGTGTGTACTCTTCCTACTGTCCTTCTAGCAGCCACAGCATGTTTTGGAAGGAAAGTTGAAAAAAGGGGACTCTCTCAAGTCCCCATGTTTCTCTTTTCACCCTGACTTCTACGAACCAGATACTTGGTGAAGTGCTGCGGGATAGATGTGGGGTGTTTGGCTTCTTGAGACTGGCGTTTCCTGTAGTCTGCCTCGTTATATAGCTGAGGATGACCTTGAACTTATCTATCTTCGGTCTCCGCATCCCAAGTGCAGGGTTTACAGGCGTCTGCCACTATGCCCAGCAAATATTGTGTTTTTATCGTTTAGGAGCTAAGTGCAGGTGATAAATGCTTAAACAAGATAAGATTAATCAATATAATGAAGTGATAAATAGAAAAGCACTATAGAAAACTGGTATCTTGAGTGTGTAGAGGTCTAAGATATGCTGCAATAGTTACAGAGAAGGCAAAAACCTGTACGGTGCAAAATCTTACTACTGCTGACCATCTTGGGCCCTCCTTTCATGTGGTTCCCTCAGGGATACCTGGCGAATTAGCTATATTAATGTAACGATGACTTTATTTTCAAAAATTTTCAGCAGAACATCATATATCATCTAGGTTTCGAACATGGGTAACTGCAGCCCACTTTTCCGTGTACACATGAGGAATTACTTGCAAAATCAGCGAATGAGGCCAAGAAAAAAATAGCGAGGCGGGAAGGACACAATCGCTAACTCTGCGGAACCCCCAGGGCCCGTGGGGAAAGGAGAGAAGGTCAGTCTTCCCCACACGGTCTCCGCGCCGCAAGATCCGCTCCGCCCCTCCCAGTGCCCCCTCCGCCTCCGCCTCCCCCTCCCCCTCCGCCTCCGCCTCCCCCTCCTACCCCCCCCACAGGGCCGTGGCTGCTGCGCTGAGAACCAGAAGAGGAACCGAGCCGCACCTGCGCAGTAGCAGCGCGGCGAGGGCGGGAGAACCGAGCCCACTGCGACTGCGTCGAGCGCGGGGCGGGGAGCGGGAGGGGGATACGGCACGCGTGCGCAGAGCGCTGCGCGGCTCGGCTGCGGGCTGGGCCTGTGGGGAGCGAGTGGCGCTGCGGGTGGGGCGGTCGGCGGCGCTGGTGAGCTTTGCGGAGCTGGGCGGTGCCGAGGAGGAGGTGGAGGAGGAGGCGGAGGAGGAGGCGGAGGAGGTGGCGGCGGCCGGGGTCTGACGCGGCCCGGTTCGTGGGGGCCCCGCTGGTTTATTTATTTATCTCTCGTGGGTGCCGCGGGGTGTGCGCGCTCCCGCTGCTCGCGGGGAGGGGGAGGGGGGAGGGCCGGCGCCCTGGGGGAGTTGGAGCCGGGGTCGAAACGCCGCGTGACTTGTAGGTGCGAGAACGCCGAGCGGTCGCCGCAGCCTCCGCCGCCGAGAAGCCCTTGTTCCCGCTGCCGGGAGGAGAGTCTGCTGCCGACAAGATGGCGGACGGGGAGTTGAACGTGGACAGCCTCATCACCCGCCTGCTGGAGGGTGAGTGCGGCCCGGCCGCCCCGCTGCCCGGCCTTCCCGCTCGAGACCGGTCCCGGGAGGAGGGCCTGCAGGCCGGGGGCTGGGAAGGGAGCGGGTCGGCGGGGATCCCCGGGCGGGCGGCGGGGACAGCCTTCGCGGGAGGCGGCGGCGCCGGGCCGGCCTCCGGCGCCCCTTCCGAGGAGAGGGCCCGACGCCGGCCTCTGGGCATTGTGTGTCCGTGGAACGTGTGTTTCGGCTCTGTTCTCTTTGTGTGTTGCCCTTGGCTGCCTCTGATTGTCGTTCCGGGAGTGAATTTTACCCAGATTCCCGGTGGGGCTGCTGGATCTCTTCTGCATTTTTACAGGATGCTCTAGTACGGACTCTTGTTAAGGGAAGGATAAGATGAATAGTTTACCATTTATTATCTGGCGTAAAAAAAAAAAAGTGAAACAATATCTTGGTTCGGGTTAAAGCTGTACGTTACAAATAACGAAACACGAGAATACGTTTGCTGAAGGAATCGACTTTGGGGCTTCACATTTTAACAGTTTTGAGCAGAGTTTAATTTCTGCACAAACTTAAGCCTCTCGGACTTAAAAGGTGTTTATTTAACAAGTCTTGGCAACCTTTGAAGTTCTGGACCCTCTTGCTTTTATTGAAGAGTTTTGTGTCGGTGGGAACATCAGAAGAAAGATGGAGAGACCAGAAGTTAAATGTATTGATCCGCTGCAGAATAATATTTAAAGTAAAACGCAGCCTTCAGAAGGATCGTTTTACTCCAAAATTTGCGTCATCACTGTTTGTGAGTGTGTAAGAAAGAATTTGTCTTTTTGACCAAACACCTAATGAATGTATGATATGTACTGATGTTAATTTGCTTTCAAATAACCAGAAGATAATTGTTTACTACAACGAAGCAATATGCGTTAAGTTTGGAAATTGACCGAAGATTGTATGAAGAGGGGTGTCTTTTTTTTTTTTCTTCTGGTGTACCGTACATAAATGATTGTATTTGCTCAAGATGTTAAAAGCTCTCCAACCCTTTCAAGACTGAAAAGAAGCAGGAACTTTTACCAGGAACTTTTTCTTATTTACTCTTTCCTTTAGTATTAAAAGTTATTCCTGGGAGGCCCCCTGGTGCTTGCTGTGATCACTACTCAGGACTTTATGGTCTTTAGCACATAGGAAGGAGCATCTTGCTGGGTCTGAGAAATCGTAGAAAAAAATGACATGGTAATTGTTCCTGGTAGGCTCTATCGGGAAATAGTTATTTTATCTCTTAATGTGGAGAAGTTTAAGCGTATAATCATTTGCATATACATTAAAATTTAAAAGATTAAGAAATTAATTTTGTATCTTGATTTATTCGTTTTAAATTTTCCATGCACATTTTATAGACATAAAAGAGTAGATTCATATTTTACATTTTTGACCTAGAACTCTTTAAATCAAATGTACCTTTATATGATTATAGATCCTTAAACTTCAGTAGTAGTTTCAGGGTTGTTAGGAAAAAAGACACTATGGGGAAAGCAACCCAAGTGATTTATTGGTATTTGGCTCCAGTCACCATTTTTTCCTTTTTCTTTTCATTTTGTAAGAATTCTAGTCTGGATACATTGTTCTTTCTCTTAATATAGCAAGTGTTTATTGACTCCTCTGTGCCAGGCACCAGGACACCAAAGATAAGACACAGTCCCTTTACTCAAGAAGCTCCCAGGCTAAACAATTGACTTTTCAGTTTTTTCTAGCCTTCTTGCTCTCTCTGTGTTGGGCATACAGTTTATTAGTAGTTTTATTACTTGTTAATCCTATTGAAGACTATTACCTTGACATTGTCTCTCTTTTACTCTTCAATATTTCCATTTCCTCCCCTCCTCACCAGTCTAGATCTTTTCAAACAGTTGTCCAAAAAAGACTTTGATTTTCTAGTGAGTAATTACTTTGTCATAAAAATTTTGTCTACCAAGCTGGGTGTGGTGGTGCACGCCTTTAATTCCAGCACTCAGGAGGCAGAGGCAGGCAGATCTCTGTGTTCAAGGCTAGTCTGGTCTACACAGTGAGTTCCAGGCCAGATGGGGTTACAAGGAGACCTTGTTCCAAAAAGATAAAAAAAAAAAAAAAAAAAAAAAAAATTTGTCTACCTTGGTTTTTAGTGATGTTGCGTGCTAATTTAATTCAAATTCAAGCAATGCTGTTTTGCAAAGTTGTCTAGCAGGGTAACTATGGTTAGATTGTATGAGTGTGCACATGCACACTAAATGAAAGTGCAAGTCAAAATTTGGCCAGTAAAAGGTATGTATAGTTAAAATAGTTTCTAGAGATTTCTAGCCCAGCAAGTTACTACAGTTGGGTGGTACATTGAATTCTTGAAAAAATGTAGAGCACATATATTCTGTGCTCGTACTGTAAGGTGACATTTGTGAATTCAGTACATTTAACCATTCCATAATGTATATACATTTAAGAACACCATGTTGTACAGAAAATATGCAGCATTATCTGTCAGTCAGAAACTTGCTTTTGGGCAGAATGTTTCTACATTAAAGGAAAAAAAAACTGACCAGGATCTAGTCTTATTTTAAAATGCTTACTTCATAATATATTCCTTTAAAAATGAAACTATATCTGGTTGCCAGTTAGATGTGCACACATTGAGTAAATACAATTTTTGTTTTTTCTGTTAAAATTTTGCACAGCCTTTAGGGCATTTAAATAAATTCATGGTGGCACATGCCATTAATGCCAGTACTCTAGAAACAGAGGCAGGCATATCTCTGAGTTGAGGCCAGCTGGGTTTAAGTTTTATCCATGTTGTGCAATGTATTAGTACTTTATTCTATGACTAAAACTTCATTATGTGAATGTACCAGTTTTTTTAGAAATATTCATTTATCAACTGATGACTATCGGTTGTTTTATCTTGTTTTGGTTTTTTGAAACAGGGTCTCACTATATAGTCCTGGTTGACCTGGAACTTACTTTGTAGACCAGGCTAGCCTGGAACTCAAAAGAGCTCTGTCTGCCTCCACCTCCCAATTGCTGGGATGTGCCACAACACACTGGGTTTATTTTGCCTTTTGGTCTTTGTGAATTGTGCTCCCAGAATTTGTGTATAAGTTTTTATGTGGACTTGTTTTCAATTCCCTTGGGTATATTGCTAAAAATGAAATTGCTGGGTCATATGGTAATGCTGTTTAGCCTTTTAAAGAACTTCTAGACTGTTAAAGATTCTTTACTGGTTAAATTGCTTAGAATTCTGACTCAGCAACCTTAAAAGTTAAATCCAAATAAGTGCTAACTGCTCCTGGTCACCTCCACTTAAACATGGAAAATATTACATTGTATATGGATGTGAGACTGCACCTGAAACAAACTTTCTTTTGATTATTCTGGATGAGGGGCTAGATGAACTTACACAGTGACATCTATTTTTGATCTAGTTCATAGTTTTCTTTCCTTTAGTTAATTAGTATACAGCAAGTATACTGATGTTTTGAAGAAACAATCCAGAGATGTTTGTAATTTGCTATTTAAATCCAAACCTGTAAAGTGTCCAAATCCAAGATAAGGAGATTTAGAAATCTATTTAAATTTGAGTCAAGTTAGGACTCTTTTTTTTCCTTTTTGGCTTTTTGAGGCAAGGTCTCCCTGTAGTCCCAATGGGTCTGGAACTCCCTGTATAAACCAGGCTGGCCTTGGCATCACAAAGATCAGCCTGCCTCTGCCTCCTGAATGCTGGGATTAAAGAGGAGGGCCACCATGCCTGACTATATTGACAACTTTTTTTTGGTCTTTCGAGACAAGGTCTCCTGGTAGCTTCAGCTGGCCTGGAACTCCAAGATCTGCCTGTTTCTGCCTCCTGAGTGCTGGGAATTAAAGGTGTGTGCCACCATGTCCACCTCAGCATCCATATTTTAACATCCATGTTTGGAAGCAACGTGAGGTATATATGCCACTGTAATGTACAGTCAGCAAAACAACCGTTAAAGGCATACACCACCACGCCCAGCTTTGACTATTTCTTTGTGAGGAAAATAATAAAATTACCTCTAGTAAGATTTTTGTTTTTTGAAGTACTAGAGATTGAACCAAGGATCGTATGCATGCAAAGCAAGTGCTGTGCCCCTGAATGCATCTCCAGCTTTTTATACTTTGACAGTCTTGCCAAGTTGCCCAGTCTGGCCTTGAGCTTGCTTTGTAGCCCAAGCAAGTCCTGAAATTTCAGTCTTTCTGCCTCAACCTCCCAAGTAGCTAGGATTCAGAAGTATGCCGCCATGCTTAGCTCTTCACATTTATTATTTAACAGAGTATTCATTCTCAGTGATAATAATAGCAACACAAATAAAAATGTCAGAATACTTAAAAATACTAAAATTTCGTTAACTGTTTCTGAAACAAAGGTTAGTCTGTTATTCTTGGGATACAGGGAGGCAAGGCAAAAAATGAATTTAAATGCCAGTAGGTTTGCAGTGCTTTAGTGGGGTATGTATGGGTACTCTTCATTGAGCTTTCTCAACGAAAAATGATTAGTTATATCAGGTGATTTAAAGTGATTTAGTTATATCAGGTACAAATTTATACCCCTTGATATAACCATTGTTACCATTGCCTGTTGGCTGTAAATAACTATTTCAAGGCTTATTTTCTCTAGAAGAAAAATCAGATCAGTGAAGGGAGAAAAAAGACCAAGGTCACAGGCTTTCTTTCTACATAGCACTTACCTTACTCTGAAGGCTGATTGGGTTACCTATACAGTTGTGGTTATTAGTAGGTAGATAGCTTCTATGACTGTTCCCTGAGGTATACACCCTTTAACAGATTCACCATTTCATTGATAAGATTAAAAAAAAAAACTTTATTATTAAACGTAAAAGACCAAAAAAAGGTGACACTCAGGGCTGGAGAGATGGCTCAGTGGTTAAGAACACTGGCTTGTCTTGCAGAGGACCCAGGTTTGGTTTCTAGCACCCACATGTTAGCTAATAGCCATCTGTAACTTCAGTTTCAGGGAATCCAACACCCTCTTCTGGCCTCCACAGGCATTGTACACTCGTGGTGCACTTAAATGCATGAAGGCAAAACACATAAAATAAAAATAAATTAAAAAGGAGAAAGTCATCCTTAAGTTAAATAACTATAAGTAGCTACTAGCCAATGTTCCTGGTTTGATAGAGGAAGTAAATCTTTGGGTCTTGGGTAGGAACTTGTCATGTAGTAGGAAAGAAATTAGAGGATATTCCACCCCTGCACTGTTTATGTGAGTGGTTTATGTAGATCAGCGTCACCTTCCTGAAAATTGCTGACCAGCTGAATTCCCTGACCAAATTTACGTGCTTCTTCAAAGACAAACAGAAGTTACCTGCATAACCTAAAGAGAACTTGCTTTTGGTTGTGGAAGCACATGTATACGCTGTAGCATGGAGGTTTTAACCCAGCTTATTTTGCCATAAAGAAATTGTATTCCAAGAATCTTAATTAAAATAAGCCAAGTAACAAAAGTTCTGAGTCAGGAGAATTACAAAAATACAAGAACGTTTATTCTTTTAAAATTTTTTATTTCTGTTTCATGTGTTATGAGTGTTTTTGCCTGCATGGTGCACATATCAAGTGCCACTGGTGTCATGCAATGCCCATGGAGGCCAGAAGAGTGTTAGGTCCCCTGGAACTGGAGTAACAGATGGTTGTTAACTACCTTGAGATGAGAACTAAACCCTAGGCCTCTGCAAGAGCCACCTCTCCATCCCTAAGAACAACCCCCCCCGCCTCCCCAGTCTTTTTTGAGTCAGGATCTCCCTGTAGCCCCAACTGGCTGGAACTCACTATGTAGACCTCAAACTCATAGAGATCCGCATGCCTCTCTTAAGTGCTGGGATTAAAGGTGTGTGCCACCACCCTCGTCTCCCGACCCCTCCCCCCTTTAAAAGACTGTTTATTCTTAGTTCATTTAAAGCAATTATGTATTGTAGTTTAGTATGAGTAGTGTGTTTTTTTGAGACAGGTTCTCACTATGTAGATGGGTCCAGTCTGTTTTGACATATGGTACTGGTTGAAATATACAAAAAAAAAAAAATCTGTTTATTTTTTAAATTGTATTTCTTTATTGTGTGTGTATGCACATGACCCAATGCTTGTGGAGGCTGGAGGACAGGTTTTGGTAATAGGTTCTTTCCTTCTACCCTATGGACCTAGGTATTGAACTCAGGTAATCAATCAGGCTTGTCACCAAATGCCTTTACCTACTAAGACATTTCACTGAGCCTGTATCTGTGTTTGAACAGAGCTGGGAAACAGAGTTTAATAGTCTTTTCAAGTAATTGTGGATATACTCTGATATTATCAGAAATCATCAAGGGGCAGTTTTTTAAGTTAGTTGTAAAGAATCTGAGTTTTTTTTTTTTTTTCCTACATTAAACTATTGATCTAGCACTTTAAGTAGTTTATGCATGACTTTGTCATACGCATTGGTCATTTGGAAGCTAATTCAGATGAGTTACACATATGTCTAATGTTAACAGAATCATATTTGTTAATACCATGGATATCTCATCAGAAGAGAACTTAAGTCTGGAAAAGATACTATGTTTATAGTAGTGGATACAAGGTTTTAATTTTTTAATTTTAACATTTTTACCTTAAAACCTTGAATTTTAAAACTTTTTTTCTTTATTATTTTTATTTGTGTGTGAGTGTATTACCTGGATGTATATAAGTGCACCTATGTTGTGCAGTGCCTGTGGAGGTCAGAAGAGGGTGTCAGATCCCCTGGCACTGGGGTTACAAACAGCTACCATGTGGGTGCTGGGATTCAAACCGAGGTCTTCTGCAAGAACAACCAGTGCTCTTAACCACTGAGCCATCTCTCTAGCCCTGAGAGCTAACTTGAGTTTTATCATTGACAACAAGTACCATTTCCTTTGAAATGACAGGTTTGAATTATTTTATTATTTTCTTTTTGAGACAAGGTCTCTATAGCCACAACTAGCCTGAAACTCACTGTTGGCCTTGATCTCACAAAGATCCGTTTGCCTCTGCCTCCCAAGTGCTGGGATTAAAGGCATGCACCACCATACCTGGCTGAGTATCTGTTAAATATATAAGTCCAGGTAACCAGAGTTGTTGTTAGTTTGAGCTTTCTAGTAAAACTGTTGGGAGGTGGGGTAGATTAACTAGATCAGCTTGGATATAAAATAGTCACATGAGACAACCTGTGTTACTGTATACAGCAGAAGTGTGTTAGAATACTTACCATTTTTTTTCCCATTAAAAAGATGAAGATGGGGGTTTCGGTTTAATTGATCATTCTTATTGCTTCATCAAAGTTGTAAGTGAAACTAGCCTTTGTTTTCCTGCAGGTGCATGGCAGTGAACAGCATCTCAGTGTAGTTTGGTGCCTCTGACCTGGTGTGTGCCAGAGTACCAAAAATTTTAAGTGTGTTGCTTTTGTCTCCACAATGCAGGTATCAGCATAACAAGCAGGAGCCATACTTTGAGAACCATAGGATTATGGCATTTCTTTATTCCTAAACTATTGCAAACCCATGATTATCTGTCACTGTTTTTGCTTTTTTGTATTATACCAGCTATTTTTCTACCAGTGTGCCAGGGATGTGATTTTTTATTTATGGTGTATTACAAACCCCTTTGAGAACTGTTGTAACAGTTTTATTTTTGTTTTGTTGCTTATAGTTAGACTTTTGTGCTCAATATGGAAGAATTGCCTCACAAAATTTTAAGACGTCTAGATTAACTGACATTAGTCAGTGTGTAACCTTGAGTGAATGGGGAGTGAAGTAAATAGAAGTAAAAATATCAGTAGTTAGTAAGGATTACTAAGATTTCATGAGATCATGAAGCAGATGATAGAAATTGGTTCTCTTTTTTCCTTGATAGCCTTTCTGTTTTAGAGAAAGGAGTCATAAAAGTAAGAACTTCGGTCAAGTCTGCTGGTGCATGCCTTTAATCCCAGCAGAGGCAGACAGAGATCTCTGAGTTCAAGATCAGCCTGGTCTACATAGTGAGTTCCAGGACAGCTGAGGCTACAGAGATACCCTGTCTCAAAAAACAAAAAGTAAGAACCTCAGGTAGAAAGCAAAGATGATGGTTAGTGAAAGATAAAATTTAATATGTATGTACCATGTACAAAGATAACATTACATATCCGTTTTAATTTAAAAGAGATGTTTGTATTAGAAATATTTTCACATGATTTTTTTGAAAGTTGAGTAATTTTTGTAATCTCAGGAATGGGATTTTTTTTGGAGAGGGTAACACTTTAAGATTCAAAATATTTAGTGTTGATCATCAAGGTTTATAGGTGGTCATCTGTTGATGCGGGTCTGTAATGAGACTTTTGTTTGTTTGTTTTGTAGTCTATGTAGACTAGAGCGATCTACCTGCCTCTGCCTCCTTGCTGGAATTGAAGGTGTGTGCCACCACACTCAACTGTGATGAAAAGTTATGTATTTAATCTTGGAAGATGACTTTTCACATTGAGAGAACTACCAGATACAAATAACAGTCTATGAGCATATGATTTTAATTGAGTACATTTATCACTTGGAAAGCATTTATGGAATTCTCTTGATAGTTTTTCTTTTAACATGTCATTACACTGCAGATTAATTACTCCGAAATATGAGAACTAGATAGAAGTTCTCCAACTGCACAGTTAAATGGATTTTGATGTGTAGTAATTTCTTTTGCACTTGAGGTCTGAAGAAAGCTGTAATTTGAACTTGGGAAATACATCTGCTGAAATTTGTTTGGGAATTAAGACCTTGTTTTAATTTATGATAGCATAGGAAATGAAAATGGGACTGTTGTTAGGAGTGCTTAGCCTCAAAATACCGCATACTGTATCGTTTAGCAAAGCTAAAATGGCAGCATAATAAACACAGTACTAACCATTCAGATTAATAAAATATTTTACATTCTATTTTGTCTTAAAAATCATAGCATGCAGAGTTCTTTTTCTGTTGCTTCGAGTGTGCAGTAGCAATAAAGGTCAAACAAAATGTCATTGTCACAGTACAGCCATAAGAATGACTCTCAAGGTGCCATTCACCTATAACCACATCTCTATACTACACCAATAAACACTGAAGCAATGAGTGCCACATGCAGTCTCTTATCACAACTACTCAATTCTTCCATGGTACCATGAAAGTGCCCGATGATACATACAAACAAGAAAGGTTGTTTTCTAGTAAACCTTATTTATGGACACTAAAGTTGGACATGCATTTCATGTATATATATTTTTTTCTGTGTATGAGTATGTTACCTGTATGTGTGTCTGTGCACCCAGGTCATGCAGTGCTCAAGGTTGTTGTCAGAAGAGGGTGTCAGATCCCCTGGGCCTGAAGTTATAGATGGTTGTTACCTGCCATGTGGGTGCTGAAATCAGATGTGGGTCCTCTGCAGAAGCAGTTAGTGCTCTTAATCACTGAGCCATTCTCCAGCTCCATATTTCATATATTTAAATTTTTAGTTTTATCATACTTTTTGTCTTGTCTGGCTTATATAATTTTTATATCGCAAAGCATTGTTCTTTCATTTTGCAGTTTCCCCAAATGTTTGAAAAATAAATTTGTTTTAGGTCATAAGCCAAACAAAAAAAAAACAGTGTTGGGCCAAATTTGACCTTTATATTTTAAGGCCATAGTTTGCTGAACCCTGATAAGTATTTCCACCTTTCTCATCCTGATCATGTTGAAAGAGTACCATGCTAGAAATCAGGAAACCTTGAATATTCTCATCAAAGTAAGGTAAAACAATGGGGATGGAGTATAGCCCTTGACATGGTAGTCCTCAAAACCTTTTTGTATAATCTGAAGTATGTACTTTAGTGCATTTTATGCACCTCTCTGTTCTTTTTTAAGCAGCAATTTTGTTATTGTAAAGCGACCAATAAAGAAAACAATGTAGAGGTTTGATTTTTTTTTTTCTTCTTTTCTTTTTTTTCCCCCCCCTTGCAGTGCTGGGTTTTGATGGAAGCACACCAGTTAACCTGGCATTTTCTCCTTAGAGGTATTTCCTAGTTTGGCATAGGAATAAAAGACCACAAATAAAAGGTGGCAGTCTACAATAATTGACAAATGGGACTTCATCAAATTAAAAGACTTTGTACAGCAAAAAAAAAAAAGTTAATCTCATGAAGAGACAGTTTGCAGAATGAGAGAAATTTTTGCTAGCACTAATCAATAGCCAGCTGTAGTAGCCCACTTCTTTTATCCCAGCACTCAGTAGGTAGAGGCAGAGAGATCTTTGTGAGATTGAGGCTAGCCTGGTCTGCATGTTGTTTCAGGCCAGCTGGTGCTACAGGGGGACCCTATCTCAAAACAACAAGAAAAACCGAATCAACAAATCAAATAACTAACCTAATAAGTAGACTAATGAAATGAACAGTTCTTTATAAAAGATGAATTACAAATTGCCAATGAACATATGGAAACTATGTTCAACTTCAGTAGCCATCAGAGAGATGCTATTCAAAACTACATTGTGGTACCATCTCACCCCAGTCAAAATAGCAGTCATTAAGAAAACAGTAAGTGCTGGCAGGAATGTAGGCGAAAGGAAAAGCTTATATGTTGCTGGTAAGAATGTAAACCACTCCAGCCACTGTGGAAGATCTAGCGTATGATCCAGCTATACAACTCTGAATATTAGCCAAGTCAGTGTATCAACAGAGATACTTGGACACCAGTGTTTATTGCCACACTGTTCACAATAGCCAAATTATGGACCTAACCTGGGTGACTAAGAACAAAGGCATGGATAAGAAAAATAAGATATGTATACATAGTGGAATTTTTCAGCCATAAAAAGAATGAAATCGGGCCTGAAGAGGTGGCTCAGCAATTAAGAACACTACTCTTCCAAAGGACCTGGGTTCACTTCCCAGCACCAACATGGTAGATAACACCTGTTTGTGACTCCAGTTCCAGTGGATCTGATGCCCCCTCTTCTGACCTCTGTGGGCATTGCATGACACATATGCAGACAATACAGTCATACACAGAAAAAAATAAAAGTAATTAAAAAGAATGAAGTATCATTTTCAGGAAATAGATGCAGAGAAAATCATTTCAAGTGAATTAAGCCAATAAATGTATGTTTTCTCATTTGTGGTTCTTAAATTTTATATAGATATATAAAATCATATATGTATGATATGAAAGAAATAAAGCTGTCTAGGGGGATAAAAGGAACTAAATGGAGAAGGTATATGAAAGGGAAGAGAAAGGAGTGTGAGGGGGAATATGCTCAGCATACAGTGTACGCATTTATAGAAACTTAAAAAATAACTGGCAATCCATTTGGGCCAGAGAGGCAAGAAAAATGAAACCAGAAAGCACATATACTAGGTTCCTCGAAATCAATTTGATGAAAAAATGCTTAAGACTGCCACAGTAAAAACTACAATAAAAAACTAAGACAATGCTGGGAAAAATGACCAAGCCTGGTGAGATGGCTCAAGGAGTAAAAGGCACTTGCCACCAAATCTAACAACCTGAGTCAATTCCTGCAACCCACATGGCAGAAGGAGAGAACCAGCTCCAAAGATTGTCTTCTGACCCCCACACACATGCTGTGGTACTTGCACACACAGAGATGTAGTTTTTTAAAAAGGAACAAGAAGGTTGATTATGATTAAAATATATCGTACGAAATCTTCAAAAATTCAAAAAAATTATAATCCTGGGGTTGGACACACTCATATTCAAAATAAAGGTATTTAAAAAAATTATACTCCCATCTTAAGATTCTATTCTGAACATAATAATATGCTACCTACCCACTGTAGGCCCCATGGTAGACACTGTGCCATATGCACACACCCTGCAAATAAATTTTTATTTTGTGTGTAAGAGTGTATTGCCTGCATGTATGTGAGTGCACCCATGTTTGCAGTGCCCTTGGAGGTCAGAAGAGGGTGTTGGATACCCTGGAACTGGAGTTAGGAGGGTTGTTAGCTGCCATGTGGGTGGTGGGAGTCAAACCTGGGTCCTCTGCAAGAACATCCATTTTAATACAGGAACAGTAAGTTCATGGATTGGGAGACGTCAGTTTTCCCTAAACACAGCTGCTCATGTACCATGAAAATCCCCACAAGCTTTGAGTAGGGAGATTAGCTATAAGCCATTTTTAAATTTGACGTCGGGAGGTGTGGTTTTTTGTTTTTTGAGGCTAGATCTTTCTCTACCGCTAGCCCCAAACTCAATATATAAACCAGGCTGGCCTCAATCTAAGAGAGCTGGGCCTGCCTCTGCTTCTAGAGGGCTGGGATCAAAGGCATGTGCCATCATACCCAACTCAGTTTTAAAATCCTTTAAAAATACAAAAGGATCTAGGTTAGCCAAAGGAATTTTTAAAGATCAGACTTGGAAGTGTTTATATTTCCATACATTGAAATTTTACATAAAGCTACAGTGATTAAGAAAGCAAGATGCTCTGGTTAGGTTGTAAAAATGTAAGAAGAGTGGTGTCTAGAAACACATTCTCATAGTCACTTGTTTTTTCTACAAAGCTGTCATTGCTACTGTTTAGTGGGAGAAAGGGTCACCATTACAGATAACTGCTATTAAACCAATTGGCTTTTGCAGGGATGAAAATGCCTTACCTCAGACAAAATGCTAAACTAATTTAAGATGAATTATACAATGAAATGAACTGTAACACCAAGAAAAGAAACATAAAGAAATACCTTTAGAAAAGACAATGATTTCTTCAGTAAAATGTGAAAAGTACTACCCAGTTAAAGAAAAGATTAAACTTATTTATCTTAAAATTTGTCTTAAAATCCACTGGGGACTTGAAAAAGGATTCAGTGGTTAAGAGCACTGGCTGCCCTTGTAAGGGCCCTGGGTTCAGTTACCAGCACCCACATGGTGACTAACAACTGTCAATAATGTTAGTAACTATTATTATTTCTTATTATTATTATTTAGATCCTTTAAAGGACTTTTCATTAAAAATGGGAAAAGGTCAATCAAGTTTTAAAGAACAAGCAAAAAGACAATTTGCCCCTCTCCCAAAGACTGTCCAACTGTCCCATTAATTTTATGAAAAGACATTCAATGACCTTAGTCATCAGAGAAAAACACATTAAAAATTCAGTGACTACTTCTACATATCCAGCAAAGCCATTTAAAAAATTAAAGTACTGATAATAGCCATTGTCAGCAAAGATACAGACTGGCAATGTTGGTTTTATTATAAACCGATATAGCCACTTTGTAAAACTGTAAGCTGGTATCTCCTAAATAAAACTAAGCCTCCTCTGTAACTGGTTTGCTCACTGTTATACCCAAGCAAAATATGGGTGAATATTTAAATATAATAGCACCAAAGTAGAACTATTGTATAGCCAAACAGTGGAATACTCTAGATAACTATTAAATACAATCACCTGGGTAGATCTTATAGAAAGGATTATGAGCAAAAAGTATATTTCTGTTTTCTAAAATTCAAAAAGTCAGATTGTTGTGAAAAATAAGAATGGTGATCGCACAAAAGAACTTTGGTTGCAGGAAATATATCTCAATCTCAGAGGTTGTTACTCGGGTATATAATAGTTAAAATATTGTTATACATGTAAGGATAGTATACTGCTTGTATGGTACATGTTCGCTATCTTAAGGTCTTACCTAGTTTGAATTTATTATAGGATGAGAGGTTTTTACCAGAAATTTTATATGGCAAAGTGGAAAGAGCATTGGTTATTAGATGATTAGGGTTCTGATTTGTTCTGTTGCTTTTTACTTCGTGCAGTCCCATAAAACCTGAGTGTGTGATGTGCAAATTATTTAATATCAATGTTTTTATTATGAAGATAATTTTCCTTTCAGTTCCTAAAATACCAGAAGAGTCAAATGAAAGGTCTAATGGATTATGCAGGCTTACGTATTTTCATAGCGCAGTCTCTTGTGAACATTGTGAGGGCAATCTAGTTGTTCCATGTAACAGAAGCTACTGATTTTTTTTTGTGGGGGGTGGTGACTAAGAAACTTACATGCTTTTAGAGTGGAACTAAGAGCATGGTTTTGAATTGGTAAAAGAGCTTAGATTGCTCTGAGGTATCTACCTTATTTTCCTAATATTTGGTTGTTTCATTTCTGAGATTGATCACTTACCAAAGCTTATTAACCTTTGGAAGAACATTTAGCTTTCCTAAAGCATTTCATCAACTTTTAACATATGATTAGTCATGAAATATACTTTTAAGTGCTAAAATGGAAGAAGAATCTGGAATTCCTAAGAAGCTGTTGGTTGCAAAGAACCTCACAACCTCAGAAATACTAACTGGGGAAAACATGTTCATCTTATAATTGAAAATAAGAGGTTTTCATGCAGTATGGTTTTCCTAAAGTTTCTAGTTTTGTGTATTAACATGACTTTTAAGTTAAAGCATTTTATCACTCTGTAAATACGTTACAGTTACACAATTACTTGAAGGTTCAAAAATTAAACACTGGGTATGGTGATAGCTCAGCAGATAAGAGTTCTTGAACAAACATGAGGGACTGAGTTCAAATCCCCAACATGCACATAAAAAGCTAAGTGTGCCAAGTGTAGTGGTACATGCCTTTGACAGAGGCAGGACAGTCTCTGAGTTCAAAGCCAGCCTGATCTACATGGTGATTTCCAGGTCAGCTGGGGCTATAGAGAGACCATGTCTCAAACCAATAAAATAAAAAGCCATGTGTGACCACCAGCACTTGTAACCTCCATGCTGTGGGGACAGAGAGGGTTTCCTGGCCACCAGCCTAACCCCGTGTTCAGTAAAAGATCCTATCCCAAGAAAATAAAGTTGAGAGTGATAGAGCAGGGTACCTAATGTCTTTCTCCGACCTCTTCATGCACTCTTAGATGTGCACAATCACACACCAAACATATACCATTCGTATGCAAAATTAAACATAATTTACAGATAAATCCAAGATAAAATACCTCTGTAAGAATATTTTAAATTGACACATTGAAGTGACCCATACTCATCCTTTGACTTTACAGTAATTCCCATTAAATTTTAACTAAATTTTGGTAATACAGTATTTTATTGCTATAAAATCATAATACAAATTGTGAACTTTTTTTGTTATAGGGGTTCTTACTATGTTGTCCAAGCTGGGTTTGAATTTAGTATAATCTTACCTCAGCTTCCCAAATATCTAGGATTATAACGACATGTCACTGTGCCAACTTTGAACATTTTTATGATAACCAAAAAATGTTACTGTTGTCTCCATTGCTATTATCTCTAGTAACTCATACATAGTTTCAAGTATTTACTGAATGAGCTAGTGACCTCTGAACAATCAGTTGGTCACTTTTAGCTGTGTATTTATTCAACCAGCTCTTGGGAGGTGGAAGCAAGAGGAACCAAGAGTTCAAGGCCATCCTTAGCTACATAGCGATTTCAGAGCCAACCTGGACTACATGAGATTTTACTTAAACAACCAAAACTAATACCAAGATTAAAATGTGTTCCTGTATCAAAGCTAAATTTCCAGATACTTAATAAAAGGTGCAAGGCTAGAGGTTTCCTTTTTGGTCTTAGAAAAAAACAAATATGCATAAGGTAAGTAATTCATCTGGGTATGGTAGTGGTCTACTCCTTATAATCCTAGCACTCAGGAGGCAGGGCACTACCTGGTTCACTTAGCAAGAACACATATGTGTGGAAGCTAGAGAATAGTTAGAGGATGGCCTAAGGTGTCATCCTTGAATACAGTCCATGTTTTTCTTTTGAGACAGGGTCTCTCACTGGCCTGGAACTCAACAAGTAGTTTAGACTGGCTGACCAGAGAATCCCAGGGATCTGCCTCTCTCTGCTTCCTCAGTGCTGGTATTACAAGCAGCTACCACTACACTTGACTTTTTTATGTGGCTTCTGGGGATTGAACTCAGATCTTCATTCTTGTTGAGAACACGTATATGAGGCAAGCACTTTACCAACTAGGTCATGTCCCTAGTCCCTGATAGTCTTACTAACTGGCATATGAGAGAAGGTCAAACCTGCAAGGGTGCAGAAATCTTTTAAATATCTTGGGCTGATAGACTTTAAGCTGGCCACAGGAAAACATAGAGGACTACATTTACTTGGCAGCAGATTTGAGGAGCTTCTTCAGGAACCAGCAACGTTGGAAATGGATGTCACAATTCATAAAAGAAACTATAAGCTGTACAATCCAGTACATGTATGATTTTTTTTTTTTTTTTAACAGTACGAGGATGTCGTCCTGGAAAGATCGTGCAGATGACTGAAGCAGAAGTTCGAGGATTATGTATCAAGTCTCGTGAGATCTTTCTCAGCCAGCCTATTCTTTTGGAATTGGAAGCACCATTGAAAATTTGTGGTATGTAAATGGTAAAGTTAGAAATAAGTCTCCTAAATCACATTTTTCTCCCATACTTATATTGAGGACAATTTAGAGAAACATCTAAGATTTTGAATAAAAAAGAGTGATAGGTTTTATTAAATAAAGTTGCATAAGGGTAAAACTTAAAATGATAAGTTAGAGATAATAGGAAATATCTGCTATATTACAAAAGATCAAAAGGTTGCTCTCTGTAATATATAAAATACTCTTAGAAATAAGATAATATATTAAGAACAAAAAGTGGGAAGCTCTTAAAAGATGGCTAGTAAACATAAGGTACTCAACCCTACTAATAATCAGTGAAATACAATTTAAAACAAGTTCCTAACAGATGACTAAAAATAACAGATTAGTATTTAGTGCTTTTAAGGATGTGAAGAAATGGACATTTTAGAACACTGCTTTGCAAAAAAAGAAATTTTGATTGTCAGTATTGCAGTATCCACAGACCTATGGCTTTCTAACTTGTAGTTACCTAAATATATTTTGAAGATGCTATTTTATATTTGTTCTTTTAAGTCTTGTATTGGTTTTAGCCCAGAGCAGAAATTTAATGAGTTTAAATTGAATGATCTACTTATAACCAGAAAAAACGTTGTATAAAAAGTAACATTTTTCTGTAGTTTACATACAACAGGAAATGGTAAATATCCTATATAACAATGGTTTTGGTTGGATAGCTCAGGTATTCTCTGTACTGATTATTAGTGTTTGTGATATTACTTTTATGGACCTAGGTCCGTTTTTGCTCAAACAGTAGTTTGCCATATGCAAAATTTTTCTTCATTCTGCTTGTGATCTAAGTGATCTGCATTAACACCATGTAACCTGAAGGTGTTTAGTGTACTTTATTATCTTCGTGGGATTTATTAAATCATGTCTTTGGTGCTTCTTAGTATAGTATCTAGCGAGTAAATAATAGCAAAGTAAATGGTTGTTGAATAGTTTAATTAGCTTAGAGTATCACCTTTAAATTTAAATAAAGGTAGTTTGGGACATTCTGGAACTGTTCAGTCTCATTTATTATTATAAGTAATTGGTTAATTATAAACAATCTAAAACTGATTTAAAGTACAGATGCTCCTCAGGTGATGATAGAGTTATATCCCAATAAACCTGAAAATATCGTAAGCCTAAAAATGCATTTAATACTCTAAGCTACTGAACACCATAGCTTGACATAGTACACTATGAAATATCAGTCATGATCAGTGTAGGTGATAGAGAAGCATAGCTTGCTGCTGCTGCCCAGAATCATTCAAGAGTATCATACCACATTTCATTAGCTTCAAAAAGCTCCAAACTCAAACTACGGTTTCTATTGATTACATATTGCTTTTGTACTATCATAAGGTTTGAACCTAGTGGGTATAGTGGCGAGTGCCCTTAGTTCTAGTGCTAGGGAGGCAGAGCAGAGGCAGGCAGAGCTACGTAGTAAGACCCTATCTCAAAAACAAACAAAACAAAAAAACAAAAACAACCAAAACAGTAGGAAAACAAACAAATAGGTATTATTTAATACAGCACCAACTGAAGGAAATAGTTTATATTTTTTTCTTATTTTTGGTATAACAGAGTATAACCAAAGTTCAGTTACCAGATAGTAAGAGTAACTGTACTGGTTACCTATTATTGTATAAAAAATTACTTCAGCTGGTCATAGCAATGCATTCCTCTAATCCTATTACTTGTGAGGCAGAGATAGATGGATCTTTGTGAGTTCCAAGCCAGCCAGGGATACATAGTGAGATCCTTTCTCAAAAAAGAAATTACCCCACGTTTGTGACTTGCATCAATCTTAATTTATCATCTCATAGTTTTTGTAGGTTAGGAATTCAAACACAGTTTTGCTAGATCTGATTCTGAGTCTCTCATAAGGCCTTATCTGAAGACTGAACTGTGAAAAGATTGAGCTATTTATAAGCTGAAGGACAGAGGACCTTCATTCCAAATGAAATGCCGGCCAGAGATCTCTCTTAGTTCTCTGCTATGTGGACCTCTTCATGAGAGGTAGCTTGGAAGGTGGTGTGGGGTTGCAAGCAAAACAAGTCACAGTGTTTTATAGCCTACTGTTAGAAGTGACTGCTAATCTCACTTTTGTGGTATTTTTGTTAGAAGTAAGTCACTAGGTATGACCTGTACTTAAGGGGAGAGATTATGTAAGTTGTGAACCATATCATAGAAATTGCTTAAAACAGTAACCAGTTTTTCTGAATTGACTTCTTCTGTTTCTAGGAGATATTCATGGACAGTATACAGATTTACTGAGATTATTTGAATATGGAGGTTTTCCACCAGAAGCCAACTATCTTTTCTTAGGAGATTATGTGGACAGAGGAAAGCAGTCTTTGGAAACCATCTGTTTGCTATTGGCTTATAAAATCAAATATCCGGAAAACTTCTTTCTTTTAAGAGGAAACCATGAGTGTGCTAGCATCAATCGCATTTATGGATTCTATGATGAATGTAAGTGAAATTTAAAACTTAGAAGAGTTATTAATGGAAACATTTCTCTGTACTGTTACAGTTCCAAGTACATTTCTTCAATGCAGTTTGTTTCATTTCTTAATATAATCTCTGTCAAGGCCCAGGAAGAAGAAACTAAATGTGGGAAACATGTTAATTGTTTTGGGGGAATCACCTTTTTCATGTTTTGAATTGACTGCCCTTAGTCAACTGAAGAGGCCCTCTTTTAGTTTCCCTACTAAGATACACAAGTGAAACGTATTACTATATATAGACAGTGGTTTCTGGTTTTCTGCTGTTCAATAAGGTTCCCCCCCCTTTTTACATTTATGTAGTATGTGTGTATATTGTACACGTGTGGGCATCAGAGGACAGAGAGCCTACAGGAGCTTCCTGTGTGCGTTCTGGATATAGAACTCAGGTCAGCAGGCTTGGCTATAAGTGTCTTTACCCACTGAGCCATCTTGCTGACTCCTGTCCAGTTTTTGTAGCTCTTATCATTCTTGTGTGATGCAGAGGCTGTTATCACATCTATAGCACAGAACTATTCGAAAGTTCTATGAAACTATTTATTTTGTATGTGCATGTGTATGCTATTACATATGTGCAGAAGTCCAGACAACTTGGCAGAAGTTGGCTTCTCTTTCCACCATGTGAGTTTCAGGGATCACACTCAGGTTATCAGGCTTAATGGCAAGTGTCTTTAACTTCTCGAGCCATCTTGTCAACTCCTGTGAAAATATTTAAAAGTCAAAGTTAAGAGCACTTACTGCTCTTGCAGAAGACATGAGTTTGAATACCAGTACATATATGGTGACTCAACAACTGCCTGTAACTCCAGCTCCAGGGGATCAAGTGCCATCTTTCAGTCTCTGCAGATACTGCACACACATGATGTACATACAGAAAAGCAGGAACACATATGTACAGAGAAGTAAAAATAAATAATCTTTTAAAGTCAGTTTATTATTAGAATTTTATTTAGTTTTTAATTTTTTATGTGTATGAGTGTATTGCCTGCATGTATAAAAGTGCACCCAAGTCGTTTGCCGGCAGAGGTCAGAAAACGGCATCAGATTCCCCTGGAACTGGTTGTTGACTGCCATGTGTGTGTTGGGAATCAAACCCAGCTCCTCCGCAAGAGCATTGGGTACTCTTAACCCCCGAGCCATCTCTCCAGCTCTATTATTAGAATTTTAATCTATGTTTACTAACTTTGAGGGGTGGGTTACTAATAGTTTTCTAGTTCAATTTCCTCTTTTATTTAAAAATTTATCTGTTTTTATTTTATGTGTATGAGTATTTTATGTGTATGTGTGTGTTGCCTGCATGTTTTTAAGTGTACCCCATGTCCTGCAATGCCTGAGGAAGACAGAAGAGGGCATCCAATCTCCTGGAACCAGACTTATGAACAGTTGTTAGCCACCATGTGGGTTGCAGAGAACCTAGGTCCTCTGCAAGAGCCTGTGCTCTTAACTCTCCATTCCCATTTTCCTTTCTTAACTATGGTAGAGTCCTAGTCATACTTTTAGCTCCTTGATTCTGTGATGATATAACAAATACTTGAGAATGTATATGCCAGTCACTTCTAGCACTAAAGTATGGGTAGTACTCAAGACAAATGTTCTTGTGGAATTTGTTATAATGGTAATGGTTCAATATTTGGTTTCATATTACATTTTTTGATGCTGATTTGAATCAAGTCAGACCTGTGTAGAGTAAGTTGAAGTACATCAAACTATAGTCATCCTAAGCTACAAGAGAAGTAGAGGTATATATTTATGTCCTTATAAAGTGAGGCATGAATGTCCTTGAGGGTAGAAATGACATCAGATAGAATGATGCATGGGAAAGCAGCTTGTAAACAGTGCTTTGAATTATACTACTCATTAAGAGGTAAGCTATGGCATGAAAACATAGGAAATTAATAGTTGTGACTTTCATCTCTTCTCAGGCTTGGTAGTTAAACTTAATGCCAAATCAGGAAAATCAAGTAACTCTTAAAAGGTGAATATGCTTGAAGTTGTCTTTGTTGTAGCTATTTGAGCTGGGCTACAGGAAAATTATAGCCCTTCGCCTTTTTACTTAAAATAGTTCCAAGTGGTAATTCACTCAAAAGTGAATACTGTTTAAGCACTTAGAAGCTCTCCTTTTTTGGCAGTAAGTTTATACTTTGTTATTTAATGCATTAGAGTTAACGTGGACAGTCTCCAGAGGTACCCCTTTAATTTCTGTCTACTTATTTGGTTGAGTATACATACCAAAAGGGGGGAAATGAGCTAATGACCTATTAGAATATTTTACAATTGCTATATTATAGTGATTTTGTAAGACAAAATTGATATACTTCTTTCATAAAATACCAAGTACAGTCTTTGAAATCTTTGTAACTTTGTAGAAAGTATTGAATGAATATTATATTACTGTTTTTAGAAGCAGAGAAGTTTAAAAAAAAGCATACAAATAAACCTGCACTTTATTTATGTAAACTACTTTACCATCAGTTAACATCTCCAACCCATAAAACTTTAAACATACAACTGTAAGTTATAGATTTATGGTTTTTGTTTTTTTTTTAAGAGAAGTTCTGAGGAAACACAGAGAAGAAAATTAAGACCATAATGTTCAAGCTTTACAATAACTAAATGAGAATGGTTTTTGACTTTTTTTATTCTCTCTACTTTTTATTTTCATAGGCAAACGAAGATTTAATATTAAATTGTGGAAGACATTCACTGATTGTTTTAACTGTCTGCCCATAGCTGCCATTGTGGATGAGAAAATCTTCTGTTGTCATGGAGGTAGAGTAATAAATTTGCTGCATAGGTTTTTCATGTTTCTTCCATTTAGAAAAGAGCTATAGTAGTTAAAGTGCTGTAAGGAAGGAGGGTATGGTTGAGTGCTCAGGAGCACAGCAAGGCCAGACTAACATAGCAGGCACAAGGCCAGCCAGGGCTGTGGCTACATGGGACAAATCAAACAATACTAGGAAGAAACAAAGCAGTACTTGTGTGAAATTAAGTTGATTAAACTACATTAAGCATACTAAAAACCTTCAGTGATTAGGAGTTTGTGGTTACTTATTAATAATGAAAATTTAACATCAGTCTTTAAAGAAAGAAACAAGTGAATGTATTGGCACAAGCCTATAATCTCAGTATTCAGAGGTTAAGTAGGAGGATCTCAAGGCCAGCCTGGGATATTGATACTGTCTGATAAAAGATAACGTAGAAGTTATTTTATATAGACTTATGAAAAATTCATTTGAAAAATTAAGTATCCTACACTTGGCTAGATGCTATGTAAGTAGTGAGGGTGAAAGTGTCAGTGTTTGTGTTCGTGTGTGTGTGTGTGTGTTTGTGTGTGTGTAGAGATCAGAGAACAGTTCTCAGGAGTTGGTTATATCCTGTCACTTTATAGAATCAGGGGTCAAACTTAGGTCATCAGCCCTGTGCACAAATGCCTCTACCCCCTGGAGCCATCTTGCTGACTCTGATCTGATCATTTTGAAGAATTTCAGAGCTTATTGATGGAAACACATTTTGTACAATTAATATGCTAATTTTAAAACCTCTGAATAAATTTGTGAAACAGTGAGTAATAAAAAAGAATTTAATTAGTCATGAGAAGTTAGGAAAAGGAGAGACGAGCAAAAATGTTTATGGAAACATGTGTGTTAGGGGAGAAATGACAAGGACTTGAGAAAGTGTTGTCTGGTTGAGAAGATGTGAAAACTAACTTGACTAGAATGTTAAGTACATTTTGGAGAATGAGGATAAGAATACAGAGATTAAGAATTTGGGTCCAAAAATTTTCTCAGGCCTGGGGAGATAGTTGAGTCAGTAAAGTGCTTGCCACAAAAGCAAGAGGACCTGAATTCAGGCTCGGCATAGTGGTATATACTTAAAATCTCAATGCTAGTGAGGTAGAGACAGGCAGATTCCTGAAGTGAACTGACCAACCTAGTTTAATTAATAAGCTCTAGGCCAGTGAGCGTCTATCTCAGAAAACAGTGGGTAGCCTCTGAAGAGCAACACCAGAGATTGACCTGGCTTCTACACATAGATATTATATTGAATTTTTATATGAGGAAGCAATTAATAAAAGGAGGAAATTACTTCTCAATATCATATAAGGTATAATATATAGGAAGCATTAAAGTTGAAAAAATGATTTACTTTGTTACAGTTGTTAGGCCTGACTAATGAAGGTTTATTCTAATAGAACATAATTTAGTGCATTAATTGAAATTATCTTTTCCATAGATAATAATACTTGTAGTGCATTGGTATAGCTGAGAAAGAGAAATACAGCAGTATATGGTCCATAAGTATTTAGCGACATTCCTTGTGATGATACTTGAATTACCCGCTAGAGAAATAGTAGTTTGGTTTATGTTCTACTTTAAAAATTACAGAGTATGTTTGTGTGCTTTTTCTTGGTTATTCTTCTGATTGAGTTTATTATGCATTTATGAAGATAATGAGCATATTGAGGTAGGATATGGAAAAAGGTTCTTAAGAGACATTGTGAGGCATTTTTTAACTCGGAAGTTAAAATGTTTTATTTATAGGATTGTCACCAGATCTACAGTCTATGGAACAAATTCGGAGAATTATGAGACCCACTGATGTCCCTGATACAGGTACATATATATAAGTTTAGTTCATTGCTTCATGTATAATATTGGTGTATATGAACCTAGTTATATTTTGTAAAAATAACATTGGTTTAATAAATAATATATAAATAGGGCTGGGCATGGTCCTGCACACTTTTAATCCTAGCATTTAAGGAGTTAGAGGCAGGAGGAACTCTATGAGTTTGAGGCCAGCCTGGTATACATAGCAAGTTCCAGGCCAGTCAAGGCTACATAGTTGAAACCCTGTCTCAAAAAATACAGATAGATAATATCTGATAAATGTTTCACTTCTCTCTAGTCATTGCCCAAAATACAGAACTTTAAATTTTTTATATAAATATAATATTCGCTCAGGTTTATTTTATCACAAAAAAAGTTCCTGCCATTGATTCCCTTTACTTCTTATCTAAAAATCTCCCACTTGTGTTGCTCTTGATTATGTCCTTTATTAACCTATTAGGGTATGGTGACTTATATCTGTATTTCCTTGGGGGAGACTGAGGCAAGAGGATCAGGAATTCAAGACCAGTCTGGGTTTTATGAGACTTTGTTTCAAAAAACTTTTTTTAAAAAGCCAACTAAATTAGTCAAAAAAACGTAAGCTTTTGTTCTTAATCTGTATTTTTAATTTTCTGAGCTCATAAGGCTCTAGAGATAGGGTTAATTTAATAAAAATTGTAAAGATGGTATGAAATTTTATGAAAGTTGAGTATTCAGGCATTGAGAGTAATTCAAATTGTTAAACACAAAAATGAAGTAAGTGGTTTTTAAAACAGAAACAAGGGCCGGGTATAGTGCACACCTGTAGTAAGTACTTAGTAGAAGTGGAAGTGGGAACATTGCCACAAATTTAAGGCCAGCCAGAGCTACATAAGCCCTGTCTTTTTGTTTGTTTTAAAGGGTCAGTGAGAAGCAGTTAGTGCATGCCTGTAATCCCAGTACTGCAGAGGCAGAGATAAGAGGACGGAGAGTTTGAGATATGTCTTAAAAATAAAAAAACAACAAATAGGTTTCAGTTGAGGATAAAATGGTACTTTTTGCATTACAAATGTATATGAGTCACTGGATCTTTAACTTCTTGACCTGGGGATTGTTTATTGGTAGTTTTGTAAAGGGGGACCAATTCTTTATCAAGTAAGAATCTTGGGTGGATGTTCATGAAATTCATTTCCCATTCTTGGGGGTGGGGGAGCATGTCTTTTTTTGAGACAGGGTCTCTCTGTAACCCTAGCTGTCCTGGAACTCTCCATGTGTAGACCAGGCTGGCCTTGAACTCACAGAGATCGGCCTGCCTCTGCCTCCTGAGTGTTGGGATTAAAGGCATGTACCAACATAACAAATTCATTTCCCAATCTTAAGATTCAAATACTGATAAGCATTAAAAAATACTTAGGATTCGTGCCTGAGGGAAAATATGGCTAAAGCTCTAATTGGACTGATGAAACAACCATTCAATTGCTTATTTCCAAGTGTCACTGGATTGTTTCACTCCTTATACTGAAAGTCTGAGAGGTTGGCTCTGAGCTATTCATGGTGCACATTGGCTTTTAAAAATAACTGCATGTTGTAGTAAGTTGCTTCACAACTTAAGTAACAATTTGTGTCTGTTATAAAAAGAAAAAAATGGATTATATCATAAATTTTGATTATCATTGTTAAATATTCTTGACTAAACCTAATGAAAGTTAGTATTACAAGTCTTTTTATTTAAAATGCCATTTTATTTGTTTTTGGCTTTTTGAGACAGGGTCTGTCTCCCTGTAGCCCCAGCTAGCCTGGAACATCTTAGGTAGACCAGGCTGGCCTTGAACTCACAAAGCCACCTGCCTCTACCTGAGGGAAGTGCTGTGATTAAAGGCATGCACCACCACAGCTAAAATGCCATTTTATAATAGCACGCAGTGTTCCTAGTCATTCTTTAAAAGTTCTTTTTATAGTTCAGATGTAAATCAGTTTCAAGGATGATTAAGCTTTGTTCTTAGCACAATTTAGTGGAAAGTTTCTGAAATGCTGAAAACAATTTGTTTTGGTGTTTGATATTCTGTACAACCTTAAAAATTTAATGACGTCTTATAACCTAATTGACTGTGGTACTTGTTAAATATTCTGGCTTTGAAATTTTCTACCTAGTAAGATTTTTGAGGCAGGGTCTTAGTGTGTAGTGCTGGCTGACCTGGAGCTCACTGTGTAAATTAGACTGAGATTAGAAAGTGCTTAATGAATTGAGGCTATACAGTGGATTTTTTGTGTGATGATGGGTTTTTTAAAATGTAATGAGAGTTTAGAAATACCAGTAATAGAAATTAAAGAGTACATTGTCACTATTTTTCCAAAGGATTTGAGTTGATTCCTCTATCAAGATATAAGCTATAGTTTGAAAATAAAGATTTTGTTTACTGCTAAACTATATGATAAAGTTTGTAGAATTCTTTTTTAATCCTAAAACTTGACTCTTTCATAAGAAATGTCTTTAGCCACTGTAATTCTTAGAAAACTATTCAGTATAATCATCTCAATATTTATTTCCCTCTTAGTCTCAAATACAGCTTGACTTTTATCCATTCTTACCCTGTCTTCAAGAAGCTACTTTTCATTCAGGTCTCATGGTCTATAAGTGGTGTGGGTTTTGTTGATTTTTCCATTTCCTACTTGTTGGCAGTTCTTTCCCTTTCCCATACTACTGTTTATTTTCACCATTCCCGTTTGATCTCCTGTTCATTTCCTCTTCTTTGCTTGCCTTTAAATATTTGGATTTCCTAGAGTTAATTTACTGATTTTTATGTTCTTATAGTGATCTGAATTTCTGTTGTTACTATTAATACAGTAGATAATCTTTTTAAGTCCTTACATGTTTTTCCTAGGCTCAGACTTTTCTAAACTTGAGTCTGATCTGATTTTGTTCCTTTCCCTTTTTATTTTTTTGTGGGTTTTTTTGTTGTTGTTTTTTTGTTTTTGGTCTTTTTGAGACAGGATCTCCCTGTAGCCCCAGCCATCCTGGAACTCGCTATGTAGACCAGGCTGGCTTTGAACTCACAGAGATCTGCTCGCCTCGGCATCCCAAGACCGGGATTAAAGGCATACACCACCACATTCAGCTTACCTTTTTATTTTTTAAATCCTGTAAACCTCAGTAGATAATCAGATTCAAAAGTAGAACAAGGGTTCCAAAGCGGACAAGATAATCCTGGAGGGGGAAAAAAATTGTTCGGCTGCTAGCCCTACAAATACAGACTTATTTAAAAGCTTTTAATGTGTTTGTGACTTAATGAATAAATAATTCCAGTAAGCTGATTCTCAGTAGTGTAATGGTAAGGAAAGGGTAAACTAATTATTCAGGAAATGTTACGAGACCAGATAGAGAAGCTATATGCAAAAGATCTCTATACATTGTTAGACTTTTAGAGTGCATAATACATTTATTTCCTAGGTGTAGAAATCATTAGAAAATACTGTATTAAACCAGGCAAAATTATGTTTGTATGGTAGTTTTTAATAAACAACTAAGACAGACTGGCGTACGTAGAGGAAATGATTGTCATCTGAGTGTAAGAAGGCAGAAATGTCATGTGGATATGTTTTGTTCTGTGTTTTCTTCTTTTTTCATTGTTGCATTTCTGTCTTCTTAAAGGTTTGCTCTGTGATTTGCTGTGGTCTGACCCAGATAAGGATGTGCAAGGCTGGGGAGAAAATGATCGTGGTGTTTCTTTCACTTTTGGAGCTGATGTAGTCAGTAAATTTCTGAATCGTCATGATTTAGATTTGATTTGTCGAGCTCATCAGGTATGAAATACAAAACTCATATTTTATTGATAATTCCAAACACTTCCATACACACACACACACACACACACACACACACACATGCGCGCGCGCGGATATTTTTATTTTTTTCACGTTGCTGTAGATTGAACCTAGGGACTCCTCATGCTCTCTTTATTATTTTTGTTTTGGGGAAACTGATCTCTAAGAAAGGCAGCACTGGGGCTGGAGAAATGACTTCATAGTTAAGGGTGCTTTCTGCTTCCCAGAGGACCAGGTTTGGTTCCCAGCATCCACATTGTAGCTCACAACTAGAGCACAATCTCTAGTTCCAGGGAATCTGAGGCCCTCTTCTGGTCCCTGTGGGTACCAGGCATACACATGACAAACATTACATACATGCAGGCAAAGCGCTCATACACATAAAATAGAAATAACTAATTCTAAAAAAATTTTCCTTGTGTAAGGAAAATAGGAGAGGCAGCCAGCCAGTGCCTAGATCTCACAGTTCAGAGGCAGTGCTTTATTAGCCCTATCTCACCCTATGTAATAAAAGTTTTTCAAAAGAATATATTTTTGTACTTCTCTGAAGTACAACCCTAACAAAATTTTCAGTGCTTTACTAAAGTTTTCTAGGTGTGGTCTACATTTCCTATATGGTTTTTATATAATGTGGGTAATAGTCTAATATTACTTTAATGTATACTGGTATTGTCTTTTGACACAAGCAAACTGTTCTGTAAGAAACAGATTTAGAGACTGATTATAGGCTTTATTTTACTTGTGGAAAAAATCAGTATTATAAGAAGAATGTTCACATATCTTAGAAATAAATGACTCAGTGCTCATATACATAGTTGGTATATAATTGATTGGAACGCATTTCTGAATATTCTGAAAATATTTCTTGGCTTCTATTTGTTGTTTGTTTTTTATTGTTTTGTGATGGGGGTTTGGGTGCACTGAGAGTTTTATTGTTTTGTGATGGGGGTTTGGGTACACTGAGAGTCTTATTGTTTTGTGATGGGGGTTTGAGTGCAGGTTCCTGAGAAAGCTGGAAGCATCAGATCTTCCTGGAGCTGGAGTTAAAGGCAATGTGGGCCTCCTGAAATGGGTGCTGGGTGCTGGGAATTGAACTTGATCCTTTACAAGAATAGTACAGGCACTTTTAACTGCTAAACCATCTCTTTAGTCTCTTTGAGTTGTGGGATTTTGTTTGTTTGTTTCAACTAAGATCTTACTGTAGTTCAGGATGACCTCAAACTCATTCTTCCAGCTTGAGCCTCCCAAGTGCTAGAATTATAGTGCATACCACAGGCTCAGCTTCGTGGCCATTTTTAAGGCTACATTTTTGAAATTTGTAAACATACTTAAGGTTTTTGCTCTTTTGCCTGAGGCTGGTGGTGCATTTCTGTAATTGCAGCACTCCGGAGGCTGGTGCAGGAGGATCATTGTGAGTTTGAAGCCAGAGCTACATAATGAGACCTTGTCTCAGATATGCACTTGCACATACTATAGGGTGGATCACAATCCTATTCTCCCCAAGTTACTTAATTACTACTACCTTTGTGTGATCCAGTGATAAACAAAAATTACTAGTTTCCTCTTCGTGTTATACATCACATACTTCCTTGCTACCAGTATTTCCCTAGTCAAAGTTGGCATTCCAAATTCTCTAATTATCTTTTAGTAGATATATAATACTGACTTTGATGATTATGCACTCTTAGATATCAGGGCAAAGTTGGTAAGCTTCCGAACTAAAATCCCTACTAGTAGCATCTTTAGCTGTGGATCTCCATTCACTGATCTTTTTAAATACCGGTGATTTCAAAATGTCAAACTGTTGTGCTACCTTATTTTGCAGAACCTTTTGCAGAAAGCTCTAAAATCTTCCTTCCTTTGCTCGTTTTTAGTCATGCTGTCGTCAGAATTAGTGCTGACAATAGAAAACAATACAAACTTGAAATACTCTCTTATAAAAATGTTTGAAAGAATAAAGAAAACCCTAGGAAAACACATGCTGAGGACTACACTGAGAGCATAGTTAACTTGGCCATAGTCCTATCACAAGATAGCTACAGTAGACTTCAAACAGTCAATATTGAATCTTGTATTGGTTTTTGTGGGGTGGAGGGGAATGTTGAGACCAGGTCTCCCTGTAGCATGAGCTAGCCTGGAACTTGCCATGTGAACCAGATTGGCCTTGATTGCATAGAGATCTGCTTGCCTCTACCTCTCAAGTACTGGGATTAAAGGTGTGCACCCTACCTGACTCTGTATTGCATTAAAAATTTATTTTTGTGTCTGTGTGAATGTATGCTACAGCATACATGCACAGTTCAGAGGACAGCTTGCAGAAGTCCATTTTTTCCCTCTACTATATGGATCCCAGGGATCAAACTCAAGTTCTTGGGACTTGGTGGCAGGTGCCTTTACCTGCTAAGCCATCTTGCCAGCCCCAAATACTATAAATAAATAAATAATTTACATGATATTACATGCCTCATATTTATAGAGCTGAGAGTGTAAATTTGTTAAGTTGTAAAATTAGTTGAGTGTAAAATTGCTTAAGAATTGAGCTAGATGTTTTCAGTATAATTGTAGTAGCTTATAAGTAAAGCAAGAGGGCCATATGTGGTGGTTCATTCCATTAATCCCAGCACTGGGAGGGAGATCCCACAGAGGGAGGCAGATCTCTGATTGAGGCCAGCCTGGTTGACACAGTGAATTCCAGGCCAGCAAGACTAAAAGGAGATCGTGTCTCAAAAAAAAGAAAAAATAAAGCAAGATAAAAATTCTTCACAAAGCCTATCTTTCATTGTTTGATTATTGTTCATTAAAAATTCTACCGCTAGGACTGGAGAGAAGCTCAACAGTTATAAGCTCCTGCTGCTCTTGCAGAGAATCCAGGTTCAGTTCCCAGCTCCCACGTGGTGGCTAACAACTTCCTTAACTGCAGTTCCGGGAATCTAACTCCCTCTTCTGGTCTCCATGGGCACTGCACGAATGTGGTTCACTGGCATACATACAGGCAAAACGCTCATTAAATAAAGGGAGCTGCTGGGTGTGGTAGCCCATGCCTTTAATCCCAGCCCTTGGGAGGTAGAGGCTGGCAGCCTCTGTGGGTTCAAGGACAACCTTGAACATAGCTAGTTTCAGGCCACCTGTGGCTACAGGGAGACCTGGTCTCAAAAAGACAAAAAGGTAGCTAAAAATTGTTTTTGATCCTATAGTTGGATTACAGTGTTATCTACTAAAGAAGTACTTGGTAACCCCAACAACTCCTGTTGTTGATATGTGTAATAGTTTATTTTGGCTTTGTTTCTTGGGGAGGCCTTGAAATAGATTTTTAAGCTAATTCCTATCATTGTAGAAAATTCATGCAATACTGATGTTCTAAATGGCATTTAAGAATTTAAAAAAAATAACAGTTTCCAAAGAAGAGCGTTCATTTTGTTTTCATTCTGTTTTCTTATACAAGGGACTGAAGCCAGGGCCTTGCACCTGGAAGTAAAATGCTCTCCCACTCAGCCCTCTCCCTTGTTATTGTTGTTCTTTGATCTTTGCCTCATTAATCTCCATTAGCATAGATATTTAAAAATTAATGTTTTGTCCTTTTTATATGTCTTTTTGACAGGTGGTGGAAGATGGGTATGAATTTTTTGCTAAACGACAACTGGTGACCCTATTTTCAGCCCCAAACTATTGTGGCGAGTTTGACAATGCTGGTGGTATGATGAGTGTGGATGAAACATTGATGTGTTCATTTCAGGTATGATATGAAATTTTTTTTTTTTTTTTTTGAGATAGGGTCTTACCACATATCCTAGGTTGCCCTTGAGCTTGTGGTCTTCCTGCCTCTGCCTACTGAATAAATGAAATTATAAGTATATACTGCCATGCCTGGCTCTAAATTTATAACAATTCATTTAAACTATTGTCAGAATGATTTTTCTTTTAGAATACTCTCTCCTTGAGCTAGGTATATTAAAAATCAGCTTAATTCAGAATTTGTTACCATTCAAGACTGGAAATATAGTTCAGTGGTTGTATTACTTTTTTATTGCTGTGATAAAACACTGTGACCAAGGCAACTCACAGAAGGAAGATTTTATGTAGGCTTATGGTTTTAGAGAGGTGAGTCCATCATGGCAGGGAGGCATGGTAAGAGACAGAACAGAAGCAGAAAGCCAAAAGTTCATGCCTCTAAGCAGGCACAGGAAGCCTAGAACAAAACTAGAAGTAGAGAGCAAGGGTTATGAACTCTCAAAGCCTGCCCCAGTGATAGGCTTCCTCCAGCAAGGCTGTACTTCTAAACTTCCAAAAACAGTGCTACCAACTGGGGACAAAATGTTCAAATACTTTAGAGCCTATGGAGGACATTCTTTTCAAGCCACTGCATTAGTAAAGTACTCTCCTAATGTATGCCAGGCCTTTGGCTCAATCCCAGTATGGTAGAAGGGGACAAAAAGAAAAAGAAGGGAATACAAATGTTGAACAGAAATGACTACTAGCTGGGAGTCATGGTGTTCACCTTGAATCCCAGCTCTCAGAAGGCAGTGGCAAGTAAATCTCTGTGAGTTCAAGGTCAGCCTGGTCTACATAGTGAGTTCCAGGCTAGCCAGGACTACATAATGAGACCTTGTCTCAAAGGAAAGAAAAAGTGATTGCCATTCAGACTCAGTTAAGATTTGGGGGTTGTTTTTTGTTGGGTTTTTTGTTTTGTTTTGGTCTTTTTGATACAGGGTCTCCCTGTAGCCCCTAGCTGGCCTGGAACTCTCAGAGATCCACCTGCCTTTATCAGTGCTGGAATTAAAGGCATGTACCATGAAGGCTGCCTAATTTTTAGCCACAAACTTTCTAGCTTTGGGGGTTACATACTAAATACAGAGTTTTAGGAAATGTAAATTGTATCATTCATTTCTGACTCAAATGTTTAAATTGCTGATTTTCTCAGTGACTTACTGGATAGTGTTTTACCTACTAAAAGAATGTGGATTCAGGGCTGGGAAGGATGGCTCATTGGGTAAAGTGCTATCCACCTAAATTGGGATTCCCAACACCCATGGAACATTGTCATGTGCCTGTAATTTCAGTACTGAGGAGATGAAGACAGTAGGATCCCTGGGGCTTTCTTGCCAGCCAGTGTAGCCAATTGGTAGACTCCGGGTGTGGAGACCCTTTCTTAAAAAAATTTTTTTTTTTTTTTAAATGTGTAAGTGCACCTGTGCCCAAGGAGGTCATAAGAGAGTATTAGATCCCCTGGAACTGGACTTATAGGTGGTTCTTAACCACCATGTAGGTGCTGGGAATTGAACCTGGGTCCTCTGCAAAAGTAATCACCATCTCTTCCGTCCCCAGAGACTCTGTCTTTTAATAGGATGGAGAAGCAGTTGAGGAAGACATCAGTATTGAGCTTATACACATGCACACACAAAAAGGAATGAATACGGAGAATTTAGGGTTTTGTGGAGTTTTTTTTTTTTTTTTCACGATTAGTGGAGGGGAGAAACATTAGGGGAGGTAGAATTGTAAAGTCAGGTGAAAATAATGTAGAATATTTATCTAAGGGAAAAACTTTACAATAATTGTAAAATACTCATATGTAAACTTAGGAATATTTACATTTTTAAAGGTGACTAGCTTGGGGACCAGGTATGATGGTGCATGCCTTTAATCTCAGCCCTTGGGAAGCAGAGGTGGGTAGGTGGATCTCTGTGAGATCAAGGCCAAGCTGGTCTACATGGCAAGCTCCAGGCCTGCTAGAGCTACAAGGAGAGATCCTATGTCAAAAATATATTATTAAATTCTGTGTGTATGAGTGTTACACCTGCGTGTGTATGTACCTTGTAAATGTTTGCTGTCTGTAAAAGCCAGAAGAGGGTATCCATTCTCTGAAAGTAGAATCATTGGTGCTTGTGAGCCACCATGTAGGTGCTAGAAACTGAACCCTCTGTAAGAGCAAAAACATGCTCTTAACTACTAGGCCATCTCTCCAGCTCTGCAAAGGTTACTTTATGATCTTGACATGTACACACTATGAGGGATTGAGTTCAGAACTCTCCATCAATACCAAAACCTGAAGATGCTTAAATTCCATCTATAAAATGGCATGATACTTATATATAAACTATATATACATATATCTTCCTATATGACTTAAATCAGTCTAAACTAGTTATGATGCCTAGTACAATATATACTGCGTAAATAAAAATTATATTGTTTAGGGAATGACCAAAATATCTGTACATGTTCAATATGAAAACTTTTTTCTTAATATTTTTATTCTTAAAATTAGTTCAGTTCTTGCAGGTGAAAGCCAACTGGTATATAGAACTGACTGCATTTCTCTAAGTGTAGTGAATGAGGTTTCCATCTTTGTTGTACTAAACCATACCCATCAACTACTAAAACTGAATTTTATGTTGGTGTCTTACTTGTATTTTAAGGCTTCTAACTAGGCCTTATCCTTCAAAGTCATAGTGGAATTGGATTAGTGTGCCTCTCTGACTGAAGCACTATAGTGCTCTGAATAATTTTAAGAACTCGTTTTAAAATCTTTACTCTTTTTTTTTTTTTTTTTTTGTGAAATTAGATATTTTCTAACAGGTTAAAGTTCTATTTATGCTCACTATAGTGAGTATAATAAAGCCAGTATAACAAGTGTTTGCAAAGACATGGAGTAATATAAAACATAATACATTAATTAAGGGAATGCATATTGGTGCAGCTGCCTGGAAGACAGTTTGACAGGTCATTAAAAAGTTAAACATAGATATATTACATCATTCCGCAAAATTCAGGTCCAAACAAAATGTATATGTGTAGCCTCATTCATAATAGCAAAGAGTAGAAACAACCTCAGAGCTGAAGAATGGATAAATAAAATGTGATGTAGCCATCTATACAGTAGGATACAGTTTAGCCAAAAAAAAAAAAAGGACATTTGCACAGATACATAGCACAACATGGAAGAGCTTTGAAGACTTAAATGGAAGAAACCATTCACAAAAGACCACATATTACATGATGGCAATTATATGAAATGTCTAGGCTAGAAACAAAGTAGATAAGCAGTTGCTAATAGTTATTGGCAAATGTGAAGTGACTAACTAGGAATCCTAAAGGTTAGGCAGAAACTTCTAAAATCTAAGCAGGTATATACTTCTAAATAAGAATACTAAAAAAAAAATTGCACACTTTAAATGGTTTAACTTTATTATAGGAAATGTGGTACAGAAAATAACATGTTTTGCTTTGCTTTTTTTGAGACAGGGACTGCCTATAGCCCCTGCTGGCATAGAACTAACAGATCCACCAGCCTCTACCTTCTGAGTGGTAGACCTTTGGAATTAAACACAGGTGTCACCATGCCTTTAAACTCTATCTGAAAATGAAAAAATTAGCTCCAAACTGGGTGTGGTAATCCTATGCCTATAATTCCAGCATCCAGAATGCTGAGGCAGAAGGACTGCAGGGAGTTGGTGACCAGTGAGACTACACTAAGAACCTGTCTCATCAAACCAAGAGGCGGGGGTCCAAAGAGTTTGTGACATAAAGATTAATTACCTTAGTAAATGAGTATGTCAGAAATAAGATAAGAGCCTAGGGCTTTTGGCTCAAAGCAATATTCTTTTCCTCTCTAATAAGATTAACTGAGAAAATTTTAACTTAAACTTAAGGATTGGGCAGTTGATTGAGTCCATGTACCCAAATTTTTATAATAAATTTCCTTTCTTGGAAGGGCGGTACTAGAGCATGAACCCAGGA